>CAMTDV010000014.1:31259832-31903895 GCA_947069175.1 Scalesia atractyloides
TATCTTAAACGGGTTAGACACACAGTCCAGCGGTGGACTGTGTGCAAATTTCACACACACGTCCCGAGTTCGATCCCTGCTACACGCACGCCTTGTGTAATAACATGCCTTTTTGATCAAGAACTAAACCGGGTTAAAACAGATAGTTGTTAAGTATAATAAAAGCCGAGATAATAACCGGGTTAGACACACAGTCCAGCGGTGGACTGTGTGCAATATGAACTACACGTCGCGCGTTCGAAACTCGTCACGAGCACCGGTTCGATTGAATTAAAACGTTTTTGTAAATAAAGGAAATTTCAGTTAATTCAAATAAGTGTATAAATATAATTAAAAACGAGTTTATTTCGGGTTAGACACGTAGCTCAGTTGGTAGAGCTGCGTGCACGCGAACGGGAGGTCGCCGGTTCGAATCCCACCCGGCGCAGAATTATCCGCTGACCGAACCGGTCAACGGTCAACACTAAAAAAAAAATAATATTTTTTTTATATTTTTATTTATTTAATTTAATTTAAAAATCAATTAAAAATACTTAAAAATAACATTTTTAAAGATAGAACTAGCCATAAACTCACAAAAATATATCTAAAAATTTCATTAAAATCCTTAATAAAATCTATTCATTTAATATATTTTTTTCATTATTATTTAGGTTAGTATTCCTCGTCGATCCGCTCATCTAAATCGTGCGCATCTCACCATCTCCAATCCAACGCACCCAATGTGAGTGAATCTTACAAATTCCCCGTTTTAATCACGTTTTTGGGGTGTATCATGTGTCTTTGTTTATATACATATTATAACTAAACCATTGTGCATACATCATTTCATGAACATGTGTATTTAGTTTGTTGCTGTTAAGTAGTTATTATTGGATGCAATTTATTATTTCAGTACATGCAATGGCCGAGGCCGTCGCTCTCCATTTATGCGCGTTAAGCTTGTTCCCAATTTTATTATGCGGTTGAACCTGGCGTGCCCGCATACGATCGGCTCCGTTTGATTGAGCCTTGATCGCACAGTTCATTTTACATTTTCAGTACATGCAATACGATCGGCTCCGTTTGATTGAGCCTTGATCGCACAGTTCAATTTACATTTTCAGTACATGCAATACGATCGGCTCCGTTTGATTGAGCCTTGATCGGACAGTTCATTTATGTTAGTTATCGTATGATATTGGTATGTTCATATATGCTATCAAGTGTTATTGTATGTTATAATTGTAACTGCTATTTGCCAATGCTTGATTACTTACATTTGCTCATTTATGATTATGCACAATATTTCATTGATAAACTAACCATAAAATCATTATCAAATGTTTATCTAATAAGGTTCACTCGCCAACTTATGTTGACCCAAAAACTCCCATTTTACACATGATACAGGTGAACCGGCAGCAGCTAGGAACACATAGGACCTGGATTAGAAGAATAAAACAATTTAGTATTGGGGTTGTTATGTTTGGTTATTTCCTTTGTATCGGATGAACATGTTTGGATGCTTGAAAATGTAACTTTGACTTTATTAATTATGAAACATAATAGTAAATGTCATGTGCTTTGGTGATAACCCAATTATGCCCCGACTCTTATTTCCGCTGCGGGTCGGGGTGTGACAGATTGGTATCAGAGCCATGACTATAGGGATATAGGATAGGTTATTAGACCCTTAGAGCCTATACTATAGTCGATTAGAAACTTATAAGAATTTTGTGTGTTATATGCCAAATTTCATGATGTTTATATGTTTTATGTTAAATGTTACATTTGATATTGTGCAAGCATGTTCATAAGTATGTATTATCAAATAATGCCTATCATGAAATCGTATGCTCATAACATATCACATCCATGAAAGCACACACCACATCATGATTGATTTTACAATGATTTTCGTGTTTTCAAATCTCATCAAAGTGAGTTCTCATGACGGGCATGTAGTAACTGGAAGGGTACTAGTACCGGTAGTCGGAACGTCCTGTCTATGCTGGCATTCGTATAAATCCAAAATAAAGGACCAGTTTGCCTACCTGGGGACTAACGATGAGAGTACGAAGTACTTATTAGGCCAAAGCATGCTATACCAAACGTCGTGTGAACTAATCCCACTTTGAGTTGTCATTGTGTCTACACCTGGACACGTTCCGACCAAACATCTCATGAGCATATTTTGTAGTTTGCATTCGGGGGATGCGAGTGTTAAATTGCCAATACTAATGTGAATCCTACCAAGCCAATAGCCATGGGGGCCCATATGACTATGTAGGTGAAGGTATGGGGGACATTTGAGGCCCAACATGAGCGAACCCAAGACATCCTATGGATGTAGTTGCATTATTGATATTTATGTTATTTTCATTTTCTTAAAGACACATGACACCTAAAAAGACACCATAAACTCACAATCTTCTCTTTTTATAATCCTGTAGATGTCGTCTAGACAGCATCGAAGGGGTAAAAGATCGGGAAAGTCTCAGGAACGTTTGGCCACTCATATCGCGAAACAAATGGCCACGATATTGCCTGACATCGTGGTACAAGTACAACAAGCCCTTGCTACAAATCCTACTAACCCTCCTCAACAACAGGACCAGAACATCGACAACCCTCCCACCAACAAGTGCTCTTACAAACATTTTAAGTCCTGTGATCCTCCAAAATTCAAAGGGACCGAGGGTGTCACTGCTCTCCTACATTGGTTCGAGGAGATGGAAAACGCCTTCCTAAACTGCGATTGTCCTGAGGATCGCAAGGTTCGTTACGCCACCGGGAGACTACTTGGTGTAGCTCTCACTTGGTGGAATACTGAGAAAGGAAAGAGGGGAACTGAAGATGCGATGGCCTTAACTTGGGATGAGTTAAGGGAAATCATGACTAGGCGTTTCTGTCCTAGAAGTGAAATTAAGAAATTGGAGGATGAATTTCATGCTCTAAGGCAAAAGGAGGGTGATCACTCTACTTACAACAAGAGGTTCTTGGAGTTGAACCAAATGGTTCCAAACTTATTCACTCCAACCTATCGTCTGATCGAACATTATATTCGAGGACTTCCCTCGAAAATTCAAGATTCGGTTCTCAGCGTTTCACCGGTAACACTCGAAGCTGCCATGGAGTTGGCAACTGAACTGACCGAAAACCGAATTCGCAATGGGAAGTTCAAAGAAGAGAAGAAGAAAGCCCCTGTTGAGGGACAAACCTCAAACCACCCCATTCCTTCCTCTAAGTTTGCTAACAAGAGGAAGCGTAACACCAGGAATTTTGCAGTCACCCAAACCAACACCCCTATTCCTGCTGCACCCATCACTAAAGTCACTCCTTCACCCGCGCCATACAGAAGACCCTACACAGGCCCATTACCAAAATGTAACCGTTGTCAGTATCACCACTCCCTTGATCATCCTTGCCAATACTGCACCGGCTGCGGTCGCGCAGGACATACTGTTCAAAACTGCCGCATGCCTCAACGAACAAACCGCCACCAACCTTTAACCCAAACCCACCAACAGTTAATGGGTCAAGCACAACAACAACTACCATTTCCA
Source organism: Scalesia atractyloides (assembly GCA_947069175.1). Taxonomy (NCBI): domain Eukaryota; kingdom Viridiplantae; phylum Streptophyta; class Magnoliopsida; order Asterales; family Asteraceae; genus Scalesia; species Scalesia atractyloides. The sequence continues at coordinate 31,263,381 of CAMTDV010000014.1, forward strand.
CCCACCCAACATTTAGCCCAAACATACTATCAACCCAATTACCCTATGGGCCAACCTATGCGGGCTTGTTTCAACTGTGGCGACCCAAGTCATTTCAGAAACACATGTCCAAGGCTGGTTAACATTATTCATGCTCAGGCCCAAGCCAACCCTGTGAATCAAGCGAACCAAGCTCCTCCACCTGCTAGAGGAAGAGCTTTCAATATTAACGCGAACCAGGCCAGAGCTGACGGCAATGTGGTCAACGGTATGTTTCTTATAAATGGTAGATATGCCTCTATGTTATTTGATACTGGTGCGGATAGAAGTTTCGTGTCATTAGAATTTGAACCTATCTTAAGCAAAAATCGGGATAAACTCGCGAAATCCATAACGGTGGAAGTTGCGGACGGAAAACCAGTTTCATTAGACTCTATTTTACGCAACTGTACACTCACCTTAAACGACCACGATTTGTCAGTCGACCTTATTCCTATGAAGCTGGGAAGTTTCGACATCATAATCGGTATGGATTGGCTCAGTCAACATCATGCGGAAGTTGTATGTCGTGAGAAATTTATTCGTATTCCTCTTTCAAACGGTCAGACTCTTCGAATCATTGGAGAAACCTCGTCGAACGGGCTCAACTTAATGTCTTGTCTTCAAGCTCAAAAATATCTTCGCAAGAATTATGTCGCGTTTTTAGCCCATATCATCAAGAAGGGGACCACAGAGAAGAAACTTGAAGATATTCCTGTAGTAAAAGATTTTCCACAAGTTTTTCCTGATGACATTTCAGGACTGCCTCCAATCAGAGATGTCGAATTCCGTATTGATCTTATACCTGGTGCTACACCAGTTGCAAAGTCTCCGTATAGGTTAGCCCCCTCTGAAATGCAAGAGCTAGCCAGTCAATTGCAAGAGTTGACTGACAAGGGATTCATACGTCCCAGCTCATCGCCTTGGGGTGCATCTGTCCTTTTTGTAAAGAAGAAAGATGGATCTTTTCGTATGTGCATCGACTACAGAGAGCTCAACAAGTTAACCATCAAAAATCGCTATCCTTTACCTCGCATAGATGATCTTCTTGACCAACTACAAGGTGCCAGCTGCTTTTCAAAAATCGATCTTCGATCTGGCTATCATCAGCTTAGAGTGCATGAAGAAGACGTCCCTAAGACTGCTTTTCGAACTCGTTATGGCCACTATGAATTCATGGTTATGCCGTTTGGATTAACCAACGCACCAGCTGTCTTCATGGACCTAATGAACAGAGTCTGCAAACCATACCTTGATCGATTTTTTATAGTTTTCATCGACGATATTCTTATTTATTCAAAATCTAAAGCTGATCATGAGCGTCATCTTCGACTCGTTCTTGCACTTCTAGAAAAGGAAAAGCTTTATGCCAAGTTCTCTAAATGTGAATTCTGGTTAAAAGAGGTGCAATTCCTCGGGCATGTAGTCATTGACAAAGGAATACATGTTGACCCTTCAAAGATCAAAGCAGTTAAAGAATGGCAAGCTCCACGTACACCAACTGAAGTAAGATCTTTTCTTGGACTAGCTGGCTATTATCGTCGGTTCATTTCAAACTTTTCTCGCATTGCTGTGCCACTCACGGCTTTAACCCATAAGGGAAAACCATTCGTATGGGGACCCAAGCAAGAAGAAGCTTTTCAAACTCTTAAACAAAAACTTTGTGATGCACCAATCCTCACTCTTCCTGAAGGTTGTGATGATTTTGTAGTCTATTGCGACGCGTCAGGGCAAGGATTAGGCTGCGTTCTCATGCAAAGAGGAAAAGTCATAGCTTATGCCTCGAGGCAACTCAAGACACATGAAAAGAACTACACCACTCATGACCTAGAACTTGGAGCCGTTGTATTCGCTCTTAAGATATGGAGACATTATCTCTATGGTACTAAGTGTGAAATATACACTGACCACAAGAGTCTTCAACATATCTTCAATCAAAAAGAGTTAAATATGAGGCAACGAAGATGGGTCGAACTCCTGAATGATTACGACTGTGAAATTAGATACCACCCTGGTAAAGCAAATGTGGTGGCTGATGCACTCAGTCGAAAGGGTTATGCGAACTCCATTCATCTTCTATGTTCGCAAATTATAACCGACATTAAAGATCAAATTCGAGAAGCTCAACACGTTTCAATAACAGAAGAAGATGTACGAAAAGAGATGTCCTGTGGAGCCGAGCTAAAACTTGAAACTAAATCAGACGGTATTCTGTATTACCTAGATCGTATCTGGATTCCTAACCACAACAATCTTCGTGAAACTCTTATGAATGAAGCTCACAAAACGCGATATTCTATACACCCAGGAGCCGATAAGATGTATCAAGACCTACGATACACCTATTGGTGGCCTGGAATGAAGAAAGATATTGCCGTTTTTGTTTCCAAATGTCTCACATGTTCTAAGGTGAAGGCTGAACACCAAAGACCCTCAGGACTTCTAGTCCAACCGGAAATACATGTATGGAAGTGGGAAAATATAACCATGAATTTCATTACCGGGTTACCTCGCACTTCTGGTGGGTATGACACTATATGGGTGATTATAGACCGACTTACAAAATCAGCTCACTTTGTTCCTATTCGAGAAGATTTCAAGAACGAAAAGCTTGCTCGTATTTATATCAACGAAATCGTAAGCCGACATGGGGTACCATTAAGTATTATTTCTGATCGTGATGGTCGTTTCACCTCACGAACATGGCAAGCAGTACAATCCGCTATGGGCACACGATTAGATCTCAGTACCGCCTATCATCCTAAACTGATGGACAGTCTGAGCGTACCATTCAAACCCTTGAGGATATGCTTAGAGCATGTGTCATAGACTTCAAGGGAAATTGGGACGCCCACCTACCGTTAGTTGAATTTTCGTACAACAACAGCTATCACTCGAGCATCGGCATGGCACCTTTTGAAGCCTTATATGGTCGAAAGTGCCGATCTCCTGTGTGTTCGCACGAAATTGGGGAAGCACAAATTACTGGTCCAGAATTGATCCAAGAAACCACAGATAAGATCCATCAAATTCGAAACAATCTTCTAGCGGCTCAAAGTCGTCAAAAGAGTTACGCAGATAAACGACGGAAGCCCTTAGAGTTTAACATTGGTGATCATGTGCTTTTAAAAGTATCACCGTGGAAGGGAGTAGTTCGTTTTGGTCAAAAGGGGAAGCTAACACCACGTTACGTAGGACCTTTCAAGATACTCGAAAGGGTAGGTCCTGTAGCATACAAGCTTGACTTACCTGAAGAACTCAACAGGATTCATCCCACATTCCACGTGTCGAACTTGAAGAAGTGCCTCGCTGATGAGAATCTCCATATCCCGCTGGAAGACATTCAGATTGATGAATCCATGCATTTTATTGAAAGACCAGTGGAGGTCATGGACTTCGGGGAGAAGCGTCTTCGACGAAGTCGTATTCCAATTGTTAGGGTACGCTGGGAGTCGAAACGGGGACCTGAGTTTACTTGGGAACGTGAAGACTCATTGCGTGAAAAATACCCGCATCTTTTTCCTACTACTTCAACTATTTAAATTTCGGGACGAAATTCCTAAAAGTAGGGGATACTGTAACATTTGTAAAAATCGGGTCTCCAAAACCCGCTCCATTTTGTAATCAAGTACCAAGTTATAAAAGTTGCATTAATTATTTATGATTATTTTGAGTTAAAACGATACATAATTAATAAATAAACTAAACTATAAAAATTATATTTGATAAAAAGTTAAAATAAAATAAATAAAAAATATATGAAGCTGCCGGGACTCGAACCCGGGTCAGCCAAGGCAATGCAACGACTTAACACTCATTCCCTAAACCACTCCGCCACAATGTGTTTTCTGTTAACTCTAGGAAAACAAATGAAACTTATACACAAACCCAGTTTAACCGATGATGCCATCTGAAAAACGGTAATCGGCAAACCAATCGTCAAATCGATTGTTTACCTCACAAATTCAGTTATAACCGATGCACGACGGTTTCTAATCAAGTTAGAATTGATTGAACTTAAAGTTTCATCATTTTCGGTACTTGAAACCGAAAGTTCATCAAATTCCTGAATAACTCAAGCTTCAGACCATTCTCGCGATTCAGGACTATCATATCAATACTCAATTTTAATTTCGTCGCATTTTTGAACCACAAGATCATAGGAATCAGTTCGCCGGAAAATTTCTGCAAGTCACCGGAAAACCGGGACTCACATTCTCACGGTAATTCCTCCGACTCTTTCTGTTTAAATCATGTGATTAATCAGTCTCTAACACAACTCCACCATCAGAATCGATCCTAGTCAACGTTTATCAAAAATCTTATCTTCGCCGAAAAATTTCTGAGACTGCCGGAATCATATTGTGAACTGGTATGATATCCTAAACTTCTTTTAAACCTTGTTTAAGTGACTCAACTTCATGAATAATCGATCAACGCTGTTAATTGGTTTCAACAGCCGGAGTTCACTTCCAGTACCGACGAACCTCCGCCGGATTTCTGTGAATAACATCAATCGGTATATTCTTTTCCTTAAACTCTCTCCATTCTCTACTTTTGAATTACTGTTAATGTCTGAGAATTGTATAAGTCACAAATCAATCATAACAAATCGAATTATGCTGTCTGTGTAAATCGGCGAAGAAGATGAAGTCATAACATAACATAAGATTAATTAAAAACGATATCTTAAACGGGTTAGACACACAGTCCAGCGGTGGACTGTGTGCAAATTTCACACACACGTCCCGATTTCGATCCCTGCTACACGCACGCCTTGTGTAATAACATGCCTTTTTGATCAAGAACTAAACCGGGTTAAAACAGATAGTTGTTAAGTATAATAAAAGCCGAGATAATAACCGGGTTAGACACACAGTCCAGCGGTGGACTGTGTGCAATATGAACTACACGTCGCGCGTTCGAAACTCGTCACGAGCACCGGTTCGATTGAATTAAAACGTTTTTGTAAATAAAGGAAATTTCAGTTAATTTAAATAAGTGTATAAATATAATTAAAAACGAGTTTATTTCGGGTTAGACACGTAGCTCAGTTGGTAGAGCTGCGTGCACGCGAACGGGAGGTCGCCGGTTCGAATCCCACCCGGCGCAGAATTATCCGCTGACCGAACCGGTCAACGATCAACACTAAAAAAATAATAATATTTTTTTTATATTTTTATTTATTTAATTTAATTTAAAAATCAATTAAAAATACTTAAAAATAACATTTTTAAAGATAGAAAATAGCCATAAACTCACAAAAATATATCTAAAAATTTCATTAAAATCCTTAATAAAATCTATTCATTTAATATATTTTTTTCATTATTATTTAGGTTAGTATTCCTCGTCGATCCGCTCATCTAAATCGTGCGCATCTCACCATCTCCAATCCAACGCACCCAATGTGAGTGAATCTTACAAATTCCCCGTTTTAAAAACGTTTTTGGGGTGTATCATGTGTCTTTGTTTATATACATATTATAACTAAACCATTGTGCATACATCATATCATGAACATGTGTATTTAGTTTATTGCTGTTAAGTAGTTATTACTTCGATGCAATTTATTATTTCAGTACATGCAATTGCCGAGGCCGCCGCTCCCCATTTATGCGCGTTGAGCTTGTTCCCCATTTTATTATGCGGTTGAACCTGGCGTGCCAGCATACGATCGGCTCCGTTTGATTGAGCCTTGATCGCACAGTTCATTTTACATTTTCAGTACATGCAATACGATCGGCTCCGTTTGATTGAGCCTTGATCGCACAGTTCAATTTACATTTTCAGTACATGCAATACGATCGCCTCCGTTTGATTGAGCCTTGATCGCACAGTTCATTTATGTTAGTTATCGTATGATATTGGTATGTTCATATATGCTATCAAGTGTTATTGTATGTTATAATTGTAACTGCTATTTGCCAATGCTTGATTACTTACATTTGCTCATTTATGATTATGCACAATATTTCATTGATAAACTAACCATAAAATCATTATCAAATGTTTATCTAATAAGGTTCACTCGCCAACTTATGTTGACCAAAAAACTCCCATTTTACACATTATACAGGTGAACCGGCAGCAGCTAGGAACACATAGGACCTGGATTAGAAGAATAAAACAATTTAGTATTGGGGTTGTTATGTTTGGTTATTTCCTTTGTATCGGATGAACATGTTTGGATGCTTGAAAATGTAACTTTGACTTTATTAATTATGAAACATAATAGTAAATGTCATGTGCTTTGGTGATAACCCAATTATGCCCCGACTCTTATTTCCGCTGCGGGTCGGGGTGTGACAAACCAAACCCGCGATAAACTCATGGAATCCATAACGGTAGAAGTTGCTGACGGAAAACCGGTCTCATTAAACTCCATTATCCGAAACTGTATTCTTACTCTAAACGATAACGATTTTCCTGTTGACCTCATTCCTATGAAGTTGGGAAGTTTTGACATTATAATCGGCATGGACTGGCTCAGCCAACATCATGCTGAAGTGGTATGCCGCGAAAAGTTCATTCGCATTCCTCTTGCAGACGGTCAAACCCTACGAATCTTTGGAGAAACCCCTTCGAAAGGACTCAAACTGATGTCCTGTCTTCAAGCCCGAAAATATCTCCGCAAGAATTATGTAGCATTTCTAACTCACGTTGTCAAGAAGGGAAACAAAGAGAAGAAACTCGAAGATATACCTGTAGTGAAAGAATTTCCGCAAGTCTTCCCCGACGACATCCTCAGGACTTCCTCCCAAGAGAGAAGTCGAATTCCGCATTGATCTTATACCTGGCGCTACACCCGTCGCGAAATCTCCTTATAGGTTAGCCCCATCCGAAATGCAAGAGCTGGCCAGTCAATTACAAGAACTGACCGACAAAGGATTCATACGTCCTAGCTCATCGCCTTGGGGTGCACCTGTTCTGTTTGTAAAGAAGAAAGATGGAACGTTTCGCATGTGTATCGATTACAGAGAACTCAACAAATTAACGGTCAAGAACCGCTATCCATTACCTCGCATCGATGATCTTCTAGACCAACTCCAGGGTGCCACCTGTTTTTCAAAGATCGACCTTCGTTCTGGCTATCATCAACTCAGAGTACATGAAGAAGACGTCCCAAAGACCGCCTTCCGAACTCGTTATGGTCACTATGAATTCATGGTCATGCCATTTGGTCTAACCAACGCTCCAGCTGTCTTCATGGATCTAATGAACAGAGTTTGCAAACCCTATCTCGATCGTTTTGTTATAATCTTCATTGACGACATTCTCATTTACTCAAAGTCCAAAACTGATCATGAACGACATCTTCGACTCATCCTCACACTCTTAAGAACCGAAAAGCTCTACGCTAAATTCTCCAAATGCGAATTCTGATTAAGAGAAGTACAATTCCTTGGAGATGTCGTCAATGACAAGGGAATACATGTCGACCCCTCAAAGATCAAAGCAGTACAGGAATGGCAAGCGCCACGTACCCCTACCGAAGTAAAATCATTTCTTGGTTTGGCGGGTTACTATCGCCGTTTCATTTCAAATTTCTCTCGTATCGCTGTACCACTCACGGCTTTGACACATAAAGGGAAACCCTTCATATGGGGACCTAAACAAGAAGAAGCCTTCCAAACCCTTAAGCAAAAGCTTTGTGACGCACCTATCCTCACACTCCCCGAAGGTTGCGATGACTTTGTAGTATATTGTGACACATCAGGGCAGGGACTAGGCTGTGTATTAATGCAAAGGGGAAAAGTCGTAGCCTATGCTTCTAGGCAACTCAAAACTCATGAGAAGAACTACACTACCCACGACCTAGAACTTGGAGCCATTGTGTTCGCTCTTAAGATATGGAGACATTACCTCTATGGTACCAAATGTGAAATTTACACTGACCACAAGAGCCTCCAACATATCTTTAACCAAAATGAGTTGAATATGAGGCAACGAAGATGGGTCGAACTTCTTAATGACTACGACTGTGAAATTCGGTATCATCCTGCAAAGCAAATGTGGTGGCCGATGCACTCAGTCGAAAGGTATGCGAACTCCATTGTCTCTATGTTCGCAATCATAACGACATCAAAGATCAAATCGAGAAGCTCAACATGTTTCCATAACAGAATCGACATACGCAATGATTAGCTGTGGAGCAGAACTTAAATCGAAACAAAATCTGACGCATTATGTATTATCTAGATGCATATGGATTCCGATCACATAACCTTCGCGATTTCCTTATGAAAGAGGCGCAAAAACCGATACTTTTACACCATGAGCCAACAAGATGTATCAAGACCTTCGATACACCTACTGGTGACCTGGCATGAAAAAGGATATTACTGTTTTTGTTTCCAAGTGCCTTACCTGCTCTAAAGTAAAAGCTGAACATCAAAGACCCTCAGAACTTCTAGTCCAACCTGAAATACCTGTATGGAAGTGGGAAAACATAACCATGGACTTCATTACCGGGTTACCTCGCACTTCTGGTGGGTATGACACTATATGGGTAATCAATGATCGTCTTACAAAATCAGCTCACTTCATTCCGATTCGCGAGGACTTCAAGAATGAGAAGTTAGCTCGTATCTACATCAGCGAAATCGTAAGCCGTCATGGTGTACCGTTAAGCATTATTTCAGATCGTGATGGTCGTTTCACTTCACGAACATGGCAAGCCGTACAAGCCGCTTTGGGTACACGATTAGACCTCAGTACCGCTTATCATCCTCAAACTGATGGACAATCTGAACGCACGATTCAAACTCTTGAAGACATGCTTCGAGCATGTGTCATAGACTTCAAAGGGAATTGGGACGCTCATCTACCATTAGTTGAATTTTCATACAACAACAGCTATCATTCAAGTATTGACATGGCACCTTTCGAAGCGTTATATGGTCGTAAGTGCGATCACCAATATGTTGGCACGAAATTGGAGAAGCTCAAATCACCGGTCCAGAATTAATACAAGAAACAACAGACAAGATCCATCAAATTCGAAACAATCTTCTAGCGGCACAAAGTCGTCAAAAGAGTTATGCAGACAAACGACGAAAGCCCTTGGAATTTAACATTGGTGACCAAGTACTTTTAAAAGTATCGCCGTGGAAGGGAGTGGTTCGTTTTGGCCAAAAAGGCAAGCTGGCACCACGCTACGTAGGACCTTTCAAGATACTCGAAAGAGTAGGACCTGTAGCATACAAGCTTGACCTACCAGAGGAACTCAACAGAATTCATCCCACATTCCACGTATCGAACTTAAAGAAGTGCCTCGCTGATGAAAATCTCCATATTCCTCTAGAAGACATTCAAGTCATGAATCTATGCATTTCATTGAAAGACCAGTAGAAATTATGGACTTCGGAGAGAAACGTTTAAGACGAAGCCGCATTCCAATTGTCAGGGTACGCTGGGAGTCGAAACGAGGACCTGAGTTTACTTGGGAGCGTGAAGACTCAATGCGCGAGAAATACCCAATCTATTTCCTGTAACTACTACTACTTAAATTTCGGGACGAAATTTCTAAAAGTAGGGGATACTGTAACATCCGTCGAAAAACGGGTTTTTCAAACCCGTTTCATTTATTAATCGAACAATCAGTTTTAAATTTTTGTTGTTTATTTCATGACTTATTTTAATTTTAAACGATACATAATTAATAAACAAATTAGAAGTTATAAATTATAATTGTTAAAAAGTAAAAATAAATTAATTAAAAAGAAAAACCGGCTGCCGGGAGTCGAACCCGGGTCAGCCGGGAACCACAAGTCTTAACTCTCACTCACCAAACCACTCCGCCACTTGTCTTCTTTAGTAATATATCAAAACAATTAATTCAAATATCAAACCTCGATTTCAAATCAGTCAACCGACGCGCCCAATTCGCAGTCGTCGGAAATCCCGACGATTTCGCCATTTACTGTCGGTTTCTTGTGACTTAACGTGTATAATAACTCTTACATCGGTTATAACCGATGTCCAGTCCTGGACATCAGTCATAACCGCCGGAGAATTATTGACCAACGAATCAAGATGGTAATCAGACCCAATTCATCGATATTCTTCCCTATAAATACACACTCTAGCCTCTGATAATCTTTTCGCTCACAATCACACCAATTCTCGACGCAATTTCACTCGCCGGAATTTTTCTGCCATCACCGGACTTTCGCCGGAAAACCGAGACTCACATCAACACGGTAATATCGATTCTCTTGTTTCATTCATTGTTAACCGTACTAACATAAATCACCCTCCAGAATCAATCCCATCGACGTTGTCGAAATCTGCTTTCGCCGAAAACTCTGAAATTTCCAGAATCACCCGTGAGCCGTAGATCATTTAAACCTACTGATAATCGTTGCTCAGTAGTTCAATTTCGCATCTAATCCATCCAACTGTAATTGATCTAACAGCCGAAGTTCACAAAACAGAGCGACGAATCTGCGAGTTGTGTGAAAGACATGATCGGTCATCCTTCCAAACCTCTCCGTTCATTACCTTTCAATTCCTTAATGCTTGTTAATCGAATTGGACATGAAACGTTGAATTATCATTATCTGTGTTCTGAGCGAGAAGACGAAGTTCGTATATTTATAAGATAATTAAAATCTATTAGAACGGGTTAGACACACAGTCAGCGGTGGACTGTGTGCAAACAAATACATACACGTCGCGAGTTCGATTCCTATCACAACCTTACTCTCTTAAATAAAAATGCTCTTTTTAACCGAACCGGGATAACTCACAGAATCATGTTAAGTATAATAAAAACCGATTATTAACCAGGTTAGACACACAGTCCAGCGGTGGACTGTGTGCAACACTAACTCATACGTCCCGGGTTCGAGACTGGTTGACGGCACCGGTTCAAAGCAATTAAAATCCTTTTTAAAATAAATGATTTTCGGATTAAGTTAAATAGATATAAATATAATTAAAAACAGAAATATTTCGGATTAGACACGTAGCTCAGTTGGTAGAGCTGCGTGCACGCGACGGGAGGTCACGGGTTCGAGTCTCACTCAGTGCAATAATATTCACAACCGAACCGGTCAACGGTCAAAAGTCAACATTTTTTTATTATTTATTATTTTTATTTATTTATTTAATTTAAAAATCAATTAAAAATACTTAAAAATAACGTTTTTAAAGTTAGAAAATAACCTTAAACTCACAAAAATGTATCCAAAAATCCTATTAAAATTGTTAATAAAATCCACTTACTTACCGTACCTTTTCGTTATTATTAGATTAGTTATTCCTCGTCGATCAATCCTCTAAACTCGTGGCATTCAACATCATCCACCGAACGCACCCAATGTGAGTGAATCTCTACCAATTCCCCGTTTTAATCACATTTTGGGGTGTATCATGTGTCGCTATTATTTATTTAAATTAAACACTTGTGCATACATCATATTCATGATCAAATGTGTTGCCAATATATATCTATTGTTTGTGTGGTTAATGTTTAGATTAAAGTTATCATTTTCAGTATATACATTATCATAGGCCGCCGCTCCCCATTACCTATGAGCGTGAGCTGTTCCCCATTACCTATGAGCGTGAACGAGGCGTTGCCAACATAAGATCGGCTCCGTTTGATTGAGCCTTGATCGCACATACATCATCATAGGCCGTCCGTTCCCCATTACCTATGAGCGTGAACGAGGCGTTGCCAACATATACATTGTCATTCATATCATATACTCATGCAAGGTGTTTGTGATTGTTTGTTTACATTCGTTTGTTCATGTATGATTATTGCACAATTTTCCATATTAATTCCAATAAGAAATCAATAACAAATGTTTTTAACAAGGTTCACTCGCCAACTTTTGTTGACCCAAAATTCCCATTTTTACACATGATACAGGTGATCAAGTTGAAGCAAGAAACATATAGGGCGGCCTAGAAGAATAAATCAGTTTAGATTTTGGATTGTTTTAGTTAATTTTTCCTTTCCTTGTATTGTATGAATTTGACTTGAAACTTTGAGATGTAATTTGAATTTAATAAATATGAAACATATTAGTAAATATCATGAGCTTTGGTGATAACCCAATTATGCCCCGACTCTTATTCCGCGGCGGGTCGGGGTGTGACAATAAGGAAATGGAGGGGCATCGGGTTCGAACTCCGACAAAAGGGCGGTTCTATCCACTAAGTTGAAAGCATTAGAGAAATCAACAGTAATCATGGCTAACGACCCATCCGAGTGGAACACATTTAAAAACCTGTTCGCACTATGGAGCACAGCCTCCGCCCCACTAGGAATACCCACCCCAAATTGAAAATCACCGAGATATTTAGCCATCTCTTTCCCGACCCCCCTCATAGCCGCCTTAGAAACTAACCTCCTCCAAATTGCGCCCACGGCAATAGGCCTAATCCCGTTGTCCGGTTTAAGTAACCGATAGACCGGTTAACCAAAAAAATACCAAAAAATTCAAAAAAAGGCAAAATAACCGGACCGAACCGGTTAAAGTAATTAACCGGACCAGTTAAAAATAACCAGTTAAAGTCAAAAAGTCAAATTAACCAGTATAACCGGTTAACCAAACCGGTTATTAAAATTAACAGGTTTGTGCACCTCTATCAGATGCACCAAACCCAACCCCATGAATTTTATATTCATGGTTTTTATTATGGACATATGGTTTGTAAAGATTTCAAGGTCCGGTTTTGATGGTTTTTTATAATCGAAAACCCAACCATTGAATTTAGAATCGGGCCGTTATTAAGACTAATTCCATCGCGTTTGTAAATGGGCCGCCCGAGATGAGGTGGATTTTATCCATATTTACAGGCCGCCTATTGAAGTGTGTCCAAATTGAATTAATATATGACTGCAAGGGCACACTTTGTTTTGGTTCTTGTGCAATAAAGCCATGTTTATTAGTTATTTTTTCAACCGACCCATTACATTAATTCAAATTCATTACCTATAAATTAAAATAACTTAATATATTACTATACATTAATTACTATTATAGTAACACTTAAAAATAGAATATACTGAATAGGAACACTATCTACGGATGAGCAAATGATACCGGATATCCGTACCGCATTTATCAAACCGGGTACATTTTGGTACTTGTTTAGTACCAGTCTGGACTGGTACGGTAAGGTACAGGTATTTACCGGTATCGAACCGTACCAGGTATATTCGGTACTTGTATCCGTACCCACTTTTGTAGCTTTCGGTACCGAGCTCATTCCTAACATCACCTTTGAGTTCATGCCACGTAGCAACACAAGTAATTGCACCGTTTAGATTGTTTTTCATACATGTGGTAAGTAAATTTGTAAAAATAGAACATAATGAAAAGTAATAACACTTAAAAATAGAATATAATGAATAGTAACACCATCTACGGATAAGCAAATGGTATCCGAGTATCTGTGTCGCATTCAACAAACCGGATACATTTTCGTACTGATTCGGTATCGACTTTTGAAATTTTCGGTACCGGTTTAGTACCAGTCCGGTACGGTACCGGTATTTACCGATTTTTTACCCTCAGATACCGGTACCAAACCGTACCATGTATATTCGGTACTGTACCGGTACCCACTTTTGAAGATTTTCGGTATCGGTTGGTAACGAGCTCATCCCTAACATCACCTTTGAGCTCATGCCACATAGCAACACAAGTAATTGCATCGTTTAGATTGTTTTTCATACATATGGTAAGTAATTTGTATTCGCTTGAATAAGGTTTTATATACACAACAACTTTTTTTGCTTTCTTTTTTGTCTTTTTCCGTAATGGGTTTAGTGTTTTAACAAAGGAAGCCGATAAATAGTGTTTTAATTATTATAATAATATATAGTTTTTTTAATACATGTATTATATATTATATAGTTTTTAATACTTTTGTTATTTTAATATTATAACGATTGCTATTTTCTTTACTTTATAAAGTTGGATAAGCTTGGTGTCAACCGGTACTGGTATCGAAAATACCGGTACGGCCCAGTTAGCTATTGGTATATGATGGTAAAAACAGGCACCTGCCTGGAACATAAAACGCAAAAAGTCGATACTGAATTGATTTTGAAATTTAAGTTCGGAATTCGGTACTGCTACTAGGTATCATTTGCTCATCCCTGCTCACGGGTACCGTACAAACAACAGTGTGCAACTTTTTTGTTGATTTTCTTCAACTTTTAATGATTGTTTTTTTAGTTTCAGGGGTAGGGATGAGCTTGGTGTCAACCTATATTGAAGCGATATTGGTACCTAAAATACCTGTATATGAAGGTAAAAACTGGTAACTAACCAATACCAGGAACGCCAAAAGTCGGTACCAAATTGGTACTTAAGATCTTTCGGTTCGGAAATTCGGTACCCGCTACCGTTTGCTCATCTCTGATCACGAGTTTCGTACGAACAACATCATTACCATACAACTTTTTTGGTCGATTTTCTTCGGTTATCTTTTAGTGCTTTTTCTATATTTTCTTTTTATTTTTGTTAGTGATTCCATACGCAATGCGCTCGTAGTGATTAAACACAGACTAAATAACAAAGAAGTTCGCCGCAACGCAGCAATTGTTAAAAACCTATTTCAATTAATTTTCAGATTTTGTTTCAATTGAATTCACTAACCGTCCCGTATGGACTTTATTTAATTTGTGGTGTACACTTTATTGAATTTGCTTACGACTCCAAAGGTTAGAAAATTTACGCAGCGAAGAGGTTATGTTATTTGTGGCGATTTGGTAGAACACTTGGGCAAACTGAGAGTAATTTATTTTTTAAATGTTTGTTTTTCAAGTACAGTTTACTTTTGTTTTTATGTCATGTGATTTCTATGTTTTTATGTTTTTTTAGAATTATTTACTTTTTATTTTTGATATTAGTTATTTACCTAAAGTTACATTTATATTCTTTTTACTTTTATTTTTTACATACCTTTAAACTTTAACCAGTAAAAAATGTGTAGTTATATTAATTAATTAATTAAATAGATGTATTAAATATAATTTAATAATTTCAAGTATTAAAATTAAAAGTAAAAATAGGTGATGATGTGAAAAATGTAAGGATATTTGTAGGGTTGGAGGTGAAATTGAGAGGTTTTAAGGATTTTTAAGGATTTGTTGGGATTTATAAGGATATGGCGTGACAGCTGACTAAGCAACTAAGGGCGCCTAAGGGTGTCCTTAACATTGGAGATAGTCTAAGAGCATTCACAATGGATTTTTTATATTGTGTGAGTGGGTTAGTTATATTATAAGGAATTGTTATGAGTGGTTGTGAGTAAAGAAGAGAGAAAATGTTACTGTTCCTCTGTAAATACATGAGAATACTGTTCATCCCTTATAAATTTTTTAATATTTTTGAAAGTGTGGTGAGTGGAGAGAGAAAAATGTAATAATAAAGGTATAAAAAATATTATTAATTGAACAGGAGAGAGAGAAATGTAGTGTTTTTTAATGTAATTATATGGATAAGGAAAAATAATTTATTATAACGGTTTGGTTTCTTGGTTTATAATTCAAAAGACATCTTAGAAATGCAGGTTTTGAAAATCATACACAAGTACCAGACACCTTCAACTAATAATAAACAATGATAATTTTATTTACAATGATCACACACCAGTCTCAACAATCTTCATATATTCACAATCAATAAACAAAAATCAATGATAATTGAGAAAGAAAAACAAATAAAACCAACCAGCTGTTCTTTATACACTTATCAAACAGCTGAATCTCCTTCCCAAACATTAAAACAAAAGAATTATTTCACAAAGCACACACATCAAATTGGAGATAGAAATAATAAATAAATCTCAATCTCGATGAACCTTATTTTCCAGCCCGAAAGAGTTGACTTCCAAGGGTCACAACCGGGGTTCCTTCCCCCATGATTGTCGTTAAGCTCATTTCTTTTTCGAGTATTCGATCCAGCTCGGTTACCACATAACTCATTGCAGGCCTTCTCTCACTTGAAACTTCCACACACCCGATTATCAAGTGGATATATTCTTCCATACCTTCCGCTGTGAAGCTGTTCCCGATTCGTGGATCAATGACACTAGAGATGGTTCCCGCTTCTTGATGATTATGCACCCATTCAACAAGATTTTGGTTGGCATTTGAAGATAGTAATTCCGCTGCTTCTTGTCCACTTACCAACTCGAGCAGGAATACACCAAAGCTGTAGATGTCACTTTTTTCAGAGAAGCGCTTGAATTCACGTACCCTGTAAAAAAATTACAGGTTCAGAATAATATTCCAGAGAAAAAAGAGTAAAATGTCATTTTCGTCATTGAGGTTTGGCCAGTTTTGCGACTTTCGTCCAAAGGTTTGTTTTTCCGCATCTGGATCCAAAAGGTTGAAAATTTTGCCCTTTTTCACCCAGCTCGTTAACTCACCATTTTTCGCCGTTCAATCAGGGGTATTTTCGTCTTTTTTGTTAACTTAAAGAGCAATTCGGTCTTTTTCACTTTATGTAAAAAGACCGAATACACCTGAAAAAGACTGAATTGCCCTTTAAGTTAAAAAAAAAACGAAGATACCCCTGATTTAACAGAGAAGAATGGATGGAGTTAATGAGCCTGATGACAATAGCAAGATTTCAAACCTTTTGGATCCAAACGTGGAAAAACAAACCTTTGAACGAAAGTCGAAAAAGTAACCAAACCTTAGGGACGAAAATGGCATTTTACTCGGAAAATAAAACCATGGAAAGGGTATAACTCTGGAGCAAGGAATATCTCATCGATTCTAGCTTGAGAAGACGGGCCCGCTGAGTCAACTCGGCCCAAGAAATTTCGGACACCTGCATCTGCAACTTTGGCTATAAAGTTCTCATCTACAAGAACATTTGCTGTTTTGAAATCCTTGTGAGCCAAACGCGGGCTTAATGAGTGAAGGTGAGCCAAACCTGAACATTAGGGGATATGAATGAGAGTTACGTGCGTTATGCGTAAAAAAAAATTTTTATTGAAAATTTGTTCTATAAATTTAAGTAGCTCAATTTTTTCACAAGCAACTTGCGAAAGAGTTGCGGTTTATCTTAAAAAGACGAACTAATACCAGGAAAGCCAAAAATGCTCACTGATTTTGCAGAGGATCACCTTTAGCCGCCCCAAGGGCTATTGAAAGTCTATGCTTGAATTCAAGTTTTTCTTTCGTAACCTGACCAGCCCCTGCAGGTTCAAATCATGAAACATCATATACATTAAAACACACGAATATTCATATTCATAATTTAGGAAACAAAAACGGTTAGCAGATAGATAATTACCATACAAGTGGATTGAAACACTTCCGTTGGGTACATACTCGTATACAAGGATCTGTTGACCACTTGCCTGACAGTAACCTAAAAGCGTCACAATATTCCGGTGCTGAATAGATGCCAGATACCTCGCCTGCATATAAATACCATACCCTTAAAATATATATAGTGTAATAGTACCAATTTAAAAAACAATAAAATGCACGTATGCATGACTACCTCTTGTATGAACTCTTGAGTAGGGGGAGCTAGTCTTCTTTTTATCGCTACGAGCATACCATCATGAAGCAAGCCCTTGTACACCTCACCGAATTTTCCTTCACCGATCAAACTTTTGTCACTAAAATTTTTTGTAGCTAAAGACAATTCATCAATTTCAAACCGTCGGGTTTCTCGGATGACTAGTTGAACCGCCTGAGATCTTCCAACTGAATATGATCATGTTATTATCAGTACCAATTAATAATATTAAATATATATAATGTTAACGCTCACCTTGAGATGGATCGGAAGAGTCGGTTTCTGAAGTTCGTGACACGCTTCTGTTATTACAAAAGAAGAACCATGTAACTAAAATCACAAACCCAAGTAAGACCATAGCTCCTGCAGCACCTCCCACTATTGCTGCAAGAGTTCTTGACATTTGGTATGAGGACCGACCTACTTCACATGTCTATAACATAGCAAAAAGGAAAATCGATGTAGAAATGAGTAATAATATCGTTGGCTTATATATTTGATGCGGGAATGAGTAACACAATGACCTAACTTTCTAATGTAATTCATCAAGATGAGTGACAACTAGATGTGTAAACTGTAAAGTACATTGGAAATATATGCCGTTCTTTTGTCATGCATATAAAGAATATTTTCATATAACTAACTATGCAATTAATTGTGTGTTGGGGAAGCATAAACACACAATATGGGAAAACAACGCCCAAACAGGTCGATTTGATAACAGAGTTAGAACAAGAATAGCTTAGCAGTATCCCTAAAAGATTTGTAAAGTGGAAAAGTTGAAAATTCTGTTATGCAAAAGCTACTAGAAGCTCAAGATGATTATAATGAAGCGGCTAGATTAAGTGCATTTCGTCTAAAATCACTCAAGGAGGGGCAATGCCAGTAATCTTTTGGCACATGCTGCTCGTCATCACGCTGCAAAGGTACCATTTCCTTTTATTTCGTTCTCTTTCTATTCCCTGGAAGCAGTTATATTTCTTTCACAAGGGAGTTAAGTTCTTGAACAAGTTGACCCTTACATAAAGGATTGTTGCAGAAAAGCATCGGATTGACTGCCATCTCAGCGATGCGCAGTTGGGGTTTGGGGTTTTTTTTTTTTTTTTGGGGGGGGGGGGGGGAAGGCATAAGTAGCTATGCCAGCACTGATGGTGGAGCCTGAGTTTTAACAGCAATCAAATGATTCAAATCCAATGGAAGTAATCTTGAAGTTTGTGAATGAGACATTGGGTCATATTTATATTTTATACACACTTTTAATATCTTTTCACTTGCATTTTTCAGTATATATGTGTGGGCACTCGGGGGGCAAAAGTGAAAGTGCACTAATTTTAACGTTATTTTACTAATTTCGTGAAAATAACGTTAAAAAGAGAGGGACGGTTAATCATGCATCATTTGGTGGCGTTGATAGCCGAAAGACAATGGAGTTCATGCATTAATCAGCTTTTGTCTTAATTGTTGAGTGTTATGTGCCTTTTGTCTAAGGCTTGATGCAAAACTACTATCGAGCCGGGGGTCTCACTGGAAGCAGCCTCTCTATTCCTACGGGATAGAGGTAAGGTTGTCTACATCTTACCCTCCTCAGACCCTACCTTAGCTTTGCTATTGATGGGATTTACTGAGTATGATGATGATGAAGTAATCTCTTAATCAAACAGTAAGAGTCATGCATGCATACTTTTGGAGCTGATATAAATGACATTAGCTTTAAATTAACAAGTTTTTATATCCTCAAAAGATCCAACCGTTTCCTTTATATAATAAGCTCTTAAATTTAGTATATTTATACCCCTATTTACCAATATCAATATCTAAATTCCAACAATTATCTCCCAACTTTCTTATATAGAAGTAGCAAACCACATTATCCATCAATGATCAAACATCAAAAGTAGATCAGAATTAATCCAAAAAATTATAAAATCCTACCTCAGGCACATAGATTAATTCACTAATTTACTAATTAAGATCTACTTCTTTGATAAAAACAATTGCAACACATATTCTAATAATTACTCAATAAATCAATGAATAAATACTATTGAACAATATAATGAAAACAGCATTAAACAATAAAAAAAATAAAAAAAACCAATAATCAAAGTAAATTATTAAAAAATAAAAAAACTATAACAACAATCAGCTATTACAGGATTCAGAAACTAATCAACAATCAAAAACAAACTCCATTGTTGAATTAATCAGCAAATCTCACAATCTAATGGCAATGAAAACCTAGAAAGTGAAAAAGAATTAGGCATTAATAAATACACAAAAATTAGTACTTACAAGTTAGAAAATTGAAGCTCATTATTCAGTGGATTTATTAACAATGGTGATCCAGAGGTTTTTATTCTGTTCGATCCTTTATGATTCTGTTCTACCCTCTGCTGTCATGAACAACCTCTCTTTTGCTCCTATTTTCGTCTTTTTGTTTGTGCTAAAGCGTAACATACTCCTCCACTTTATCTCTCTTGTCATTTTTAGTCCCCCAATTTTTTATCCTTGCGCATTTGCCGCCGTCTTGTCAATCCACTGGCCAGGTCGTTTTAAAAGTCGAATAACTGTCATCGAATGTTTGAAAGTAATATGTAAGTTGTACATGTGTCACTAATTTCAAACAAAGTATTGTGAATTTACAATGGTATAAACAAGATATGAAGTTTGAGGTACTAAATTAAGGAGTAACTGAAAATTTAAAGATAAAAATTGGAAAAATTGGAAATTCGGTCTAATCGTTGATTAGGTTTGCCGATTCTGCCAATCAGCACCATAATTATTGGGTTGTTTAAAAGTTTGCAAACGAACTAGTTGTGTAGGTGGTTTCATGTTTGACCGGTCTGGTTTTAGTTCTGCTAGCATTACCTTTTAACCCTATAAAAATCAGTATTAACTTAACAGATTAAAAAAAACATTTAATTTTCTATTTGAGATATTTATTTTTTATTTATTAATATTAAATTATCAAATTTATATCGTTGTCGGTTTAAGGTATTTTTTTACGAAGTGATATTTTTCTGACAAAATTACAAAAGAAAATCCACAAGTAGACAAAAATATGTGTAAAGTGTAATACCTTGAATTAAAAAAAGTGGCTAATTCAACTTGAAAATTTAAAAATAAATTCGAACATTTTTGTGCAGTCATGTTAAAGTAGTGTTCAACTTAAATTCAAGAACACCACGTGCATCTGTTTTTTGTTGATTTAGATTAATTATAATAATAATAATTAAATAATAATAATATAACAAAAAATAGAATTAACGAAAAGCCAAATAATCTTAAACATTATTAAAATTTAAAACTGCGAGAAGAGATAATAAATATTAGTTTTGATTGTATGTATAACGAGTTACATTACAAGAAAACTTTTTACGGATGTGTAGGACTTTAGTCATATATATATTTTTTTTGATAACTTTGTAGAATAGTAACCAACTTTTAAAAGTGTTCAATTAGGTCATCTAGGTTTCAAAGTGTTTCAATTAGGTCACTTGACATTCATTTTTTTATTAAAATTAAGGTTTTTTTCATCTATTTTATAGGTAACCATGGTGATGTGAATTTTTGTTTCTTTTTTTTGTATATTGACGTATTATTTTGTGTCATGTCGACGTACAATGCTATGCGACTAAAAGTACCATATTAAATTTCATGTATCCTTCATATGTACTAGTTATTTACCCTAATTTTCTACTTATTGTTCATATGTACTTCGAAATTACATACAGATTATGATTGATACTGTCATAATGAAATCTCAGTGTGAGCTTGTAGCAGCCTCCTAGGCGATCCTAGTAATTTCTTAATGAAGTTCCTACATTTATCATTTTACATGTGTATAATGTTTTCCTTTAATATAAAAACCATTCTAGGTTTTGAAATTAAATCCGGATTACACTTGTAACCATATAGTAAGTATATTTGATGAAACAATGATATTTATATGTTTTTAAGGACGTCCTTAATAATTTACAAGTGATAACATTGATTGTTTTTCAGCAAATAGGTGTCAATGAATATTCGTTGTTTTAATACTGAAAGCAATCAATAATCATCTATTGTTTTTTTTTTTTAAATAAGGAGTAAAACCATGTGTGATTTCAATTGAACATCTTCCTCCTACTTTTATGTCAATTCATGAGCACGACTATACTTGTACTTCGTACTTTTCAAAAAGCTCACCTAGAGAGTAATCTTCTTTGACTAAACCTCAGGGATTTGGAGGTCAAAGGTTTGAATACATAGGGACATCTATTAATCATAATGGTGATGAGGTTGGTAATCAACAATCTCGCGTAGAGGAAAAAGTTTAAGGGGACTCAATATAAAATCAAATGGAGGACTATGCTTTGGCCTTTGGATCATATGGACTTACCTGAGATAAGTAATTCAAACAACGATACTTAGGAAGTGAGTCCCTATCAGGTGCGACGTTTCGAGCTTAGGTTCAAGAATAGGTTATAGATCTTACACGCAGATTTTCTTTTTGGATTGTTTTCATAGGTTCGTGTTTGTCTTGTTCCTTTTTTATGTGTCGTCAGTTGGTATAGTTTCAGACTTTTCGTTCTTGCAACCGTTTTGTTTCATCTTGGCTAGTTCCTTGCTAGTCTTTTTTTTAAATAAATTTAGCAGTTAAAAAAGGTAACCTATTTTCGGATTCATCCATTAGGGTATATATGTTTTCAAGGGAAGTCTGGATTAGTTGGTAATATTGTATTAGGCTATACGTAGTATGAAGACTTGGAAAGGGGTGTTATACTGTTATGCGATATGTGACAGTCACATTAGCATATATCAGAAAAGTGACATGGTGCAAAAAAAGGAGAAGTGGAACGGGGTGTGAAAGAGTGGTGTTATTCGACCCATGGCACACACTATTTATTATTATTATTTTATATTTAAAAATTATATAAAATCTATGAAATTTAGTAAACAAACATTGATACTAATTAAAGAGATAACATTAATATAAAAAAACATTGCATAATTTAAAAATAAATACATTATATAAGTTAAAAAAAATAATACTAAAAAAACACACGAAATTAACTAAAAAACATTACATACTTAAAATTAAACGTAAAACCAAAAATATAACTATATGCCACTCTAAAACGTGTTGATGTCACGGTTCTACACGTGCATGTAGTTGATGAGGGCGACTTGACCGTCTCAAATCTTTCAATGTCCAAACAAATAGTTCTGAAATGCGAAGAAAGTGCATCCACGGTTCGGGTGGTGTCGCCTCTATGGGTGATGAATACAAAATTGTTGGAAAATACGTCCCCAAAACGGACCTGAGCGATTAAGAGGCGTATAGGGTAAGCACTTTGACCCAAGATTCACACAACGCGATGTCCTCTTCCTCAGTCTATGAAATCGTTGCCATTTTCTAACTTTTTTAAGAGAATATGCAAAGAAAGTTGAGAGAAATGAGATGAAATGAGAGTTTTTGTAAGGTAAAAATAATAGAATTGGTTTGATTATATAGAAGTTATTATTTTTTTAAGTATTTTTTTTAAATATAACTATAGGGGAGCAACAACTATAACCACATCCAACGAAATGCCTCCTCCGAGCCGGTGGAATTTCCCCCGCCTCCAATCCCTCGCCACTCTCACGTTGTTCGCGGGCCGGTGCGCACAGCATGGAGAGGCCACCACGTCAGAATCCCATGCCCACTACGTATGGTGTTAGAATCGAAATAATGATAACCTATATTTATTTCATTTATTAAGATATATACATGTGTCAAGGGAATGTAGATTATTAGCTAGTGATCCAGATAATGATATGGTATTCCAAAACGAAAGAAGCATATGGCAAGTAAAAGTTTTGGTTGATGTCTAGCCACATTTAAATTCCGATACCTCAAATCTTAAAATTTTAAACTTGAAAGTCAAGTTGTTTAAGTCCTTTTCACTTTCTTTCTTTTTTCAGTCCTTTGCACTTTCTTCATAGACCAAAAGACCCTCAACCAAAATAAAACACTACTTCACACCAAAATAGTTTTCAATTATTATGATTTTGACTTTTCAAGCACACCCGTTAGTTGTGGTTGCCACATAGTTATGTTTTCAAAACATTTTCTTTAATATAACTAAAAATACGACTTTTCACAAAAAAAAATTAATATATAATCAATCATATTTACATAACTAAAATACCATTATGTCGGCTTCATTTCTCGAGTTCATATTAAACCTATAATTGAATTATTGATTGGAGTAAAGTTAATGAATAAATCGGAACTAAATTAAAGAATATTAAAAAAAACAATAACTGGCACCCATGTTAAATCAACTATTATAAGAAAATTATTGGTTATGTTATTGGTTTACAGGTAAATATGAAAAAGACCACTTCAACACTATGGGGTTTAGTACAAAATTAGAATAATCATCATTGATGTTATGAAAAAGAAAGTATAACTTGAAAACATTTAATATTATAAAGAAATGGTTACGGTTTATGAACAAAGATATATTTTATTATAAGATAAACAAATAAAGAAATGGTTCCGTTCATGAACAAAGATATATATAAAAGAGATGGTGGTCTTAATTAAATTAAAAATAATTTAGTGATATAAATAGTTTGCTAGTTATCTAACGTTTTTCAAATGAAGATGATAGATATATGATCTAATATGATTCTTGTTAGAGGACACAAAGTGAGAACCAGGTACAGTGGCGGAACCAGAACATTAACTTAGGGGTGTCAAAAAAAAAATTTCACCGTGCAATTATACAATATTAGAAAAACGACAATAAGTAAATAAAGTAAAACAAATGCCTAATAGATTTGTCCTCTTCTTGTCTTCATAGCTTGAAACCGTTCCATCACATCGTCGTCTTTTACTTTTTGTAAACAATCCTTCTCGACCGCACAAACCATAGCATTGTTCAAAAATTCTGGGCCCATTCAATTGCGTAAATCCGTCTTGATAAGCTTCAATTTCGAAAAACATCTTTCAACGGTTGCGGTTGCAACCGGTAAAAGCAAAGCTAGCTTCACGGCCCGATAAACTAAAGGACAAGAGCTATGTGTTCCCGTTTCAACCATAACACGCGCAAGATCACTTATGCCTTTCAAGTTTGCAAAATTATCATCATTGCTTATAGTATGACGAAATGATTCAATATCACCCAAAAAAGTCCCTATTTCTTGTGTAGTAAAATCATCGGGGTACATCTCAGCAAACGCCACTATCTTCGATGGGTCAAACTTAGAAAACCCGTTACAAGGATTTAAACCCGACATATTCTTTATAAATTAGTTGTTACCTCACTAAATCGATTTCCGAATTCTTGAATTTGCATGTCCAAAACCTCATTAAATATGTCAACTTCAAAATGATGTCGATTTGTAATGACATTCTTTCGGTTTCTTGGATTACCATAACTTTCCGTCATGTCCAACATTGTAATACTGTATTTTTTACAAAAAAGAGAACTTTTTCCAACATGGCTCAAATCCATCTTGTCTTAAAGCATTTAATGTTCGCTTTGTTCCATTTATCAAGTTCGCCGCTTCTAATAAATCTTTACCTTTTTGTTGAAGGTGTTTTGAAAGCGCGTTTGTGTAACTTAATATATCTCTAATCAAATGCAAATAAAAAACAAACTCGAGTTTTTTAAAATACGATAAAATACCTTTTGCATTTGTTCGTTGTTGACTGCAATCTCCATCTTCTTTCACATATTGAAGTACGGTAACAACTTCGGGAAATAACCTAAGCAAACTGATAATGGTTCTATGATGCGAACCCATCGTGTATCACCGGCTCGTGCTAGGAAAACCTCTTGGTTTAGTCCTTTACCCGTTTTAATTTCACCTTCAAGTATTTCTTTTTCCACTCTCGCCTTTTTTCCTCCCTTAACATATCTTTTCGCTTGCAAGAAGCTGAAACCGTAGTGACAACCATGGAAAGGAATTCATAGAAAGTTTTGACACCGGTATGTTTTTTGCAACAGCGACAATAACCAACTGAAGTTGATGAGCGAAACAATGGATGTAATGTGCGACGGGTTATCTTTCAAAATCAATGCCTTTAATCCATTAAATTCCCCCCGCATGTTGCTTGCACCATCATAACCTTGGCCTATCACCTAAAACAAAAATAAGTTAAAAAATTAAAAATAATGTATTTATAAATTATAAATAAACTATGAATTTTATTACTTACTTGCTTTATACTCAACTGGTTGCTTGCTAATAACTCATCAATGGCTTCTTTAAGAGTTGAAGAGGCCGTGTCTCTCACATGAACAATTCCGATAAAACTCTCTCTAACAGCCCCAAGTTCATCAACAAATCTAACTACTACAGCCATTTGTTCCTTTAAGGATACATCACTAGATTCATCCACCAACAACCCAAACACATTATCTACAATTTCTGCACAAATGCTTTTTGTCACTTCCTTTGAAAAGCACTCAATAATCTCCTTTTGTATCTTTGGCGATGTCAACTTGTTGTTCTTTTTTGCATTCCCTAACGTATACTTACCAATTTCCGGGTGGTTAGTACTAATTAAGTTCAACACCGAAAGAAAAATACCTTGAGAATTAGATTCTTCCGATTCATCATGGCCACGGAATGATAAAGAGTTTTCTAAACAGAATCTAGCACTCATAATAGAACCAAGTAATCGATAATAATTTGCAGTCACTTCTTCTTTAGTCAACTTCTTTGCATTCTCATCCATATGTTGCTTTTGGTTCATGAGATTGTGACATTTTTGTGCCGCTTTTGAATGATGACTATCAACATTGCCCACATGTTCCTTTAATGAACCTTTTTACTCCAATCACAAAAGCCTTTAGAACTAGAGGACCATGTATCTCTTCGCTTGATTACCAACTTCTTCTTTAAACAAGTAACAATACAAACAATATACTTTGTCTGCTTTGATGCTATACTCTAACCAACTACAGTCAGTAAACCAACTAACAACAAAACGTCTTTTTTCCGTAAAAGTCTCTATACGGAAACTTATGACTACGCGGTTGACAAGCCCCTTTAACAAGATATGCCCTTCTTATGTCATCTATTTGATTGGGGTGATAACTAGCAATAGGTGGCCTATCATATGGATCCGAAGGAAGATCATTCAAATCAATAATACCCCGTGTTGTTGGAATTGAAGTTCTTGGATTATCGTTATCAACATTCGGACTTGCATCAACGGAATCATTTGCTTGGATATTATCATTATCAACTTCGGAGGAGGTGTTTCATTTGGAATTGTATCATCATCACCAACCCGATTATCACTAATTTCTTCGTGTTTTCTTTTGAAGAAGTTCCCAATTAACGATTGTTTTTTAGATTGTGGTTTCGTCATCACTTCAAATAATCCAAGGTTTAACAATAATCCCTAGTTTAACAATGAACATTAGAGAAATAAAAACTTACAAAATTTCCAATAACAAGAATCCCTAGTTTAACAATGAATATTATACAACTAATCAAGACTACAACTAATTAAACACTTCAAGTACGATTCATTGTACGAAGAAAAGAACGAATACTCACAACACCCAATCAGAACGGTTCGCAGGCAATTCGATGACTGATTGTTATATGTTGTTCTGATCAGCGACTTCTGAGTTCGGTTCAGCCTATTCGATGACTGATTGTTATCGGTTCCGCACTTCAGCCAGTTCAGCAGGCAACACAGAGCAGACAGCAGGAAACACAGCAGACAGCAACGCAGCAGCGACAATATTGGAACTGATAATGGTCGACGTTTGGTATTCAATAAACTGCCGCCCATTCTAATTTTCACAGGTTTGGGATTTTGGGTTGTTATTTAATTTGTAATTGGGCTCCTTATTTTATTTGTATATTTTGTGTATAAAGAATCTGATTTAGGCTCTTTTTGGTTTGTAAACAATTTTTTTGGGGTGTCCTCACAAGGGTTTAGGGGTGTCCTTTGTATAAAAACCGAACAATTTTTTTTACACTACCTGTGAAAAGTTGAGCCGTAGCCCGTGCTACGGCTCGTTAGTCTACAAGTCCGCCCCTGGCCAGGGAAATATTTTGACGATGATCGGCCCTGACTTAGAACATCGTTTCTCTAGTCCGAGGATTAATTCCAAACTCACGGATGGGTGAATATTCACCGAGGATGGATGGGTTTTAAACAATTATATGACCGTTAAAAAAAAGAAAACTATTTTTATAACCCTACAAATAAAACCATTTCCACTATTTTTTTACACAACTTCCTAGTCTCTCAAACTAATTTTTTTTCTACACAAAAATGGATTCGTCATTTAAACACGGTAAAAAAGAAAGACCAATCTTGAAAGCCTTGCTAAAAAAAACCAAGGTGGGTTATTGTTACAACATCAACAACCAAACACATGAGGGATGATAATTATCCCAAACCTGACCTAGTACTTGTTGGGTGTTGGTTATACACACGACTATCATGTATATTTGACTATTTGTTAAAGTTACCCTTTAGGATTTTTAAATACATTTCTTATTATTTTAATTTTTATATAAATTTATTACCCAAGAAACAACTAAAATGAATAGATTCCACAAAGACAATATAAACAGAAATAAAAGATTTACCCAATGCTCAACTAATAATAAAATATTTATGGGTATGTTTATCAAGAGTCCGATCAAGAAATTGTGGGCATCGTATTTTTTTAAGAGAACATTTTCTATTTATACATCAAAAAATTATTGTGGGCATCATGTTTTTTAGTTTTTTGAACTTTTTTCTGAAAACATAACGTTATAATCGACAATGTTTGGATTAAAAATTAAAAATGTCATATATATTTAGATTATCGTTTAATTTTTGTGCATCGTGTTTAATAATAACAGTTTAAAGACTTAAAATTGTGCATCATAGTACAAAAAAATACATATTTGAGAGTTATCTTAAATTCCTTTTTGAAAAGTCTAAATTATTCAACGTGTTAAAAATAATTAGAATTGAAAAATACAAGCAAAATGATGTTTTATACCGTTCTTCAACTTGCTTGACTTTATACCGTTTCTATTTTAATAATAACTTGGTGTCTTTACGTTGCGTGTTGCGGTGAAACCGAGCAAATGATAATATAAAACAAACGTGATTTGAAAATAAAGAATGTTATTTAGAAAGCCAAACCATTAGAACGATTTAGTTTATTATCGTCTCGTTTTATGATACCAAATAAATACTTTATTTTGAGTACAATTTCGTTTTAACAAAACTTATAATAAATTTCAGGGAAAAAATACGCACAACTACATACTTAAGTTCTTAGAAAAAAACTGTAAACGTAAATTATTAAAGAAGTATCAAATTAATCGATAAATTAATATATGTTATAAGAAAAGAAAAAAGAATTATTAAAAATAGTAAAGAAATATATGGTTTTATAAAAGAAAAAAAATAAAAATATATATGTTATCAATAGTAAATATAGTAATAAACTATTATAATATATTAAAAAAATAGAAAAAAGTTATATATTATTATAGAAATAAAATTACTATTTATCTCCTTTATTGACAATATATATAATATAATAATGATAACTATAATAGCACTACTAATAATAATTTTAATTTTATGGTAATAATATAATAATAATAATAATAATAATAATAATAATAATAATAATAATAATAAATTCAACTCCAACATGATTAAGAGTGCCTTAGATTCTCTCACCCACCTTTTGTTTATTTAAGTTTTGAAATTATTGAAACCTGTTTTTTATTCAATTAAAAAATTATAATTTTAAGAAAGTTGTTAGGCAAGAGAGATGTTATATGCTTTACTTTAATGATTGGATGCATTACACAAACATTTTCTCCATTTGCAAAATTCTTTACATATTTTTCAAACTTTATATATGCATAATGCACTAACTATAAGAAATAAAGTAGGACTATAAACAATAGCGCCGTTCAAATGTGATAATCGTCATCATATATTAAATCATTTTAACTATTATTATTGTATTATTAACAAAGTCAACTTGTTCATTCTTTTGGGAGTAAATTACATGGGATATTTAAATAGGAGTAAATTACATGGGATATTTGGTATTAATATTTAGTTTGTAGAGAATAAGTTCCAAATAGGAGTAAATTATATGGGATATTTGGTATTAATATATAGTTTGTAGAGAAAGAGTTCCAAATAGTCATTATGTTTTGATTAAATTTTACCTATAATTCTTATCTTTCTAAAATTACAGTTATAGTTTTTAACATTTGAACGCTTGTTTCTCAAAAAGTTACTAATGTAGTTTTTGATGTTAAATGGATGTGAAATGACAAAATTGTCATTGATACAAACAAAATAAATTAATTAAGTGTGTGTATATATATAGGGTTGAGTAAAATGAGAACTCTTAGGAGTTGTGAAAACCATAGATACTCATTATTTCTTTAATCTTCAACAAACGAATGACCAAAATTTAATCTAGTTTTTTTTTGTCTTATTTGCTTATAGTTTTTTAATAGTTTAGTTGTACCAAAAGGGTAAACATGTAACTTTTACACCGCACTCTCTCTTCATTGTCAAAGCTACTGTCAGTCAAGTATTTATACATTATCTCTTAAAGAACCAATATCTAAGGCTTTTATTATTTTATTTTATAATTACATAAATTTACGTAGTAACAACAATATCTAAAATCTATTATAAACAAAACAAGATATAAACCAAACTTTTCTTCTTTTCTTGGTCGTCATCAATCTTCGACCAAAAAAAGGGCTAACAACTATCAACATAAAGAAAATAAGTGTCAATGATACTAATCAACAATACGTATGGGTAATATTGTATTTACATCTAATGTAACATGAACCTCACATTTACATCTATGTAATACTTGTTACGTAAAAAAAGTTACACTTATAACAAAAACTAATGTACATATTAAAAAAATATATATATACATTTCAAAAACCTTTGTAAAAATAACATTACATGTGTGACTAAAAAAATATTATGTTGCCTAGTGTAAAAAATTACATTGTTGTTAATCATATAAAAGTCACATTTGTATTTCTAGTGTAACATTTTTTATGTAACATCCGTAAAAAACCGGGTTAACTAAACCCGCTTCGTTTATTAACCGAACATCCAGTTAAAAATTTCGTTGCGTATTTAATGCTCAAATTAATTTTAAACGATACATAATTAATAATTATATTAGAATATAAAATTTATAATTGAAAATTCATTAAAAATAATGAAATAAAAATATTATGCTGATGCCGGGTTTCGAACCCGGGTCAGCCGGGAACCACAAAGACTTAACTCACACTCGCCCAATCACTCCGCCACTTGTGCCTTTTGATGATATATTAAATCAATTAATTCAAATAGCAAAAACTCGTTTTCAAAATCGGTCAACCGACGCGCCCATTTCGCAGTCCCGGTAATCCCGACGATTTCGCCATTTATTGTCGGTTTCTTGTGACTTAACGTGCATAATAACTCTTACATCGGTTATAACCGATGTCCAGCTCCGCGACATCAGTCATAACCGCCGGAGAATTATTGACCAACGAATCAAGACGGTAATCAGACCCAATTCATCGATATTCTTCCCTATAAATACACACTCTAGCCTCTGATAATCTTTTCGCTCACAATCACACCAATTCTCGACGCAATTTCACTCGCCGGAATTTTTCTGCAATTCATCGGACTTTCGCCGGAAAACCGAGACTCACATCATCACGGTAAATACCTCGACTCTTTCTATTCCATTCCATTGTCAGACCATTACTAACATCAATCTATCACCCAGAATCAATCCCAGACGACGTTGTCGGAAATTCTGCTTTCGCCGGAAAACTTCTAAAGTTCCAGGATTTCGCCGTGAGCGGTATGATCATTTAAACCTACTGATAATCGTTGCTCAGTAGTTCAATTTCACATCTAATCCATCCAAACTGTTAATTGATCCTAACAGCCGAAGTTCACAAAACAGAGCCGACGAATCTTTGCGGAGTTCTGAAAAAGTCACCTGTTCGGTACAATCATTCCCCAAACCCTTTATGTTCAATAAATTACAATCGCTTATAAAGTTCGTTAAATTAATTTAACAAGTAACAGCATGGTTAACCGTTGTCTGTGTTTTGAGCGAAGAAGACGAAGTCGTATTGATTATAAGATTAATTAAAATCAGTATTATGAACGGGTTAGACACACAGTCCAACGGTGGACTGTGTGCAAACAAACACATACGTCCCGAGTTCGATCCTTTGACACAAGCACATGCGCTGTAATAAAAATGTTTTTTTTTAAAACTGAACCGGATCCACTCGCAGTCAGCTGTTAAGTATAATAAAAACTGGAATATTAACAGGTTAAACACACAGTCCAGCGGTGGACTGTGTGCAACACTAACTCGCACGTCCCGGGTTCGAGACTGGTTAATGGCACCGGTTCAATACAATCTAAATCCTTTTTAAAAAATAAATGATTTCTGGAATAAATCTAAATAGTATATAAGTATAATTAAAAACAGAAATATTTTGGGTTAGACACGTAGCTCAGTTGGTAGAGCTGCGTGCACGCGTACGGGAGGTCACGGGTTCGAGTCTCCCCCAGCGCAACACATACAAACGACCGAACCGGTCAACGGTCAACAGTAACGGTCAACGGTCAAAAGTCAACATTTTTTTTTTATTTTTATTTATTTATTTAATTTAAAAATCAATTAAAAATACTTAAAAATAATGTTTTTAAAGTTAGAAAATAGCCTTAAACTCCAAAAAATATATATCCAAAAATCCTATTAAAATTGTTATAAAATTCACTTACTTACCGTATCTTTTCGTTATTAATTAGGTTAGTTATCTCTCGTCGATCAATCCTCTAAACTCGTGCGCATTCAACATCTTCAAACAAACGCACCCAAAGTGAGTGAATCTCTATAAATTCCCCGTTTTAATCACGTTTTTGGGGTGTATCATGTGTCTTATTATTTATTACATTTAAACACTTGTGCATCCATCATATCCATGATCAAATGTGTATTCAAATGTATCAACTGTTTGTGTGGTTATTGTTTAGATTTAATTTATTATTTTCAGTACATACATTATCATAGGCCGCCGCTCCCCATTACCTATGAGCGTGAGCCGTTCCCATTACCTATGAGCGTGAACGAGGCGTTGCCAACATACGATCGGCTCCGTTTGATTGAGCCTTGATCGCACATACATTTCATCATAGGCCGTCTCTAGCTTCCCCATTACCTATGAGCGTGAACGAGACGTTGCCAACATTTACATTGTCATTCATGTTATATATTCATGCAAGGTGTTTTGTTATTGTATGTTGTTGTTTGTTATGGTTATTGTTATTGTATGTTATTGTTTGTTATGGTTATTGTTATTGTATGTTTATTTACGTTTGCTCACATATGATATTGCACAAATTTTCCATATTAAATACAATAAGAAATAAATAATAAATGTTTTCTAACAAGGTTCACTCGCCAACTTTTGTTGACCCAAAAAAAACCATTTTACACATGATACAGGTGAAAGGATGAAGCAAGGAAAACATAGGAAATTGCCTTAAAAGAAAAATAATGAAGTTTAGAAGGATCTATAGAACATGTTGTATTTGTTTGATTTGATTGTATGATTCCTTTTAAATTGTAATAATAAATATGAAACATTATAATAAATGTCATGAGCTTTGATGAAAACCCAATCATGCCCCGATCACCTTTTCCGCTGCGGGTCGGGGTGTGACAGATTGGTATCAGAGCCATGACTATAGGGATATAGGATAGGTTATTAGACCCTTAGAGCCTATACTATAGTTGATTAGATTTTAATTGTTTATGTGGTTATATGCAAACTCATGATGTTTATTTCTTTCATATTTATTACATACACAAATGCATGCAAACACTTCCAATACTACATTTTGAGATACATAATGAATTATACTTACAGTCAAACATACATACATACATACATATTCATCATACATATTTCAATCTCACATATTCAAATCATCTTCATACTTCCGTTATTCAAGATTTTGTCGCATTTTTCATTTTTCAAATCTCATCAAAGTGAATTCTGCGACGGGCATGTAGTAACTGTAAGGGTACAAGTACCGGTAGTCGGAACGTCCTGTCTAGGTTGGCATTCGTATAAATCCAATATAACGGACCAGTTTGCCTACCTGGGGACTAACGATGAGAGTACGAAGGACCTATTAGGCCAAAGCATGCCACACCAAACGTCGTTCGAACTAACCCCACTTTGAGGTGTCACCGTGTCCACACCTGGATACATTCCGAATATCATACGTTACATACATATTTCTCGACTTTCTTCGGGTTTTAGTGTACGTAACCAGGCTAACACATGCGAGCCATATGAAAAACCCGGTAGTCATGGGGGCCCACATGATTACGAAGGTCAAGTATGGCGGCATGCAAGGCCCAATTACGAGCAAAGCCCAAGACATCCTATGGATGTAGTAGATTTATTATGCTATATTTATTTTATGAATGTTCATTCCTAAATACGACACATGATCCCAAAAACATCCAACTCATACTCTTGATATGTATTCCTTGTAGATGTCTTCTAATTCCGCTCGTAGGAAGATGAGAGCAGGAAAACCCGCGAGCGCATGGCTGCCCAAATCGCTCAACAAATGGCTGCCGTAATACCCAACATTGTAGTTCAAGTTCAACAAGCCCTTACCGCTAATCCCGTCAATCAAGAAGATCAAAATGTCGCCAACCCTCCCCCAATTACCACTAAATGCACCTTCAAGCATTTCAAATCCTGCGACCCTCCAAAATACGAGGGGACTGAAGGTGTCACCGCTCTCCTCCATTGGTTTGAGGAAATGGAAAACACTTTTCTAAATTGCGATTACCCCGATGATCGCAAAGTGCGATATGCTACCGGTCGTTTACTTGGAATAGCACTTACATGGTGGAATACAGAGAAGGCCAAACGAGGTGTTGAAGATGCTATGACTTTGACTTGGGAAGAGTTGAAGGAAATCATGACAAGACGGTTTTGCCCAAGAAGCGAAATCAAGAAATTGGAGGATGAGTTCTATTCTTTGAAACAAAAGGAAGGCGACCACACCACATACAACAAGAGATTCCTTGAGTTAAATCAAATGGTCCCCAACTTGTTCACTCCCCTCTACCGTTTGATCGAGCACTACATTTGAGGTCTTCCTTCAAAAATTCAAGACTCTGTAATAAGTACCACACCTGCAACTTTAGAAGCAGCAATGGAGTTAGCTACAGAGCTCACCGAGAACCGCATACGGAATAAAGACTTCAAGGAGGAGAAGAAGAAGGATAAAGCATCAACTGAAACCTCAAACTCCACCCAAACCGAATCCCCTTCTCAACCCATTGCTAAGAGAAAACGAGATGGGCAAATTTTCGCTGTCACCCAACGCAATCAACCAGCTTCACAAGTTGTACCCCTCCAAGCTATCCCAATCACTCAAGTAGCACCCAACTCAACTTACCCAAATAAGAAACCTTACTTTGGACCTCACCCTCAATGCAATACCTGTTCTTATCACCATCCATTTACCTTACCTTGTCGACTATGTGCGAATTGTGGACGCTATGGTCATTCGAGCAAGGTTTGCCGCACCTCTCAAAACCAAACCTTACCCCCTACCCAAAACATGATCCAAACATATCAACAACCTCAATACCCCATGCTCCCATATGTTCGAGCTTGTTTCAATTGTGGCGACCCTACCCACTTTAGAAACACGTGCCCTCGATTGGTTAACATCATAAACGCCCAAGCTCAAGCAAACCCAGTTAACCAAGCAAATCAAGAAAACCTAACCACTAGGCCACCAGCAAGAGGAAGGGTTTACAACATCAATGTTTATGATGTTAACCAATCGAGGGCACGTGTTTCTAAAGTGGGTAGGGTCGCCACAATTAAAACAAGCTCGAACATATGGAAACATGGGGTATTGGGGTTGTTGATATGTTTGGATCATGTTTTGAGTGGGGGGTGAGGTTTGGTTTTGAGGGGTGCGGCAAACCTTGCTCAAATGACCATAGCGTCCACAATTCGCACATAGTCGACAAGGTAAGGTAAATGGATGGTGATAAGAACAGGTATTGCATTGAGGGTGAGGTCCAAAGTAAGGTTTCTTATTTGGGTAAGTTGAGTTGGGTGCTACTTGAGTGATTGGGATAGCTTGGAGGGGTACAACTTGTGAAGCTGGTTGATTGCGTTGGGTGACAGCGAAAATTTGCCCATCTCGTTTTCTCTTAGCAATGGGTTGAGAAGGGGATTCGGTTTGGGTGGAGTTTGAGGTTTCAGTTGATGCTTTATCCTTCTTCTTCTCCTCCTTGAAGTCTTTATTCCGTATGCGGTTCTCGGTGAGCTCTGTAGCTAACTCCATTGCTGCTTCCAAAGTTGCAGGTGTGGTACTTATTATAGGGTCTTGAATTTTTGAAGGAAGACCTCGAATGTAGTGCTCGATCAAACGGTAGAGAGGAGTGAACAAGTTGGGGACCATCTGATTCAACTCGAGAAATCTCTTGTTGTATGTGGTCTGGTCGCCCTCTTTTTGTTTCAAAGAATAGAACTCATCCTCTAATTTCTTGATTTTGCTTCTTGGACAGAAACGTCTTGTCATGATCTCTTTCAGCTCTTCCCAAGTCAAAGTCATAACATTCTCAGCACCTCGTTTGGCCTTCTCTGTATTCCACCATGTAAGTGCTATTCCAAGCAAACGACCGGTAGCATATCGCACCTTGCGATCATCGGGGCAATCGCAATTTAGAAAAGTGTTTTCCATTTCTTCAAACCAATGGAGGAGAGCGGTGACACCTTTAGTCCCTTCGTATTTTGGAGCGTCGCAGGATTTGAAATGCTTGAAGGTGCATTTAGTGGTATTTGGGGAAGGGTTGATAACATTTTGATCTTCTTGATTGATTGGGTTGACGGGATTTGCGGTAAGGGCTTGTTGAACTTGAACTACAATGTTGGGTATTACGACAGCCATTTGTTGAGCGATTTGGGCAGCCATGCGCTCGCGGGCTTTTCCTGATCTCATCTTCCTACGAGCGAGACTAGAAGACATCTACAAGGAATACGTATCAAGAGTATGAGTTGGACGTTTTAGGGGTCATGTGTCGTATTTAGGAATGAACATTCATAAAATAAATATAGAATAATAAATCTACTACATCCATAGGATGTCTTGGGCTTTGCTCGTAATTGGGCCTTGCATGCCGCCATACTTCACATTCGTAATCATGTGGGCCCCCA
The DNA here is from genome assembly GCA_947069175.1 of Scalesia atractyloides. Lineage (NCBI taxonomy): Eukaryota > Viridiplantae > Streptophyta > Magnoliopsida > Asterales > Asteraceae > Scalesia > Scalesia atractyloides. Next base: position 31,300,208 of record CAMTDV010000014.1, read on the forward strand.
TGATTACCGGGTCTTTCATATGGTTCGCATGTGTTAGCCTGGTAACGTACACTAAAACCCGGATAAAAATCGAGAAATATGTATGTAACGTATGATATTCTGAGTGCATCCGGGTGTGGACACGGTGACAACTCAAAGTGGGGTTAGTTCGAACGACGTTTGGTGTGGCATGCTTTGGCCTAATAGGTCCTTCGTACTCTCATCGTTGGTCCCCAGGTAGGCAAACTGGTCCGTTATATTGGATTTATACGAATGCCAACCTAGACAGGACGTTCCGACTACCGGTACTCGTACCCTTACAGTCACTACATGCCCGTCGTAGAACTCACTTTGATGAGATTGAAAATTGAAAAATGCGACAAAATCTTGAATAACGGAAGTAGGATGATTTGAATATGTGAACATTGAAATATGCGTGATGATTGTATATGTAAGCATGTTATGTTCGACTATAAGTATGATTCATTAAGTATCACAAAATATAATATTGGAAGTGTTTGCATGCATTTGTGTATGTAATAAATATGAAATAAATAAACATCATGAGTTTGCATGTAACCACATAAACAATTAAAATCTAATCAACTATAGTATAGGCTCTAAGGGTCTAATAACCTATCCTATATCCCTATAGTCAAAAGCTCTGATACCAATCTGTCACACCCCGACCCGCAGCGGAAAAAAGGTGATCGGGGCATGATTGGGTTTTCATCAAAGCTCATGACATTTATTATAATGTTTCATATTTATTATTACAATTTAAAGGAGATCATACAATCAAATCATACAAGTACAACATGTTCTATACATCTTTCTAGACTTCATTATTTTTCTTCTAAGGCAATTTCCTATGTGTTCCTTGCTTCATCCTGTCCACCTGTATCATGTGTAAAAATGGTTTTTGGGTCAACAAAAAGTTGGCGAGTGAATCCTATGAAAACATTTAAACGTGTTTATTGTATTGATTATAAAATAAAGTGCATAACCACATATGAGTAAATATAGATGTAGATTTATTCACAAAACACATAATATTAAATATTGCACACACATACAACAAATGATTGTTTTGAGGCACACGTTGTTCAACTCGTCTCCCACGAGGAACTGATGGGCCTAATGAATGAGTTTTGAGGCACGCGTTGTTCAACGAACTGATGGGCCTAATGAATGTTTTTGAGGCACGCGTTGTTCAACTCGTCTCCCACGAGGAACTGATGGGCCTAATAAATAATTTGCAAACAACTTGACAATATGTAATACATCACAACAAACAATATTTACATTCTAAGTTTAGATCATATAATGGTATAACACGAGTTTGAATAAGCGAATTTATTTAAGCGACACATGATACACCCCAAAACATGAATAAAAAGGGGAATTTGTAAGAATTCACTCACAGTGGTTGCGTTTCTTGGATTGATGATGAATGCGCACGAATTTGGATTTAACCACGAGAGAAACTAACCTAAATAATAACATAATGGTTCGGTAAATAAGTGGATTTTTATTTGAGATTAATAATTTTAATTCATAACCTTAATAGGATTTCTAGATTTATTTTTGTGAGTTTAAGGACATTTTCTAACTTTAAAAATATTATTTTTAAGTATTTTTAATTGATTTTTAAATTAAATAAAAAATAAAAAAATATAAAAATGTTGACTTTTTGACCTTGGGCGTTGACCGGGCGTTGACGGCGGACCATGTTTATTATATGCGCTGAGTGAGGTTCGAACTCGTGACCTCCTATACGCGTGCACGCAGCTCTACCAACTGAGCTACGTGTCTAACCCGAAATATTTTTGTTTTTAATTATATTTATATATTAATTTAGATTAATTCAGAAATTAATTTATTTAAAAAGGGTTTTAACTGATCGAACCGGTGTGCAGTATGTGTTCGAACTCGAGACCTTGGTCTTGCAACGCGACCCAGCCCTACCAACTGGGCTGGGTGACTAACCCGTTTATATTAGATTTTTATTTCTCTTATACACTTACTGTCAAGTTCCGAATTTGGGTTTTATAAAAAGGTTTGAATATTGTGACGAATCGGAACAAGGACAGAATCGAACCCGGGACCATGATTTAAATATGCACACAGTCCACCACTGGACTGTGTGTCTAACCCGGTATAATTTCCGTTTTCAATTTCCTTTAAACACATTACAAACTTCATCTTCTTCAGTTTATGAAACCAGAGAATCAACTCAACTGTTTAATCAATCATTCTTGTTGAATTGTTGATTGAGTATACTGATTAACGAAATTAATTTAAACAGAAAGGTTTTAAGGATGTTGTACCGAACAGATGTGATTTCCGACGAATTTCCGGTGACTGAAACTTTTCCGGCGACGTGTAACTTGCGACAGAGGATCTACAGGGAGTTTGAGGTGAGTGCGGTGCTTTCTGTCTGAGCTCTAGAAGTCCTATTTTAGAGTAAGGCAAAGAAATGAAATGGGTTCGGTTTTCCGGTGACCTATTCCGGCGAAATTGGAAATCTCCGGCGACGAGTTTCTGAGCACTTCAACTACGAAAAAGTGTGCGGTCTTGAGCGAAAGGATTCCTGGAAGGTTGAGAGAGGTATTTATATGGTAGAACAGGATGAATTTAGTCTGAATTCGGTCTTGATTCGTGGTCAAGGTTTCTCCGGCGGTTACGACTTGGATTGGGGGTCAGACGTCGGTTATAACCGATGTAGACGTCAGTTATAACGTTATAGTCAAAAGGAAAATGGCTAAACTCGCGGATCGCCGGATTTTCCGGTGATTGCGAGTTCAGCCGCCTGGAAGTCCGGTTTGAATTCGGATTTCATCATAAGATTTATTTGTTTCGATATAATAACAAAGAAGTCAAGTGGCGGAGCGATAAAGTGTTTGTTTGGTGAACTAGCTGACCCGGGTTCGAAACCCGGCAGCTTGTTATTATTATTTTTGCACTAATTTTTACTTTTTAATAATTATAGTTTTTAAATTCTAAAATGTTTATTAATTATGTATTGTTTAAAATTAGTTTGAGCTCTAAACATGCAACAAAAATTTTAACTGGATGTTCGGTTAATAAAGAAGTGGGTTTTGGAAACCCGTTTTTTGACGGATGTTACAAGAGTTGAGGCCATAGTACTACAAAATCAAGAATGAAAACAACAACTGAAGTATATGGAACATCACATAAAGGAAGCCAGACATCATATTCTTGGGGATGAACGCCCTAAATTCAGAACCGAAAAGCCGAGAAGAAAGCTTCCCAAATATGTATTTACTTATCTTGCCATGTTAAAGAAAAGAACCACACCCACGCACAAAGCTCCGGTTGAGATTGCCGTTTCCGCTTTTTATGATACGAATGAAATTTGAAAGAAGAGGTAGCACTGGATCAAGATAAGGAACTCATTGAGTCCGAACAAGATAAGGGACCCCGATATGACAAAGACGAAGTTGAGTCTGATGAAGAAGAATGCTTGTATGTGAAACGAGCTATTAGCGGGATTGCCGATCAAGAGGAGGAACTTCAACGTGAAACCGGTTTTTGTACCCTTTCCGGAATAGAATTGCACGGGTCAGAGACTAACAAGGAGTTATTCCCAAATGGGCTCAATGAAATGAAAGATCCTGCTTCCCAGAATTTACACATGAAAGTCGATTATGAAAAGGAAGGCGTCCTTTCAAGTTTTCATTATGAAATGAAGGATGTTGTAAATTTGGGTCAACAAGATATTGTCTCTTTGGTGCCATCCAACCAGCCGATTAAATGGGTTATTTGGCAGCGGTCAAGCACGTTCAAAAAGCAAATGTGGGCGTCAAGTGTTGAAAGAGTTCCGAGCAATCGACCAATACCCTACTTGTACAAGCTTCTATGGACCATTGGATACCCACCGAAATTACCACCTGAACCACCACCGATGCAAGATATACAAGAGGAAGCTGGTGCAAGATGTCTAAAGTTTGAGGACAAACTTTTTTTCGAAGACCGAGAGGATGATGTATGTCGAGTCACAAACCCGTTAATATATAACGGGTGGGTCGCCAACCTCGGTCAACTTGCTCCACAATCATACAATCACCCACGATCAGTTTATCATGCAAGCTCCCATGTTCCATTTATTTTTGTATTTTCTTTTTATTTAATTTAAGAATTAAGTGCATGTCATGTAGTGGGTAGGTAGTTAATTTCTTTAGGTAACCGTATTTTTGTTTATATTAATTAGGATCATTGAAGGAAGGGAGGGAGTTTTTTTGAGTAAAGAATTTATTGGAGTTAATTTTCTCATTGGATTATGAGTTGATTAATTCTTTCTATGCTAGTTCAAGCTTGGCAACTTGAATGGTGTTCTTGGAGTCTAATCGCGGATTAAGTGGTGTATCTGTATCTTAATCCAATTTTAGTTTGCCCTATCGTACGTTTATGTGGAAAATATGTATCATAAACGAACCGTAGATCTATCCCTTTTATTTAGAGTTTTAATTTTATAGTCATTACCGAACTGATTCCTATCATTCCGTGTTACATGACTTATTTTATGATACACTTCAGTCGTGTAAGTTAGTATATGTTTCCGTATGTGAATATATTCTGTTTCCGATTACGTTATGATAAGTTATGTGGATATTTCTGGTTCCGATCGTGTATCATATTGTGTTTATGATATGTTTAGTTTCTGATTATGGATTTTGGTCTAAATATGTTCAGTATCTGATTCAGTTATGTATTTGTTATATCTGTCTTTTAATTAAAATTGGTATCGGTTTTATCTCAGTATCGTCTTAGTGTTAGTTTCATTATCGACTTAGATTCAGATGTCGTGTCATATGTTTAGTTTGTATCCGCCAGAATCTTGTTTTAGTATACGTTCCGGAGTCTGTCTCAGGGATTTGGTTTTCGAACTGTTTTTGCTTTCATAACGAGTTACAAAATTTTTCATAGAGATTTAATTGTTTTACTTTTAAACTCAGGCTATCTAAATGAAGTTGTTTATTGAAATTAAATTCTAAAAGTTATGAAAATACTTATTTTGTTTAAATAATAACTTATGAAATTTAAATAATTAATAGATATTAATTTTGAACCTAAACGTTTATTTAAAGATAATAACTTGAACAAATCCAAATCTATTCTTTTAAAGATTTAAACGGTATTTAAAACGTTTCAACTTACGCATTGTCTTTGTTTCTATATTGTTTCCCATATCGTTTTTTTTTATTTTTAATAAGTATTTTGTTTAGAAATCTAGGTTATTCAACTTACTCTACTTTTTAAATATAATATTTTCGAAGTTAGAAAATTAGTTATCTTTGAGTAATAATGATTTGCTATTAAATATGATAAATTATTATCTTGATAAAATTCGAATGTTCTATATAAGAAAATAGTTTTGCCAGGTACCTCATATTAGTATTGTTAAATGATGTTTTTAAATAAGTCCGTTTATACAAGAAAAATTTAGTCATGTGATTTACAATGTATCAGTCTCTACATCGGTTTTGTGTTAGGTTCAGTATCAGTTATGTATATGACTGACTTTTGTTTTCTTATCAGTGTCCGTTACAATTTTAAATCGGTTCATGTACTAGTTTTTGTATCAGTCTTGTGTATGCATCTGTTTTCGATACCCGTGTCAGTTATCGTTTCAGTTCAGTTCCGTTAAGTTATGTTTTCTTTTCGCTACTTTGACTTTACTTGTAATGTTGATTTCTCCGTTACTGGGCAACTTTTTGGCTCAGCCGTGTTTTCTTTTTGTGTTTGTCTATTTCTTTTCAGGTAATCGCTGGGAAACCGGGGAATCAGTGTGGAGCGTTAAAAGAAGTTGAAGATCAGGATTTATTTATTTATTTATGTAATGTAATAAAATGTAATTAGGATCTTTTTATGGATTGATTTTGGTTTTGATATCTGTAAGAGTGACGAGTCAGCCCTATTCGGGTTGGAGTGTTACATCATCTATAATGTGAATACAAAAGTACAAAACATAACACAACCAACAATTCTCCGAATGAAAGACATTATTTTTCTTCTAAACTACGTTTGTAGTGTGCTTTCATCTTAAATACATTAATCCAAAGAACGACCTCTATAACAAATGCCAAAACTTTTCACACTTTTTACCTTTTTAGTGATAATAGCCTAAAAGCACAAAATATGAGCGAAAAAAAAATATATAAATGAGTCAATATTTCCAATATTAATTTATTAGTTTTGTTAATTCAATCCTAGCGGTATAAATGAAATTGACTTATAATAATATGTGTACGTTTGACATCACTATAATATCTAACTTAATACTAAATCTTAAAATTTATCTATCATATATATATATATATATATATTAAAAGAAAGCTTTATAGGGACACATGTCAGTTTTCAGCCACTCTCTATTATGTTTCCCGCTTAAATCATAACAAGCTATGGCAAGTTAATTTGGTGAGTTTGTTAGTAGCGATAACAATTTAATATCTTATTTTAAGTATATCTAATTTTATTTCCTTTTAAGTTGGTTTTAGAAGTAGGCAAATTGTAATAATTCGAAATATATAAGTTTTCCATAAGTTATAGATAAGGTTTATTTTATATAACTTGCAATAGAGTGCATTTTACTTTTTACTTTTTTATTTTATCGTTCGGTAGGAAGATATTACCAAAATAAAGTCATTTAATTACCTGAGTCTCAAGCATTATATCTAATTCCATTAACAAAATATTATTATGAAATTTTACGAAGATTCCTTATGAGTTTTGTAATTAGCAAGTGTTTTGTTTTTAAAGGAGGATAAACAAAAAAATTATAAAATTTTACGAAGATTCCTTATTAGTTTTGTAATTGTAAGTGTTTTGTTTCTAAAGGAGGATAAACAAAAAAAATTAAAGAGTCTCTTCTGAAACCGATGCAAACCTTTACGACCATCGATATATTACCGACTGACAAGTGACAAACTCTTGGGCTGATGCATGCCAACGAGTATAAAAATTAAATTCAACAAAATTTATAATTCAAATCAACGTTCATTTTATTAAATACATATCTTGACAGGGAATGTTTAAATGAGAACGTTAAATATTGTGAGAACCGTGAGAACGAATATAAAAACCGTGAGAATTTGTCAAAAACAATTCAATTTTTTTACACTTATCATTATTATTCATAATTCAAATACATGTTATAAATTTAATTTACACATTTAAATTTACGTGAATTCGTAAATAAAAGAAAATTTACACATATGTAAGTTTGTCATTTACACTTGTGTAAATTTGTTATATTTACACATGTGTAAAAACATCTAATAAAAGTGATTTTAAGAAAAAATGAATTATTTGATATTGTAAATTTTTTGAGATCTTAATTATAACGAGTTTCGTATTAATTTTTTTTTGGTTTAGAGTGTTTTTTAGTCGTTCTCACGATTTTCACAATATTTAGCATTATTAAGATAACTCTCCGGGTTTTTTAAAGATATAACTTTTTTATTACTTAGGATATTTATTCAACCCGTGTAATATACGGGGTTGTAACCTAGTATTAATATAAAAAGAATCAATTAATATATTGACTATTCAAGCAAAACAAAATAGAAGACTTGTATTCAGAGGTCATCTCATTTGCAACTCGACCGAGAAAAATAGATCTAAGACACACAAGGACCAAAACCATCAAAGAACCCATAACAAACCATCAAAGAAAAACATAAACATCAAGTTTGGACCTACTCACCGAGTTAGTTTTGTTGTTCGATTTGATTGCCGGAGGTACGGATTTGACCTGATCCTTCTTTCACCACTATGGAAATTAAATGCACGTTTGACCCGGTGCGGATATGGCTCCTTCATGGTTCATGTTTTTGAGGTCCACCCTTAACAACTGTAACAACTCTCAAAGAGGTACCACAAAAACCCATAATCGAAACCCGAACCGAAGAAATCCAGAATGAAAAGAGTTAAAAAAATTCCTGTCGTTTGGCGCGATGGAGACTTTGAAGCTTGTCACATGGCGCGACAGAGCGAGATTCACAAGAGGCCATGTGTCTCCACGTGGCAAGCCTACATGGCTCACTCACAAGAGGCCCTAGCACCAAATTCCATCTGGATAAACTTGACTCGTCCCATGTCACGACAAGTAATCCATGCCTTGTCGCGTGGTGCGACGACGTAAAAAGTCAGGGATAAACAGAGGGGTCTTGGACATTCACATTGCACAAATCAAATTCGCAAAAATCGAATTCTAAACCTTCATGTCTGGATTCCTGTGTACGAAACCCTAATTGCTAAAAGATACCCTGTCCAATTGATCCGAAACCCTAGCAACGAAAAATTGAAGTTCTGCCTAAATAAGGTGAGACTTTATATGTAGCGGTTTTGATCTCGTGATTATCGTTGAAGTTTAATTTGGTTTTCTTACACTAATACATGCAACTATAATAAATCCGAGCGTTACATATGACAAGATGTATATATCATGTTCAAAATGTGTTGATGTCGACAACAAACATATATAAACCGAAAATGTAATTTTGACCTAAATGTTTTCACCGAGCACCTAACTCGCATCATCTCGAGCAATTTGGACCACATTTAGAGTTCCTTGACATACACATTGAAGCAAGTTCAAATAGTTGATGTATGGTTAATATGACAAGATTAAAATTATATATGCTAGTTCTTTATTTAAAGCATGAAAAATACCCCACGCAGTCCAACCTTCTAAACTATTCCACCATAAAGCTTGCAGGACTTACTTTGAATCATCTCATACATGTTAAAAATCAAAGCAATTGAACGGGGGTGCACGTTTGAAGCACTAACATAACTAATATGCTTGATCATGAAAAAGGGCGTCTTCTTGTCTATATCTCAATAGAATATGCTTTTTAACTTTCTGAATTTAGAAATCATCTAAAATAATTAACAACACTATATTGATTTTATTTATATAGTAAATCAAGTTAATCTAAATAGATTTATCATTTAAGAGTTTGAATTTTTTTTGGTATGTATTCTTGATATGAAGAAACTCAAAATCAATTATTGTTTTTTTTTTTCAACGGCTGGAAAAATAGATAAACTAGTGGAAATGCCATGTGTTGCCGTAAATACTTATGTTTTTTTTTGACGCACGTTACATGGCGGGGTTCCTGTAATTTATTTTTAATACCAATTTGTTAAGACAACTAATATATCAATTCACAGGCATGTGTATATATATCAAATAGTGAAAATAATGAAGTGATATGTGTCATTGGTGAAAGATATTACGTAAGGAGGGTGCAACTATTTAATAAAGCAAATTAAATGGTTAAGTGGTAAAAATAACTTTTATGTACTTCATTATTTTTTTGGAAAAAATAAATGTTTGGTTAAATCAGGGAATTCATTATCTATAATATTGTTATACATGTGTTTTTTTAATAAAAATCGCTTTATTTAAAAAACCTTGATTATAATATCAATAATAATGCATGATTATAACACCGATAGCGTGATATATAACATGTTATATGTGAGCAGCGTGATTATAGCTATAAGTTATATTGACGCATCATGCATATAATCATCGCCTGGCATGTGTAGAATCATGATTAATTCGTTTATTACAATATTTTTTTATGATAACTCACCTTTATAAAAAAGGGGTTAAAACGAGGGGTTAAAACGCATTAGGATATTCGGTGTCTCAAAAGAAGTTTTTAGTTCTTTTAAAAAAGAAGCTTCTAATATTTTGCAATTCTTGTATCAAGAAATAATTATAATTTTGAACACTTAACAAAAAATTAGACATCTATCTTGTGGTCCAAAACGATTTCGGAATGTATATGAAAATTGAATTAACGATTTCGGAGCAAGGTACAACTGTATATGCATGAGATACAAGTCATCATGTGCTGCTCTAGGAAAAATATTACCCAAAAATATAAGTAACAAGCATAACTATTTAAGTTAGCAAACCTGATTGAACGTGTCAAAACAACATGATATTAGATCGAGATCTACATAGCTACAACGAATTACGAATGCCCAAACCACAATGATAAGAATCACTATAATCTGATTCAAGATGAACTCAGACCCTATACAGAAACCCCTAATCGTCACACGCCATAGAGACGTGAACATGGAAAAAATATTTGAATGTGATCTTGACTAAATGAACCAATAATGCGATCCGTGAAGCATTATTTTTTAATAACCAGACTTCCAAAGGCCACCAACCTATCTTTGACAAAAGCCCGGCAGCTACACACCTCCGGCCCATTCGATTAAACAGCAACCCATCACTTCTTTAATAGCCCAACACTTTAAACAAGTCCATTTCCTCATAACAAACAAAACATTTACCTATTTACCAAAAGTGAACTTTATGAATAGTAACATTATATAGGGATAAACAAATGATATCGGGTATCGTTATTGACCTGTTACCAGTATCGAATTTATCAAACCGGATATATTTTTAGAAACTTTATGAATAGTAACATTATGCAGGGATAAACAAATGATACCGGGCATCGCTATCGAACTGTTACCGGTATCGAATTTATCAAACCAGGTACATTTTTAGTATCGATTCGGTACCGACTTTTAACATTTTTGGTACTGGTTCGGTACCAGTATCTACCCTCAAATGTTGGTACCGTACTGGGTATATTCGGTACCAGTACCCACTTTTGGGATTTTCGGTCCCGGTTGGTACCCAGCTCATCCCTAACATAACCTATGAGCTCATGCCATGTAGAAACACAAGTAATTGCACCGGTTAGATTGCTTTTCATATACGTGGTAAGTAAATTGTATTTCGTTTAAATGAGGTTTTATATACACAACAACTTCTGTTTGTTATCGGTACATGAAGGTAAAAACCGACACCAGTGTGGTACAGAAAACGCCAAAAGTCAGTACCGATTTGATATTGAAAATCCGATAGTTCGGGAATTCGGTACCGCTACTCGGTACCATTTGCTCATCCCTGATCACGGGTATGGTACGAACAACAACGGTATCGTACAACTTTTTTTGTTGATTTTCTTCAACTTTTAATGATTTTTTTTAGTTTCAGGGGTGGGAATGAGCTCGGTGAAACCGATACTCATACCGAAAAATACCGGTATATGAAGATTGTATGCTTTCCCGTACCTTCTTTATTTAGAAACAGTGTCTTGTAATTCTTTTTTTTGGAAGCTTGTATTTCTTGTAAACGTCTTTTAATCGCATCGTTGTAAAACCGAGACTATGATCATAATGAAATCGAGATTCTTTATATGCATTCGTTATAATATTGTACGTGATTGGAAACGTTTGTAATCCGTTAAGCTCGTTAATCGTTAAACTAAATTCGTTACAAAATACAATTACCTATTCATTTATTAAGTTAATTAATTCAAATTAATTAATTAAATTAGTTAATAAAATTAAGTAATTTCTTTTTACAAAAAATTAAAATGTTATTTTGTAAATATATTAACATTTAGGATTAAATGTTAATAAATGCATATATATCTTTCCTTAAATAAGTCCAAGGTCTAATGTGTTGATACTGAATTCTTGAACTACAGGGGCCTTTCCTGCAATTATGAAACAAAATTATTGAGTTTTAAATAAAAAAAATAAATATATACAAAAGAAACCGGGATCCGCGGGACTCGAACCCGGGATCCCCGGTTCAACAAGCCACAACTTAACCACTCCGCCACACACCAACATCTGGAAGGAACCCGAACAACAAAGCTCTTATGCGTTGTTTCCGATCAAGCTGGGCGCTACCAAGGGGGCGGGCAGCAGCTTTGTGGGCGGGATTTTGGGTTGAGTTTGTATTTTAACACTTTCTAGGCACTTAATATTCACCTAAACCTCACCTAACTAACCCTAATCCTTCCCTTATAAGACCCAAGTGTTTTTCAAGCATTTTACACTATCTAATCTCTCCCAATCTCCTTCAAATCATCCATAATCAGCTGCAAATTTACAAGTTCGAGCAGAATTACTCTTCTTCACTAAAGTGAGTGTAACTCACTCGTTACTTAACGAAATCCTTCCATCCTTTTTCCCACTTGCTTGGATTAACCTAAGGATCATTTCCATTGTTTTCCATGGAGAACCAAGCCCTGGAATGTCTAGAAAAAGGTTCCAAAAGGGACTGTTTAACTTTATGTTCTTATAAACTTGTTAATCTTTATCAAACTTGAGTCTAACTCATCTCAAACCTATGTCCTAATGCTTACAACACTACTTGTGGTTGGTTAGGCTTAAAAACAAGGTTGAGACATTCAAAATAGAGGATTTATCCTCACAAAAATTCCGTTTTCATAGAGCTTCAAGCTCACAAGTGATGCAAGTCCATGAACTTGTTCATGTGTGTCCACCTTGGTTAGCTTGGGCTATCCTAAACTTTGAGACCACACATCACTTGATGATTTTCATACTTTAGTTGCTCTTATTGCATTGTTTACTTCTATATTCATGACCCTCCTTGTGTCTATGACACTTGTGTAGTGGTGAACATCGTACGAGGTCCCAAAGTGGATGGTTAATCCTCCCACCTCATACTTGACTTATATGACACTAAGAGGTACCAAAGTGGATGGTTAATCCTCCCACCTCCTACATGACTAAGTAACTAATCTATACTATATAATATAAATCTTAAAACCGAACCCTTGATGATAGCCTATGGTTATTCATCAAGTTACTAAGTTATATTACTAGTGTGTTTAGTTTCCTCGTTGCGATTCTTATAGGTTTAACCTATGAAACCACGTGAAACCCTATGGGTTCTAAGAAGTGTCAAAACGAGTGCTAGACCATAGTAATTATTTTCGTATAACATACTTTGTCATACTTTGAATCTCCAATCCGAATGTTCCATCATCATCCCCAAAATACTCATACGCCTTTGTTTTCCTCATGTAGGATAACTTGGCGTTCATCCCATCAAACAACTACCTTCACGGGCTTGTCAAGTTAGAATACTTAGCAAAACCGTGAGTACACTCGACCCACTTTTCGTTTATAACACTTTTGGGTGTAACATGTTTCCATATACAAATTCACAACACTTTAAACTTTATGAAATGCACAAACAATCCTATAACCATGAAAGCTTGAATCCTTACATTGATGCTTATATCTTGGGCATTTCTTTATGTAATACCTTAGTCATTAACTATTTTAGCCTTCGTTTAACATGTATAGCGCTATAGGAAGTAACGCACCCCGTCCTCATGAAATCTAGAGGCCATGTTAAAATATCGTGATTGCGTTTAGGGTTTGACTAGTAGTATTGCATGCCTCGTATATGCTCTTGTAAAGTCATAGTTGCCATGAGGATTTGTTTAAACTTTATTCGTATACGTATGCTATGCTTAACTTGTGTACTCGCCTTTGCTTTTGCATTGAATTGTTATTTTAAAACATGTTACAAGTTGATGGACATGATGCTATGAAACCAAAGTAGCAAGGACGATAGATACACATTTAGACGTTTAGGTTTATATTGTTGTATTAAATTTTGCAATTTTATGTTGTTATTCGAATTTCCCTTGTAATGTATTGAATATTGTTATGAAATGAAATCCGGATTATCTAAATATTGTCGCAACTAGTATTTATGAGCAATGAGCAATCTCTTTCGTCCCGCCTCGATGTTTCCGCCATCGGTTGGGGTGTGACAGATTGGTATCAGAGGCATAACTATAGGGAATTAGGTAGAATTGCCATGTTAGACCTAGTCTATAGTTTAAGTGTCCTGTTTTTGACCGTTCTTATCTTATGCTTAAAACTTTATTCTTCCTCATTGCTTCTTCCTCCTCTTCTGGTCTTGTTATTCAATTTCTCCTTGTAATTTATTGAAATTGTTAGACATGAAATCCGGATTATCTAATATTGTCGCAACTAGTATTTATGAGCAATGAGCAATCTCTTTCGTCCCGCCTCGATGTTTCCGCCATCGGTTGGGGTGTGACAGATTGGTATCAGAGGCATAACTATAGGGAATTAGGTAGAATTGCCATGTTAGACCTAGTCTATAGTTTAAGTGTCCGTTTTTGACCATTCTTATCTTATGCTTAAAACTTTATTCTTCCTCATTGCTTCTTCCTCCTCTTCTGGTCTTAAAAATTTACATGACGTCTTTCCTAAGACGTTTACACAATACACTTGAAGACTTGAAGACACTCATGATGCAACCGAGATGATTTGCATCAAAATAGGTCCAATGACTTACAATTTTTGGTGAAATCCCTCACTCCGCATATTCGATTTTTTCATGAAGTTATACCATCAAGTTAGGGGTGATATCCACATCTTGATGGAAACTTCCATTTCATACTCTAGTGGATCTTACAAACGAGTCGGAATATGCTCCTCGTTTAGTAAGAAACAACCACACTTCAGGTACGAAATCGTCAAGTTAGGGTGAAACCCGCACCTTGTCGATTAAGTCCAATTCCTCGATTTTCAATCTCGCCAAAGTCTCAAATTTTCGATCGACTAGGAACATGTAGTAACTGGAAGGGTAAAACGCCGTTAATCGCTTCTCAACGAGAGCATTTTACCTACTAGGCCAAAGCATGTTCCCTAACTCGAAAGATCTTACGAATCACTTTGGAAAAGTCTCCGTTTCTCTACCCGAAACAATCCCATGTTTTATTAAGCCAATCTTTTATGTTACCTCAATTTCTATGTGATTTTATACTTGTTACCTTATTCATTTCGAACCGTTACACATTTCGCACGTTTATCGCAATAAAAAACAATAATAATTCTCATGAAAAAACTAAATTTATACTCTTTATTCGTATTCATATGTGATTATACATGTCATACTTGATGAATTCATGCAAACTTTGTGAAACATACTTGATGAACCCATACATCTTACGTGAACCATATGTGAACCTATTTATATTTATACACACAAAAACCTGTTTTCTTTTATTATGATTTAAGTCTCATGCTTTTTCCTTGTTTACAATCCGCTAGATGCCTCCTTACCGTACCTCGTTGAACCGCCCCAAGAAGTCCAAGAAGACGGATTCCAAGAAAGGGTCCAACAACGAGGACTCGATATCAAAACAAGATCTAGTGGGTCTAATTTCGGAGCAAATGGCCGCAAATGGCTAAGATTATACCCGATATCGTTAGCCAAATTCAAACCATACACACCGAAACCCCCAAATCCTTGTCGACTCTAAAACCGAAACCCCCAAAACGTCTTACCAATTCAAGCATTTCATGGCTTGTAAACCAGTTGAGTTCACTGGCATGGATCGGTGCCACCGCCATGATCAATTGGTTCGACGCTATGGAACTTACCTTTCTTCAGGGCAGGTGCCCTGATGAACTCCAAAACCCCAAACGCCACAGGGGTCTTTCACAAGAGAGCCCTCGAGTAGTGGACCACCGAAAGGAACAAGGGTGGTAACGAAGCAGCCAACACACTACCTAGGGACGAGCTTAAGTAGCTCATGAAGGATCAATTCTGTCCTCCCCACGAGACCCATAAGCTCGAAAACGAATTCTGGAATCTCACCCAACAGGGGAGCGATGCTAAAGGATTGGTCGCGCGTTTCAAACAACTTAGTATCATCTGCCTGGACAGTGATACGTTCCCAAAGTGATTGCTAAGCTCATTCGATGCCGCTCGCCTGTAATTATGAACCATGTAGTCGCCGCACGCCCCAAAACCATCGAAGAAGCCTATAATACTATCATAGAGCTTAACCACAATTGCATCCTTCAGGGGGCCTACGACAAGGTTCCTATGAAGCATGCGCACCAAGCCATCACTGATACCACCACCACTACCGAAACTCCTTCCTCCCAAACCAAGAAAAACAACATCAACTGGAACAAGAAGCGGAAGGCTTCTGTTCAGAATAATGCGGGTCGTCACTCGCAAAACCCTCAACCTCTCCAAACCCTTACAACCATCACCCCACTACCACCGAACAAACCAAGCGTGGCTACACTGGACCTCATCCCCAGTGTGCTAACTGCTCCTACCACCATCCCGCACGCCATGTCGCAAGTGTGCCCAATGTCAAAGGTTAGGACATTTTGCTAACCGTTGCCGAAACTTTCCTCCACCCCAAAACCAGCAAGCCCAAGCCATCATGCAAAACGCTAACCCTAACCGAACCAAGCTCAACCGCAACGCCAAAATGCTCCTGTACAAGCGTGTTTCAAATGTGGTGATTTAAATCATCTCGCAATGTTTGCCCTTTTCTCAACCAACCGCGCCAACAACAGCAGCCTGAGCCTACAAAAGGACGGCTTTCATGCTTACCTCCGCTCAAGCCTAAAGCTCTAACGACATCATTACTGGTATGTTCCTTGTGAACCATATTTATGATACATGCCTATTTGAAACTGGTGCTGATAGAAGCTTTGTATCTCTAGAATTTGAACCCTTGCTTAAGTGGAACGAACTAAAATGCCTAATCCTTTCGCTGTCGAAGTCGCTAATGGTAAAACTATCTCCGTTGATTCCATTCTTTCTGGATGCTCCTTGATTCTTAATGATCATACGTTCTCCATCGATCTCATTCCCATGCAAATGGGTAGTTTCGACATCATAGTAGGGTGGATTGGCTTATACGAGTTCGTGCCGAAGTTGTTTGTTCCGAAAAGTTCATCCGTCTTCCTCTTCCTCAAGGTGATTCTCTACACGTCTATGGCGAGAAACCTTCTAAAGGTCTCAAGCTGATGTCGTGCATCAAAGCGAACAAGTACTTGCGTAAGGAGTACTTTGCCTTTCTTGCCCACGTAGTGGAAAAGAAAGACAAAGGTCCTAGCATAAGTGACATTCCTGTCGTTTGTGAATTTCTTTCCGTTTTTCCTAAGGATCTTCCTGGTCCTCCGCCACTCGAGCTTTTGATTTTCGTATTGATCTCATTCCTGGCGCAACTCCTGTTGTGAAGGCTCCTTATCGATTAGCACCCTCGGAAATGCAAGAGCTATCTAGCCAGCTTTAAGAACTTCTTGATAAAGGCTTTATATGCCCTAGAACTTCTCGTTGGGACGCTCCCGTTCTTTTCGTAAAAAAGAAAGATGGATCTTTTCGCATGTGTATTGACTATCGTGAGCTCAACAAGCTTACAATAAAAAACCGCTATCCACTTCCTCGTATTGACGATCTCTTCGATCAATTGCAAGGCGCGAAGTGCTTTTCAAAGATTGATCTCCGTTCTGGCTGTCATCACCTTCGAGTTTCCGAGGAAAATGTACCCAAAATTGCTTTTGGCACACGTTATGGGCACTACGAATTCGTGGTCATGCCTTTTGGTTTGACCAACGTGCCTGCGGTGTTTATGGATCTCATGAACCGCATGTGTAAGCCTTTTCTCGATCATTTCGTCATTGTATTCATCGACGATATCCTAATCTACTCCAAGACGAAAGAAAGAGCATGGACGACATTTGCGTCTCATTCTTCAGCTTTTGCAAACCGAACGTCTTTATGCCAAATTCTCCAAGTGTGAATTTTGGCTAAAAGAGATTCAATTCTTAGGTCACACCGTCAATGAACTCGGTATTCATGTTGACGCTACAAAAATAGAAGCTGTGAAGAATTGGATTGCACCTAAGTCGCCCTCTAAAATTCGTTCGTTTCTTGGCCTAGCTGGGTATTATCGCTGTTTCATCTCGAACTTCTCAAAGATTGCCGTTCCTTTGACTTCGTTGACTCAAAAAGATAAACCTTTTGTTTGGGGTCCCAACAAGAGGAATCTTTCCAAATGCTCAAGGACATGCTCTGTAATGCTCTACCCTCGCTCTCCCCGATGGGAACGGCGATTTCGTCGTGTATTGCGATGCCTCTAACCAGGGTCTTGCTTGCGTTCTCATGCAACGAGACAAAGTAATCGCTTACGCATCGAGACAACTCAAAATACATGAAAAAAACTATACTACTCACGACCTTGAACTTGGTGCAGTTGTTTTTGCATTAAAGATTTGGTGACACTACCTTTATGGTACAAAGTGTAAGGTCTTCACCAACCATAAGAGCCTCCAACATATCTTTGATCAAACCGAACTCAACATGCGTCAACGTCGTTGGGTAGAATTGTTAAACGACTACGACTGTGATATTCGCTACCACCCTGGTAAAGCGAATGTCGTGGCCGATGCACTCAGTCGTAAGACTCATATTAAGAGTGTTCGTTGCTCCCAAATCATGGGAAAACTCAACGAGTTGATTCGACAAGCACAATTTACCGTCATTAACGAGGGTAACCTCGATAGCGAATTAAATTGTGGAGTCGAAAACCCACTCGAAGCTAAGCCTGATGGTATTCTTTACTACCATAGTCGCATTTGGATTCCAGATCGTCTTAATCTTCGGACTACTTTGAAGGACGAAGCTCACAAATCTCGATACTCCGTTCATCCTGGAGTTGATAAGATGTACCATGATTTGCGCACATCCTATTGGTGGCCTGGAATGAAACGTGATATCGCTCTTTACGTCTCCAAATGCCTTACGTGTTCCAAAGTCAAGGCAGAACATCAACGTCCCTCCGGTTTGCTCGAACAACCAGAAATTCCTGTCTGGAAATGGGAGATTATAGCCATGGATTTCATCACGAAATTGCCTCGTACTTCGTCTGGTCATGACAATATTTGGGTCATCATTGACTGATTGACCAAATCCGTGCATTTCCTCGCTATTCGTGAAGATTACAAAGTCGAGAAATTGGCTCGTATCTACACGGATGAAATCATTAGTCGTCATGGTACTACTCTTGATATTATTCTGATCGCGACGCTCGTTTCACCTCTCGCATTTGGCAAACTTTTCAATCCGCCCTTGGCACTCAGCTTAATCTTAGCACCGCTTTTCATCCTCGGTCTGATGGTCAAACCGAGCGTACTATCCAAACCTTGGAGGATATGCTTCGGTCATGGGTAATCGATTTTGGCAGCAATTGGGATTCGCACTAACCCTTGGTTGAATTTTCGTACAACAACAGTTATCACGCTAGTATTCATGTCACACCCCAACCGATGGCGGAATCATCGGGGCGTGGCACTAGGCGAATCAGATTGTTTCACGAGAAATTCCATAACAACTAATAATGACAATATTTAAATAGTCTGATTTCCCATACAATCAACCAATATTCCATAATCAATTATTAGAAAACATAGTGTCTCATAAAACATATCAAATTCGATCTTCCCTAGATTTTCTATTACAATGCGTTTCTAATGATAAATCCTAAATCCAGTTTGCAGCAAGTAGATCTCAATAACCTGCACCATACGTTAAAATAATTGTCAATACAAAAATGTATTGGCGAGCATACAAGTTTTGATATAATTGCATAATAGGTAAAAGTATCGCGAATTTCCACATACATAAACATGATACACATAACATACAAACTCACAAGACAAATTTCACATGTTAAGCTCTCGATAAGGCTGCGATGCGCGATGTGGACTTCTAACTAGACGACGTTGGGTATTAGCCAAACTATAGTACCATACTAGCTAGGGTGGAGTCAACGAAAATATGTCCTAGTTTACATGTTCCTAGCATCAGCATAAATATGTAAAACAGATATTCGCGTGTGATAAATTAGTTTAGCGTGTTTCGTATGTTTGATATAAACGTATGTTACACCCAGAAAGTGCATTAAAGCGAAATTGGGTCAAGTATACTCACAGTCGGCGCGATTAAAGGAGATATGAGATCTTAGGTGAGTTGAGGAGAGCGCCGATCAGCCTGTAAGCGAACAAAAGTGCATCAGTCTTCCGAATTGCTGAAACGGTTAACGGTTGGTGGAACAGCAGACAAGTTCGAGCCAACTTGTACCTTGGGGTACAAGTTCGGGCGAACTTGTGCTATTGTCCTTGGGAGAGTACAAGTTCGGGCGAACTTGTCTGGTTTCCTGGGAAACTGGAAAGTTCGGGCGAACTTGCCTTATTTGATTGAGGTGGATACAAGTTCGGGCGAACTTGTCTGGTTTCCTTGGAAACCATGCAAGTTCGAGTAAACTTGATTGGAATTTTGGAAAGTTGTCAAATGTGGATCAATTTCGGGCAAACTTGTCACCAATATGGTGATAAGTTCGAGCGAACTTGATGTCTTCCGAGCGAACTTGACTGTTTTGGCATCCACATCGTGCGTTTCCGTGTCGTTTGCTTAGGAAATCGAGGTCCATCCCTCCAACCTTAGGCTACTTAGCAAAACCTAGGATGAAGAGGTCTTTTGGAGCGAGTTTAGCCATTTTACAGAAACTCGGACTAATCCGGGGGAACTTGAAGGTTCGAACGGTTTAGTCTAGTTTGTGCAAAGTGACGATTTCGTCCTTGTGCTTCAGGATCTGAGATCTAGCTTGACAACGCCTCGTTCCACTTCAAAGTGAACGAAACGTACGTCATTTAGTCCGAATATTGTGTAAAAATCGATGTTTAAAAGGTTTTACTTAGATCTAAGAATAGATCTAAGTGAAAAACAGAAGTTTTGCATAAAAAGATGAAGATTTTCGTAAACAGAAGAGTTTTGATGAAATCGAAGGTAGGAACCTTGTGCAAAATCGTTGTAAACGTTGATGTAGCTTGAAAACGAGATGATTCTTACTTAGAAAACAAAGGGTTTTGGTTTTGGGGAGCTCCGAGCGAACTTGCAGCAAGTGAAATGAAGAATGGAGCTGAGTATTTATAGGTGGAGTGAAAGAGTGGGCTGGATACAGTAAGTTCGGGTGAACTTGTATCAAGTTCGGGCGAACTTGCTTACAAGTTCGGGCGGACTTGTTATGTTGAAGAATTATGAAGGCCTAGACAAGTTCGGGCGAACTTGTGATGTGCAAGTTCGGCCGAACTTGACCTATTGGCCAAGTTTTGTTCGATTATTTTGCTTTAAGCGTTCGTTTGGCTGGTTTGTATTATATAGATACATTAAGCGTTTTAGCAAAGCGCTAAGCGTATTAATCGATTAAATTTAGTCAGGATTCGATAGATGAACGAGGCATCATGCGGCTTTGTTTCCAAGTCTTGCGTGACTCGCGTTGCAGTTTAAGTGAGCAGATAGCCTTGGAAACTTCATGCAAAGTCTGTAGTGTTTAGCGAGTGCGATATAAGCGTAAGCGTAGTGAAGTGCGACGTGATGGGAAAATATGCGATATAGCGTAATAAGCGATTTAGGTTACATTATGGTCCGAATCTCTGGTGTTGGGCATAACGAGAGTGACGAGCTTGCGAGGAAGCGGGTTGTTACAGTCTCCCCTACTTTAGGAAATTTCATCCCGAAATTTATTCGAAGGGAAGACTTGAGAGTTGACACGAACATATAGTGATAGATAACGATAAGGCGTTTAGTGTAAGTCGAGGATGGTCGAGCGGTCGATCGAGGACTGACGAGTGAAAGCGTATCGAAGGTGTAACGAATCGATGAGTAAAACGGACTAATTGACTCGTGGTTGATAATTCATGAGCTGGCGATCAAGAAAATGCTTTTAAGTTTTGAAAAATTTGTTAACCACCACAAAAAGCGTTTTAAAGAAATTCGGTTAATGAAAATCTTCTCACAACGTGGTGCTAGGCGGTCGATTCCCATTGTGAGAAGAGTTTTACTTGCCTAAAAGATTTTTGTAAAAATTCAAAATATTTAAAAAAATTTCCATTTAAAAACATAATGGTAAAACTAATTTTAAAGGTATCAAAAAGTTTAATTAGTGTCAAACTCCGTATGGCACCTTCGCACGAAGGTTTGTAATATGGCTAAAACACTTATATAGGAAGTACCGGCGGCGTATCCAGCATGTTTTAGCCATATCGCCTCCGTTTCGTGGAGCGATGTCTGGTGTGTTGACACGATATAAATAGATTTCGGTATCCTTGGTCCACGGGAGGGGGACCAAGAAATTATGAGGCTTAAATAACGTCGAACCCCACATGGCATCATTTCACGGAAGTTTGTTAATATATAGGAAGTACCAGCGGCGTATCCACCATGTTTTAGCCATACCAGCGGAGTGATGTCATGTGTGCCGACATGACATGGATAGATTGACGATTGGAGTAGCGAAGCGGTAAGAACGAGATATGCGATAACCGTTAGAGCGTCACGAAGTGAGGATGATACACAATAAACGATAAACAATAAGCGATAAGCGATAAGCGATAAGCGATGCGAGGTAGACCCCTGCGATTTTGCGATTGCGTTGCTGTAGATTCGCGGGGTATCTAGCGTTTGCGTGATCGAGAAAGTGATGAGATGTTAGGCCCTTGCGAAGGAGTTTTATGCGTGTGAAAATAATCAACATAATATAAGAGGTCTAATGACGTTCAACTACACATGGCACGTCTCCATGGAAGTTTGTTAGCATGGCAAAACACTTATATATAGGAAGTACCAGTGGCGTATCCACCATGCTTTAACCACACCTCCTCCGTCCCGTGGATAGGTGTCGCGCTTTGTCGACATGATTAAAACGCTTATATATAAGAAGTACCATCGGAGTATACACCACGTTTTAACCACGCTTTTAACGTTTGAGGGCACTATTATAACTCATTACGATCCCCGTGCAGACCCCAAGATAATCCCGTGTGCATCCGTGATTAGTTTGGTGTTTGCATGTTTATCGTGATATAATATATAACATTAGTAATAATAATTGGTGTGTGCGCTTAGACTAAGTGGGAAGACTCAAGATAGAATGACGTCGTCGTATATTGAAGCGACTTCAAGTAATAGAATAATTATAAAGCATAAGTAAGAGCGTCGAAATTCATACCATTGAGAACGTCGTCCTGCGCCTGGTCGATGTTGATGTCGACGTCCTCTTCAGCGGGAGTTGCGGCTGTTGGTGCCTCTGGTGTGGGAAGTGCTAGCGTCTCGGGTTGACGTGGCCCTGTGCGGCAGTTGCTGGTGTAGTGGCCATAAATCTCGCAGTTGATGCAGTAGCGGCAGCTAGTTTCGGCCCGGTGATTATAAGTACACATACGACACTGGGGAAAAGGTCCAGTGTAGGCACGCCTTGGTAGAGGTGCAACTGTCTGAAGAGGTTCCGGGTTGATCGGCTCAGTTGCGGAGTAGTTGAAACTCGAGCTCTTTCTCTTGCGGCTAGGCTCGGTGACAGCTTGCGGTGATGTGTCGTCGTCGTCATCGTCGTCGGACAGTTCAACAGTAGCTTGGTTCAGCTTCTTGGTGGAATCCTTGGAGAAGAATCCAGCTAAGACTCATTTGTCATTGATTTCCGCGGCCAACTGATAGGTTTCTTTGATGGTAGCCGGTCTTGCAGCTTCGACAAAATCACCCACACACTTCGGTAAAGCACGTATGTACTTTTTGATTGCCTTTTCAGGAGTCTCGACTTGGCTAGGGCAGATAATGCTAAGCTATTTGAACCTTGCTGTGAAGCCGGCGTTATCACCTTCGACTTGCTTGATTTTCCAGAATTCGTTCTCGAGCTTTTGGACTTCGTGGGGAGAACAGTATACTCTCTTCATAAGTTCCTTCAGTTCTTCCCACGATAGCGCGTAAGTTGCGTCATTCCCACGTTTGATGCGCTCGGCTGTCCACCAGTCGAGGGCTCGGGATTGAAATACTCCGTAGCATAGGTGGTTTGAAAATGCTCAGGGCACCCACTCTGACGAAGGGTAACCTCAATGGCATCAAACCACTGGAGCATTTGAGATACACTTCCTTCACATGTGAAGACCATCGGGTCATATGCCTTGAATTGCTTGTAGGAGAATGTAGACTTCGGTGCGCTGGACTTGAGTCTTCAGAGGTTTGAGAGTTGCTGAGGGCTTGAACCTGAGTGGTG
The DNA here is from genome assembly GCA_947069175.1 of Scalesia atractyloides. Classification (NCBI taxonomy): domain Eukaryota; kingdom Viridiplantae; phylum Streptophyta; class Magnoliopsida; order Asterales; family Asteraceae; genus Scalesia; species Scalesia atractyloides. The sequence continues at coordinate 31,323,976 of CAMTDV010000014.1, forward strand.
ATTCGAGGAATAACCTTGGCCATTTCCTTGGCTACAAGCGAAGCAACCCTCTTGTCAGAGTTCCTTCGAGCTTGACGTCGAGAGTTGGAAGTGTTCGAAGACATCTGAATAAAGAGATTTGGAATGAGATTCGATCATAATGATTTGTAATTGCGATGTGATTTAGCGCGTTAAAACCTAGTTATAGTAACACGTATTTCTAGGATTCACATAGGAGCAACATAGGAAAACACATATCTCCTAAATTCTCACGTATTCACATAAGCACGTGTAATCATACACTATATATGTATATATTTAGATATGTATATATGCTTGTGTAACATTCGTTGAAAAACGGGTTTCAAAACCCACTTCGTTTTATAATCAAATATTCAGTTATAAGTTCGTTGCGTATTTATTGTTCAGATTATTTTAAATAATACATAATTAATAAACATTTTAGAATTTAAAAACCATAATTAATAAATAATAATAATAAATAAATAATAAATAAAATAGGGTCGCCGGGTCTCGAACCCGGGTCTCCCGCAAAGACACACACACACCACACCACTCCGCCACACACATCATTTGTGTTATGTACTGAAACAAATAAAACTTATAGTAAAAACCGAAAATCAAAACCGGTAATCAGCGCACCCAGAACTCGCAATCGCCGGAAAAACCGAAACTCCGCAAATGTTGCCATTTCCCTTGACTGAAACGCATAAACTGATTTCGACATCAGTTATAACCGTTGCCTGACACTCAATTTCAGTCAAAACCGTCGGAAATCATTGACCGCGAATCTTGACCCCTAATTCGAACCCAATCGGCCTGTCCTCCTTATAAATACCCACTCAAACTCCTGGTAAACATTTCGCTCAGAAGCACACTCTCTTTCCGAAGCTTTATTCCTTCCAAAGCTCGTCGCCGGAGATCTTCACATTCGCCGGAATATCGCCGGAATCACTGATCAGAAAACCGCAGTTGTTATTCAGACGGTATAATTGTCTAAACCTCCTTACTATCTCTTGATTGATAATTTAATTGCTCAAATCAATAATCAAAACTGTTGAATCAGTTCATTCAGCCGGAAATCGCAAATCAGGGTCGACGAAACTTGCCGGAAATCTGAAGAAAACTCTCTGTTTTGGTATATCATATTCCTTAATCTTTATTTTCCTATTCCATTTCAATCGAGTATAAGTTTGTTGGTCGATTAAGCAAAACAGTCGGGTTCACTGTTCTGTGTTTTTCTTAGTGAAGAAGACGAAGCCTAAGTTGTATATTAATGTAATTAAAATTGGGTATTTAACCGGGTTAGACACACAGTCCAGCGGTGGACTGTGTGCAAATATAAAACACACGTCCCGGGTTCGAATCACACATGTTTCCGACTTTCTGAAATAAAACCAACATTTCTAAAACCTATTCAAATCAATTCACAGTATATATATAAGAGGAATATAATCCAGTAGTTAAGCAGATTAGACACACAGCCCAACTGGTTGGGTTGTGAGCACTCGAACCGAAGGTCCTGAGTTCGATTCCGGGTTTCTGTAACCGGTTCGGCCATATTAAAACATTTTTAATAAAAATTAAATAAGGTTAAAGTTAGTTAGTATATATATATAATTAAAACAAAGAATATTTCGGGTTAGACACGTAGCTCAGTTGGTAGAGCTGCGTGCACGTATACGAGAGGTCCCGAGTTCGAACCTCACTCACCGCATAGAATACATACAGTCTGACCGGTCAGACCCGGTCAAACCTGACAAAGTCAACCCTTTTTATCTATTTTTTTTAATTATTTAATTGAAAAATTATTTAAAAATACTTAAAAATAAGGTTTTTAAAGTTAAAAATTTGCATTAAACTCACAAAAATAAATCTAAAATCTCATTAAAGAACACTAATTAAAAATAATAATCTCAAATAAAATTTATTTATTTAATCGAATCATGTCGTTATTATTTAGGTTAGTTTTCCCTCGTCAGATGAATCATAATATTCGTGCGCATTCATCGTCATCAAGAAACGCATCCACAGTGAGTGAATCTCTACCAATTCCCCGTTTTAATCACATTTTGGGGTGTATCATGTGTCGTACTATTCTTTTATTTTATTTTATTTAAACACTTGTGCATACATCATATCCGTGATCAAATGTGTATCAATTATTGTGTGAATTATATGTAGATTGAATTTCATCATTTCAGTGCACGCATTTCACTAGGCCCATCAGTTCCCCGTGGGATACGGGTTGAGCATCAGGAGCCTCATTAGATCGGCTCCGTTTGATTGAGCCTTGATCTCAAATACATCATCATTTCATGTCATATACTCATCCAAAGTGGTTTGTGATTGTTTATATATATATATGTTTGCTCACATGTGATTAATGCACGACTTTTCTTTAATAAATAAAACAAGAAATTAGTCCACAATGTTTTATCAAGGTTCACTTGCCAACTTTTGTTGACCCAAAATCTCCCCCGTCTTTACACATGATACAGGTGATCCAGCCGAGACAGGAAACACTTAGGATGGCCTAGAAGAATAAACCAACTTATGCTTTGGAATAAATTTATAGTTTCATTTTCCTTTGTAATTGCATGAAAGTTTGTTTTCGGATATTTAAGGTTGTAATTTGAATTTAATAAATATGAAACATCTTAGTAAATATCATGAGCTTTGGTGATAACCCAATTATGCCCCGACTTTTATTCCGCTGCGGGTCGGGGTGTGACAGATTGGTATCAGAGCTTGTGACTATAGGGATATAGGATAGGTTATTAGACCCTTAGAGCCTATACTATAGTTGATTAAATTTTAATTGTTTATGCGTTACGTGCAAAATTCATGATGTTTATATGTTTCATGTTTATTTTCACACTCAATGTTATGCAAGCACGCTCACAAATACATGTTATTATGCAATACTCATCATAAATCATATCCTCATAACATATCATATCCATGAGAGCACACACCTCACGATTTCCATGATTTTTGCAATGATTTTTGTGTTTTTCAAATCACATCAAAGTGAGTTCTCATGACGGGCATGTAGTAACTGGAAGGGTACGAGTACCGGTAGTCGGAACGTCCTGTCTAGGCTTGGCATTCGTATAAATCCAAAATAAGGACCAGTTTGCCTACCTGGGGACTAACGATGAGAGTATGGAGGACCTATTAGGCCAAAGCATGCTATACCAAACGTCGTGTGAGCTAACCCCACTTTGAGTTGTCATTGTGTCTACACCTGGACACCCTCATACCATACATCTCGCAATCATATTTTACGATTTTCATTCGGGTGGTGCGAGTGTTAACCCGCCGACACCAATGTGAATCCTACCAAGCCCAATAGTCATGGGGGCCCACATGACTACACAGGCAATGGTATGGGGGACATTTGGAGGCCCAAACATGAACAAACCCAAGACATCCTATGGATGTAGTTAAATTATTGTCAGTTAATTTGTTTTTCATTCTTTTTATGACACATGACACCTAGAAAATTCTTAAACTCACAATCTTCCTATATATGTTCCTGTAGATGTCGGCTAGGCAACTACGTGGAGGTAGAAAGTCAGGAAAGTCAAGTGAACGCTTGGCCACACAAATTGCTAAACAAATGGCCGCATTACTTCCTGACATCGTGCTTCAAGTTCAACAAGCTCTCACCGCTAATCCCATCAACCCTCCCAACCAAGAAGACCAGAGCGTCGCCAACCCTCCTTCCAAAACCCCCAAGTGCACCTACAAACACTTCAAATCTTGCGATCCCCCAAAGTATGAAGGGACCGAAGGTGTTACCGCCCTCCTTCACTGGTTTGAAGAAATGGAAAACACTTTCCTCAATTGCGATTGTCCCGAGGACCGTAAGGTACGTTACGCTACTGGAAGACTGTTTGGGGTAGCCCTTACCTGGTGGAACATGGAAAAGGGTAAGCGAGGAGTTGAAGATGCCATGGCCTTAACATGGGAAGAGTTAAGGGAACTCATGACAAGACGCTTCTGTCCAAGAAGCGAAATCAAAAAGCTGGAAGACGAATTCCACGCACTGAAACAGAAGGAAGGAGACCACACTTCATATAATAAGAGATTTCTCGAACTGAACCAGATGATCCCAAATTTGTTCACCCCTTTGTACCGCTTAGGTGAACACTACATTCGAGGCCTTCCCTCGAAAATTCAAGATTCGGTTTTGAGCACATCGCCTGCAACACTTGAAGCCGCAATGGAGTTAGCTACAGAACTCACTGAAAATCGCATTCGAAATGGCAAGTTCAAAGATGAAAAGAAGAAAGCACCCATTGAGACCCCAACTCCAAACCACCCAGTCTCATTCTCAAAGTTTGCTGGTAAGAGGAAGCGTAATGGCAAGAATTTTGCTGTCACTCAAACCAACCCTCCTATCACTTACACCAATCACTCAAGTTGCTCCTCCAGTTGCACCATTCAAAAAGCCATATACTGGCCCACACCCAAAATGCAATCGCTGTCAATACCATCACCCTCCCGAAAATCCCTGCCAACATTGCACAAGCTGTGGCCGTGCAGGTCACACCATCCAAACCTGCCGTACCCTTCAACGAATGAACCGCAATCAACCTCAAACCCAAACCCAAAATCAGATAGTGGATCAAGCCCAACAACCATTACTTCTACCACCTGCACCACACGCAGCGCAATCTTACTACCAACCCAACTACCCTATGATGCAACCCATGCGAGCTTGTTTCAACTGTGGGGACCCAAACCACTTCAGGAATACATGTCCACGCCTAGTGAACATCATCCATGCCCAAGCTCACGCAAACCCGGTAAACCAAGCTAACCAAGCTCCCCCACCTGCCAGAGGGAGAGCTTTCAATATCAATCCCAACCAAGCCAGGGCTGACAACAACGTGGTCAACGGTACGTTTCTCATTAATGGTAGTTATGCATCCATATTATTCGATACTGGTGCGGATAAGAGCTTTGTGTCCTTAGAATTTGAACCTATCCTCGACCAACCTCGTGTTAATCTCATCGAATCTCTAACGGTGGAAGTTGCTGACGGAAAACCCGTTTCATTAAATTCTATCATACGCAATTGTACTCTCACCCTAAACGATCACGATTTTCCAATTGACCTTATTCCTATGAAGTTGGGAAGTTTCGACGTTATAATCGGTATGGACTGGCTCAGCCAGCATCACGCTGAAGTGGTGTGCCACAAAAAGTTCTTTCGCATTCCTCTCGCAGACGATCAGACACTACGTATTTTTGGGGAAACCCCTTCGAAAGGACTCAAATTAATGTCCTGTCTCCAAGCCCGAAGATATCTCCGCAAGAACGATGTCGCATTCCTAACTCACGTCGTCAAAAAGGGAAACAAGGAGAGGAAACTCGAAGATATCCCAGTTGTGAAAGAATTCCCACAAGTCTTTCCTGACGACATTTCAGGACTTCCTCCTATGAGAGAAGTCGAATTTCGTATCGATCTTGTACCTGGCGCTACACCAGTCGCAAAATATCCTTATAGGTTAGCCCCATCCGAAATGCAAGAGCTGGCCAGTCAACTGCAAGAGCTGACTGACAAAGGATTCATACGTCCTAGCTCATCGCCTTGGGGTGCACCTGTTCTTTTTGTGAAGAAGAAAGATGGAACGTTTTGCATGTGCATTGATTATAGAGAACTCAACAAGTTAACGGTTAAAAATCGCTATCCACTGCCTCGCATTAATGACCTCCTAGACCAACTTCAAGGTGCCACCTGCTTTTCAAAAATCGACCTTCGTTCTGGTTATCATCAGCTCAGAGTGCACGAAGAAGATATCCTAAAAATCGCCTTCCGGACTCGTTATGGTCATTACGAGTTCATGGTCATGCCTTTCGGTTTAACCAACGCCCCTGCTGTCTTCATGGATTTAATGAATAGGGTATGCAAACCCTACCTCGACCGTTTCGTCATAGTCTTCATCGACGACATCCTTATTTACTCCAAGTCTAAATCCGATCATGAGCGACACCTTTGACTCATCCTTACACTCTTAAGGACTGAAAAGCTTTACGCTAAGTTCTCAAAATGCGAATTCTGGTTAGGAGAAGTACAATTCCTTGGACATGTCGTCAATGATAAGGGAATTCATGTCGATCCTTCAAAAATCAAGGCAGTGCAGGAATGGCAAACGCCACGTACCCCTACCGAAGTTAGGTCATTTCTTGGTTTGGCTGGTTACTATCGACGCTTCATTGCCAATTTTTCCCGTATTGCTGTACCACTCACGGCCTTGACTCATAAAGGAAAACCCTTCATATGGGGACCTAAGCAAGAGGAGGCCTTCCAAACTCTAAAGCAAAAACATTGTGACGCACCTATCCTCACACTCCCTGAGGGTTGCGATGACTTTGTAGTATATTGCGACGCATCAGGGCAAGGGCTAGGCTGTGTATTGATGCAAAGAGGAAAAGTGATAGCCTATACCTCTAGGCAACTCAAGGTTCACGAGAAGAATTACACCACCCACGACCTGGAACTTGGAGCCGTTGTGTTCGCTCTCAAGATATGGAGACATTACCTCTACGGTACCAAGTGTGAAATATACACTGACCACAAGAGTCTCCAACATATCTTCAACCAGAAGGAGTTGAATATGAGGCAACGAAGATGGGTCGAACTTCTCAACGACTACGACTGTGAAATTCGGTATCATCCTGGCAAGGTAAACGTGGTGGCCGATGCGCTCAGTCGAAAACGTTATGCGAACTCCATTCGCCTTCTATGTTCGCAAATCATAACCGACATCAAGGATCGAATCCGGGCATCTCAACATGTTTCTGTAACAGAAAATGATGTACGCGATGAGCTGTCATGTGGAGCTGAACTCAAAATCGAAACCAAATCCGACGGTATTCTATACTATTTAAACCGCATATGGATTCCTGATCGCGATAACCTTCGTGATTTCCTCATGAATGAGGCGCACAAAACACGATACTCTGTACAACCAGGAACCGACAAGATGTATCAAGACCTACGATACACATACTGGTGGCCTGGCATGAAAAAGGATATCGCTGTTTTTGTTTCAAGTGCCTTACCTGCTCCAAAGTAAAAGCTGAACATCAAAGACCTTCAGGACTTCTAGTCCAACCCGAATACCTGTATGGAAGTGGGAAAACATAACCATGGATTTCATTACCGGGTTATCTCGCACCTCCGGTGGGTATGACACCATATGGGTAATAATCGATCGTCTTACAAAGTCATCTCACTTCATTCCAATTCGCGAGGACTTCAAGAACGAGAAGTTAGCTCGTATCTACATCAGCGAGATCGTAAGCCGTCATGGTGTACCATTAAGCATCATTTCAGACCGTGATGGTCGTTTCACTTCACGAACATGGCGAGCCGTACAAACCGCCTTGGGTACACGATTAGACCTTAGTACCGCTTTTCATCCTCAAACTGATGGTCAATCTGAACACACCATCCAAACCCTTGAAGACATGCTGCGAGCATGTGTCATAGACTTCAAAGGGAACTGGGACGCTCACCTACCATTAGTGGAATTTTCGTACAACAATAGCTGTCATTCAAGTATCGGCATGGCTCCTTTCGAAGCTTTATATGGTCGTAAGTGCCGATCTCCAGTATGTTGGCACGAAATTGGGGAAGCGCAAATCACCGGACCAGAATTAATTCAAGAAACAACCGACAAGATCCTTCATATTCGAAACAATCTTCTAGCGGCTCAAAGTCGTCAAGAGAGTTATGCATACAAATGACGAAAGCCCTTGGAGTTTGACATTGGTGATCAAGTACTTTAAAAGTATCACCGTGGAAGAGAGTGGTTCGTTTTGGCCAGAAGGGCAAGCTAGCACCACGTTACGTAGGACCTTTCAAGATACTCGAAAGAGTAGGTCCTGTAGCATACATGCTTGACCTACCAGAAGAGCTCAACAGAATTCATCCCACATTCCACGTATCGAACTTGAAAAAGTGCCTTGCCGATGAAAACCTCCACATTCCTCTAGAAGACATTCAAGTCGATGAATTGATGCACTTCGTTGAAAGACCAGTAGAAATCATGGATTTCGGAGAGAAGCGTTTAAGGCGAAGTCGTATTCCGATTGTCAGGGTACGTTGGGAGTCAAAGCGAGGACCCGAGTTTACTTGGGAACGTGAAGACTCAATGCGCGAAAAATACCCGCATCTCTTTCCAGTTACCACTACTACTTAAATTTCGGGACGAAATTCCTAAAAGTAGGGGATACTGTAACATTTGTCGAAAAAACGGGTTTCAAAACCCGCTTCGTTTTATAATCAAATATTCAGTTATAAGTTCGTTGCGTATTTATTGTTCAGATTATTTTAAATAATACATAGTTAATAAACATTTTAGAATTTAAAAAACCATAATTAATAAATAATAACAATAAGTAAATAATAAATAAAATAGAGTCGCCGGGTCTCGAACCGGGTCTCCCGCAAAGACACACACACACCACACCACTCCGCCACACACATCATTTGTGTTATGTACTGAAACAAATAAAACTTATAGTAAAAACCGAAAATCAAAACCGGTAATCAGCGCACCCAGAACTCGCAATCGCCGGAAAAACCGAAACTCCGCAAATGTTGCCATTTCCCTTGACTGAAACGCATAAACTGATTTCGACATCAGTTATAACCGTTGCCTGGCACTCAATTTCAGTCAAAACCGTCGGAAATCATTGACCGCGAATCTTGACCCCTAATTCGAACCCAATCGGCCTGTCCTCCTTATAAATACCCACTCAAACTCCTGGTAAACATTTCGCTCAGAACCACACTCTCTTTCTGAAGCTTTATTCCTTCCAAAGCTCGTCGCCGGAGATCTTCACATTCGCCGGAATATCGCCGGAATCACTGATCAGAAAACCGCAGTTGTTCTTCAGACGGTATAATTGTCTAAACCTCCTTACTATCTCTTGATTGATAATTTAATTGCTCAAATCAATAATCAAAACTGTTGAATCAGTTCATTCAGCCGGAAATCGCAAATCAGGGTCGACGAAACTTGCCGGAAATCTGAAGAAAACTCTCTGTTTTGGTATATCATATTCCTTAATCTTTATTTTCCTATTCCATTTCAATCGAGTATAAGTTTGTTGGTCGATTAAGCAAAACAGTCGGGTTCACTGTTCTGTGTTTTTCTTAGTGAAGAAGACGAAGCCTAAGTTGTATATTAATGTAATTAAAATCGGGTATTTAACCGGGTTAGACACACAGTCCAGCGGTGGACTGTGTGCAAATATAAAACACACGTCCCGGGTTCGAATCACACATGTTTCCGACTTTCTGAAATAAAACCAACATTTTTAAAACCTATTCAGATCAATTCACAGTATATATATAAGAGGAATATAATCTAGTAGTTAAGCAGATTAGACACACAGCCCAACTGGTTGGGTTGTGAGCACTCGAACCGAAGGTCCCGAGTTCGATTCCGGGTTTCTGTAACCGGTTCGGCCATATTAAAACATTTTTAATAAAAACTAAATAAGGTTAAAGTTAGTTAGTATATATATATAATTAAAACAAAGAATATTTCGGGTTAGACACGTAGCTCAGTTGGTAGAGCTGCGTGCACGTATACGAGAGGTCCCGAGTTCGAACCTCACTCACCGCATAGAATACATACAGTCTGACCGGTCAGACCCGGTCAAACCTGACAAAGTCAACCCTTTTTATCTATTTTTTATTATTTAATTGAAAAATTATTTAAAAATACTTAAAAATAAGGTTTTTAAAGTTAAAAATTTGCATTAAACTCACAAAAATAAATCTAAAAATCTCATTAAAGAACACTAATTAAAAATAATAATCTCAAATAAAATTTATTTATTTAATCGAATCATGTCGTTATTATTTAGGTTAGTTTTCCCTCGTCGGATGAATCATAATATTCGTGCGCATTCATCGTCATCAAGAAACGCATCCACTGTGAGTGAATCTCTACCAATTCCCTGTTTTAATCATATTTTGGGGTGTATCATGTGTCGTACTATTCTTTTATTTTATTTAAACACTTGTGCATACATCATATCCGTGATCAAATGTATATCAATTATTGTGTGAATTATATGTAGATTGAATTTCATCATTTCAGTGCACGCATTTCACTAGGCCCATCAGTTCCCCGTGGGATACGGGTTGAGCATCAGGAGCCTCATTAGATCGGCTCCGTTTGATTGAGCCTTGATCTCAAATACATCATCATTTCATGTCATATACTCATCCAAAGTGGTTTGTGATTGTTTATATATATTGTTTGCTCACATGTGATTAATGCACGACTTTTCTTTAATAAATAAAACAAGAAATTAGTCCACAATGTTTTATCAAGGTTCACTCGCCAACTTTTGTTGACCCAAAATCTCCCCCGTTTTTACACATGATACAGGTGATCCAGCCGAGACAGGAAACGCTTAGGATGGCCTAGAAGAATAAACCAGCTTATGCTTTGGAAAAAATTTATAGTTTCATTTTCCTTTGTAATTGTATGAAAGTTTGTTTTCGGATATTTAAGGTTGTAATTTGAATTTAATAAATATGAAACATCTTAGTAAATATCATGAGCTTTGGTGATAACCCAATTATGTCCCGACTTTTATTCCGCTGCGGGTCGGGGTGTGAAAGCTTGCAGGTATAACGCGAGGACGCGGTTAAGAGGGTTGTTAAGATTTAGTTATGTTGCGAGAATTAGCTCTTGTTTTGGATTGCGATGGTTGTGCGAGTTGTGCATTAGCATAGCAAGATGAAAGCGATAAAGCAGTAAGCGAAAAGCGACAAATCGAAAACATAAAATTTAAAATTTGTTAAAACGTGCGCGAAGCACATGTAAATCGTTGATGCGTAAAATCGACGATTGCAACTTAAAATCAATGGAGCGTCCTGGGTTTTGAGACACCGACTACCCAAAGTGATTCGATTATTCCGTCAAGTTTGGGCTTGCACTTTGGCCTAATAGGTAAATGCTCTCACCGCCCCACGGCTAACGACATCACCCTTCCGGTTACTACGCGTCCCAAAGCGTTGGAAACAATCGAGACTTTGGTGAGATTGAAAATCGTGGAGTGGGACGAGTTTTCAAGGTTCGGGTTTCACCCCTGACTTGATAACTTCGAATCCCTGATCGTGGTTTCACTTCCCGGACCCATCAGGAGGCTTCCACTATATAGAATGGGAAATTTCCGTTAAGATGTGGATATCACTCCTAACTTAACAGACAATTTCGTGCAGATGAGAATACGCGGAGTGAGTGATTCGTCGAGAGTTCACGGTTTTCACACCTAATCCTGACAAATCGACTCGTTTGTGTGATACGAGCGTTCTTCACGTGATTGTGGCAGCTTTAGGGAAAAGCGTATGTTTAAAAGTTCATTTCGAAGGGTTTTAGTCAAGTTCGGACGAACTTGGCATCAATCTGATGTCAAGTTCGAGCGAACTTCCTATGTCCCAAGCGAACTTGTTGATGTTGTTGGGGACTGACAAATTCGGGCGAACTTGATCAAGTCCGGGCGAACTTGATCAATTCTAGCGAACTTGCCCCCAAGTTCAGGTGAACTTGTCTGTTCGCTTTGGTTTTGGCGTTTAATCGATGCATACCGGTCTGATTTGGTGTCCTAACTATAGACTAGGTCGAACATGACAATTCTACCTAATACCCTACAATTATGGCTCTGATACCAATCTCTCACACCCCAACCGATGACGGAAGCATCGGGCGCGGCACTAGGCGAATCAGATTGTTTCACGAGAAATTCCATAACAACTAATAATGACAATATTAAAATAGTCCGATTTCCCATACAATCAACCAATATTCCATAATCAATTATTACAAAACATAGCGTCTCATAAAAAATATCAAAGTCGATCTTCAATAGATTTTCTATTACAATGCGTTTCTAATGATAAATCCTAAATCCAGTTTCCAGCAAGTAGATCTCAATAACCTGCAACATACGTTAAAATAATTGTCAATACAAAAATATATTGGCGAGCATACAGGTTTTGATATAATAGCATAATAGGTAAAAGTATCACGATTTTCCACATACATAAACATGATACACATAACATACAAACTCACAAGACAAATTTCACATGTTAAGCTCTCGACAAGGCTGCGATGCGCGATGTGGACTTCTATCTAGACCCCGTCGGGTGTTAGCCAAACTATAGTACCATACTAGCTAGGGTGGAGTCAACGAAAATATGTCATAGTTTACATGTTCCTAGCATCACGTATAAATATGTAAAACAGATATTCGCGTGTGATAAATTAGTTTAGCGTGTTTCGTGTGTTTTGATATAAACGTATGTTACACCCAAAAAGTGCATTAAAGCAAAAATGGGTCAAGTATACTCACAGTCGGTGCGATTAAAGGAGAGATAAGATCTGAGGTGAGTTGAGGAGAGCGCCGGATCAGCCTGTAAGCGAACTGAAGTGCATCAGTCTTTCGAATTGCTGAAACGGTTAACGGTTGGTGGAACAGCAGACAAGTTCGGGCGAACTTGTACCTTGAGGTACAAGTTTGGGCGAACTTGTGCTATTGTCCTTGGGAGAGTACAAATTCGGGCGAACTTGGCTCATTTGATTGAGGTGGATACAAGTTCGGGCGAACTTGTCTGGTTTCCTTGGAAACCATGCAAGTTCGAGCGAACTTGATTGGAATTTTGGAAAGTTGTCAAATGTGGATCAAGTTCGGGCGAACTTGTCACCAATCTGGTGATAAGTTCGAGCGAACTTGATGTCTTTCGAGCGAACTTGAATATTTTGGCCTTCACATCGTGCGTTTCCGCGTCGTTTGCTGAGGAAATCGAGTGTCCATCCCTCCAACCTTAGGCTACTGAGCAAAAGCTAGGCTGAAGAGGTCTTTTGGAGCTAGTTTAGCCATTTTACAGAAGCTCGGAATAATCCGAGCGAACTTGAAGGTTCGAACGGTGTAGTCTAGTTTGTGCAAAGTGACGATTTCGTCCTTGTGCTTCCGGATCTGAGATCTAGCTTGACAACGCCTCTTTCCACTTTAAAGTAAACGAAACATACGTCATTTAGTCCGGAATATTGTGTAAAAATCAATGTTTAAAAGGTTTTACTTAGATCTAACCATAGATCTCAGTGAAAAATAGAAGTTTTGCATAAAAAGATGAAGATTTTTGTAAACAGAAGAGTTTTGATGAAATCGAAGGTAGGAACCTTGTGCAAAATCATTGTAAACGTTGTCGTAGCTTGAAAATGAGATGATTCTTACTTAGAAAACAAAGGGTTTCGGTTTTGGGGAGCTCCGGGTGAACTTGCAGCAAGTGCAAATGAAGAATGGAGCTGAGTATTTATAGGTGGAGTGAAAGAGTGGGCTGGATACAGCAAGTTCGGGCGAACTTGCTTACAAGTTCGGGTGGACTTGTTATGTTGAAGAATTATGAAGACCTAGACAAGTTCGGGTAAACTTGTGATGCACAAGTTCAGCCGAACTTGACCTATTGGCCAAGTTTTGTTTGATTATTTCGCGTTAAGCGTTCGTTTGGCGATTCAGTTCGTATTATGTAGATACATTAAGCGTTTTAGCAAAGCGCTAAGCGTATTAATCGATTAAATTTAGTCAAGATTCGATAGATGAGCGAGGTATCATGCGGCTTTGTTCCCAAGTCTTACGAGAGTCGCGTTGCAGTTTAAAGCGAGCAGATAGCCTTGGAAACTTCACGCAAAGTCTGTAGTGTTTAGCGAGTGCGATATAAGCGTAAGCGTTGTGAAGTGCGATGTGATGCGAAAATATGCGATATAGCATAATAAGCGATTTAGGTTACATTATGATCCGAATCTCTGGTGCTAGGCGTAACGAGAGTGACGAGCTTGCGAGGAAGCGGGTTGTTACAATTCAAATGGCTCCATTTGAAGCATTGTATGGTCGTAAGTGTCGTTCGCCTATTTGTTGGCACGAGATTAGAGACGCACAAATCACCAGTCCCGAGCTAATACAAGAGACAACAGACAAGATTCAACAAATACGTGATAATCTTCTCAAAGCTCGAAGCCGACAAAAGAGTTATGCTGACAAAAGACACAAGCCACTGGAATTCAATGTATGTGATAATGTACTTCTCAAGGTATCCCTTTGGAAGGGTGTTGTTAGATATGGTAAGAAAGGCAAACTCGCTCCTCGCTATGTAGGTCCCTCCAAAATTATCGAAAGGATTGGCAAGGTAGCGTATCGACTCGATCTACCTCAAGAACTCAACAACGTTCACCCAGTCATCCATGTTTCAAATCTCAAGAAATGTCTAGCTGAAGAAGGACTTCAAGTTCTATTCGAAGATCTACAAATCAACGAGACTCTACACTTCTTGGAGAAACCGGTCGAGATCATGGACCGAGGAGTCAAGCAATTAAGGCGTAGTCGAATCCCTATAGTCAAGATTCGATGGGAAGAAAACGTGGCGCCGAATTTACTTAGGAACTCGAGAATGATAAGAAGACCAAGTATCCGCATCTATTCGTTGAGTCTTCCTAAATTTCGGGACGAAATTTCCTAAAGTAGGGGAGACTGTAATGCCATGCTTTCCCGTACCTTCTTTATTTAGAAACCGTTTCTTGTAATTCTTTTTTTTGGAAGTTTGTATTTCTTGTAAATGTCTTTTAATCGCATCGTTGTAAAACCGAGACTATGATCATAATGAATCGAGATTCTTAATATGCATTCGTTATAATATTGTACGTGCTTGGAAACATTTGTAATCCGTGAAACTCGTTAATCGTTAAACTAAATTCGTTACAAAAATACAATTACCTATTCATTTATTAAGTTAATTAATTCAAATTAATTAATTAAATTAACTAATTAAATTAGTTAATAAAATTAACTAATTTATTTTTATAAAAAATTAAAATGCTATTTTGTAAATATATTAACATTTAGGATTAAATGTTAATAAATGCACATATATCTTTCCTTAAATAAGTCCAAGATCTAATGTGTTAATACTGAAATTCTTGAACTACAGGGGCCTTTCCTGCCAATTATGAAACTAAATTATTGAGTTTTAATTAAAAAATAAATAAATATATACAAAACAAACCGACATGTAACGCCTCGTATTTTAATATTCTAATTTTAAAAAAATTTATATAAGAATTATAAAACGAGTCGTTAATCATAATATATATATATATATATATATATATATATATAGGATCAAGAGTGAACATCATCATTGTTTGTGAACCTTGTGAACAAATCTGAGCCATTGATCATTTTTTTAGATGTAAAGGATATGATGGTAATTAATCAATTTAAATTAGGAAGTTATAACATAAAACTAACTACCCCTTACGATCTTTAAATCGTTATAACTTTTTTATATGTTAATATTTTTTTCTTTTAAATACACCATAAAAACGGGTTTTTTATTCTCTTTAATTTGAGTATAATATTGTTATAGTTTTTTTTAATAAAAGCGAAAAACATATAAAGTTTCGTGTTTTCAGCATTTTACTGCTTATATACAAAGGTGTACATGAGTTCAATACACAAATGTACATCAGTGTACAAACAGCTTGTACACTTGTGTACGTTGTAGGAACAACGGCCTGTACACTTGTGTACACATAAACTCAGCGAAAATTAAAAAAAAAATATTCAGTTATGATAGGATAGCAAAATAACCAATACACCCTTATCTTTAATTAATAATTAATTATATCATTAACCTCTTTATTTTATTGCCTTTTTTATAACCGTGCATCTTAAATAGATCAATAATTGAGATTGGTTTACAAGGTTCACAAATAACATTAGGTTCACTCTAGAACCCTACCTCTCTCTCTTCTCTCTTATATATATATATATATATATATATATATATATATAGGGGATGGATCATGAGAAAACTAATTTAAATGAGAAAACCAAAAAAACTAACTAAAAAGCCAAAAAAACATATCAAATTTTCTTTTTTGATTTTTTATTAAAAATCGCTATATATATATTATATAAAAAACTTAAAAAAAGCATATAATACACATGTGCAACATATACATATAATGCACATGTGTAGTAGACATATAGTGCACATGTGCAGTACAAGTTTTTTTTTGAAGTTTTTTTATACATAAAATGCAGCGATTTTATATAAAAAATTTTAAAAAAAAATTATTGTATGTTTTTTGGCTTTTTGATTTAGTTTTCTAGTTTTCTCATTTATATCTAGTTTTCTCATGATCCTCTCCCTATTATATATATATATATATAGGGAGGGATCATGAGAAAACTAGATATAAATGAGAAAACTAGAAAACTATATAAAATATATATATATATATATAATAATATTATATACATATACTATATATATATATATATAATAATATATATATATATTACCGACCCTATTGGACATCGTTAATCTTAAAACTATGATATACGCTATTACACAATTATTTAAGAGCTCGCGTGCGAAAACGTGTTTAACAAAATTAATCGGGCCGCTCTAACGCAAGAACCTGATTTACGGGCTTTAGGCCCAACTTACCAAACACCAAACCCTAACTAAACCCTAATCTTATAAAAAACTAAACTCTCACATACACAACACATTAGCCGCTCTCTCCCCTTACCCCTCGTTCATTTTATTGTCCGGTCACCGGAGGAGTTTTTCGGCGCCACTCCGGCCGGCCACACCCCCCTTAACGCTCATCTCCTCCCTTGTCTACACCTCACGCACACCCACCATCCTCTCTCGACACACCCGCAGTCTCTCTCGATTCCTCTCGATGCCGGCATCGATCTCCGGCCGCGAGCAACCACCAAACCACTACCACCTTCCTCCTCCCGCAGTCCCTCTGCCCCTCTCTCTCCTCCTCGGTTCTTCTCTGACGAGGTCACCAGCAGAATCGGCGTGACCGGGGAAGCTTCAGTCGACCGTGGGCCACTCCTTTGTTGCTCCGGCATCGGCCTAGTCGGCTCATTTCGGGTCCAGTAGACAGCAGGTCAACGTGGTCGTCTCGTGTTCGTTTTCAGATTTTGGTGTTCAGGTTAACACGCGGTCGACGGGTTACGGGTTCAGATTGTTATGCCGTTCAGTTGTGATGTTCGGGTCCTGGTCCGTCAACTCGGGCTGTTTTGCTCAGTTTGGGGATTGGGTTTGTTTGGTTAAGTCTCGGCTCAGTTCGGTTCACTTGATTAACGATTCGGTTAGTGCGGTTTCGGCTTGCGCTCGGGTCAACTGCAGTCAACAGTCAACACGGGTCCTCGTTTCAGCTCAGGTATGAGTTTTGATTCACTCAACTAAGTTCTATTTAGATCCGAGTTCAGACGACTCGGGTGATTCGGGCCATATTCGGTTCAGGTTCGGGTCGACCCGGGTCAGTTTTGGTTCTGGTTTGGGTGTTCGCGGTCTAATTTCGGTCAAACACGACCAACAGTCGGGTCAACGGGTTAATCATAAGATTCGGTAAGTTAATGATGCGATTATATATATATATATATATATATATAAAATGTAAGAAACCGAACGGATCGATAAGCGAGATAATATTATAAATGCATATACACTGGATTTGTATGGTGAAAAGCGGTGTTTTAATCGGAAATCGTAAGTTATATATGTTGTCACCTAGAACTAATGAGTCGAAAATATAAACGACACTAATATTAATGATAATGCTTTCATATTTACGTCGCGGAACCGGACCCTATAACTTGTATACGTATATATAATGTTGATTCGTTTATTGTTAGAGTTTTGAAATTTAAATCGACACTTGAGATGTCGGGATCGTACAAAAACAGAAGAACTCTACCCGTTTTTCGTAAAGATCCGTATAGAAACGGGCTAAGATATAAAGCGAAACCTAAGGAACCTAATAAATTTTCTATAAAAATGAAATAAATGTATATTTATTTCACCAACATTTTCGTAATATTCTTTTACCCAAGCGGGTAACCTCAGTATATATCGCTCGACCGACAACTTTTCACGAAAGTTACAAAGGAAGCTTAGCGAAAAAAGGTGAGCATACTCGACCCCTTTTACACTTTAAAACACTTTTTAGGATGCAACATGTATCATTTAACAAAACTTATATTATTCGAGATTAAACGTATACAATCACATAATCCATCTAGGGTATTACCAAATATGCTTATGTTAGTCATGTGTGTTAGCATCAACGTGTATATACTTGCTACTTGCTACGCTTATGTTTGTGATACGTGTTAGATTTGGTTTGTACGTCCTTGCTATTTCATGATATTTAGATTTGTTTAAGCATGCTAGTTTAGACTGAACATACATTACCATGATGGACTTGTGACAACCTCTATGTTTATACATATTTTCAAACTTGTATGCTTGCCAGTACTTTTGTATTGATACATGCTTTTTAATACTTGTTGTAGGAATTCCGATGATGCAAGAATCTAGTAGGATTGCCTAGAAATGCATTCAACTTTAATCACTTGTTTACGTATTTTATTTTCAAACATGTTGTAATTTGTCTCAGAGCCTTGTATTAAACCGTTATTAATGAAATGAGGTTTTATTTCTTTCATATTTGATTGGTTCGCATGTGTTGTATTCTAGTTCAAGCCATTTAAAATGTAATTATTAACACTTGACACAAATAGCGTTATGAAGTCACTTGCAATCTTGTCTTTTCATCTCATCCCGATGTTTCCGCCATCGGTTGGGGTGTGACACCGGATCCGCAGGACTCGAACCCGGGATCCCCGGTTCAACAAGCCACAACTTAACCACTCCGCCACACACAACACCTAGAAGGAACCCGGACAACAAAGCTTTTATGCTTTGTTTCCGATCAAGCTGGGCGCGACCAGGGGGCGAGCAGTAGCTTTGTGGGCGGGATTTTGGGTTGGGTTTGTATTTTAAACACTTTCTAGGCACTTAATATTCACCTAAACCTCACCTAACTAACCCTAATCCTTCCCTATAAAACCCAAGTGTTTTCCAAGCATTTTACACTTTCTAATCTCTGCCAATGTCCCTCAAATCATTCATAATCAGCTGCAAATTTACAAGTTCGAGCAGAATACTCTTCTTCACTAAAGTGAGTGTAACTCACTCATTACTTAACGAAATCCTTCCATTCTTTTTTTCCCACTTGCTTGGATTAACCTAAGGATCATTTCCATTGGTTTTCCATGGAAAACCAAGCCCTGGAATGTCCAGAAAAAGGTTCCAAAGTGGACTGTTTTACTTTATGTTCTTATAAACTTGTTAATTTTATCAAACTTGAGTCTAACTCATCTCAAACCAATGTCTTAACGCTTACAACACTACTTGTGGTTGGTTAGGCTTAAAAACAAGGTTGAGACATTCAAAATAGAGGATTTATCCTCACAAAAATTCTGTTTTCATAGAGCTTCAAGCTCACAAGTGATGCAAGTCCATGAACTTGTTCATGTGGGTCCACCTTGGTTAGCTTGGGCTATCCTAAACTTTGAGACCACACATCACTTGATGATTTTCATAGTTTAGTTGCTCTTATTACATTGTTTACTTCTATATTCATGACCCTCCTTGTGTCTATGATACTTGTGTAGTGGTGAACATCATACGAGGTCCCAAAGTGGATGGTTAATCCTCCCACCTCATACTTGACTTACATGACATTAAGAGGTACCAAAGTGGATGGTTAATCCTCCCACCTCCTACATGACTAAGTACTAATCTATACTATATAATATAAATCTTAAAACCGAACCCTTGATGATAACCTATGGTTATTCATCAAGTTACTAAGTTATATTACTAGTGTGTTTAGTTTCCTCGTTGCGATTCTTATAGGTTTAACCTATGAAACCACGTGAAACCCTATGGGTTCTAAGAAGTATCAAAACGAGTGCTAGACCATAGTAATTATTTTCGTATAACATACTTTGTCATACTTTGAATCTCCATTCCGAATGTTCCATCATCATCCCAAAATACTCATACGCCTTTGTTTTCCTCATGTAGGATAACTCGGTGTTCATCCCATCAAACAACTACCTTCACGAGCTTGTCAAGTTAGAAGACTTAGAAAAACCGTGAGTACACTCGACCCATTTTTCGTTTATAACACTTTTGGGTGTAACATGTTTCCATATACAAATGCACAACACTTTAAACTTTATGAAATGCACAAACAATCCTATAACCATGAAAGCTTGAATCGTTACATTGATGCTTATATGTTGGACATTCTTTATGTAATACCTTAGTCATTAAGTATTTTAGCCTTCGTTTGACATGTATAGTGCTATAGGAAGTAACGCATCCCCCTCCTCATGAAATCTAGAGGCCATGTTAAAATATCGTGATTGCGTTAAGGGTTTGACTAGTAGTATTGCATGCCTTGTATATGCTCTTGTAAAGTCATAGTTGCCATGAGGATTTGTTTAAACTTTATTCGTATACGTATGCTATGCTTAAACTTGTGTACTCGCCTTTGCTTTTGTTTGAATTGTTATTTTAAAAACTGTTACAGGTTGATGGAGATGATGCTCTGAAACCAAAGTAGCAAGGACGATAGATACACATTTAGACGTTTAGGTTTAATATTGTTGTATCAAATTTTGCCAAGTTTATGTTGTTATTCGAATTTCCCTTGTAATGTATTGAATAATTGTTATGAAATGAAATCCGGATTATCTAAATATTGTCGCAACTAGTATTTATGAGCAATGGACAATCTCTTTCGTCCCGACAATCGATGTTTTCGCCATCGGTTGGGGTGTGACAAATGTAAAAACCGATAGCGACCGGTACCAGGAACGCCAAAAGTCGGTACCGAATTGGTACTTTAGATCTTTCGGTTCGGAAAATTCGGTACCTGTACCCAGTACCATTTGCTCGTCTCTGACCATGAGTTTCATACGAACAACAACATTACCATATAACTTTTTTGGTTGATTTTCTTTCGGTTATCTTTTTATGTTTTTTCTACATTTTCTTTTTATTCTTGTTAATGGTTCCGTGCGCAACACGCTCATAGTGATTTAAAAACACATGTAAACACAGACTAAATAACAAAAGAAGTTCGCCGCAACGCGGCGAATTATGATAAATCTAGTTATTATAAGTATAAAAATGAACAAAAAAATATAAAAATGTAACACCATTTATATTTTACATATAACATTTTAACAGAATGTATGATTCTCAATAGAGGAAACTGCCAAAATGGTCCCTGATGTTTCGTCACGTTTTTCATTTTAGTTCAAAACTCAAATCTTTTGAATCTGGATCCCTGCGGTTTCAATTTTGTTACCATTTTCATCCAAAATCAAAATTTAGTCAGATTTTTCAGTTAACATAAAGTTTTTTTTGTCTTGTTTCTCCCTAATGGTCAGATTTTTAATTTGTTTCAATAAAATGTTAAAAGACCACTTTGCCCTTCATTAAAAATGAGGAAAAAGAAAAAAAACTGGATGTTAAATGAAAAACCGGACCAAATTTTGATGTTGGATAAAAATGACAACAAAATTGAAACCACAGGGATCTAACAGGGATTCAGATTCAAAAGATTTGATTTTTGGACTAAAGTGGTAAAAGTGACCAAACCTCAGGAATATTTTTGCCGTTTACTCTTCTCAATATTTGAACAAATATTTTTACATTTTTCACATTTTAAAGTACATATTGATATATGGAATGATAAAGTTAACACCATGTGTGTCTTCATATGTGTTAAAGATACACCATGTGTGTCTTCTTGGCATTGAGGTCGCCAAAACTAACGAAGATATGGTTTTAAGTCAACGAAAATACACATTGGACATCCTTGAAGATGTTGGCATGACAGGCTGTAGACCAAGTTCTTTTCCCATGGAACAAAACTTGAAACTTGATATGTGCGACAAGGAACCTCGTGTCGATGCTAATCAATACCGTAGATTGATCGGGAGACTTCTTTATTTGCAAGCTACGAGACCTGATATAGCTTATGCGGTGAACATTTTGAGTCAATTCGTCAGTGCTCCTAGACAAACCTACATGGAGGCTGCTACTCGTATCTTCATTATTTGAAGGGAACTCCGGGACAAGGTATTCTCATTCCCAAAGAAGGCAGGGCTAACCTTTTGGCTTATTGTGACTTCGATTGGTTAGGATGTCCAATGACTAGACGATCCAGAACTAGTTACTTGCTTCTTCTTGGAGGCGCTCCTATTTCTTGGAGGACCAAAAAGCAATCGGTTGTCTCCAAATCATCAGCAAAAGCTGAATATCGGGCCATGTCTAATGCTGTTAGTGAAGTATTGTGGATGCGGTGGCTTTTAAGTGAGCTTGACATGGCTCCTGTCGGACCGACCCAATTGTTTTGTGACAATCAAGCTGCTCGTCACATAGCGAATAACCCGGTTTTTCATGAACGTACCAAACACGTCGAAATGGACTGCTACTTTGTGAGGGAAAGAGTTGACTCTATGGAGTTATGCCCCAAGCCTATTGCTACCAAAGATCAAATTGCTAACGTTCTTACAAAAGCCTTAGGGCCAACTCTCTCCGTTCTCCGTTTCCTGCTGTGCAAGTTGGGTGTTCGGAACCTTCACGCTCCAATTTGAGGGGGAGTATAGAAGGGAAGAATATGGGACATTTATTCTTCTGATTTATCGTTCCGAGAATAGTGCTCCACTATTATCGTTCCAAGAATATTGCTCCATATTTTAATTATTTCCTTTCCTTTTTTTATCTCCTATTATTGTGCATGGCTTTTGTTATTTAAAGGGCCATCTTCTGTCTTTGTAATATATCTCGAAAGTTATCAATAAAACAAGAACCATAACAGTTTTGTTTAAAACCGCCCATAATTTTTAAAACATTCCTTCTTCATTAAATTATTGAAGCAGCTGAGTATTGATCGCCCACCATCATTTTTCTAGATCGGGCGTCGAAGAAAGTTACTATACTTCTTGAATGTGAAGGGAATATGAAAATATAATCTTATTTTTCGTCTAAGATGACTTGAATTTTAATATGAGATGAGGGATAGCATGCATAGGATAGGATGTATTCATGGATGTTTATGGTTTCACTTTACAACTAAATAATACAACAATTTCCCAATCCTAAATCAGTAAAAAAAAAAAGTTTATACGTTAAACCCATTTTCATTTAGTCGTTAAAAAGGAGATGTTTCGGTGAAGCTAGCTTTAGAAATATATATAGTTTAGTTTATATATGATAATACTATTTTAAAGTCCAATATCCAACCATAAATCACTAAAACCCTAATAATCCATATTATAAAAACAGATATTGCTTCTAAACTCTAAGCCCTCATAGAAGTATCGAACACTAACATGCCTCGAACCAAATTTGATGTCACAACGTCACTCTTTCAGCCGCTAAGCCTCAACGACCCTCGACTTTGTATAATCCGGTGACATTACATTCATTCAACTAAATTTTATTATGAATTGATTGACCATGAGATCAAAATCTTTGGAGTTTGTATAAGAAAAAAACTATCATTTGGCTCTAGTTTAAATTTGTATTATGAATGCTACAAATATGCTTTAGATCATTGGACATTTTTATCGTTTGATCAGTTTGATAGACCTGTATTCTTTGATGAAAAAAAAATCAAGTTTGTAACGGTTCTAAAAATATAACTGCAATATTATTTTGTTGGAATCGAATCAACCCGAATTCAAACTTTGAACTCGAATCGAACTAAATCCAACTTCTAAAATCACCGACCATATATCCAACAGTGTATACGACATAAGGATCAAACCTATAAAGATATAACTTAAAGTATGTGTCGGTGATCTCAGGAATTCAGCTGTGATTGTTGTGATAAAGCGTATAATATCCACAGTACATAATCACAACTTCCAAAAGGAATTTGGTTTTGTGGAAAACGTGAGAGGAAGAGAATAAGGATAATAAAAAGGGTGTACTATATATGGGAATAATTATGCAAAAGAAAGTTAAATTAAATAGAAAATGGATCAGCAGAGATGACGTGAAGGAAAATTTCGTGTAATCGTAATCACGCGCCATTTTATAACGTTTTATTAATTTCTTCATAAAAAAATGGAAGGTGCTATCATATTTGGCAATGTTTAGAAAATATCACAATAGTCATGCGGGTGTACCTGGTTAGAAGAAGTAACCCCTATTGTCTCTTAACGCTCCGGCAAAGACTAAATTTTTCAAAACTTTAACGTTTTTTCGATTTCCTTACCCTTTTTCTTCGACGACTTACTTTCGTTGGTTAAAAAAAAAACTAAACGCGTAGTTGTGTGTAATTTAATTTCTTGACGTTCCTATAAAAATTACATTTGAATGGGGCTATGTTAGAGTCTTCTTTCGGTATCGTAGATTAAATCAAGTGTCGATGTTTGAGTGGTATCCAAGGCTGTAAATGAACCGAACGTTCAATGAACTGTTCGGCGGTAAGTTCGTTTATGTTCGTTCGTTTACGTTCGTTCGTTTAATTAATGAACGAGTATAAACAAGAAATTTCATATGGTTAATTAAATGAACGAACACGGACAAATGTCTCATTCGTTCAATTATGTCCGTGAGCGTTTGGTAATGTGTTCGTGAATATTCGTTCATATTCCTTTGTTTATATTATTCATTAAAGATTTTTAGTATTTATTTATTTTATCTAAAATTTTTATATTTTTTAATTCTTATATATCTCATTACCCAAACAAATAAAATAGGAACCCCAAATCTTTACCTTGTTCTCATCATTCACAACGAAAAATATAATCGACCTTCGTTCACTGATTAGGGATTCAAGGTCTAGCGCCGCTCCCTCTCACCATCCACCTCTAGCCACCGTGTCATCGCCGTTTTATCTATGTTCGTTTGTGTTTGTAAAACGTTCATTTCCTTAATGAACGAACACGAACAAAAAGTATCGTTGGTAAGTATTCATAAACAGTTTGTGAACACATTATATTCTTAACGAACGAACACGAACAAGGCGTTGTTCGTGTCCGTTCGGTTCGTTTACAACCCTAGTGGTATTGTGATAAACGAAACTTATACCGACTGAACAAAATCGATACCAGTATCACTATTATTGGAACTAATATCCGTATATACTTAAAAACATATATGCTTTTAACCCATTTGGTTTGTATATAATTTGATTTTCCTCCAATAACTCGTGTTCATTATCTTTTTTATAATGTTGAATACGCGATTTTGTTTAATTTTTTTTCTCACCGTTTCTATATTAACTTTGTTGAAAAAAGGAGTTTTATTCATGATATAACCATGACAAACCAAACCGATATGGACATCGCTACCAATATATATATATATATATATATATATATATAATATATATAATATATATATATATATAATATATATATATATATACTATCAGAACCGGTATCGACTAAATCGAACTGATACTAACTGAATTCCCCTATGTAACTAACCAAATCGATACTAATAACCGAGTTCCTGCCGCATCGCCGGAAAAATCCACCAAGTTATCAATAATACTGGAGTAGTTATAGTAGTGAAGTTAGGTTTCTGTTACTCTAAACCCTTACTACTGCTGGGACCCATTAACATGATGCTAGCTTTTTAAGTCTTTAAATTAATAAGATTATCCGTTCTAATTTTCGTACTTTCTTTTGCTACCACTTACTCTCATAGTATGAGTCTTTTGACAACTATTGAGAGCTTGCCAATTATCTTGTTCAAGTGAATAAGCGATTGTTTGCAACGACTATTATGTGTGTCAAGTTCTGTTGTTCAAGATTAATAGTTTTAGTTGCATATGGATTCTATGGAAAAGTATTACTGGAATGGAAATTTACCACTATTAAGTATTATTGTATTAACACACATAATTTGCCTATTGAATTTGACACACCAACACACTCCCAGTATGTTGTTTTGATTTTTCTGCATAAATTAACGTAGGTCTTGAGAATAAGTTGCATAAATTAACTCATAATCGGGATTAAAGCTTTGTGCTTGAGAATGCATGTTGGTAGAGGAAGAGAGCGATTGAGAAGGAGAAGAGGATGTGCTGAGGGGGTCTGGTGAAGAAGACAGCTCTAATATTAACAATAACTACAATAATTACTTTTACACATGCAACCAGTGTTAAGTAACGGAATACATGTTCAGTGGATAAATACACATTACATAAATCAAACGTTAGTCAAAACATATATTAAAACATATCAACACAAACAATACCGTACAATGAAACCGATAGACATGCATGGAATAATTTGAACTCCATCAAAGACACCTATTATTATATATATTAGCTAGTCATTTCACCGCAGCCCGAACAACAGAACAACATTTTATTCATGCTTTTCAACGTGTTACCGTGACGAGGACTGGGTCTCTGGACTAACTTCATTTTTATCCTGGGGTTGCCTATGATTTCCTGTAAAAATTGGGGTACGCAAGAATAATATTATTAGTGTTATGGTTGTTTTTCTTGAAGGAATCTTGTATAATCCACCCATAGTTTTGAAACATTCCTTCTCCATTAAATTATTGAAGCAGGTTACTATTAATCGCCCAACATTATTTTCTAGGTCGTCGTAGAAATAACTTCACTGCTTCTTGAATGTGAAGGGAATCTGAAAATATACATCAGTTGAGTTGAATTTTAATATGAGATGAGGGATAGCATGCATACGATGTATTCATGGATATTTATGGCTTCACTTCACAACCAAATAAAGATAACAACCAAATAGTTCATATATAATATGATGTTTTGGGGAAGCCAGCTTTAGAAATTATACATAATTTTATGTATATATAATAATTACTATAAAGTCGAATATCCATCAATCACTAAATCCCAAGTAATCAATATTATAAATATAGAAACTGTTTCTAAACTCTAAAGCCCTCGTCGAAGTATCGGACAATTATAAGTATAACATGTCTGAAACCAACTTTGAAGTCATAACGTCACTTCTTCATCTGCTAAGCCCTCAACGATCCTCGACTTTGTTTAATCTGGTAACATTACTTTTGACTTCATTTTGTTTGGCATTTTAATAGTTTTTGAGATCAAGAAGATCTTGTTGGATTGTAACTGTTGGTAATCGGACTTGGGAATCACAGGTTTGTATACGAGAGAATCAAAAGAACAACAATCTGCCTGTATTGAATGAAAAGTGATGATTACAATTGACATACATGAACCCTATATAACGAATATGTGCGATGAATGGTTGCGTCTCCTCTTGAATCGATGTGTCTGATGATTGAACCATCGCGTCTTTTACTTCCTGTGTTTTTGGCGTCGCTTGTGAACAAGCACGTCTTCGGAGGCGCCCTTTCAATAAGTTTGTAGGTTACAAACTTCTATCTTGTCATCTTTGGTCCTCGTACATCCATAACTAATTTAAATGAAACATAAACTAACTATCTACTAATTACAGAACGTCCCCTATATTTAGTTTAAACATTAATACTCCCTTTTAAACTAAATATAGTTTAATGAAGGTCTTCAACTTGCTTGACTTGCAGTAGCATTGGTTCTTCTTCCAACGCGAGATTGGCTTCTTGTTGTATGTCTTTCTCCTTTTCCTTCCATTTGGTGCAACCTTTTGCAAAATGACCAAGTTCTCCACAGTCAAAACATCTGAACTTGCTCTTGTCTTGGTTTCTTGGACCCATCTCTTTTCCACATCCTCTTCCTCCTTTGAAAGATCCTTGTCCTTGACTTCTACCATGGTTTTGAGCACCATGACCCTTTCCATGATGCCAACTTTCAGACTGATTATTTGCACTTGCCATCATGAGTCTTCCTTGATCATTATCTTCTTGCTTGTCTTGACTTTTGAGACGTTCTTAAAAAACTATTATTCTTCCCACTGCTTCTTCAAATGGCATTTTTTATATTTCTGAATACTGTTCGATATTTGCCACGATGGGTAGAAACTTTTTCGGAACGGAGATAAGTAATTTCCTTACAAGTTTCTTGTCTTTAATGGTGGTACCGAGAGTTTTAAATTTGGCTTTTATACCACCCAACTTGCTTGCAAAACTACTTACTGTTTCGTTTTCATCCATCTTTAAAGCTTCTAGTTCGCTCCTCAAAGTTTGTAGACGTGCTTTCTGAACCATATCTGCTCCAAGATAACGAACTTTGATTGCATCCCATACTTCCTTTGCTTTTCCGTATTGTGCAACTTGCATCAAAACATCTTCCGGTAGCGTTTGGAAGATAATTGCTTTCGTTGTATGCTCCTTCTTTTCGTTTATCACTTCTGTTGAAACAACTGTTTCCCAAAGACTATATGCCTTCAAGATTGTTTCCATCATAATTGCCCATTGGGTGTAACTCGACTCTTTCAATTTTAGGCATTGAAGAGACACATTCCCTTGCTCATGGAGTGACGTTGATGCACTTCCTTCTTTGCCTGTCATGTCTCCTTTCTTTCTCGCCTTGCATTTCTTGCCTATCTTGCTTGTGATCGGATGATCCCTTTCTTGATCGAGCAGATCAAATTTCTTACTTAGTACTTGCGTCTGGCCAACTTGCTAACCAGATTCTTGCATTTCTGACCGACTTGCTAATCAGATTTTTTGTGTACCCTAACCCACTTGCTAATCAGGTTCTGATGGACTTACTGATCAGATTCTTGCTAACTTTCTTTGTGAGTGATAAAAAGTATCCAACCAACTTGCTAATTGGACTTAATTTGATTGACCCACTCTGCTTGCCTTTTCTTGCTTTGACTGAGAATGGTCGTTTCTTGCTAGACCGAATCGCGATGATTCAGTGTACTACTTGCTATTTTGAACCAAACGGTCCGGAACTTGCTATTTGAACCAAGAATCAGTTTACTTGCTAGAACCGGTACGGGTTCGATTTCTTGCTGTATGTTTATGGTTTGATTTTGACGTGCTTTATTCTAAAACATGCTATTATGATCCCTTTTTCAACGTACAAAAACTTGATTCTTTTTTTTACTTTTAAAATCAGATTTCAAATTGATTATAAATTGGGTTTTCCAAAAAGATTAAAATCAGATTTGTATTAAGAATGATTTAATCAAAAAGCAAAAACTTTTCTAGGTTTACTTTTCAAAGAAACATGACTCGATGAACCAATTAATTGTGTCAAAATAGAATTATTGAATTTAAAAGTTCAATGCTTTCTAACCTTTAATTTGGAACCTGCTGATTTCAATAGACAATACTGATGTCGTGTTGCTCTAAATAGGAAACAATTGCAATCTTCTTTCTTGCTTCGAACACTGACATCACCGGAATCACCTGGTGTGCAAGCATAAAACTCCATATAGAAAATAAAAACAAGCAAAGCTTGAAGCATGAAATATCCAACTTTCCCGTTGTCACACCCCGACCCGCAGCGGAATAAGAGTTGGGGCATAATTGGGTTATCACCAAAGCTCATGATATTTACTAATATGTTTCATATTTATTAAAGTCAAAATTACATTCCAAATAATCCAAACATGTCCATACAATACAAAGAAAATAACCAAACAAAATAATTCCAAGCTCTAAATCATTTTATTCTTCTAGTCCAATCCTATGTGTTTCTGGCTGCAGCTGGTTCACCTGTATCATGTGTAAAAATGGGGGTTTTTGGGTCAACATAAGTTGGCGAGTGAAACTTGTTAGACAAACATTTATTATTGATTTACTTGTTAGTTTATCAATGAAAAATTGTGCATAATCATAAAATGAGCAAATGTAAATAATCAAGCAGTAGCAATTGCAATCACCTTTATAACATACAGTAACATATGATAGCATACATTAACATACCAACATCATACGATAAATAACATGAATGAAACTGTGCGATCAAGGCTCAATCAAACGGAGCCGATCGTATTGCATGTACTGAAAATGATAAATGTCTGTGCGATCAAGGCTCAATCAACGGAGTCGATCGTATGTTGGCACGCCAGGTTCACGCTCATAATGTAATGGGGAACATGCTCAACGCTCATAGTGTAATGGGGAGCGGCCTCCTATGAAATTGCATGTACTGAAATAATAAATTGAATCTAACAATAACCACACAAACAGTTGAAACAAGCTGAATACACAAGTTCATGATATGATGTATGCACAATGATTTAAATATAATATATAGCAAGACACATGATACACCCCAAAACATGATTAAAACGGGGATTTTGTAAAGATTCACTCACATTGGGTGCGTTTGATTGGAGATGATGAGATGCGCACGAGTCGGGAGAGTTGAACAACGAGAATTACTAACCTAAATAATAACGGAAAAATATAGTAAATGAGTGGATTTTATTAAGGATTTTAATGGAATTTTTAGATATATTTTTGTGAGTTTAAGGCTATTTTCTATCTTTAAAAATATTATTTTTAAGTATTTTTAATTGATTTTTAAATTAAATTAAATAAATAAAAATATAAAAAAAATATTTATTTTTGCGTTGACCGTTGACCGTTGACTTGTTGACCTGTTGACCGGTTCGGTCAGTGTGCATGTATGCGCTGGGTGAGACTCGAACCCGAGACCTCCCGTACGCGTGCACGCAGCTCTACCAACTGAGCTACGTGTCTAGCCCGAAATAATCTTGTTTTTAATTATATTTATATACTAATTCGATTTATTCAAAATTCATTTGTTTTAAAAAAAGATTTTAAATCATCGAACCGGTGCCGTTAACCAGACTCGAACGCGTGAGTGCGAGTTAGTGTTGCACACAGTCCACCGCTGGACTGTGTGTCTAACCTGGTTAATATTTCGGTTTTTATTATACTTAACATCTATTTGAGTTAACCCGGTTCGGTTAGAAAAATAAAACATTTTTATAATAGAGAGGGTGCGTGTATCAGGGATCGAACTCGCGTCGCGTATGAAATTTGTTTGCACACAGTCCACCGCTGGACTGTGTGTCTAACCCGTTCATATTATTGATTTTAAATAAACTTATAACTTAACTATCTTCGTCTTCTTCGCTCAATTTACAGTCGACTGTGTTACTAATCTGTTTCTTGCTTTTACGTTTATCAATCATTCATAAGACTAAAATGAAATGGCAGAGACGTTGTTGGAAGTAAACATACCATAGGAATGATTTATCACAGAATTTCCGGCAATGCGTCGGCTCTGTTTTTTTTGAACTTCGACTGGCGAACAAATTAATAGTTTTGATTTAGTTAACTGAGGAATTGAAGTGATTAACAAACGTTAACAGAGTGTTTGAATGTCCTTACCGATTCACAGATGAAAATAGAGATTTCCAGAACTTTTCCGGCGAACTGATATTATCCGAAAACAGCGTCTGAATTCGATTTCAATTGAAAGGTTTGAGTCAGAAATAGCTTAAAAATTGTTAGACCACGAAGAAATTGAAAGACTTACTGTTTTGATGAAGAATACGGTTTTCCGGCGACTTGCAGAATTTTTCTGGCGAGTTGATTTAAGCTTTCTGATGGACTGAATGTATGACGAAAGTGAAATGGAAAGTTTGTATGATGTTTCTGAGTCGCGAGAGGGGTATTGATTGAAGTAATTCAGACATTGATTATTTTCGGTTATAAAAACCGATCATGATCAAAATTGAAGTTCATTCAAATCCGAATTGATTAGGATCGTCGGTGCACCGGTTTTGTTCAGTAATTCGCGAGTAATCAATCGTCTTTGGACGATTGGTGACCGATTTCGGTTATGGTTTGGCATTCAGGTTGTTTTCTGTTTGAATATAAGTTTCATTTGTTTCCTAGTGATAACAGAAAACAACAAGTGGCGGAGTGGTGATGTGTGTGTGTGTTAAGTCTTTGGATTTCAATTTCCGGCTGACCCGGGTTCGAGCCCCGGCAGCAACATTTTATTTTTATTTATTTTGTTTTCACTTTTTATCAAATATAATTTTTTTAATTTAGTTTGTTTATTAATTATGTATCATTAAAAATCAAAATAACCATAAATACACAACGTGACATTTATAACTTGATATTCGATTACAAAACGGAGCGGGTTTTGTAAAACCCGTTTTCGACAAATGTTACACCCGTGCCCTACTACAAATAAAGGACACCTTAAAGTCTATTGGAAATAGTCCATAGTTTCACAACTTGGTTATAAAGATAGTTTATTCAACTACCTAGTCTAGATCAAAACACTATTCGATTTAGACGATTTAACTTGACGAACCGATAGGGACTTAGTATGGGTTTCTTGTGAATATATTTATATAAAATAAAATAGGTAATTATAACAAAATGCTCAAGTTGTGTCGTTAAAACTTATCTTATGAAAGTCACTATGAATTAATAAGGCGTATTGCAATTTTGGCCTTGAGCTGTAACTCGTCTTGTAAGTATGGACGAGTACATGTAACTTGTGTATTGACTTTTAAAGAGGAATAAATAAATTTATTGTTGTTAAGCCTGAAAGTCATAGGTTGTCCAAACGTCTCCCAAAATGAGTCTCCAAACATTATGAATATTATTGTTTCCTATAAAATATTCGTTTAAAAAAACAAATGCATATCCATTTGGAATTCAAACAATAAGTCCTAGAATATTTTTTTTATTAAAAAATTCGGAGAGAGTTTCTTTGGTTATTGCACAAACTAGACAACACAAATTGCCTTAACTTCCCAACAATCCAAATGACTATCACATGTTTATAACTAAGAGTGATAACTTAATAACCAATTTCAATTATAATATATAAACATATATATTTATAAAACCCGTTTGTGTGTGTATATATATATATATATATATATATATATAGTCCAATAAAGTCCCGCAAGTAATACATCACAAGATTAGTCGATTCCCAATCATCAACTATTGGAATGCGACTCCGTCGTAGACGTTTCTCTCCGAAGTCCATGATCTCTACTGGTCTTTCAATAAAATGCATAGATTCATCAATCTGAATATCTTCCAGAGGAATGTGGAGGTTTTCATCAACGAGGCACTTCTTCAAGTTTGATACGTGGAATGTGGGATGAATCCTGTTGAGTTCTTCTGGTAGATCAAGCTTGTATGCTACAGGTCCTACTCTTTCGAGTATCTTGAAAGGTCCTACGTAGCGTGGTGCTAGCTTGCCTTTTTGACCAAAACGAACTACTCCCTTCCACGGTGATACTTTTAGAAGTACACGATCACCAATGTTAAACTCTAACGGCTTCCGTCGTTTATCTGCATAACTCTTTTGACGACTCTGAGCCGCTAGAAGATTGTTTCGAATTTGATGGATCTTGTCTGTAGTTTCTTAGATCAATTCTGGACTAGTGATTTGAGCTTCCCCAATTTCGTGCCAACATACAGGAGATCGGCACTTAAGACCATATAAGGCTTCAAAAGGTGCCATGCCGATGCTTGAATGATAGCTGTTGTTGTACGAAAATTCGACTAATGGTAGATGAGCGTCCCAATTTCCCTTGAAGTCTATAACACATGCTCGAAGCATATCTTCAAGAGTTTGAATGGTGCGTTCAGATTGACCATCAGTTTGAGGATGATAGGCGGTACTGAGATCTAATCGCGTACCCATAGCGGCTTGTACTGCTTGCCATGTTCGTGAAGTGAAACGACCATCACGATCAGAAATAATGCTTAACGGTACCCCATGTCGGCTTACGATTTCACTGATATAAATACGAGCAAGCTTTTCGTTCTTGAAATCTTCGCGGATAGGAATGAAGTGAGCTGATTTTGTAAGTCGGTCAATTATTACCCATATAGTGTCATACCCACCAGAAGTGCGAGGTAACCCGGTAATGAAGTCCATGGTTATATTTTCCCACTTCCATACAGGTATTTCAGGTTGGACCAGAAGTCCTGAGGGTCTTTGGTGTTCAGCTTTCACCTTGGAACATGTAAGGCACTTAGAAACAAAAACAGCAATATCCTTTTTCATTCCAAGCCACCAATAGGTATATCGTAGGTCTTGATACATCTTATCGGCTCCTGGGTGTATAGAGTATCGCGTTTTGTGAGCTTCATTCATAAGAATTTCACGAAGATTGTTGTGGTCAGGAATCCATATGCGATCTAGATAGTACAGAATACCGTCAGATTTAGTTTCAATTTTAAGTTCAGCTCCACAGGACATCTCCTTTCGTACATCATCTTCCGTTACTGAAACATGTTGGGCTTCTCGAATTTGATCTTTAATGTCAGTTATAATTTGCGAACATAGAAGACGAATGGAGTTCGCATAACCCTTTCGACTAAGTGCATCAGCCACCACATTTGCTTTGCCAGGGTGGTATCGAATTTCACAGTCGTAATCATTTAGAAGTTCGACCCATCTTCGTTGCCTCATGTTTAGCTCCTTTTGATTGAAGATATGTTGAAGACTCTTGTGGTCAGTGTATATTTCACACTTAGTACCATAGAGATAATGTCTCCATATTTTAAGAGCGAACACAACGGCTCCAAGTTCTAGGTCATGGGTGGTGTAGTTCTTCTCATGCGTCTTGAGTTGTCTCGAGGCATAAGCTATAACTTTTCCTCTTTGCATTAGAACGCAGCCTAATCCTTGCCCTGACG
The DNA here is from genome assembly GCA_947069175.1 of Scalesia atractyloides. Classification (NCBI taxonomy): domain Eukaryota; kingdom Viridiplantae; phylum Streptophyta; class Magnoliopsida; order Asterales; family Asteraceae; genus Scalesia; species Scalesia atractyloides. The sequence continues at coordinate 31,358,504 of CAMTDV010000014.1, forward strand.
CGTCGCAATAGACCACGAAATCATCACAACCTTCAGGAAGAGTGAGGATTGGTGCATCACAGAGTTTTTGTTTAAGGGTTTGGAAGGCTTCTTCTTGCTTGGGTCCCCATATGAAAGGTTTTCCCTTATGAGTTAAAGCCGTGAGTGGTACAGCAATGCGTGAGAAGTTTGAAATGAATCGACGATAATAACCAGCCAAACCAAGAAAAGATCTTACTTCAGTTGGTGTACGTGGAGCTTGCCATTCTTGTACCGCTTTGATCTTTGAGGGGTCGACATGTATTCCCTTGTCATTGACTACATGTCCGAGGAATTGCACCTCTTTTAACCAGAATTCGCATTTGGAAAATTTGGCGTAAAGCTTTTCATTCTCTAGAAGAGTAAGGATGAGTCGAAGATGACGCTCATGATCAGACTTAGACTTTGAATAAATAAGAATGTCGTCGATGAAGACTATAACAAATCGATCAAGATAAGGTTTGCAGACTCTGTTCATCAAATCCATGAAGACAGCTGGTGCGTTGGTTAAACCAAATGGCCTGACCATGAATTCATAATGGCCATAACGAGTTCGGAAAGCAGTCTTTGGGACGTCTTCTTCATGTACTCTAAGTTGATGATAGCCAGATCGAAGGTCGATTTTTGAAAAGCAGTTGGCACCTTGAAGTTGGTCAAGAAGATCATCAATGCGAGGTAATGGATAGCGATTCTTGATTGTTAACTTGTTGAGCTCTCTGTAGTCGATGCACATACGAAACGATCCATCTTTCTTCTTTACAAAAAGGACAGGTGCACCCCAAGGCGATGAGCTAGGACGTATGAATCCCTTGTCAGTCAACTCTTGTAATTGACTGGCTAGCTCTTGCATTTCAGAGGGGGCTAACCTATAAGGAGACTTTGCAACTGGTGTAGCACCAGGTATAAGATCAATACGGAATTCGACTTCTCTAACTGGAGGAAGTCCTGAAATGTCGTCAGGAAAAACTTGCGGGAAATCTTTTACTACTGGAATGTCTTCAAGTTTCTTCTCCATGGTTCCCTTTTTGATGATATGAGCTAAAAACGCGACATAATTCTTGCGAAGATATTTTTGAGCTTGAAGACAAGACATTAAGCTGAGCCCTTTCGACGAGGTTTCTCCAAAGATTCGAAGAGTCTGACCGTTTGAAAGAGGAATACGTATAAACTTTTCGCGGCATACAACTTCTGCCTGATGTTGACTGAGCCAGTCCATACCAATTATGATATCAAAACTTCCCATCTTCATAGGAATAAGGTCGACTGAGAAATTGTGGTCGTTTAAGGTGAGTGTACAGTTGCGTATAATAGAGTTTAATGAAACTGGTTTCCCGTCAGCAACTTCTATCGTTATGGATTCCATAAGCTTATCCCGATTTTGGTTTAAGATAGGTTCAAATTCTAAGGACACAAAACTTCTATCCGCACCAGTATCAAATAACATAGATGCATATCTACCATTTATAAGGAACGTACCGTTAACCACATTGCCGTCAGCTCTAGCCTGATTAGAGTTGATATTGAAAGCTCTTCCTCTTGCAGGTGGAGGAGCTTGGTTTGCTTGATTCACCGGGTTGGCTTGGGCCTGAGCATGAATAATGTTTACCAACCTTGGACAAGTGTTTCTGAAATGGCTTGGGTCTCCGCAATTGTAGCAAGCCCGCATAGGTTGACCCATAGGATAATTGGGTTGATAATATGTTTGGGCTAAATGTTGGGTAGGTGGTAATAGTAGAGGTTGTTGGGCTTGACTCATTATTTGCTGGTGGGTTTGGGTTGAAGGCTGGTGGCGGTTCGTTCGCTGCGGCATGCGGCAGGTTTGAACGGTATGGCCTGCGCGACCACAGCCGGTGCAATGTTGGCAAGGATAATCAGGAGAATGGTGATATTGGCAACGGTTGCATTTTGGTAACGGGCCAGAGTATGGTCTTTTGTATGGTGCAGGTGAAGGGGCAACCTGGGTAATGGGTGCAGCATGAATAGGGAGGTTGGTTTGTGTAACGGCGAAGTTTCTGGTGTTGCGCTTCCTCTTGTTAGCAAACTTAGAGGAAGAGATGGAATGGTTTGAAGTTTGACCCTCAACAGGGGCTTTCTTTTTCTCTTCTTTAAACTTCCCGTTGCGAATTCGGTTCTCGGTCAGTTCAGTCGCTAGCTCCATAGCAGCTTCAAGTGTTACCGGTGAAATGCTGAGAACTGAATCTTGAATTTTCGAGGGAAGTCCTCGAATATAATGCTCGATCAAACGATAAGTTGGGGTAAACAAATTAGGAATCATTTGGTTCAACTCTAAGAACCTCTTGTTATAGGTGGTGTGATCTCCCTCCTTCTGCTTTAAAGAATGAAATTCGTCCTCCAACTTTTTAATTTCACTCCTAGGACAGAAACGCCTAGTCATGATTTCCCTTAATTCCTCCCAAGTTAAGGCCATTGCATCATCAATTCCCCTCTTCCCTTTTTCAGTATTCCAACAGGTAAGAGCTACCCCAAATAGTCTTCCGGTGGCGTATCGAACCTTGCGATCCTCAGGACAATCGCAGTTGAGAAAAGTGTTTTCCATCTCCTCAAACCAGTGGAGTAGAGCAGTGACACCTTCGGTCCCTTCAAATTTAGGAGGATCACAAGACTTGAAATGTTTATATGAGCACTTGCTGTTAGGAGGGTTGCCGATGTTCTGGTCGTCTTGTTGGGGAGGGTTAGTAGGATTTGTAGCGAGGGCTTGTTGTACTTGGACCACAATGTCAGGCAGTATCGTGGCCATTTGTTTCGCGATTTATGTGGCCAAGCGTTCTTGAGACCTTCCTGATCTTTTACCCCCTCGTTGTTGTCTGGACGACATCTACAGGAACATACATAAGAAGATTGTGAGTTAATGGAGTCTTTTTAGGTGTCATGTGTCTTTAAGAAAATGAAAATAACATAAATATCAATAATGCAACTACATCCATAGGATGTCTTGGGTTTGCTCATGTTGGGCCTCAAATGTCCCCCATACCTTCACCTGTATAGTCATGTGGGCCCCCATGACTATTGGCTTGGTAGGATTCACATTAGTATTGTCGATTTAACACTCGCATCACCCGAATGCAAACCACAAAATATGTTCACGAGATGTATGGTAGGAATGTGTCCAGGTGTAGACACAATGACAACTCAAAGTGGGGTTAGCTCACATGACGTTTGGTATAGCATGCTTTGGCCTAATAGGTACTTCGTACTCTCATCGTTAGTCCCCAGGTAGGCAAACTGGTCCTTTATTTTGGATTTATACGAATGCCAGCCTAGACAGGACGTTCCGACTACCGGTACTGGTACCCTTCCAGTTACTACATGCCCGTCATGAGAACTCACTTTGATGAGATTTGAAAACACAAAAATCTTTGTAAAAGCAATCATGATGTGGTGTGTGCTTTCATGGATATGATATGTTATGAGAATATGATTCATGATAGGCATTATATGATAATATATACTTATGAACATGCTTGCATAACATTGAATGTAACATTTAACATAAAACATATAAACATCATGAAATTTGGCATGTAACACACAAAGTTTCTAATCAACTATAGTATAGGCTCTAAGGGTCTAATAACCTATCCTATATCCCTATAGTCATGGCTCTGATACCAATCTGTCACACCTCGACCCGCAGCGGAATAAGAGTCGGGGCATAATTGGGTTATCACCAAAGCTCATGATATTTACTAATATGTTTCATATTTATTAAAGTCAAAATTACATTCCAAATAATCCAAACATGTCCATACAATACAAAGAAAATAACCAAACAAAATAATTCATGCTCTAAATCATTTTATTCTTCTAGTCCAATCCTATGTGTTTCTGGCTGCAGCTGGTTCACCTGTATCATGTGTAAAAATGGGGGTTTTTGGGTCAACATAAGTTGGCGAGTGAAACTTGTTAGACAAACATTTATTATTGATTTACTTGTTAGTTTATCAATGAAAAATTGTGCATAATCATAATGAGCAAATGTAAATAATCAAGCAGTAGCAATTGCAATCACCTTTATAACATACAATAACATATGATAGCATACATTAACATACCAACATCATACGATAAATAACATGAATGAAACTGTGCGATCAAGGCTCAATCAAACGGAGCCGATCGTATTGCATGTACTGAAAATGATAAATGTCTGTGCGATCAAGGCTCAATCAAACGGAGCCGATCGTATGTTGGCACGTCAGGTTCACGCTCATAATGTAATGGGGAACATGCTCAACGCTCATAATGTAATGGGGAGCGGCCTCCTATGAAATTGCATGTACTGAAATAATAAATTGAATCTAACAATAACCACACAAACAGTTGAACAAGCTGAATACACAAGTTCATGATATGATGTATGCACAATGATTTAAATATAATATATAGCAAGACACATGATACACCCCAAAACGTGATTAAAACGGGGATTTTGTAAAGATTCACTCACATTGGGTGCGTTTGATTGGAGATGATGAGATGCGCACGAGTCGGGAGAGTTGAACAACGAGAATTACTAACCTAAATAATAACGGAAAAATATAGTAAATGAGTGGATTTTATTAAGGATTTTAATAGAATTTTTAGATATATTTTTGTGAGTTTAAGGCTATTTTCTATCTTTAAAAATATTATTTTTAAGTATTTTTATGATTTTTAAATTAAATTAAATAAATAAAAATATAAAAACAATTTATTTATTTTTGCGTTGACCGTTGACCGTTGACTTGTTGACCTGTTGACCGGTTCGATCAGTGTGCATGTATGCGCTGGTGAGACTCGAACCCGAGACCTCCCGTACGCGTGCACGCAGCTCTACCAACTGAGCTACGTGTCTAACCCGAAATAATCTTGTTTTTAATTATATTTATATACTAATTCGATTTATTCAAAATTCATTTGTTTTAAAAAAAGATTTTAAATCATCGAACCGGTGCCGTTAACCAGACTCGAACGCGTGACGTGCGAGTTAGTGTTGCACACAGTCCACCGCTGGACTGTGTGTCTAACCTGGTTAATATTTCGGTTTTTATTATACTTAACATCTATTTGAGTTAACCCGGTTCGGTTAGAAAAATAAAACATTTTTATAATAGAGAGGGTGCGTGTATCAGGGATCGAACTCGCGTCGCGTATGAAATTTGTTTGCACACAGTCCATCGCTGGACTGTGTGTCTAACCCGTTCATATTACTGATTTTAAATAAACTTATAACTTAACTATCTTCGTCTTCTTCGCTCAATTTACAGTCGACTGTGTTACTAATCTGTTTCTTGCTTTTACGATTATCAATCATTCATAAGACTAAAATGAAATGGCAGAGACGTTGTTGGAAGTAAACATACCGTAGGAATGATTTATCACAGAATTTCCGGCAATGCGTCGGCTCTGTTTTTTTTAACTTCGACTGGCGAACAAATTAATAGTTTTGATTTAGTTAACTGAGGAATTGAAGTGATTAACAAACGTTAACAGAGTGTTTGAATGTCCTTACCGATTCACAGATGAAAATAGAGATTTCCAGAACTTTTCCGGCGAACTGAAATTATCCGAAAACAACGTCTGAATTCGATTTCAGTTGAAAGGTTTGAGTCAGAAATAGCTTAACAATTGTTAGACCACGAAGAAATTAAAAGACTTACTGTTTTGATGAAGAATACGGTTTTCCGGCGACTTGCAGAATTTTTCCGGCGAGTTGATTTAAGCTTTCTGATGGACTGAATGTATGACGAAAGTGAAATGGAAAGTTTGTATGATGTTTCTGAGTCGCGAGAGGGTATTGATTGAAGTAATTCAGACATTGATTATTTTCGGTTATAAAAACCGATCATGATCAAAATTGAAGTTCATTCAAATCCGAATTGATTAGGATCGTCGGTGCACCGGTTTTGTTCAGTAATTCGCGAGTAATCAATCGTCTTTGGACGATTGGTGACCGATTTCGGTTATGGTTTGGCATTCAGGTTGTTTTCTGTTTGAATATAAGTTTCATTTGTTTCCTAGTGATAACAGAAAACAACAAGTGGCGGAGTGGTGATGCGTGTGTGTGTTAAGTCTTTGGATTTCAATTTTACGGCTGACCCGGGTTCGAGCCCCGGCAGCAACATTTTATTTTTATTTATTTTGTTTTTACTTTTTATCAAATATAATTTTTTTAGTTTAGTTTGTTTATTAATTATGTATCATTAAAAATCAAAATAACCATAAATACACAACGTGACATTTATAACTTGATATTCGATTACAAAATGGAGCGGGTTTTGTAAAACCCGTTTTCGACAAATGTTACACCCGTGCCCTACTACAAATAAAGGACACCTTAAAGTCTATTGGAAATAGTCCATAGTTTCACAACTTGGTTATAAAGATAGTTTATTCAACTACCTAGTCTAGATCAAAACACTATTCGATTTAGACGATTTAACTTGACGAACCGATAGGGACTTAGTATGGGTTTCTTGTGAATATATTTATATAAAATAAAATAGATAATTATAACAAAATGCTCAAGTTGTGTCGTTAAAACTTATCTTATGAAAGTCACTATGAATTAATAAGGCGTATTGCAATTTTGGCCTTGAGCTGTAACTCGTCTTGTAAGTATGGACGAGTACATGTAACTTGTGTATTGACTTTTAAAGAGGAATAAATAAATTTATTGTTGTTAAGCCTGAAAGTCATAGGTTGTCCAAACGTCTCCCAAAATGAGTCTCCAAACATTATGAATATTATTGTTCTCTATAAAATATTCGTTTAAAAAAACAAATGCATATCCATTTGGAATTCAAACAATAAGTCCTAGAATATTTTTTTTATTATAAAAATTCGGAGAGAGTTTCTTTTGTTATTGCACAAACTAGACAACACAAATTGCCTTAACTTCCCAACAATCCAAATGACTATCACATGTTTATAACTAAGAGTGATAACTTAATAACCAATTTCAATTATAATATATAAACATATATATTTATAAAACCCGTTTGTGTGTGTATATATATATATATATATATATATATATATATATAGTCCAATAAAGTCCCGCAAGTAATACATCACAAGATTAGTCGATTCCCAATCATCAACTATTGTTACACCCTTGACCCACTTGTCGGTTCGGTTCGTTCACGAGTTAACTTCTTATTACAACGATAAGATTATGTATACAAATTTACACAAATACAACATATATTTAGTCGGTTTACGTCGTTACCTTCAAGCAAGACGAATCTAACAAAAACGACACACGAGCCTCGAACTTCATGATGACCAAACCTGACTCGCTAACCACAGTTAACCGTTTGACTAACTTTGACTTTTTGACCAGGTTTGACTTGACAACTCGATTTGACCAAAACAGAATATCGCCAACATCAACATTCCGTCATCGAGACACCACCACCTGAAGCCGGACCAATACCACTGCCACCATCGGATCCTCACTCGAGTCACATCCACCACCTTCAGCGTTTACCCGAACGTATCACCACTGACCGGAAATCGCCTTACATCTCGAATAAACCCGATTCTAAACGTTAGATCTGAACAAGAACACATAACACATTGCAAGCCATGGAGATCGTGTATAGGGTGGTAGTGCCGAGCAAAAATGTGAGATCGAGAGTTAGACTTACGGATTTGTTTTAGATCTGAAACACGAACCGCTCACAAGCCAATCCGCCCTCGCGAGCTCGAAAACCTCACCCACTTCCGTCACCTAACCTCACCACCAACCACCAACCACCACCCTCCTGCCGCCATCAAAACCATCACGTCGGCCGCCTCCCTTGGTCATGGCGGAACCCTAAACGCACCACCGCTAGCCACACAACCGCTGCCTCCACCGCTCTGACTTCAACCAACCCCAACAACTGTCGCACGACACCCACAACCACCCTACCCCGTCTTCGTCTTTGTAAGGGGTGTGCGCCGCTACTGTTGCCGCCATAGAGGGGGCCAGCCGCCCCTCAACCTCCGCCACACTCTCAAACTTCGAATCACACACTTTCTCTCTCTATCTAGTATGTGCAGATGTGCGTGTGTTTTGTAGAGATTTGTGTAGGTTAGTGTGTATTTTCTTGGAGGAGATATAGATGGGGGTTAGCGTTTGCTAAATGATGAGTGGAAATAGAGAAAGAGATGGTTATATACTAGGGTTTTGGTGTAGGTGGTGCACACCGCGTATACGAACCCGTTTATAATTGTGTTCCTAGTTATAAAAACGCTCGTTTAAATTATACAAAATAAATATAATAGTTAACTTATTTGTTTTTATTATTAGTTTAAATCAACAAACAATTATCCCGAATATATATGTGCTAAAATAAATACGCTTGACAAAATTTGTTGGTTAAATAACATGTTTCACTCGTGACTAGTTATTATTATTCAATAAATAAAAATCCATGATATTTTACAGGTAACTCTTTATAATTAACCAGCGAATATACGGGTTGTCAAAAACTCCCTCACACCTCTTCTGGTCACGATAGCATTTGGGTTATCGTTGATCGTCTTACTAAATCCGCCCACTTTATTGCCATACGAGAAGACTACAAGGTAGAACGATTAGCACGAATCTGTACCGACGAAGTCATTTGTCGACACGGGACGCCTCGTGACATCATATCTGACCGCGATGGTCGCTTTACCTCACGTCTCTAGGAGACTTTTCAATCCGCTCTCGGTACTACACTTAATCTCAGTACCGCTTTTCATCCTCAAACCGACGGTCAGACTGAGCGCACGCACCCTCGAAGACATGCTTCGTGCGTGCATCATATATTTTGGTGGTAATTGGGATACGCATTTACCTTTAGTAGAATTTTTGTACAATAACAGTTATCATACTAGTATACAAATGGCACCTTTTGAGGCACTGTATGGAAGAAAATGTCGATCGCTTATTGCATGGCATGAGATCGGAGAAGCACAAATCACCGGTCCTGAGTTAATACAAGAAATGACAGACAAGATCCTCCAAATCAGAGACAATCTATGAAAGCTCGGAGTCGCCAAAAGAGTTATGCCGATAAACGCCGCAAGCCCCTACAGTTTGAAATCGGAGATCATGTACTTTTAAAGGTTGCGCCCTTGAAGGGAGTGATCCGTTTCGGAAAGAAAGGAAAGCTAGCGCCACGATACGTGGGTCCCTTTAAAATTCTGGAAAGAATTGGTAAAGTGGCCTATCGACTCGAACTACCCGCAGAACTCAACAACGTACATCCGACTTTCCACGTCTCAAACCTCAAGAAATGCCTAGCTGAAGAAAATCTTCATGTTTCGCTCGAGGATTTGCAAATAAGCGAGACTCTTCACTTCGTGGAAAAGCCAGTAGAAATCATTGACCGAGAGACCAAGAAACTTTCACGCTCTCACATTCCTATTGTGAAAGTCCGATGGGAAGGCAAACGTGGTGCCGAGTTCACTTGGGAATTGGAAAGTGATATGAAATCTAAATATCCATATCTCTTTGTTACGGCCACTACTTAAATTTCGGGACGGAATTTCCTAAAGTATGGGAGACTGTAACAACTCGTGTTTTCGTTGTTATCTTTTTCCGTTTATTTCATTTGTATCCGTCATTGTAATCTGAGCTTCGGTTAAGGAAATGGTTTATGTTTGCTAAATGTATTTAGTCACAACTATATTACATCAAAACGCCTATTAAACGCAACGCTAATTCAACACAACCACAAGTAACTAAGTTACCTTAAAAGCGGAGTGTGTTGTTGTACAATAACCACTTGTGCCTTCGACATCGCTCATCACATCGCAACGCAGTTATTTATGTTACTTTATGTTATTTAGGTGTTATGTGTGTTTTATGATTTATGGTTGTACTCACTATCGCAACGCTCTCACTCGCACGAATCGCTTAACCTCATTATTTTATCATTTAAAACGCTTAACATAACTATCTAATACGAACCGAATCGCCAAACGAACACCTAACGCGAAAATAACGAACAAAACTTCGCCAAAAGGCCAAGTTCGCCCGAAGTTGGGTACCCCAACTTCGACTGAACATTACCAGGCTCCAAAAACCATCAACATTCAACAAGTTCGCTCGAACTTGCACACTTTCAAGCAGAACTGGCCAAGTTCGGCCGAACTTGGTCTCCACCAGCTTATTTTCGCATTTATTTTCTCTTTAGGACGTGGACACTTGTTCGCATGCCTCACACTCGCGGTTTCTTGGTTTACTTGAATCTAAGTAGATACATATTTCACTTCTCTTACGTATGTCATATGGTGTATGCTAAACGCTTTTATATCTATTATGTACGCAAACCTGTATGCTCACCTTTATTAGTTGTATTGACTTTATTTAACGTATGTGACAGGTTGATGATTCTCGCTGCAAAGGATTAGGATCTATCTTTAGAAACGCACCTAACAGAAATCTGGGGAAGATCGGATTGATTATGTTTAAGAGATTATTTGATATTTGTAATAATTATTTGAGGATTTTATGTTTGATAGTATGGGATATTGAACGCTTAAATATTTAAATAGTTGTTATGGATTCTCTTGAGCAATCTGATTCGCCTAGTGTCGTGCCCCGATGTTTCCGCCATCGGTTGGGGTGTGACAAATTGGGGAATAGTGTCGGGCAGCTTCCTGGCACTTCCCCATTGGTCCAACCAATTTACAATTTTATCCTTGATTTAAAAATATGATTTTTCCCTGAGTTCAAAATTACTTTTGCGCCCAGTTCAAAATAAAATTATGCTTTCGCCCCCAGCCAAAATTTAAGATTTTGTCATTGGTCCAAAATTACGATTTATCCCCCAGTTTAAAATTACGTAATTACCCCTAGTTCAAATTAAAATTATGGTTTTGCCCCAAGCTTAAAATTAAGATTTCGCATTTTGCCCCGTTTCAAAAATTATGATTTCGCCTTCATTTCAAGATTATATTTTTGCCCCAGTTCAAAATAAAATTTTGCCCCCAACTCAAAATTACGATTTTGCCCTCAGTTCAAAACTATATTATTGCCCCTAGTTCAAAATAAAATTATGCTTCGCCCCCAGCCAAAAAATACGATTTTGCCATCGGGTCAAAATTATAATTTTATCCCCAGCTTAAAATTACAATTCTGCCTCCAGTTCAAAATAAATTATGGTTTTGCCCCAAGCTTAGAATTACGATTTTGCATCTTGTCCCGTTTCAAAAGTTATGATTTGGCATTCTGTTCAAAATTATGTTTTTCCCCCGGTTCAAAATAAAATTACGCTTTTTCCTCCAACTCAAAATTACGATTTTTCCCTCGGTTCAAAATTCTGATTTTGCCCGGTGCAAATAAAAATTACAGTTTTGCCCCTACTTAAAATTACGATTTGCTCTCAGTTAAAGTTTATATTACGATTTTGTCTCTGGTTCAAATTTACAGCATTGCCATCACTTTAACTTTTGGCAAATTACGATTTTACCCAAGTCAAGAAATACAACTTTGCCCTCAGTTTAAATTACAGTATTGCCATCGTTTTAGTTTTTTTAGCAAAACTATAAAAATGTTTTTTCAATTGTTGACTCGATTTAATTTTTTTCGTGTCAAGGAGCTGCCTAACACTCGTGTTGGGATTGAACCCTAACAAAGGAACAGATGATATCAAAGCCAAATGCACTATTCGAGCTTCGGTCTAACTATCAGAGGTTACAACCTCTGATCGATCTTTACACTGCTTTCCTAAACAACTGCTCCTATCATCTGATCGAACAAGAAGCAAAGGTCTGATAGAAGAAACAAGATCAGAGGATAGAGATCAGTGCTTAGACTAGTTATAGTTTATTCAATGTAACAGTGCTATGCACTGATAGTGTTAGTTTAGCAGTGTTTTAGTTAGTTATAATTTTGTTAGCTGTCACTATCAACCATGACGTCATAAAAGATGCTCAGTGGTTAGATAATTAGTATAAATAGCTGATCAATGTAACTATAAAACTTGTCTTCCTGAAAAAGATCAATTCACACTTTATCTTCTACATTTCTTACTATCAAACGATTGTAATTGGCTAGGGGGGATTTGTGAATCACATGCGAAGTTTACCAACTTGAAAGCATGATGGTTGTTTTGGCCAAAAATTACTGAAGCAATTTAGTGATCAAATTAGTTTGGTGAGGTAGTGTGCTAGCAGTGTTAATGAAGCTTGTATCGGTTTGTTAGTTTGTAAAAACACTTTTCAGGATACAACTTAGGATATTGAACTATATCAACAATCAAACAATGAGCAAAAATGTAAAGGTTGACACGAGATGTTCGAGGAAAGCCCTTGATCAATCTAGATCTCCGGCATAAAACATCGAGAGCTGACAATCACCGCTGCCTTGCTCTTCTTATTGCTTAAAAATCAGGATACAGTGCAGGATAATTCACAGATCATTGCTAAGTGTTACAAGAATTGCTAGTGTTGAGTGTTTGTGCGTAATTGTGAAAGTAAATGACAGAATTCGAGAGCAGTGAATGAATGTGTTGTGACCTATCGATCTGTTTATCCGGTATTTATACTTACAAAGAAAAACAAACTCTCCTAAAATGGTTGGATCCCTTGGAATATTCACCAGTGAACGTTGTTGACCATGTATTGCGGCTTCAACGTCTTTCTTTCAACCATTTAGACTGAGTCTCAGGTGAACAAGTCTCCATGAACGTTGTCATCCTGCAGCTACGCCCTCCATGCAAATAATTAGTAATCACCAGGATACTTCCTCATGATGTTACCAATATCCTGGTCTGGTATCCTGATCGTTAACAACTATGATTAAGTCAAGATATAATTCAGGATATGAGCTTCGAATTTCACCCATAACAATTGTCCCCAAAAATATAGCTGTTGGGATTCTGATCCTAACGGATATATTTTTACGTTTACCGAGGCAATTTAAGAGATAAGACCTCTGACATGATATGATGTAACCGTCCAAGCTATTTCCACTCATTGTCTTCCTATATCTTCTCATCCTTATCCCTATTTAACCTTGATTAAGAAAGTAAAAAAGGTAAAAGTTCTCTCCCCTCTTCTTCTTTCCTTTCCGGTTTTCCGGCAAGACATGACAAGACAAACTCGATCCAGCTCTTGCGACTCCGCCCCCATCTTCGTACCACAAAACCTTCTCCAATACCCGGAGAAGGAAGCCTGTTTGTTCGACATTGCGCATTTATCGACGCTTCAATCTTCTAGCATCTTCCCGGAAACTATGGTGTTCAGGCCATACGATCGGGAACTCCAATCGGACATGGTGTCCAGCGAATGGCTCTGTTTTAATGCCTTTCCTTTTACCTTTGGTCTTAGGTTTCCATTTCCCGATTTCATCACCGACTTCTTTACAACCACCTGCCTTAGTTTTTGTTAAGCCATGCCTATGCTTTGGCGTGTGTTGATCGTTCTTGATCGAATCAAGAATACCCACATTCCTAAGCTATGTGTCAATGATCTTCCACTAGCATACCGGTTGAGATCCCATGGGTCATGTAGATTTTTGTTTTACTCCACTTCCAACGACCCTCTCATTCTCCGAGCCACCAGGAACGAAGAGGAATGGAAATCCAAATTCTTTTTCGTGAAAAGAAGTTCGGTCCCTGGTGGAGCGGATTATCCGGTGAAGTGATTAACAAAGGGTAGGAACTAGGGTTTTAGGGTTATCCTTTGATATATCCTGTTCACTATCCTGTCTTATATTTTCTTTATATTTTGTGTAGCTGACTTCTGAAAATTAGCACCTCCCCTCGCTGATTCAGAGAAGAGGATTAAAGCTATCTACCAGCTACCGGACTCCGAAAGAAGTTTCATTCCGCCTTCAACATCCTCAACCCAACACTCAAGTTCGAACATGTCTTGTAAGGATCTTGTTTGATCCTGCTTATTTTGTTAGACAGGATATTGAACTATTAAGTCTAAAATTACTCCATGTATGCAGCATCAACCAAGACCCCTGAGGTTTTCGATCTTGATGAGTTGGCTAGCTACTCCGGACCTGCACCAGTGAAGAAAGAGCCAAGCTCCAAGCCTTTAGCCGCATCGAAGCCTTCTTCCAGTTTCAAGCCTACCGCTGTCCCCAAGTCTTCTTTAGCTTCCATGCCTTGGGCCTCTAGTTCTTGGAAGAGAAAGGATACTGACTCCCCTCCCTCTTCAGCTGAAGCCTCTCCTTCCTACGAGAACCTTGGATTTGCATAATCCAGCAGCCTCATGACTTCCCTTCTTAACCACGTAAATATCCTCATCCTATATCCTGCGAATATATGTTGAATTGATATCTTGGTTAATTATACTGACATTCATACCTTACATCATAGGGTCTTAAACGTCTGACACATCTCCAGGTCATGGCTTGTGATTCTGTCAAGGCATTGGAGGTCAAACTAAATAAGGCAGAGATCGCCAATGAAGATCAGAGGAAGATCACCGAGGCCATGTCACAGCATTACGAAGACAAACTCAAGGCTATGACCGGGATGCAAAGCTTGCCGAGGAGAAGTTAGCTCAAGAGGCTCAGGCTAAACTGGACGCCGCTTAGCTTCAACACGAACAAGACCTGATCGCCTACCAGGAAGGCCTCAAGGGTTCCGTTGTCATCTCCCTCCTTCAAGCTAGGCTAAAGATGGCTTATGAGGCCAGAGCCGTGGGCTTTGAATGCCCTACCAGGGACATTGAAGCCTGGGAGGCGAAACTGAGGGACCTTGGTGGCAAACCCGTAGAGCGCATTGCTAAACCGGCGGTTGAGGAGCCTCCAAAGGCGGTTGATGCTATCGAGGATTCTAGGGCTGATGCTGGAGCGGATGCTGGTCAAGATGCTGAGGGTAAGGAGGCGATGAAGGTTGGTGAAGATGCTGTTGTGTGAGAGCATCGAAGTGGGCAATGATGGATATTGTTGCTTAGGCCGGAGGCAACTTTTTTAGATTTGATTGGTCTGTACCCCCTTTAAACACTTTACTTTTCCTGCACTCAAACAATTTAAATTTCCTGCACTTTAAACATTAGTACTTTGTGATGACCTAAGGTGGAGGGATCCTGGGTTCCAGGACGAAGCCTTTGGTCATCATCGTTTATATGCTTTTAGACCTTGTCACATTCTTGGTGGATGGGTCTTGGTTTAAGACGAAGCCAAGAACGTGACCTTTTGGAATGTTCATAATAAACTAGACTTTTAGCCTTATCCGATGTTGTTATGTTATTATTCTGAAAAACCTATTTTGGGTATCCTGATCGAATATCCTGGTCATGATACTGATGAGATGTTCAACATTTTTGTTACCTTTAATCAAAATTTTAGACAGAAACTTGGTTGAATAAAATTTGGATTATTTAGACAAGGTTTTCAAGATTTGAAAAATAAAAACCATACCAGAAACACTTGTGCAATAACTTTCAACTCCAACCTTGGAATTCTTTGCAATGTCCCCAGCATGGATGTCCCCTGTCCGTGCAGGATATTGCATCAATGTATGACATACTTGAGTCTTTCTTCACTTAGTGACTAAGCTTTGTAGCTTTTTCTCCACAAAAGAATGTGTATGAACACAATCATAATCTGCTATATCTTTAGAGTTTGTTAACAACTTTAGTTTCACTAGGGATAAACCCTTAATATCCTGGGGTTAAACCCTTAGTAACCTGGGGATAAACCCTTAGCATCCTGGGGATAAACCCTTGTTTTCGTGCGCTACATGCGAGAGTGTATAAACTCCAAGACTTAAAAAGTAACCTTTAAACCTTAGAGAGTATGAAAATACCCTTTCGCGAGAGAGGGTGATCAATCCTCATATACCTTAAGGATCCAGGATATAGCCAACAATAACGAAATTGTCAGCCACTGTTACATGAACTGGTCACACTATCTTGAACTAGTCCTGGATACTTGCGCTTCAGGCGGGGTGTTTAAACCCAACTCGGAAGAAAGGTGAATACCTTTAAACCTGTGAAGGGATCTGAATCCCTTAAACGTGAGAGAGGGGGCCAACCTCTAGTCTTTCGATCCGTCTTGAGTACATATCTTGGAGTAATATCCTGAAAAGTATCCTACAAAACACCTTTAAACTAAGGTGGGTGTTAGCTCGGCTAACACCTCTCCAATGCTTAAGTCAGTATTGGGTTTCAAAGAATATTAAATTAAACATATTTAAAAAGATAGAATTCATACCATCATGAGTCAGAAAGTAAATCCTAAACCTCACTTGAAATAAGCTTTAAGATGTATAGCATTCCAGGATCTTGGTATCATATCCCTTTCCATAGTCTTGAGTCGGTATGCTCCTTTTCCTGACTCTGATTCAATTTCATATGGTCCTTCCCATTTTGGGGCTAACTTGCCGTCAGCAGGATTGGTTGTGTTTTGAAAGGCTTTTCTCAATATCCAGTCTCCAACTTGGAATCTTCTGGTTCTTAAATTTTTGTTGTATGACTTAGCTATCCTTTGTCGATATGTTGCATCCTTAGCTTTGCTACGTCCCTTGTTTCATCTACGGTGTCTAATTCCTGATATAAGACTTCAGGATTCGCTTCAGGATCCCATAGGTTTGACCTAGCTGTGGGTATCAGCATCTCTGTTGGAATCACTGCTTCTGCCCCAAATACCAAAGAAAATGGAGTTTGCCCAGTAGCATTCTTCACAGTTGTTCTATCTGCCCACAATACAAATGGTAGCTCTTCAGCCCATTGTCCTTTCTTGGCACCTAACATTTTCTTCAAGTTTTGACAATTATCTTGTTGGAGGATTCTGCTTGTCCATTAGCCTGAGGATGCACCGGTGTTGAGTGATCATCTTGATTCCCCAACTTTTACAAAAATTAGTTGTCCTCTTGCTGATGAATTGGGAACCATTGTCACAAATTATCTCTGCCGGTATCCCGAATCTTGTTAGGATATTCCTCTTGATGAAAGATACCACTTCTTGATCCCTAACTTGGACAAACACTTCTGCTTCAACCCACTTGGAGAAATAATCCGTCATTGCTAGCATGAAGACTTTTCCTCCCAGAGCTTTTGGGAGTTTTCCTATTATATCCATCCCCCACTTCATAAATGGCCAAGGAGAAATGATAAAATATAATTGTTCCTGCAGGCTATGTAGTATATTGCTGTGTCTTTGGCATGCATCACATTTTCGAGCATACTCTGCAGCATCCTTCCTCATGGTGGGCTAGTAATATCATGTTCTCAATACTTTTGAGAATAAAGATCTGCCCCCAGTATGGTTGCCGTAATCTCCTTCGTGTATATCCTGAAGTACTTCCTTAGTTTCAGGATCTTCCAAGCACCTTAGGTATGGACCTGCAAGGGATTTCTTATACAAAACATCATTTATAATTGTAAAACGAGATACCTTCATTCTGAAAGCCTTGGGGTTTTCGTCCTTCAGGACATCTCCTTTTTCAAGATACTTGACGATTGGCGTCATCCAGGATTCAGGATCCTTATCAGGATATGCTTTACCAGGACATCTCCTTGTTACCTCCTTATTCTGAGACTTCAAAAGTTCCGTCGCAGGGTACAGACATGTAATATTGGTATCTGAGTTCCTTCCGGTATCCTGACAGTAGTTCCTAGAATTTGCTAGAGCATCTGCTTCAGCATTCTCTTCTCTTGGTACCTGCTCAAGTGTAAAATTTTCAAATATCCTGCTAATTTTTTAAAATCACATTCTAATCCTGCTATCGTAGCTTCATACTCAGCTTCATTATTAGTAGTAGAAAATTCACATCTAATAGCCTGGGGTAATATGTCCCCTGTGGCGATTTTAGTAGTACGCCTAACCTTACACCTCTTATGTTAGATGCACCATCAGTATACAATATCTAAGATCCTGAATTCTCACCTAATTGTTGTACTTCTAGGTCAGCCTCATTTTGAATATCACTACTAAAATCAGCCACAAAGTCTGCTAAGGCCTGAGTACTTTATAGCATTTCTAGGTTCATATACTAAATTCGTATGCACTTAGTTTTACGGACCACTTAGCCATTCTCCCAGACATTTCGGGTTTCCTAAGCACATTTTAACAGGATAATTGGTTTTAACATGTACTCTATGTGTTTCAAAGTAATGTCTAAGCTTAGTTGACGCCATAACTAGAGCTAATATCAATTTTTCTAAGTGTGAGTATCTAGTTTCAGCATCTAACAAACTTTTACTAACATAATAAACAGGATACTGCTGACCTTCATAATCCTTTACCAAAACAGCACTTACTGCATTCCCTAATACTGCAAGATATAGGGATAATGGTTCACCATCCTCAGGCTTCATAACAGGGGTGCACTTGAAAGATATGCTTCAACTCTTTAAGGCAGCTTCATGTCTTTAACCCCATTCAAACTTTTTGTTTTTCTTCAGGATATCATAGAATTCCTTGCACTTTTCTAAGGATCTCGATATGAACCTGTTTAATGCCACTACTCTCCCTGTTAGCCTTTGAACATCCTTCATATTGGATGGTGATTTGAGATCGAGGACAACTTTCATCTGTTCTGGACTTGCCTCTATTCCCCTCTTTGTCACCAGGTATCCTAAAAACTTTCCTGCCCCCACTCCAAAATGGCACTTACCAGGATTCAGTTTCATATTATACTGGTCCAGGATATTGAAGGCACACTCTAAATCCTGGAGATGATCCACCACTTTCTTGATTTCACCACCATATCATCAATATATACCTCCATGGTGTCCCCCAGTTTGTCTTTAAACATCATATTAACCAGCCCCTGGTACGTTGCACCTGCATTTTTTAAACCAAAGGGCATGACAGTATAACAGTATATACCTGTGGGTGTCATGAATGTTGTATCTCTTAGTCGGAAGGTTCCATTTGGATTTGTTGAAATCCTGAGGATGCATCCATGAAAGTCAGCATTTCATGTCCAGCAGTTGCATCCACCATGGAATCTATATGGGGCAGTGGGAATGGATCTTTTGGACAAGCTTTGTTGAGGTCTGTGTAATCTACACAAACTCTCCATTTCTCATTCTTCTTTTGGACCACCACCATGTTTCTAGCCACATAGGAAACTTGACTTCCCAAATCATCTTGGACTTCAGCAATCTTTCAACTTCCTCTTGTATAATAGTATTTCTTTCAGGAGCAAATTTCCTTCTTTTTTGTTGAATGGGCCTAAAAGATTTATCAATTCCAAGTTTATGAGTTATAATATCTTTGATACACCTGTCATGCTTCGTGTTTCCATGCAAACGTAGACATCCTGCATTTCAAAAAGTTAGTAAGTTGACTCTCAATATCCTGAGGGATATTGGTCCCTACAATCACCAAGATATCTGGATTATCCTGATCCAGGATAACTTTCTTAACATCCTGCTCATAGGCTTCCACGACATCCTGGCTTGCATCTTTAATTGCTATCCTTCCCTGGATTTTGTTGATGCCTTCATCGAAGAGGAGTAGCATTCCTTTGCCTCTTGTTGGTCAGCTTTCCACTTTGACTACCCCCCAAGGAGTAGGGATCTTGACACATTGATGATAGGTGGAAGGCACAGCTTTCATATCATGAATCCATGGCCTGCCTAATATAATATTATAGCAGGATAACGAGTCCATGACACAAAATCGCTGCATCGAATTCACTCCTTCAACGTATACAGGCAGCTTTATCTCTCCAATCGTGTTCTTCGCTTCTCCGCTGAACCCTACAAGCACAGTGGACTTCGAGGTAATTTCCATTTCTGGGATGTTAATGATGTTGACCGAGCTACCATTGTCCACCAATATCCTGCGCACAAAATGGTTAGCAATATACAAAGTGATTACCAGACCATCATGATGAGGATCCTGAATGTTATCCCGTCGTCACTATCGAATGTTATGACTTTGTCATTCGTAAGCATCGTCATCCTCGTTGCTTATCCCCTATTTCCTGCCTTTGCCTCTTTGGCATGCCTTTTAGCGGCAAAATAAGAGGTCCCACGTATATCAGATCCTCGGATATGAAATTGATTATCTTGGCATCTGGGGGAGGCGATGCTGCTCGTTCAGGATCCTTGTCAGTATCCTGACCCTTATTCTTCTTACCTGCCAACAAGATCTTTCAAGTAGCCTTTGCTTAACAGATAATTATCTCCTTTCTCAAGGCCATGCAATCTTCCGTTACGTGTCCGAAATCTTCATGGAAGGCACACCACTTGGATTTATCCTTCCAATTGGCCTTTTGTTGGTTTTTTCTAGACACCTTGCTTTATCTCCTAAACCCTGCTTGGCATATATTAGTTCAGGAGTATTAACAGAAAAACAGTATTCAGATAACTCAGGATACTCCTCAGGATCCTCGTCCTCAACAAACATTCATTTTTTTGTTGTCATTCCTGCCATATGGCTTAGAGCAATACGGCTTGTATGAGGACTCTGACTTTCTGTTAGTTGATCCATATGTTGAGGATGAATTCATCTCTCTTGCATTTTTTGTCGTCCTCAAGCCTGATATATCTTAGAGCCCTGTTTCGAGCTTCGTCCAGGTTCCTGTAAGGGTTCATTACAAGATCCTGATAAAAGGGAGAATCCTTTTGTAATCCCATCTTGAATGCCTGTACAACTGTAGCAACATCAAGATGTGGGATATCTAAGGATTCCCTACTAAATTTATTCACATAATCCCTAAGGGATTCTTGAGGCCCCTGTGTTATCCTGTAAAGGGCACTTGTTAGTTTTTCAAAGCTTCTACTACAAGAAAATTGACTGTTAAACAAATTAACCAAATGAGCAAATGATGTAATTGAATGAGGTGGAACGCTTAAGAGCCATTTCAAGGCTGATCATGTCAGGTAGAGTCGAAGCCCTTGCAAAGACATGCTTCTTTAAGATCTGGTGGAATAGGATTCACTTCCATCCTCTCCCTATACTGGGCAATATGCTCTTCAGGATCCGTCGTTCCATCATAAAGTTTCATGTTGGGGGTTTGGAATCTCTTTGGGATTTCAGCATCACAAATGTGGCGAGCAAAACGGGATATTTTGTGACTATCCTGGGATACTTCCGGTATGGGCTGCACTAACCCAGGTACACTCGAGATCATATCCTTCAGATTCTAAAGCTCTCTGGAGAGTGCTGAGGTTACGCTTGTATCCTGCGAAGATCCAACATTGTTAGTAGCAAGAGTATTAACATTATTAGATAGGTTACCAGCCTGTTGATTCTGGCCATATCGTGGAGCGTATCCTGGGCCCCTTACAGTCGATTTCCTGGCTGATGAGGTATCTCAGGAACATTGCTCCGGGAATGGCTTGGTACGACATTGCCCGGATTATCCTCAGTATACACCGCTGAATAAATTTCAGATTCCTGGGCTACAAGGGAGTGACAACATCCTCAGCAGGTCTCTTGGAGTTGGACTTCAAGAGTTGTATTTCTCTCATTATCGTTTGGTTAGTTTCCTGCTGTTGCTTCATCTGATCCTGTATATTACCAAACAAAGCTAAAATTTCATCATTAGAAGCCATAATAGGAGTTCTCCCTGGAACACCAGATCTGTAGACATTCTGAGTAGGCAGAGTGTCCCGGGATGGAGGTGGTGGAAGCACTGAACCAGTTGTAGCAGAGGTTGTAGCAGGCATGGAGGAAGAGCTCATGTTTGATTTTAAAGCCATTGGAAACAGTTGTGAAAAAAGGTTTGAAAACAAAAAGCCATGTAATGATTTTAACAAAGCTTTTAGTAGAAATAGCACCACTTGCCCCACGGTGGGCGCCAAATTGTTTTGGTCAAAAATTACCAAAGCAATTTAGTGTTCAAATTAGCTTGGTGAGGTAGTGTGCTAGCAGTGTTAATGAAGCTTTTATCGGTTTGCTAGTATGTAAAAACACTTTTCAGGATACAGCTCAGGATATTGAGCTATATCTGTCACACCCCAACCGATGGCGGAATCATCGGGGCGCGACACTAGGCGACCAGATTGTCTCACAAGAATTCCATAACAATTATCTAGCAACATTACTTAACGTTTAACATCCCATACTATCAAACATAACATTCCAAACAATTATTACAGAAACTTGTTTTCTCATAAGCTCAAATCAGGTTCTATATCCCCTAGATTTAAATACATGAGTTTCCAAATCTGAAAGAAACTAAAACAACTAAGACTAAGCATAATCCAAGCATCCAAGCTAAAATCCTCAACCTGTTACATATGTTAAAATACAAGTCAATACAATTAAGTAAAGGTGAGCATACAGGTTTAAGTAATACTAGCATAATAGAGAAACCGTTCGCGAAATAGTCTAATTACATATCATGATACACCAGAACACATCATACAAAACTAGGCATATTTCTCATGCTAACTTCGGTGTGAAGGCTAGCGCGTCCATCCTAACTAGACCCGTTGGGTGTTAGCCACACTATAGTACCATACTAGCTAAGGAGGCAAGTTAACGAAAATAAGTCCTAGTCATATGTTTCTAATATCACGTATTGAGCATATACAATCAGATCATTCGTGTGTGATAAACAGTTTTGATTTGTGAGGTGATTTTGATAGAGGAACATATGTAACACCCAAAAAGTGCATTAAAGCGAAAACGGGTCAAGTATACTCACAGTCGGTGCGTCTAGAATGAAGAAGACGACTGTTGGTAGACGAAGAAGAGTGCCGGATCAGCCTGCATACACGAACGAAAGTGCATCAGTCTCCGAAAAGCTGAAAAGGTGAAGTTTGGGTTGGGCAGTAGGCAAGTTCGCCGAACTTGTATGTAAACATACAAGTTCGAGCGAACTTGTGTTGTTCTGCTGAGTTTTGAGTCAAGTTCGAACGAACTTGTAAGTTTCTCCAGGAAACTTGACAAGTTCGGGAGAACTTGTGGGGTTTTGATATGTGGAAAGACAAGTTCGGTAGAACTTGTGAAGTTTCCTAAGAAACTTTGCAAGTTTGAGCGAACTTGGGGTAACTCTTGCTGAAAAATGATCAATTTCTACTCAAGTTTCGCCGAACTTGACCCTTAGTGGGCAAGTTCGAGTGAACTTGACTAAAAAGCTGCACAAAACAGTTAAATGTCGAGCGAACTTGATGTTTTTTGGTCCAAAATCTTGCGTTTTCACGTCGTTTGCTGAGGAAATCGAGTATCCATCCTTCCAACCTTAAGCCACTGAGTAAAACTTAGGCTGGAGAGGTCTTTTGGAGCGAACTTAGCCATTTTACAGAAACTCGGGCTAATCCGGCGAACTTGAAGGTTCGTACGGGTTAGTCCAGCTTGTGTAAAGTGACGATTCCAGTCCTTGTGCTTCTGGATCTGAGATCTTGCTTTGACAACACCTCGTTCCACTCAAAAGTGAACGAAACATATGTTATTAGTCCGAAAATGGTGTAAAATTCAAGGATTTAAAAGGTTTTGCTCAGATCTAGTATAGATCTGAGTGAAAACTGAAGTTTTTATGGAAAAAGATGAAGATTTTCGTAAACAGAAGAGATTTGATGAAAACGAAGGCATAGCCTTGTGAAAAATCATTGTAAACTGTTGTAAAACGTTGATGAACATCATTGTAGCTGAAGTCGGGTTGATTCTTACTTAGAAAACAAAGGGTTTCGGGTTTTGAGAGCTCTGGGCGAACATCAGCAAGTTCAAATGAGAGAATGAATCTGAGTATTTATAGGTGAAGGCAAAATGAGGGCTGGTGGAGTCAAGTTCGGTCGAACTTGCATGGAATTCATGCAAGTTTGGGCGAACTTGCTAGATGTTTAAGAGATCCTAGCCAAGTTCGGCCGAACTTGCTGATTCTGTGAGGAATTAATGCAAGTTCGAGCGAACTTGAGGAAAAATAGAGGGTTTTGTTTGGCCAGTCAAGTTCGGCCGAACTTGGGGTCACCCAAGTTCGAGCGAACTTGTCCAAACACTTGCAATTTCTTTGTTTTCGTTTGTTTATTGATTGTTTGGCGATTCGGTTCGTATTAGATACTTAATTAAGCGTTATAAGCGATATAATAGTGCGATTTAGCGATTCGAGCGTGTGAGAGCGATGCGATAGCGAGCGTAATCGTAATAAAAAACATACATAAGACATAATAACATAAAACCATATAATTAACTGCGATTTGCGATGCGATGAGATAAGCGATGCGATGGCACAAGTGTTTATTAAACAAAAACACTCGGCTCGTGTAATAGCTATTTAGTTGTAATTTAGATTAGATTAGTGATGCGTTTAATCAGCGATTAGATACGATATAAATGGAATAAAACATATTTAATTTAACATAACTTTCTTATAAACCGAATCTCGAGATTTACAAAGGATAGATACAACGATAATAAAAGAAAAAGATAACAATGAAATTCGGAGTTGTTACAGTCTCCCCTACTTTAGGAAATTTCGTCCTGAAATTTAAGTAGTGGCCGTAACAAAGAGGTGCGGGTACTTGACCTTCATGTCACTTTCCAAATCCCAAGTGAACTCTGCGCCGCGTTTGCGTTTCCCATCGGACCTTCACGATATGGATGCGAGAGCGCCGTAGTTTCTTGGTTTCTCGGTCCATGATCTCGACAGGCTTTTCCACGAAATGGAAAGTCTCGTTGATTTGTAGATCTTCGAGAGGTACATGGAGATTTTCTTCGGCAAGGCATTTCTTGAGGTTATACACATGGAAAGTCGGATGAACGTTATTAAGTTCTGCCGGTAGTTCGAGACGATAGGCTACTTTACCGATCCTTTCCAGAATCTTAAAGGGACCAACGTATCGAGGCACTAGCTTTCCTTTCTTCCCGAAGCGGATCACTCCCTTCCAAGGTGCAACCGTTAGGAGAACGTGATCTCCCACTTCGAACTGTAGGGGCTTGCGGGTTTATCGGCATAACTCTTTTGACGACTCCGAGCTTTCAAGAGATTATCTCTGATCTGGAGGATCTTGTCTGTCGTTTCTTGAATTAGTTCGGACCGGTGATTTGTGCTTCTCCGATCTCGTGCCATGCAATAGCAACGACATTTTCTTCCATACAGCGCCTCAAAAGGAGCCATTTGAATGCTGGTATGATAATTATTATTGTACAAGAATTCAATTAAAGGTAAATGCGTATCCCAATTACCACCAAAATCTATGATGCACGCACGAAGCATGTCTTCGAGGATGCGGATCGTTCGCTCAGTCTGATCGTCGGTTTGAGGGTGAAAAGCGGTACTGAGATTGAGGGTAGTACCGAGAGCGGATTGAAAAGTCTCCCAGAGACGTGAAGTAAAGCGACCGTCGCGGTCAGAGATGATGTCACGAGGCATCCCGTGTCGACATATAACTTTGTCGGTATAGATTTGGGCTAATCGTTCTACCTTAAAGTCTTCTCGTATAGCAATAAAGTGCGCGGATTTGGTAAGGCGATCAACGATAACCCAAATGCTATCGTGACCAGAGGAAGTTCGAGGGAGTTTCGTAATAAAGTCCATAGCTATACTCTCCCATTTCCACATCGGGATTTCGGGTTGTTCAAGTAAGCCAGAGGGCCTTTGATGTTCGGCTTTAACCTTCGAACAAATTAAGCACTTTGAGACGTACACAACGATATCCTTCTTCTTGCCCGGCCACCAGTACTTAGGATAAGGTCCTGGTACATCTTGTCAGCACAGGGGTGAAGGGAGTATCGAGATTTATGAGCTTCGGTCATTAGAAATTCACGAAGATTATCACGGTTGGGAATCCAAATGCGGTTGAGGTAGTAGTAGATACCGTTGGGTTTGACAACGAGTTCAGTTTCGGCACCACATTTCATTTCTTCCTCCAAAGTATTTTCGTTAAAGCAAGCGAATTGGGCGGAGCGAATCATGATTTCGAGATCATTCAAAGCATGAGAGTCACGAACACTATATACATAGCTTCGCGACTTAGAGCATCGGCGACGACGTTTGCTTTGCCGGTATGATAGCGTATCTCGCAATCGTAACCGTTGAGAAGTTCAACCCATCGGCGTTGGCGCATATTCAGTTCGTTTTGATTAAAGATATGTTGTAAGCTCTTATGGTCGGTGAAGACCGTACACTTAGTACCGTAAAGGTAGTGTCGCCATATCTTCAATGCAAAAACAACTGCGCCGAGTTCGAGATTGTGGGTGGTGTAATTCTTCTCATGGATCTTGAGTTGTCGAGATGCATACGCGATAACCTTGTCTCGTTGCATGAGAACACAACCAAGACCAAGATTAGAGGCATCGCAATAAACAACGAAATCATCGTTTTCGTCGGGAAGAGCGAGTACAGGAGCGTTGCATAGCATATGCTTGAGAGTTTGAAAAGCTTCCTCTTGCTTGGAATCCAAACGAAAGGTTTGTCTTTATGAGTTAAGCGTAAGCGGAACGGCAATTTTCGAGAAGTAGGCGATGAATGGACGGTAGTAACCCGCCAATCCAAGGAATGAACGGATTTCGGAAGCATTCTTCGGTGTAATCCAACTCTTGACAGCTTCAATCTTTGTAGGGTCGACGTGAATTCCTTGACTCGATGTGGCCGAGAAATTCTTCGAGCCAGAATTCACATTTTGAGAACTTAGCATAAAGGCGATTTCCTTGGAGAAGTTCGAGGACTAAACAGAGATGGTGCGCGTGTTCGTCTCTCGACTTCGAATAGATAAGGATGTCATCGATAAACACAATGACGAAACGATCTAGAAAAGCTTTACACACACGGTTCATCAAATCCATGAAGACCGCGGGTGCATTAGTAAGACGAAAAGGCATGACCATGAATTCGAAATGGCCATAACGGGTAGAAAGGCAGTTTTCGGAATGTCTTCTTCCAATACGTATAACTAATGATAACCGGAACGAAGATCAATCTTAGAAAAGCAAGTAGCACCTTGAAGCTGATCAAATAAGTCGTCGATTCGGGGAAGAGGATAGCGGTTCTTTATCGTAAGTTTGTTAAGTTCACGATAATCAATGCACATTCGGAATGTCCCATCTTTCTTTTTCATGAAAAGAACGGGTGCGCCCCAAGGCGAAGTGCTCGGGCGTATGAAACCTTTATCAAGAAGCTCTTGAAGTTGGCTTGATAGCTAGTGCATTTCTGATGGTGCGAAACGATAAGGAGCTTTAGCAACGGAAGTAGCATCGGGAACTAAATCGATACGGTATTCGACATCTCGAGTAGGGGTAATCCGGATAAGTCATCGAGAAAGACTTTGGGAAATTCATGAACAATAGGAACGTCTTTAAAAGTCTTCTTTTCTTTCTCCGGGTTCATGATATGGGCTAGAAAAGCAACACATTGCTTTCGCAAACATTTGTGTGCTCGAGTACATGACAAAAGAATCAACTTCTTTGAGGGAGTTTCACCATAGACACGAAGTTGATCACCGTTAGGGAGAGGGAACGAATCATATTATCAAAGCATACAACTTTAGCATGATTTTCACGAAGAAAATCCATGCCTACTATGACATCGAAGCTACCTAACTGCATAGGTATGAGATTGATCGAGAAGACATGGTTGTTGAGATCGAGAGAACAACCACGTATGACGGAGGTAACTGTAACAGATTTTCTGGTGGCTACTTCCACATCGAAAGCCTTTGGGAGTTTAGAGCGCTTACATTTTAAAACCTTTTCGAATTCTAACGATACAAAACAATTATCGGCACCAGTATCAAATAAACATGAAGCATAAATACCATTAACAAGGAACATACCATTGAAAACGTTGTTGTCGTTCTGGGACTGGCGATGGTTCATGTTGAAGGCTCGACCACGCGCAGCCTGTTGTTGCTGTTGAGGCTATGGTGGTGGCTGCTGCTGAGGCTGAGGCTGCGGCTGTTCCTGCTTCACAGGTTTGTTCGGGAAGACGTTACTGAAATGATTCATGTCTCTGCACGTGTAGAAGGTACGTGTTCTTGGGGCTGGCTATTGATTGGCCTGAGGAGGAGCGGGTAAAGCTGGAGCTGCTTGAGTTTGAGGAGCTGGCTGACGAGGACCACTACGGCAGCTGACAGTAAAGTGGCCGTAGATGTTACAGTTGGTGCAGAAGCAACAATTTCCACCAACCGTGTGATGATAGGTGCATTTTGAGCACAAAGGATGAGGACCAGTATACGCACGTTTAGCTGGGGGTGCGTTTTGAGCAGGAGCCCGATAAGGCTGGGAGTTAAGCGGTGTAGCAGCAGCGTAGTTCTTGTTAGGGTTTCCTCTTTTGTGTCCCTGACGCTTTCCCTTCGGGTCACTAGATGGTTCGGTAGCAGCGGTTGGTTCGGTGACAGCTTGATTGGCAACTTTCACATGGTTCTTGAAATAACCATCTTGAACTCGCTGATCATTGATCTCAGCGGCGAGCATGTAGGTTTCCTCGATGGTTGTAGTACGAGCAACTTTCACAAAATTTGCAACACATTCAGGTAGAGCACGGATATACTTGTTGATGGCTTTCTCAGTAGTATCAACTTGGCTGGGACAGATGATGCTCAAAATCTTGAATCGAGCGATAAGTCCGGCATTGTCGGGACCATCTTGCTTGATAACCCAAAACTCATTCTCGAGCTTTTGAATCTCATGCGGAGGACATAACTCTTTCTTCATCGCTTCCTTGAGTTCCTCCCAAGACAGATTATAGGCTTCGTCATTACTCGCGCCTATTTCTTTTGGCGGTCCACCAGTCGAGAGCACGGGACTGGAAGACTCATGTAGCGTTCACCGTGCGAAGGATATCGGGGCATCCACTTTGCCTAAAGGTGACCTCAATGGCGTCAAACCAATGGAACATAGAAGTCGGTCCATCGTTGCCCGTGAAAGCGAGAGGTGCACAAGCCTTGAAATTTTTGAAACTGAACCTTGACTTGGGGGTCTCAGTTTTCAAGTCGACCGAGGAGTTACTGCTCACAGCATGAATTTCCGAGACTATTTGCGGGATGACTTTAGCCATTCCTTGGCTACCATTGTAGCGATGCGCTTATCGGCGTTGCTGCGCTGGAGATTCCTCCTAGTATGTGATCCCATAGAAGACATCTACATTGAAGGATTTGATAGGATGAGATTCGATTATAATAGGTTTATGTTTAAAGTATTTATTTTTATTATTATTCACACAAGGCACAAGGTCACATATACACATAGACAAGTAAACATGTAGACAGGCAAACACTTAGGCACATAAGCACGTTGCACATAAGCACATATTCACATAATTCACGTAAGCATATACTTTGCACGTATTCACCTTATTATAAGGAAAGCCTAGCGCGTTCGAGATGTGATATAATAGCAAGATATAAGCGATGTATAAGCGAGTAATACCGCGCATGAGGCACATATGTCCCATAGGCGTAAGCAGGTTAAGCGATTAGTTTGGTTGGTGTATTAATTTAGTGTTTTAGGTTACGAGAGTTGTGCGATTAGTGCATATTTCGATGGAGCGTAAAAGCGATAAATCAAGAAATCGATAAAGCGAGAAATCGAATAAAGCGAATAAAGCGAAAATTCTCAAAATTCAAACACATAATAATAATAAACTTGATGATGCATAAATCGACGATAATAGGCTTAAATCAATTGGGAACGTCCTGGGTTTTGAGACAGTGACTCCCAAAGTGATTCGAGAATTCTATGAGTTCAGACACACGATTTGGCCTAATAGACAAATGCTCTTGCCGTACAACGGTTAACGGCATTTATCCTTCCAGTTATGTCGTGTTCCGAGTCATCGAAATAATCGAGACTTTGGTGAGATTGAAAATCGAGGAGCGGAACTAGTTATTAAGATGCGGGTTTCACCCCTAACTTAATAACTTCATCCCTAATTGCGGGTACACTCACCGATCGAGTCGAGAGTTCCACTAGATGGAAATGGAGATTTTCGTCAGGTTTGGATATCACTCCTAAATCAACGAAGGTATCTCGTGTGAGAGAGAATGCGTAGAGTGAATGATCTTATCGAGAGTTCTTGGTTTTCACACCTAATCTCGACTTGATCACTCGTCTTGTGTGATACGAGCGTTTCCAGGCGTGCATATTGTGTTAGCCTTAAGAAAGGCACATTTAAGAATTTATGGCAAGTAGTTTAAGCATTTAAGTCAAAGATCGGTCAAATTAGGTACTTAGATTGTAGACTAGGTCGAACATGGCAATTCTACCTAATTCCCTACAGTTATGGCTCTGATACCAATCTGTCACACCCCAACCGATGGCGGAATCATCGGGGCGCGACACTAGGCGACCAGATTGTCTCACGAGAATTCCATAACAATTATCTAGCAACATTACTTAACGTTTAAATCCCATACTATCAAACATAACATTCCAAACAATTATTACAGAAACTTGTTTTCTCATAAGCTCAAATCAGGTTCAATATCCCCTAGATTTAAATACATGAGTTTCCAAATCTGAAACAAACTAAAACAACTAAGACTAAGCATAATCCAAGCATCCAAGCTAAAATCCTCAACCTGTTACATATGTTAAAATACAAGTCAATACAATTAAGTAAAGGTGAGCATACAGGTTTAAGTAATACTAGCATAATAGAGAAACCGTTCGTGAAATAGTCTAATTACATATCATGATACACCAGAACACATCATACAAAACTAGGCATATTTCTCATGCTAACTTCGGTGTGAAGGCTAGCGCGTCCATCCTAACTAGACCCCGTCGGGTGTTAGCCACACTATAGTACAATACTACCTAAGGAGGCAAGTTAACGAAAATAAGTCCTAGTCACATGTTTCTAGTATCACGTATTGAGCATATATAATCAGATCATTCGCGTGTGATAAACAGTTTTGATTTGTGAGGTGATTTTGATAGAGGAACATATGTAACACCCAAAAAGTGCATTAAAGCGAAAATGGGTCAAGTATACTCACAGTCGGTGCGTCTAGAATGAAGAAGACGACTGTTGGTAGACGAAGAAGAGTGCCGGATCAGCCTGTATACGCGAACGGAAGTGCATCAGTCTCCGAAAAGCTGAAACGGTGAAGTTTGGGTTGGGCAGTAGGCAAGTTCGGCCGAACTTGTATGTAAACATACAAGTTTGAGGGAACTTGTGTTGTTCTGCTGAGTTTTGAGTCAAGTTCGAACGAACTTGTAAGTTTCTCCAGGAAACTTGACAAGTTCGGGCGAACTTGTGGGGTTTTGATATGTGGAAAGACAAGTTCGGCCGAACTTGTGAAGTTTCCTAAGAAACTTTGCAAGTTCGAGCGAACTTGGGGTAACTCTTGCTGAAAATTGATCATTTCTACTCAAGTTCGGCCGAACTTGACCCTTAGTGGGCAAGTTCGAGCGAACTTGACTAAAGTGCTGCACAAAACAGTTAAATCTCGAGCGAAGTTGATGCTTTCGGGTCCAAAATCTTGCGTTTTCGCGTCGTTTGCTGAGGAAATCGAGTGTCCATCCCTCCAACCTTAAGCCACTGAGTAAAACTTAGACTGGAGAGGTCTTTTGGAGCGAACTTAGCCATTTTACAGAAACTCAGGCTAATCCGGACGAACTTGAAGGTTCGTACGGGTTAGTCCAGCTTGTGTAAAGTGACAATTCCGTCCTTGTGCTTCTGGATCTGAGATCTTGCTTTGAGAACGCCTCGTTTCACTCAAAAGTGAACGAAACATACGTCATTAGTCCGAAAATGGTGTAAAAATCACGGATTTAAAAGGTTTTGCTCAGATCTAGTATAGATCTGAGTGAAAACGAAGTTTTTATGGAAAAAGATGAAGATTTTCGTAAACAGAAGAGATTTGATGAAAACGAAGGCATAGCCTTGTGAAAAATCGTTGTAAACTGTTGTGAAACGTTGATGAACATCATTGTAGCTGAAATCGGGTTGATTCTTACTTAGAAAACAAAGGGTTTCGGGTTTTGAGAGCTCTGGGTCGAAATTGCAGCAAGTTCAAATGAGAGAATGAAGCTGAGTATTTATAGGTTAAGGCAAAATGAGGGCTGGTGGAAGTCAAATTCGGTCGAACTTGCATGGAATTCATGCAAGTTCGGGCATCTTGCTAGATGTTTAAGAGATCCTAGTCAAGTTCGGCCGAACTTGCTGATTCTGTGAGGAATAATGCAAGTTCGAGGAACTTGAGGAAAAATAGAGGGTTTTGTTTGGCCAGTCAAATTCGGCCGAACTTGGGGTAACCCAAGTTCGAGCGAACTTGTCCAAAACACTTGGAATTTCTTTGTTTTTCGTTCGTTTATTGATTGTTAGGCGATTCGGTTCGTATTAGATACTTATATTAAGTGTTATAAGCGATACAATAGTGCGATTTAGCGATTCGAGCGTGTGAGAGCGGTGCGATAGCGAGCGTAATCATAATCATAAACATACATAACACATAAATAACATAAAACCATATAATTAACTGCGATTTGCGATGCGATGGCACAAGTGTTTATTAAACAATAACACACTCGGCTCGTATAATAGCGTATTTAGTTGTAATTTAGATTAGATTAGAGATGCATTTAATAAGCGATTAGATGCGATATAATTGGAATAAAACATATTTAATTTAACATAACTTTCTTATAAACCGAATCTCGAGATTTACAAAGGATAGATACAACGATAATAAAAGAAAAGATAACAACGAAATTCGAGTTGTTACAGTATCAACAATCAAACAATGAGCAAAAATGTAAAGGTTGACACGAGATGTACGAGGAAAGCCCTTGATCAATCTAGATCTCCGGCATAAAACCTCAGGAGCTGATAATCGCCGCTGCCTTGTTCTTCTTATTGCTTAAAAATCAGGATCAGTGAAGGATAATTCCCAGATCGTTGCTAAGTGTTACAAGAATTGCTAGTGTTGAGTGTTTGTGCGTAATTTTGAAAGTAAATGACAAAATTCGAGAGTAGTGAATGAATGTGTTGTGACCTATCGATATGTTTATCCGGGATTTATAGTTACAAAGAAAAACAAACTCTCCTGAAATGGTGGGATCCCTTGGAATATTCGCCAGTGAGCGTCGTTGACCATGTATTGCGGCTTCAACGTCTTTCTTTCAACCATTTAGACTGAGTATTCAGGTGAACAAGTCTCCATGAACATTGTGATCCTGCAGCTACGTCCTGCATGCAAATAATTAGTAATCACCATGATACTGCCTCAGGATGTTACCAATATCCTGGTCTGGTATCCTGATCGTTAACAACTATAATTAAGTCAAGATATAATTCAGGATATGAGCTCAGAATTTCACCCATAACAATGGTGATGAACACAAACGACCGATTTGCTTGTAGTAAAAGTTTTCCATTAATTCCGCTGCATATCTTTAAAATTCAATCCATTTTCCATCTTTAGAAACAAAAACTACAAGTGATTCAAACTTAGATCTGACAATTGGTATCAGAGCTTGCTCAATCGATTTTGATTTAATAGTCAAAACTGATTTGAACAGATCAGCTCTTTGTGCTAATTCATTTGATAGTTTTACTTGAATACAGAGTTTTATTACTACAAAAGTTTTTAAAACACAAATCTGTTGTAAACAAGAGAAATGGCACGAAACACACCAAATCCAATATTGGATCATGTTCAAACCTCCGATGTTGAAACAAATGAATATTTTATTTGGCAACGTCGGATGGGTCATATTCTCGCCCAACAGAACACCGGATGCTTTGGACCTCATGTTCCCATGGTTCCAAGTACAGAGGATCCCCACAAGCAGGTCCCTAAGAAACTCAAAAATACTCTGAACAGATTTCCTCAAAATTGAATTGGATGCTAAGGCCTTTAGCATTGTTGCTTCGGCTTTGCCAATACATTTATGCGGGATTACTTCATTGTATAGTGCTAAAGAGTTATGGGATGCTCTTAAAGAGCAATTCAGTGGTACTGAAGAGGTGATAGAGAATAAAAGAGAGGTCTTCACGTATGAAACATTTTGCCAAGTTAAGGGTGAGTCATTAACCCAACAATTCGAACGATATAGCTGATCTCATCAGTGAGCTCAAATTGGTAAATGTGGAATTTCCAAATTCGACTGTCAATAGTCGTTTCTTGAGATCTTTACCTGAGAAATGGGAGACTATAGCTTATGTCACTAGAACAGATGTTGGTTACAAGGAAATGACCTTGACACAACTTCATGGACGACTCCTCACATATGAGAGAGAGTTGAACCAGAAAAAGAAGTTGCAAGAGTTAGGGAAAATCACTGATGATTATACTTTGGGAAACACTGCTCTATATAGTCATGAGGAGGGGTCTAGCAGTGGAAAGGATCAGAGTTATGATCATTACATTGACATAACATCTAGAAACAATTTCAATTCTGATCCTTGTACACCCAATTTTGCCTTTGCTGCAAATTGTGAAAGCCAGACCTCTGACAATCTGTCTTTTGAAATGAATGATTTACAATATTTGAACCCACTGACCTTGAAGAGATGGACATTTTACATCAGCTGGCACTTTTAAGTGTTAGAGCAAGTAAATTTTACAAAAGAACTGGTAGAAGGTTTCCAGGATTGCATGGGGGGTTGAAAGTTGGGTTGGATAAGTCTAATATTAAATGTTACAAATGTAACAAGATGGGTCACTTTGCCAGAGAATGCAGATCACAATCTGCAGGACCAATTGTAACACATCCTGGCAACGGACCTCAAAGCACTGTCCAATATTCCCAATATACCCCTGCACCTCAAATGCAAAACACTGCACACTTTGCACATCCTGTTACTACAGTTCATGTCCATTATGTTAAAGCACCTGCACCACAATTCAATATGTCCAAGCACCACCTCAAGTACATGTGCAGCAAATGCCACAAGTTACTCAACCTTCTTAAGCTACTGCTACACTAGTAGAGGTTAATCAACAAAGCTTTTTCACACAAGGTTTTGTTGATTGGAGTAGTTTGCCTGAGGATTTAACAGATGAAAACTTTGCTCTCATAGCCAAAAATGATTTTGAAAATGAAATATATGTTTAATGGCTTTGGAGACCATTGTTGAAGGTGATGAATCTGTGGAGCAGGAGTTAAAGTCTGATGTGTTTGATTGTTGTGAAGCAGTGGTTATACCAGAAGTTACACCAGTGGTTGAAGTGAATGTTGTTGATGTTGAAAAAGACACTCTATCTGACCCTTGGGATGAGAAGGTATGTGAAGAAGAAGAGTGTGATTGTGTCTTATAGCTGCTTCGAAGGTATCCCTCAGATCCTAAAGATCTATGTTCTGACAAATGCATTATTGCTTTTGCAAACATAAAGCATGTGAATGAAAACCTGAGAAACAAAATTTTAGAAGATGAACTTAATTTTGAAAAACTTATCAAAGAGTTGAAAACAAATTTAAGTAAAAAAGATTCTGAAATGAGTAGCCTAAGGCATGAATCAAGCATAACCAAAGACCAGCTCCAAACTATGGTAGAAAAATACAAGTTTGCAAAAGGAGCTTGAATCTACCCAGATCACTTGTGAAAAATGGGTAGTCTTGTAAAGGTTATGAGCTTATGCTTGATGCTCAAATCAAGAGCAACATAAAGTTTGGAATAGACTTTAGAGACTATGACCAGACTTGTGAAAATGCTGCAAAAATTGATTCTGAGCTGGTTGAAATAGTCCCAATAAATTTGGCTAAATGGAAACAAAATCATTCTTGAAAAACCAGAGGTTTCAACAAAAGATAAAGAAATTGAAAAATATCAGTTTAAACCAACCTGGTCAAATGAATGTGATATTTTGGAAAACTTCAAGCCAATGGACTTTTCAACCATTGATGGTATAAAAGCACCAAAAGCACTGGTGATCCCTATCAAAGACTTGCCAGCAAGGGGTACACCCACTGCTCTAAAAAGTCTGATAGGAAAAGGAAAGAAAAGGTTAAATGCTTGTTTTGTGAATTTTGTGAAAAGAGAAATCACGTGGCTGCAGATTGTTTTCTTCTAAAAGCCTTTGACATAAACAAAACTTGTGTTATACCCAAATCTCCTAGATGCACCATCTGCAACAAAACAAATCACATGACCCAAGAGTGTGCCTATCTTAAAATCTATCATCAAAAGGTAAAAGAGATTAGAGCAAAAGCTCTTGAAAGAGAAAGTTCAAGCTTTTTGAAAACAAATCTGTCACAAAAGCCTTAAATCAAACCTCTGTTCACAGAGAAATTCAAGTGACAGATGCACCTCCATCAAACCAGTTTCCAAGGAATAAAAGCCAGCCTAGTTATCAAAGGGTGCCTATGGTTTATGAGACTTACAAAAAGTCTTCTAAGCCAAGGGTAAATAAGCATCCTCATGGTTACCACAGTTGATAGGAAGTGGCTCACAACAGTGGTTACAAAAACCTGATCTAATCACTGCTCACTTATCTGAACTTGAGTCTCGATCATCTGATACCCCATCCAAAGCCATTCTGGCTTTGGAAACTCACCTGAACTAATTATTTCAAAACATGTGCAGGGAGCTTCTACTTGCCTTGACAGTCTTTGGTATCTAGATAGTGGGGCTCCAGGCACATGACAGGATGTAAAGCCCTGCTTAGAGATTTTAAAGCTCATGGAGGGGGTGATATATCCTTTGAAAATAATTCAAAAGGAAGGTGTTGGGGTCAGGATGTGTCTCAGCTGAGAAAACTCAAGTTTGAGAATGTGAATCTCATTGATAATCTAAAATTCAATCTTCTGAGTGTCTCACAAATTTAGTGATAAGGGTTATGGATCCTTCTTCACAAAGGAAACTTGTCAGATAGTAGGCCCAGAGGTTGTTAAAAAGATTAATCAAATTAATGCAGAGAGCAAAGCACAACTTATTGCTAATAGGGTAGGAAATGTGTATGTGGTAGACATGGTAACAGATAATCCTATGTCAAATACATGTTTGTTCTCAGTTGCTTCAAGCAAAGAAACAAAATTATGGCATAAAAGACTAGGTCACACAAATCTAAAAACCATCTCCACTCTCTCAAAACAAAGTCTGTCAGAGGTTTGCCTCACAAACAATTTACTTGTGAAGAACATTGTGTTTCCTGTTTAAAAGGTAAACAACATAAAAGTTCTTACAAGTCAATTGAAGAGTCCAAAACAAGTCAGTGCTTACAGTTACTTCATATGGACTTGTTTGGACCTTGAAAATCATGAGCTTAAAACACAAAAGGTATTTCCTAGTGGTAGTTGATGATTTTTCCAGGTTCACATGGACTTTCTTTTTACACTTAAAGATGAAACAGCAAACATTTTGCAAAACTTTGTTAAACAAGTTGAAAAGCAATTTGTCTTCCTGTAAAAATCTTTAGGATTGATAATGGGACAGAGTTTAAGAACAAAGAGTTAGATGCCTTCTATGAGTCAAAAAGGATTGTTAGGCAATATAGCATTCCTAGAACTCCAGAACAAAATGGGGTTGTTGAAAGGAAAAACAGAACTTTGATTGAATCAGCAAGAACTATGCTAGCAGATTCTGGTTTACCCTTATCTTTCTGGGCAGAGGCTGTAAACATTGCTTGTTATGTTCAGAACAGAGTTTTGATAAACCCCAGGCATCAAAAGACTCCTTATGAATTGCTTTATAAAATCAAACCTCTGCTCTCTTATTTTAAAGTCTTTGGTTGCCTATGCTTCATTTTAAATTTAAAGGATTCAATATCCAAGTTTGCAGCCAAAGTTGATTGTGGTTATTTTCTGGGATACTCAACCACTGCCAAAGCCTACAGAGTTTTTAACTCTAGGACCAAATATGTTGAAGAAACTCTGAATGTGAAGTTCAATGAACTCTCATCTTTGAAAATCCCAGCAAATCCTGCTGAACTGTTTGACCTATCCAAATTTACATTTGAAGATGTGTCTATCAAGACTAACCATGCAGGTACCCCACAGTCATCAAGTCAAGAGAAAGGATATGATTGCATTCTTCCAAGTTTCAAAATCAATCCTTCAGGCAGAGGAGCAGATTTTAGTAGCAATGGTGAAAGCTCTTCCAGGTCAACAGTGGTTAATACTCAAACCTCTGCCAGCTCTCAGAACCAAACATATGTTGATAAAAGTCCACAACAAATGGACATAAGTCAACCCACTTTCACATCCATTCCACCAATTCCTCCACCACCATTCCAATCAGAGGCTAGACCATCAAATTCACCAACAGAGGATAGCTCAGATGATACACATTTGCAAGCTTCACCTCAAAAGGCCATTGTCCCATATCAAGGTGAATTGATTTTCCTCAAAAGCCATCCTTTGGATCAAGTTATTGGCAACATCAATGAGGGAGTGCTCACTAGAAACCAATCCCAAAACATTTGTCTTTTTGCTGGTTTTCTATCACTCACATAACCTGTCAAGTACCATGAGGCACTAAAATACAACAGTTGGGTAGAAGCCATGCAAGAGGAGCTCCTACAGTTCAAAAGACAACAAGTATGGGAACTTGTACCACTGCCAAAAGATGTATTTCCTATTGGCACAAAGTGGGTCTTCAAGAACAAAACAGATGAAAGGGGCATTGTTGTCAAGAACAAAGCAAGGCTCATGATTTAAGGCTATAGACAGGAAGAAGGCATAGACTATGACGAAACATTTGCTCCAGTTGCAAGATTTGAGGTCATCAGACTGTTCTTAGCTTTTGCTGCTAACCACAACATCAAGGTGTATCAAATGGACATCAAAAGTGCATTCCTGTATGGAAAGATCAAGGAAGAAGTGTATGTGTGTCAACCTCCTGGTTTTGAAGATGCATTTCATCTAGATTATGTTTACAGGTTAAACAAAGCACTATATGGTCTAAAACAACCCATTTCCTAAAAATTGGTTAATCGAAGGTTTTTAGATAAAAATCCTATATCCTTTTCATTTGAAACCTTGTACAGATCTAAGTTACGACTCTCTGATAGAGATCGAAAGCCACAAGATGATTTTGATTCTTGTTTTTTACCAGTTTTGAGAATGGAAACGTGTAACACCCCAAAAACTCGTCTTTCAATATTTATATCTATTTTCATAAGTTTCTAGTATGAGAACTAAAAGTAGTAGCAATTAACTTAGTTATGTTAAAATATCAGTAGTCATTTGGTGAGTACTTAAGTGGCCAAACAAATCTATAACTAAACATAAGGGGTTAAATGTGAGATTTGAGAAAGTAAATAAAAAAAGTGTGCAGATGTATGTATGTATGTGTGTGTGCGTAAGTTAGAGAGAGAAAAGGAGATAGACATCTCCAAGAACTCAAGCCAAAATTCAGGAAATTGAAGGGCAGATGATAGCAATTTCCATGCATGAACTCTAAATAATAATCATCTTAACTTTACAATCACAAAGTAAGTCACAATTTCTCATTTGGTGAAGTTGTGAAATAATGAACATGAATGTGTCAAATTATAGTATGGGGTTAAAGATTGGACATGAATTAAGATAGAAAATTTGATTAAAATCATCATGAGAATGATAATTGATGTTGAATTTGTGTTTGTATTGATGATATGTAGAAATTGTCATGTAAGATGAAGTGGGTTTTGTGATATGATCATACAAAATGGGGGGTTAGGGCTATGATTGTGATGTTAGTTAATTAACATGAAAATGGAAGTTAAGATTTGTGTTTAAGTCTATTATGATATTGGTGTAATTAGGAAATCCATGAATGTGTAAAATGGTGTACATGGTAATAGCACAAAGTGTCAAATTATGATGCACACCAAGTGTTCGAATAAATGCATTAGATGTAAATTTTGTGAAATTTTGATGATTGTTAGCAATCGGTATGCTAAGAACGCGAGAAATTATAGTGATAATGAAAAGAGAATTCATGAAAACTAAGAATGAATGCGTTGTGTAGGTGTGAAAAAAGAAGGCTCGAATAACAAAAAGGCACAAGGTGTTCAAGAACGAGGTACGATACTTGTACGATTAAAGTTTACGTATAGTAATGTTTATTGATATATATTGTGGTATTCGTAATGCGTTAAAGAATGGTCATGTAATAGAACCATTACGAACGGGTCAAGCAAACTAGAATATTATGTTAAAAAAATGATCATGTAATAAACCCATTAAAACGGGTCAATGAACTAGAATGCAATGTTTAATATGGTCATAAAGTTGATCCGGTACGAACGGATCAACGGACTAGAATGCAATGTTTAATATGGTCATAAAGTTGACTCGGTACGAACGGGTCATCGGACTAGAATGGAATGTTTAATATGTTCATAAAGTTGACCCGGTACGAACGGGTCAACGGACTAGAATGGAATGTTT
The DNA here is from genome assembly GCA_947069175.1 of Scalesia atractyloides. NCBI lineage: Eukaryota > Viridiplantae > Streptophyta > Magnoliopsida > Asterales > Asteraceae > Scalesia > Scalesia atractyloides. Next base: position 31,398,627 of record CAMTDV010000014.1, read on the forward strand.
AATATGGTCATAAAGTTGATCCGGTACGAACGGGTCAACGGACTAGAATGGAATGTTTAATATGGTCATAAAGTTGATCCGGTACGAACGGGTCAACGGACTAGAATGTTAATATGGTCATAAAGTTGATTCGGTACGAACGGGTCAACAGACTAGAATGGAATGTATAATATGGTCAAGTAGTTGATCCGGTACGAGCGGGTCAACGAATAAGGATGTTATGTTTAGAATGAATATGTAGACGGACGGGTCAAAGAATAAGGATGTTATGTTAAGAATGAATATGTAGGCGATCCGGTATGAACGGTCAAAGAGCTAGAATATAATGTTGGAATAGTCATGTATTTAATCCGTTGTGAGCGGGTCAAATGTTTATAAATTGATTGTTATTCGAATTGGTTAAAGTGATGAAATCGAGTAGACGAGTAAGCCGAATCTAATGTACTGGAAGGAATATAAACATGAAGTTTATGGGAATAATCAAAATGGTGGAATGTCATGTTCAATGAAAGTTAGGACTATACCCTTCTCTTACTTAAATAAATCTTTGATATGTTGTAGGTAAAACAACCCTATAAGTGGACTCGCGAGCTTAACGAACACACGCGCAACTCTTTTTCGCCCCCAACACGCTTCCGAACTAGTGTATGCAATGGGTCAAAACTTTTGGTTGTTTATGTAGTTAAAGTCTAGTTGTTAGACAGGCACCAAAAAACATGTGATTATAACTTTTGTTAAATCACAGTTGGTTGTATCTAATTTTTAAATGGTTAACTTTGTATAAATTGGGAGAATTTCAAGTAATGTATAACAGTTTAAATTTGGTCGAAAAATTTGGTTGAAAAATATTTGGTTTTGACCTCGTGAAAGATTGGGCGTTACAAGTTGGTATCAGAGCTAAGGTTTGAGGGATTCAAGTACAAGATCAGAATGCTTGAACTTAAACCAAGAGCTCTTGCAGGCGCGTGTGTGTTCGCTTTGAGGCGCAATACAAGTAAGTGCTTTTAAGGTTCAAAGATTACGCATATAGGAAACGGAACGGGATGGGATTTTTAGAATGTGGCTAGAAATTATTAGATTAATGGTGATACTAGAGGTTACGGAACAATTTCGGTTGAAACGGTACTCGAAAACAGGTCATACATGCGAAAACAAGAATGAACAACGTCAGCAGAATAGGCAGGACGTCGCCGATGCTGCCTTCTGCTCTGACGCGCTAAAAAAAACTGTCTACGCAAAAACCTGGCGATGCAAGTTTACCAGGTGCGTCGTCGACGCCACTTGTAGGCTTGTAACGATGTTTTTGATGATTTTTCATGTCACGAGCCTCGTACCTCCTAAAACATGCTCCATAACCCCTATAAATCCCCCTAAAAGTGGTAAAAACTAATAAGAAGTCGTTGTAAATTAATTGTGCTATGTTAAGATGTTTTTGGAACCGACATTTCGGAAGAAAGATTGAGAATGTTTCAAATAATAAGTTCACCGACTTTATGATGGCACATAGTAGCTTCATGGCCGCTTTTGGCCATACGGTAGTAAGAAAGCAGGTGAATCAGATTGTAGTACGTTAAGATGCCTAGGAAATAAAGATGGTTTAAATTAAAAGTTGAGAATGTAAAGTATAACTAATCCTCCAACCCTACAATAGAACAAAGGTGCATTAAGACATGTTATGGTCCCACAGTTATAAAAATAATAATAAAGAAACAAGTAATGATGTATTGGATCGACGTGTGAAGGAATGGAAAATGCAATTTGCTAATGTAAATATGTTTATATAAACGACAATGAAATTCTATGTAATCGGGAGGTGAACAAGTGTAGGATTTAAGTATTAGGTAATTAAACATGTGAAATATATTTTAGATGGAATACATGTAAGAATTTTTGTTGGTTATGTGATTTGGTAAAAAGTGTGCATTAAAAAGTTTTACCCTATGTTGGAGTGGTATGATGTTCACCATATGTTTGAATAGTTGCTTAATTGAAATTGAGAAGTAAATATATACTAAATGTGAAGCTTATGAGATCAAAAGAGGGGATGAAAATTGGAATAATGTTGAGTTAGCTAAGTATGTGATATACTACATGTGAAGTTACGAAAATGCTAACATGCATAAAAATGTTATACTTGACGATTACATGAAGGCACGAGTCTATTATGTGGATTGCGCACCTGGCCATTGCGCGAGAAGCATACGACACTCGTGCGACTATGATAATTTGTCACATAAAAATCTTGTAGAATTAGGAAGTAAGTGGATGTGTAGGTGAAAGAAGTTGTTAGCCTCTCAAGAAAATGAGGGTATTATGTGAGAATGAAAAAGCTTAAATTCGTCAATGAGTACGGATTGAACTTATAAGAATTAAAGTTAGGAATGAAAAGTTAAATCCATAGGTGGGTACGGATCAAACATAAAAGAATGACAAGTATGAATGAAAAGATAAATCCGCATGTGAGTACGAATTAAACATGTATGAACAAAAGGTATGAATGGAAAGTAAAGTTCGTAGGTTAATATGGACGGAAAAAAATAATATATATGTATATATATATATATATATGTATAAGAGTAAGGATCGGGTCAGAAAGATTGAGGGAAATTTTCGCAAGAAGAGCTAAAATGATGAAATGTCATTTTTTCGTAAGTAGGTTTGATCTAAAGGAAAGTACAAACGCAAACTGCCATTTATATGAATGCAATAAGTGAGAATATACAGTTTGACCTTGAGAAGCCAGACCGTAGAAATTTGACAAAACTTTAAGGAACTGTACAAATTGTATGTAAGAAATGAAATGTGTAATGTGGTATAGCTTGTAAGTAAGAAATTGCGAGAGAAATATATGTGAATAAACACCGAATAGGATGAATATTTAAATGAAATGTGCTAACCTTTAACTTTTGCGAATGAGAATGGTAGAATGCTTAAGTGATAAAGTCAGTGGAGCGAGCGAAAGGATGCTCACGGCGAAACCTCATCACATGGATGGATGTGATCAAGCTAGTTATGGTATGGACTTGTGAAGGAGCGGGCCAATCCAGGTCGCGGATCGCTGGTTTATGAAACGAAATCAAGGTTAGTAAAATGTTTAGCTCGTGATTGATGAGTAAGAATGTGTGGATTAAATAGTACTTATGAATGAAACGAAGGGTGGGATAAGTGTGGTATGGTATTAAATGTGTGACTTCCAATGGTCAAAAAAAGAAGGAATTAATGTCATTAGGAGGTAATATCGGATTCTTTTAGTGAAAATTTGAAGTATTGGTTAAAAGCTCGTACAATGAACTCGCGCAATATAATTACTTAAATAGAATAAGTAGTGCGTGAAGAGAGCTAAAAATAAAGTCATATGAATGAAATGGTTTGAGGTTAAACCTAAGGGTGTGCATAGTACAAGTACCGGTAGCAAACGTAGAATGATGCTTAATTCTCGAGTCGAGTATGAAAAGAGTAGTTTATGGTATGCTTTAGGAGTTTGTACTCCATACTTGAATGGTGTGGTGCACATCATATATAGGGCTAGTTTCATAATGGTAATTTAGAAATGAATGTGTACTAAACATTTAGTTTGTGGACTTACTAGTAAAGGATGATGGGGTTATGTTAAATTGCTTATTTGAATGAAGTTGACAATTGTAGTATCATGAAAGCATTAGTATGTATTGAATGGATTATCTATGTGTGATGTAATTAATTGATCATGTGTTTGTATGTGTCCTAAAAAAACATGAGCATGAAATGTATATGGTGGTCTACTACATAAAGATGGACATAAGTTTCTAAGTTGGAAGTTAGTATGCTTGACCGCTGACCTTCTGCAAAGTCAACGAATATGTGAGTAGTATGGTTGGACTTATGAACATGTTATGGGATTAAGAAGAAAAATGTGATATCAATACCCACGATGGAATGTTGCAATAAATGCATATACGTGATCAGACTTACTCTTTGATGATATATATATAATAAATAATAAAAATACTTAAGAGGAATGAAAATGGTGAAATATTGTAGTAAGCTCGAGAAGAGCACCTTCCGCACCAAAAGCGAGAGTGGTAGATCTAGCATGACTTGTAAATTGAAAAGTGGTGGCAATCGATTCATATGATTAATAAAAGTATGAAATGTGGATTGTTTAAAAAGGGAAGGTATGAATAAAACATAAGATTATGTTTGTTCGCAAAAGAATTCGTTTTATGAACCACAAGGGAATTCATGTTATAGTGCACCTTTTGAATGATTAAACTCTCGAAGGTTAGACTCGATCTAGTAGTGATGAGATAGGTTTCGGTGGGACAAAGGGAGTTGTTCCCAATGATGTAATGACCAAAAATAATGAGAAGATTAATATTGTACTGCCCGACTAAAAGCGGCACAAGACGTACAAAAAGCCTATGCGGATCGAAGAGGACGTCCCATTGAATTTCAAGTAAGGGACATGTTGTTGAAGGTCTCCCCATGGAAAGGTGTAATCAGATTCCGTAAACGAGGGAAACTGGGTTCCCGTTACATAGCACCTTTCAAGATTTTAGCTCGGGTTGCGAAAGTGGCATACCGGTTGGATTTACCACCGGCATTGGATGGAATCCACGATACTTTCCCCGTATCACAACTATAAAGTGCCTTGCGGATGAAACAACATACGTGCCACTCGACGACATTGAAGTGGACCAGTGAATGAATTTACATTGAAATACCATTAGCTATTAAAGATTCTAAGGTAACACACCTTCGCAACAAAGATATTAGAAAAGTCTTGGTCCAATGGCAACACCGAAAAGGATCGAAACTTACGGGGGAATTGGGGGACCAGATGCGAGAACACTACCCAGCGTTTTTCAGTATGTATATAGGTTTCGGGGACGAAACCTTCTTTAAGGGGTGGGTAGACTTGTAACACCCCAAAAACTCGTCTTTCAATATTTATATCTATTTTCATAAGTTTCTAGTATGAGAACTAAAAGTAGTAACAATTAACTTAGTTATGTTAAAATATTAGTAGTCATTTGGTGAGTACTTAAGTGGCCAAACAAGTCTATAACTAAAAATAAGGGGTTAAATGTGAGATTTGAGAAAGTAAATAAAAAAAAGTGTGCAGATGTATGTATGTATGTGTGTGTGCGTAAGCTAGAGAGAGAAAAGGAGATAGACATCTCCAAGAACTCAAGCCAAAATTCAGCAAATTGAAGGGGCAGATGATAGCAAATTCCATGCATGAACTCTAAATAATAATCATCTTAACTTTACAAAAACAAGGTAAGTCATAATTTCTCATTTGGTGAAGTTGTGAAATGATGAACATGAATGTGTCAAATTCTAGTATGGGGTTAAAGATTGGACATGAATTAAGATAGAAAATTTGATTAAAATCATCATGAGAATGATAATTGATGTTGAATTTGTGTTTGTATTAATGATATGTAGAAATTGTCATGTAAGATGAAGTGGGTTTTGTGATATGATCATACAAAATGGGGGGTTAGGGCTATGATTGTGATGTTAGTTAATTAATGGTGTTTAAGTCTATTATGATATTGGTGTAATTAGGAAATCCATGAATGTGTAAAATGGTGTACATGGTAATAGCACAAAGTGTCAAATTATGATGCACACCAAGTGTTCGACAAAATGCATTAGATGTAAATTTTGTGAAATTTTGATGATCGTTAGCAATCGGTATGCTAAGAACGCGAGAAATTATAGTGATAATGAAAAGAGAATTCATGAAAACTAAGAATGAATGCATTGTGTAGGTGTGAAAAAAGAAGGCTCGAATAACAAAAAGGCACAAGGTGTTCAAGAACGAGGTACGTTACTTGTACGATTAAAGTTTACGTATAGTAATGTTTATTGATATATATTGTGGTATTCGTAATGCGTTAAAGAATGGTCATGTAATAGACCCATTACAAACGGGTCAAGCAAACTAGAATATTATGTTAAAAAAATGATCATGTAATAAACCCATTAAAACAGGTCAATGAACTAGAATGCAATGTTTAATGGAAGGAATATAAACATGAAGTTTATGGGAATAATGAAAATGGTGGAATGTCATGTTCAATGAAAGTTAGGACTATACTCTTCTCTTACTTAAATAAATCTTTGATATGTTATAGGTAAAACAACCCTATAAGCGGACTCGCGAGCTTAACGAACACACGCGCAACTCTTTTTCGCCCCCAACGCGCTTCCGAACTAGTGTATACAATGGGTCAAAACTTTTGGTTATTTATGTAGTTAAAGTCTAGTTGTTAGACACGCACCAAAAACATGTGATTATAACTTTTGTTAAATCGCAGTTGGTTGTATCTAATTTTTAAATAGTTAACTTTGTATAAATTGGCCGAATTTCATGTAACATCCGTGTAAAACGGGTTCCAAAACCCGCCCCGTTTGATAATTTTGTTTGTAATAAAAATTCGTTACGTGTCTATTAATTAAAGTTATTTAATATATTTTAGTTAATAAATAAGTTACTTCGTTAAAATAATAGTCCATTAAAAGCTCGTACGTATCTGTTAGCATTAAGTAAATCATTTCATTACTATTTCTCGTTAATAAATAATTTGTTTACTTAAGGTAATAAGCAATGAGGAAAATAATAATAATAATAAAAATAAGAATAATAATAAATAAATAAATAAATAAATAAATTTCTTTTATGCAAATAACAAATATAACAAAAAAACAGTAGCCGGGGTTCGAACCCGGATACTCCCACAAGATCACACACTAGCAACACCACTGCACTACACGCACATTGGTGCTGGAAATGAAAACATTTAAATTGTATTCTAAATGACCGCTTATACCTGCAAGATCAGAACATCAAGAAGGTAACCGCCCTGTTTCAAAAATCTCTCATAACCGTTTATGATTCCGCGATTTAACAATCATAACCAACAATCATCGATAAATCAGGCCGTTTTGCATAATTTCCGTTTTCAACCGAAATCTAATCATGGATCTTAAAAGTTTGAAATTGAAACTGAAATCAGGGCAGACATTGTCGATCTATAAATATTGTGTGCACCCTTACAAACCCGCTCACGCTCTCAAAGCTTTCACTCTCATCTCTCTGCTCAAACCTCTCTGCTCATCGGAATACGTCGCCAGAACCCATCGCCGGAGTGCCTCATCGACGGTAAACCACTCAATTGTTCTGTAATTAATTATTGACCTATCTAATCCGCATTCTGCATATCAATCTCAACTTATTATTTGGCCGCGATCAAGTTCAGTTCTGGGTTTAACGAGAACAGTGAAGAAGATGAACTTTAGGAAGAGGATTAGTATTATAAAAATAATGTTATATTCGGGTTAAACACCCAGCCCAGTTGGATGGGCTGGGTGCAAACCACCCCGGGGGCGCGGGTTCGAGTCGGAGATTCCATACCGGTTGGATCTTTTAAAACCTTTTTAAACTAATTAATTTCTGGTTTGAACTCAACAAGCCTATAAGAATAATTAAAAATCAAATACTTCCGCGTTAGACACGTAGCTCAGTTGGAAGAGCTGCGTGCACGCAACCGAGAGGTCCCAAGTTCGAAGCATGCACACACCGTCTTATCCCACCCGCGAACCGGTCCTGTCAGGTCTGATAGACCTGACAATTTTTTATATATTACTTTTATTCCATTTAAATTATTTATGTCAATTATACGTTATTATTTTAAGAATAAATCGATTAAAATACTTGAAATACAATGTTAAAGGTTTTAAACTCTAAAAAAAACACCTCAAATAAACTAAAATATATATATATATAGTCAGGACATTAATTAGTTTAAATTCACTGAATTATCGTATTATTATTTTAGGTTAGTATTTCGTTCGTCGTTCAAAATCCTCCGTTCGTGCGCAATTATTATCATTAAGGAAACGCACCCACTGTGAGTGAATTCTTACAAACTTCCCCTTTTTATTCATGTTTTGGGGTGTATCATGTGTCATTTATACATTTCGTTTATTCAAACCCTTGTGCTATTACCATTATATGAACTATCGTGTGATGTAAATGTTGTTTGTTGTATTGCGAGTTTACATTTTTGTCAAGTTGCGTGCAAATCATTCATTAGGCCCATCAGTTCCTCGTTGGAGATGAGTTGAGCATCAGGTGCCTCATTAGATCGGCTCCGTTTGATTGAGCCTTGATCTCATTGTTCATCATTTGGTATGTGTGTGTGTGCATTAACTGATATTATGTGTTTTGTGGTTTAATTTACATATACGTATACTCATATTTGGTTATGCACATTTTTATTCAAATAGCCAATGTAACTAATTCTTTCAAACATTTAAATAAGATTCACTCGCCAACTTTTGTTGACCCAAAACCCTATTTTTACACATGATACAGGTGGACAGGTTGAAGCAAGGAACACATAGGAAATTGCCTTAGAAGAAAAATAAAGAAGTCATGAAAAATGTATTTGAACATGTGATTGTAATTTCTTCTTTAAAAAGAAATAATAAATGTGAAACTTTATAGTAAAAGTCATGAGCTTTGATAAAAACCCAATCATGCCCTGACTACCATTTCCGCTGCGGGTCAGGGTGTGACAGATTGGTATCAGAGCTTTTGACTATAGAGATATAGGATAGGTTATTAGACCCTTAGAGCCTATACTATAGTTGGTTAGATTTTAATTGTTTATGTGGTTACATGCAAACTCATGATGTTTATTTGTTTCGTATTTATTACACACACAAATGCATGCAAACACCTCCACTATCATTTTGTGTGATACTTAATTAGTTATACTTGTTGTCAAACATAACATGCTTACATATACATTCATCACGCATATTTCAATGTTCACATATTCAAATCATCCACATTTTTTCTTTATTCAAGATTTTGTGGTATTTTCGTTTTTCAATCTCCTCAAAGTAAGTTCTACGGCGGGCATGTAGTAACTGGAAGGGTACGAGTACCGGTAGTCGAAACGTCCTGTCTAGGTTGGCAATCGTATAAATCCAATATAACGGACTAGTTTGCCTACCTGGGGACCAAGGATGAGAGTACGGAGGACCTATTAGGCCAAAGCATGCCACAACAAACGTCGCATGAACTAACCCCACTTTGAGTCGTCACTGTGTCTATACCAGGACACCCTCCGACCCTATACTTTGCAGTCATGTTTTACGATTTTCATTCGGGTGGCACAAGTGTTAACAGGCCAACACCAATGTGAACCCTACCAGAGCCCAGTAGTCATGGAGGCCCACATGACTACCAAGGCCAAGTAAGGGGACATATGGGAGCCCAAACATGAGAAAAGCCCAAGACATCCTATGGATGTAGCAAATTTATTATCTTCATTTGTTTTGTGAATGTTCATTTCTAAATACGACACATGACACCTAAAACGTCAAACTCATACTCTCGATACGTATTCCTTGTAGATGTCTTCTAATCACTCTCGTAGAGGTAGGAGATCATGAAAATTCCGCGAGCACATGGCTGCCCAAATCGCTCAACAAATGGCCGCCGTAATACCCAACATCGTAGTTCAAGTCCAACAAGCCCTTGTCGCCAATCCTATCACCCCAACCAATTTAGAAGGACAAAATGTCGCCAACCCTCCTCTCAACACCACTAAATGCACCTTCAAGCATTTCAAATCCTACGATCCTCCAAAATACGAAGGGACTGAAGGTGTCACCGCTCTCCTCCATTGGTTTGAGGAGATGGAAAACACTTTTCCCAATTGCGACTGCCCAGATGATCGCAGGGTGCGATATGCTACCGGTCGTTTGTTCGGAGTAGCACTTACATGGTGGAATACAGAGAAGGGCAAGCGAGGTGCTGAGGATGCTATGACTTTGACTTGGGAAGAGTTGAGGGAGATCATGACAAGACGTTTCTGTCCAAGAAGCGAAATCAAGAAATTAGAAGATGAGTTCTACTCTTTGAAACAAAAGGAGGGCGACCACACCACATACAACAAGAGATTCCTTGAGTTGAATCAGATGGTCCCCAACTTGTTCACTCCCCTCTACCGTTTGATCGAGCACTACATTCGAGGTCTTCCTTCAAAAATTCAAGACCCTGTAATAAGTACCACACCTGCAACTTTGGAAGCAGCAATGGAGTTAGCTACAGAGCTCACCGAAAACCGCATACGGAATGAAGACTTCAAGGAGGAGAAGAAGAAGGATAAAGCGTCAACCGAAACCTCAAACCCAACCCAGACCGAATCCTCTTCTCAACCCACTTCTAAGAGAAAACGAGATGGGCAAAATTTCGCTGTCACCCAAGGCAATCAACCAGCTCCACAAGCCGTACCCCTCCAAGCTATCCCAATCACTCAAGTAGCACCCAACTCTACTTACCCAAATAAGAAACCTTAAATTGGACCTCACCCTCAATGCAACACCTGTTTTTATCACCATCCATCTACCGTACCTTGTCGACTATGTGCTAATTGTGGGTGTTATGGTCATTTGAGCAAAACTTGTCGTACCCCTCAAAACCAAGCTTCACCCCCTACCCAAAACATGATCCAATCATATCAACAACCCCAATACCCCATGTTTCCACATGTTTGAGCTTGCTTTAATTGTGGGACCCTACCCATGTTAGAAACACGTGCCCTCGATTGGTTAACATCATAAACGCCCAAGCTCAAGCAAACCAAGTTAACCAAGCAAATCAAGAAAACCCAGCACTACCACCAGCAAGAGGAAGAGCTTACAACATCAACGCCAATCCTGTTGAAGATAATAACGGCCCAACGAACAACCCAACTAGCCTTCCGTCACCAAGAGTCAAGACTCAACTCCAACCATCTAGTTCTTAATGTTTCTCAATCTTTGTGTATCCCTGTTATAATTTGGGAATTTACGTATCCAAGAATTTTAATGCAAATTGATATTACTGTTTTATTTCATATCTTTACTCATTGATTTAATCTTCATACATCACGACGTATCTCGAAGTTGGGTTGTGTCTCACTTTTTCATAGACTGACCCCTTCATCATAGCAAACGAGAGAGGTATTTTCGTCATTCAGTAATGTATCCTTTCCGATTTGAGACTCAAGCTTTGGTTATTGTGTTTGTTTATGTTTTAGAGTTACATAGAACTAATCATAACTTACTGACAAAGCCAATGAAAATTTGACAAGAATATGGTGGATACGCCGCTGGTACTTCCTATATATAAGTATTCTTGTCAAAGGATCAAAAGCGTTGTCAGGCGGTTATGAGAGGTTCCGTGTAGGTTTTAATGTCGTCATGGTTGAAATTTTGTTTATGATATAACCTTATCTTTTCAAACATATTAATTCTCTCAAAACTCTTATGCATGAGATCATACCTAGTCAATCAACTCTATTTATCCATGTTTTGCATTTTTATACTTTAGGCATCCAAAAGCGATTCCTTTAGCTGGGTATTCAAACCTTACTAAGAACGTTACCGCCTCAAATCCAAACATCATACCTCTCCTTTCTGCTAAAGAGACATTTCAGATTTCAGTCAGTAAGCGTTGAGAGTAAAATAAAGGACCCGAGTTACGTGGGAACATGAAGACTCAATGCGCGAGAAATACCCACATCTTTTTCCTGTTACAGCTACTACTTAAATTTGGGACGAAATTTCTAAAGTAGGGGATACTGTAACATCCGTGTAAAACGGGTTCCAAAACCCGCCCCGTTTGATAATTTTGTATGTAATAAAAATTCGTTACGTGTCTATTAATTAAAGTTATTTAATATATTTTAGTTAATAAATAAGTTACTTCGTTAAAATAATAGTCCATTAAAAGCTCGTACGTATCTGTTAGCATTAAGTAAATCATTTCATTACTATTTCTCATTAATAAATAATTTGTTTACTTAAGGTAATAAGCAATGAGGAAAATAATAATAATAATAAAAATAAGAATAATAATAAATAAATAAATAAATTTCTTTTATGCAAATAACAAATATAACAAAAAAACAGTAGCCGGGGTTCGAACCCGGATACTCCCACAAGATCACACACTAGCAACACCACTGCACTACACGCACATTGGTGCTGGAAATGAAAACATTTAAATTGTATTCTAAATGACCGCTTATACCTGCAAGATCAGAACATCAAGAAGGTAACCGCCCTGTTTCAAAAATCTCTCATAACCGTTTATGATTCCGCGATTTAACAATCATAACCAACAATCATCATCAATAAATCAGGCCGTTTTGCATAATTTCCGTTTTCAACCGAAATCTAATCATGGATCTTAAAAGTTTGAAATTGAAACTGAAATCAGGGCAGACATTGTCGATCTATAAATATCGTGTGCACCCTTACAAACCCGCTCACGCTCTCAAAGCTTTCACTCTCATCTCTCTGCTCAAACCTCTCTGCTCATCGGAATACGTCGCCAGAACCCATCGCCGGAGTGCCTCATCGACGGTAAACCACTCAATTGTTCTGTAATTAATTATTGACCTATCTAATCCGCATTCTGCATATCAATCTCAACTTATTATTTGGCCGCGATCAAGTTCAGTTCTGGGTTTAACGAGAACAGTGAAGAAGATGAACTTTAGGAAGAGGATTAGTATTATAAAAATAATGTTATATTCGGGTTAAACACCCAGCCCAGTTGGATGGGCTGGGTGCAAACCACCCCGGGGGCGCGGGTTCGAGTCGGAGATTCCATACCGGTTGGATCTTTTAAAACCTTTTTAAACTAATTAATTTCTGGTTTGAACTCAACAAGCCTATAAGAATAATTAAAAATCAAATACTTCCGCGTTAGACACGTAGCTCAGTTGGAAGAGCTGCGTGCACGCAACCGAGAGGTCCCAAGTTCGAAGCATGCACACACCGTCTTATCCCACCCGCGAACCGGTCCTGTCAGGTCTGATAGACCTGACAATTTTTTATATATTACTTTTATTCCATTTAAATTATTTATGTCAATTATACGTTATTATTTTAAGAATAAATCGATTAAAATACTTGAAATACAATGTTAAAGGTTTTAAACTCTAAAAAAAACACCTCAAATAAACTAAAATATATATATATATAGTCAGGACATTAATTAGTTTAAATTCACTGAATTATCGTATTATTATTTTAGGTTAGTATTTCGTTCGTCGTTCAAAATCCTCCGTTCGTGCGCAATTATTATCATTAAGGAAACGCACCCACTGTGAGTGAATTCTTACAAACTTCCCATTTTTATTCATGTTTTGGGGTGTATCATGTGTCATTTATACATTTCGTTTATTCAAACCCTTGTGCTATTACCATTATACGAACTATCGTGTGATGTAAATGTTGTTTGTTGTATTGCGAGTTTACATTTTTGTCAAGTTGCGTGCAAATCATTCATTAGGCCCATCAGTTCCTCGTTGGAGACGAGTTGAGCATCAGGTGCCTCATTAGATCGGCTCTGTTTGATTGAGCCTTGATCTCATTGTTCATCATTTGGTATGTGTGTGTGTGCATTAACTGATATTATGTGTTTTGTGGTTTAATTTACATATACGTATACTCATATTTGGTTATGCACATTTTTATTCAAATAGCCAATGTAACTAATTCTTTCAAACATTTAATAAGATTCACTCGCCAACTTTTGTTGACCCAAAACCCTATTTTTACACATGATACAGGTGGACAGGTTGAATCAAGGAACACATAGGAAATTGCCTTAGAAGAAAAATAAAGAAGTCATGAAAAATGTATTTGAACATGTTGTGCTTGTATGTTTATTGTAATTTCTTCTTTAAAAAGAAATAATAAATATGAAACTTTATAGTAAATGTCATGAGGTTTGATAAAAACCCAATCATGCCTGGACTACCATTTCGCCTGCGGGTCAGGGTGTGACATTTCAAGTAATAGTATAACAGTTTAAATTTGGTCGAAAAATTTGGTTGAAAAATATTTGGTTTTGACCTTCGTGAAAGATTGGGCGTTACAAAACGGAATATCCTTTTGGTCATCCGCGAAAAACACCTTCCCAAGATTAGACAAATTATGGACCAACATAACAATGACACGCCAAACTATACTCTTCAACTTCTAAAGATGGTAATTAAGCACCAATGAAGCTTGAAGGGTTTATAGATGAAGAGTTACAAGTCTTTCGGACCAAGGATTTGGATGTTTGAACCCAAATGAAGATGTTCACCATACCTCTCAAGAAACCAATGGTTGAGGTAACACATGCTTGCATTGACCTTTCAACCGTATTTTTCTACCGCAGTGGGCCTTCGGGGCGGGTGGGTTTTCCCCAGAACTAGTGGCTGGTGGCTCGGATATGCATCCTACTTTGACCTGTTATGGAGGAAGGGATGCATTTGCTCGATGAGGGTATCCCAGGATGTTTATACAGTGATTTAGTTGGCCGTTAAGAAAATAACAAACAGGGGAGGAAGGTTTGAGGTTAATGAGTAGGAAGATAGATATGCAACATATAGGGCAAAGGGTTTAAGAATGCATTGATTTCGTGTGGTTGTGCCAACCACGTGCAAGAGAATGTGGCCCGACATGTTAACTAGGTACCAAACATATGTGGTGAGGATCTCGGTAGAAACGTGCAAGAGAATGTGGCAAAGGCAATGTCTTTAAACATTTTGGGAAATGGGAGGTCTTGGTTCAAATCCTACGGACAACATAAATTAAAAAGAAATTTCCCGTAAAAAAATGTGCCTATTCAACTCAACCACCATAATAAATCAGGTGAAGACCTAAACTAAGCGTTATTAAGGAGCCAACCTGGAGAACTATATGGGTAGAAGCCGTCACGACGCCCGACTCACTCACCCACTCGAGCTTAAAACTATTATAGAATTTGCTTAATGCATATGTGGTTCCAACGAAAGCAACTTTAGAGTTTTCTATTTTTATTATTAACTTTTAGTTTTTCTCATTTATTAGATTTTTAGTGTTAATTATTATTAAATGAAATATTCCCATGGAGCTTCTGGCGACAATTTTCTTTTTAAAGTTTTATGAGATTAGTTGAAATACTCATTTGTTTAACAATGTCCGTTGTAAATGTCACACGAAAAGATTTATAAACAAGCCTAGTTGGCGTTGAACCTGAATCAAGGCTCGTGAACAGCCCCTAATTGTTGTTATACTTTTTTGTAATTTATGTTCTAATTTATTTTGATTAAGGACATAAATTTTATTATTTTTGCTCACTTTGTTATTAATTAAACTAGTAAGATAACCCGTTCTACACAGTGGGTTTCGGTTGGTATCGGTTCAGTTTGGTATAATACTGACACCCAGTATAGCAAACAGAAAATATGCCTAAGAAGATATCGACACGTGTTATATCGGACGACATTGTGCGGCGCAATAGACCGCAAAAAAATATATGGAAACGTATAAAAAATAGCATGTCGCAATGGTATGTTCTGGATTCAAAAAAAAAATTTAAAAACAATTCTTAACAATGGGTCTTTAGTCTAGCAAGTATTTGGGGCTATTTTGTATGCTGACTTTTAAGCAATGTTTATGGTAATGGTTAGTACCTTCAAGTTTGTTTATCTATTTAATATCCTTGGAGGATCAAGGTGATCCATCCAAATAATCGGCATGTTAATTTAATTGGAGAATTTATTCAATACAATGAACACAAGCGTAAAACCGAGTTAAATCGCACCAATATCACATCACCGTTAGCGACCACCAAAAATGAAGTTATGTGTGTTGATGAGAAGACATTAGACCGAAACGTAAAACACATAAAAGAATAACTATGTCGATCTAGGACCCGCGTGTTACAGCGAACCTGTCAAATGAGAAAAATATAAACGTAAAAACTTTGAACCCCACATGTAAGTTGCGCTGTGATAACTCACAAAATTTAAAAAGAACTTGAAACACACACACACTTGTACCGTGTTAACTCGTAAAATTTAGAACGAAACGTAAAACGAAAATTTTCGAATATTAAAGTATAGGGGACCAAAATTTTAAGTAAAAAGGTTGCTCATAATCAATTATAATTGATGCAAAATTTTGGGTTAAAAGTAAAAAAAATCAAATTTTGCAAGGTTGAAATGGAAAGGATGAAAACTTTTGGATTAAAAGTAATAAATTAAAGTTTTTTTTCGAAAAACACCATTATGTATAGAAAACTTGCAAAGAGATATGTACTAACGTATTTCTTTTAAGATATAAATATGCATAATTTGGATGTATGATTTATAATCGGGTTATTGGATTATATCATTCGCAACTATTGGATATTGGCCGCTGTCACTTCCAATTATCACTTTGACTCTAATCACTCCCAACTTAACACTTTGTGTGTTGTGTCATTCTGGTTGAGTAGTTTTTGGCTCCCCTTGTGTCTTTTAGGAGCAGATTCACCTACAGTCATTAGTAATTCACAAAGTATTAACCTAATATCACTAATAACACAAGTCGAACACTAAGAAATGTTCACATGTGGAGTAACAAAACACAGAAAGTGTTAAATTGGGAGTGGTAGGAGTCAAAGTGATAGTTGAAAGTGGCAGCATTCAATACCCAATAGTTAGGAGTGATAAAATCCAATAACCCTTTTGTAAAATGGTATGAAATATGTCCAGAATCAACCATAAACAACACAACATAGAATATAGCGACAAACACATACGACAAAACTTTATTATCTTTACCCAAACCAAAAAGCCCCAAACCAAACCCTAGATCTTACACTCAGTAAGATTTGAATGATATAGTATAAGACAATCGATCAACTGATTCAATATCAGTTATCACTAACAATACAAGACTATACAGGATCCAACAGAGGATCAAAACAAGAAATACAAACAAAGGATACAAAGAAAACACGCCGAGAAACTGATGAACAAGATGATCAATAATTGAAGATTGAACCCTAGACTTCTCTTTTGTATCTCATGACTTCATAGTTTCATAGCAGCCCTTCAAGATGTATCTTTATTCACTTTAGCCCTCTACGCATTTAACCTGCACACCTCAGACTTTTGTTAATAACAACATAAACCCTTATACTAATAGAAAGTAACACTTTCAACCTTTTGTTAACAATAACCAGTGTAACAAGATAAGTAAATATAATTTGTTACAACAACTTTAACTGCATTGAATTACCAAATTATACTCACTTTAACATCCCCCATAAATCAAGCAGCAAACATGTTTAACTTTTCACTTAAAAATCATGCTTAACCACACTTCATCCTTTTTCTAAAAATGTCTGCTACTTGGTTTTCTGTAGCAATATTCTCTGGTTCAATTATCCTACTTGCAGTTTTTTCTCTAAGAAAATGCAAGTCTAACTCAAAATGCTTTGTTCGTTCATGGAAAACTGGGTTTAATGAGATAGAGATAGCAGATTTGCTATCACAATACAGCTTAACTGGTAAACTGGTTTCAACATTTAACTCTTTCACCACGTTTAAGATCCACATTATTTCACATGTGGCTGAACACATAGCCCTATATTCAGCCTCAGCTGTGGATCTTGAAACTATGTTTTGTCTTTTACTTTTCCAAGAGATAAGTGTATCTCCTAAAAAATACCAAATCCAGTAACTGATTTTCTGGACACAGTGCACTTAGCCCAGTCAGAGTCCACAAATCTTGACAGCTCTAAACTACCAGTTTTCCTAAACAATACACCCTTGCCTGGACACTGCTTTAAGTACCTTAAAAGTCTTAAAGCAATGTTTAAATGTGACTAGCAAGGCATGTGCATAAATTGACTCCGAAATTGATCTGCATAACTAATATCTGGTCGGGTCATAGATAAGTATATCAATTTTCCAATGAGTTTTTGAAAACCATTGACATTCTTTAAACGTTGACCATCTTTTACAGTTTTATTTGTGATTATATGACTTTGTTCAATGGGAGTACCAACTGGTTTGCAACCTAAATAACCGAATTCATTTAGTAATTCCAGACAGTACTTTCTCTGAGACAGACAAATGGAATCTTGTTTATACAAGGCTTCTATACCAAGAAAGTATTTTAACAATCCTAAATCTTTAATTTGAAAATTATCACTTAAAGATTTTTTTACTTTGTCAATTTCAACTTTATTATTTCCTGTTACAACTATATCATCTACATACACTAACAGAACCAAAAACACATCCTTTTTACTCAAAACAAACATAGAATGATCACAAATACTTTGTACAAAACCCATACTTTTAGTTTTATGTTAACTTAACGGAAATGGGACCCTAACTTGCTTAGCCCTACGACATACCTCACAAGGCCCATGTTCAACACTTTTCACATCAAAATTCTCTTTTAACACAACTAGTACTTGGTCAGAAGGATGTCCTAATCTACTATGCCACAGATTTGACTTAACAAAACTATTACAACAAACATTAACAAAATTACCATTATTACCAACAAAATATAAACCACTATCTTAACTAACAGTCCCTTGATTTGAAATCCTGTAAGATACAATTGTCCTCATTAAACAGCACATTTATTCCACTATCTTTAGCTAACCTATGGACAGACAACAAGTTAACATTATACCCAGGAACATAGAAAACATCCTTAAGCACTATATCACTTGTTAATTTTACATTACCAATTTTCATTACCTTAACATTAGTACCATTAGGATGACCAACTTTTATATCAAACTCAGACACATCAATTATATTAAACATATCTTTATCACTATTGACCATATGTTGACTAGCTCCAGAGACAACTATCCAATTATAGTTATTCCTAAATAATAAATAACTGGAACAACTAGTGAAATTACTAAAAAACACAGACTCACCTCCCATATTCGGTGTCTCAAACCCATTCTTTTCACCTACTAAATTCAACAGTTTTGTAATCTGCTCAGCAGTAAAAGGTAACCCTGAAGAAGTAAAAGTACTAGCAGAAGACCCAACAGTTGCATTTGATCTGTTAAAGGAATTATTTCTAACAGATGAAGTGTTATTAGTATTAGTATTACTAGTTCTCTTTTTTAAACCCTGGAGGATGGCCAACAACCTCAAAACACCTATCAACAGTGTGCCCTATCATGTTACAATGTGTACATTTTAAATTTGAATTAGGTCCCCTTTGATTATTTAGTCTTCTTTTAGACTCAAAAGTTTGATTAGGTTTGGAGACAAAAGACACACCCTGACTTTTAGACCCACTACTAGATAATCTATGTGATTCCTCCCTAGAAACCACAAAGAAGGCAACCTTGACAGATGTAAAAGATTCTCTGGTAAAAATATTTGTCCTTACTGGTTGATAAATGTCATCTAATCCCATTAAAAACTGCATTAGTTTAATGAATGCTGAAAAGTCATTAAAATCTTTTGCTGCCTTACAAGAACATGTGGGCAGTTTGAGCATTGCATCAAACTGTTTCCATATAGTTTTTAACCTATTATAATAGTTAGCCACTGAGCTGCCATTCTGTGAAATACAATTTATTTTTTATGCATATCATATACCACAGAACCATCTACTTATCATATGTTTCCTTTAAATAATCCCAAACCTCTGAAGCATACTTGGAAAAAACTTGTCCCAAAAAAAGTTCATCAACACAGAGTTTAAAAGCCAGGTTAAAACTACAGAATTACATCTATCCCATTATTACCAAGAACATCATCATCCTCTGACCTCTTACAACTACCATCAATTAAACCAAACTTATTTTTGGCTTCTAAAGCCAACTTCATTGAACTAGACAAAACTGAATAGTTTTCAGTTCCTTTCAATTTAACACTAACAATGGTCAAAGAACTAGAATTACTAGGGTGAAGATACAATGGGTCACCTATATCCAACTTACTTATTAAAGTCTGAGAAGTACTACCAGTATCGCCCATATTAACAACCAAGAATCAATCAACAACAAATATTAATCAACAAGTATAATAAAACCACAAATGAAGAACAAACAGCTGCAAGACTATGTCAGAGGCCAGATTCCAGGTTCATCACTATCAAGGTGCCTGGACAAGCATAACACAGTTGCAATACCCAAGATCCCAAATATAACCCAATACAGACACAAAAAAAGATCAACAATAACATGCAACAACTAGAAATTTAACTCGATCAAGGCCGGCCCGACTAGTCCGGTAACAGAAATGCCTAGACTCAACAAATGCAATGAATGACAACTAAAGAGTTAAAGAAAAGAAATCCTCACAAAAGCGTTTAACTCCTTCCAAGCAGATCTGATTTTTAACCTTCTAGGGTTACAAAATACAGATCAGAAGACAAAAACTCTAGAAGAATCTGGTCAGTTTGCCCTGAACCTTCTAAGGTTCAGAGACCAACACAGATTGAAGACAACTAAGCACACAAGCAACACTCAGATCTAGACACAAGAGCCACGAGAGCTACTCCGTAGCTCTGATACCATGTAAAATGGTATGAAATATATCCAGAATCAACCAGAAACAACACAACACAACATAGAATATAGCAACAAAAACAGGTGACAAACTTTATTATTTTACCCAAACCAAAAAGCCCCAAACCAAACCCTAGATCTTACTACAGTACAAGATAATCGATCAACAGATTTAATATCAGTTGATCACTAACAATGCAAGACTATACAGGATCCAACAGAGGATCAAAACAAGAAATACAAATGAAGGATACAAAGAAAATAAGCAGAGAAACTGATGAACAAGATGATCAATAATTGAAGACTGAAACCCTAGACTTCTCTTTTATATCTCATGACTTCATAGTTCCATAGCAGCCCTTCAAGATGTATCTTTATTCACTTTAGCCCTATACGCATTTAACCTGCACACCTCAGACTTCTATTAACAACAATATAAACCCTTATATTGTTAGAAAGTAACACTTACAACCTTTTGTTAACAATAACCAGTGTAACAAGATAAGTAACAAAATATAATTTATTACAACAACTTTAACTGCATTGAATTACCAAATTATACTCACTTTAACACCTTTATAATCAGATAAAACATGTTGTTCAATAAATGTGGATGCTTAATATGCTACGAAGAGCTTAACAAATAATAATAATAATAATAATAATAATAATAATAATAATAATAATAATAATAATAATAATAATAATAATAATAATAATAATGAGCCTAACAACATGCTGCCATGTGGTCGAATAGAAGAAAATCACACTAGAATAAGTTGTAAAATGTTATAGCATATAATTCCGTTGGTGTTGGTGTATGAGTTTTACTTCTAAATTGATTGATGTATATGCATTACTTTCTAGTGAAGATGGATATAATCGGATTATTACACCGTTAACACGATGATACCTCAGTGCTTCATCAGTGTTTCAAATTTGCGGTTAAAAAAATAAATTCCATTTGACATTTGATTTTTATATTGTTATATATCCTTTTATTGTTAGATTGATTTAATTGATGATATTGCATTGATTAAATATGAAAATAATGAAAATAGCACCTTCCTGGCCAGCCCACAAAACTTTAAAAAAATTAAAAAGTCAAAATACAATCCCGTGTAGTTACGATTATACGAAACTTTCCTTCACGTCATCTATACTGATGCATCTCCTATTTTCACTTTCTTTTGCACACATATTCTCATACACCCTTTTTGTTATTCTTATTCTCTCCAATTCCCTATCACATGTTCCACACAACCAATCTTCTTTTAGAACAGAATGGATTAAGGTGTGATTATTTATATTAGATACTAGGCTATTGCCCGCGTTAAACGCGGTTTAAAAAAAGAAAATAATTTATATTTGTTGAAATACATTGTAAAAAACAAATACATTAAAAGAAATACATAACAAATCATTCGAATTCCAGTAAAAAAATTTGTTTTACACCACACTGGTTGTTTTATTTATAACATTTTCATCTTTATCTAGTATAAATAATTTGATACCGGCTCTACTTTTAACTCTTGACAATGCAACATATAATTGACAATGTGAGAAAACTGGATATTTGAGATACAATCTAACCCTTGATAGAGATTGTCTTTCATTGCGAAAGATACAAATACCTGGAATTGGTGCCGTTGAAACTTGATAGGAATCCTTTTATTTGATTACGTCAAACTGATCCGTGAAATATGTGTTTTTGTCCCTATGTATACGCGGTTTAACATATGAAAATACTATAAATTTTTTGAAACTTAAAATACTTTATTAAGTTAATATAAGTTGTGGATTTTATACCGGAAATGCAACTAATAAAATCAGACTTAAAAATTTTAAAATAATTAAAGTAAGAATTTATTCCTTTTAAAATAAATTCTAACAACCGTAAATAATTGACAACTATAGTAGTTTGACTTGATTAATAAAATTGACTGTTTATAATTTTGAAATGTTGAAACAGATCTATTTCAGTATTTTAAATATAGAAGTTTATCAGAATAATTGAAAACTTATAACTATTTGACCTTTTATATTTATTGAAAATTATAATCATGATTGTTAGGAATAAAGATACAGTTTATAAACAAATGTTAGTTACTTAAATTATGAAATAATTTAAATTAATTCAATAGTTACAAAAATTGTTTGAAATTCAATATTCAAAATTTAGATTTAATTTAAATTGAGATTTACCATATTCAGTTGATCTCAATTAGTTTAAATTATCTAAACAAAAAAGTGGTTGTTAATTGATTGATTTAAATCTATTTTAATTTGGTAGTTTTGTATAATTAACTAAATTTAATTATTGAAATTACTTTGAATTTACTCAAATTTAAAACAGTTAGAGAAAAAAACAAATGCATCAAGAAAAAAAAAATAATTCAAATTTAACAAAAATTTCCATGTACACTACATAAATTTTTGAATAATTTTTTAAGATTACACCTAAAATCTATCTATATTTTTAGGAAGATTGTATGATTAATGTTAATTAAGGAAACTGGTTAATCAAATTTATAATTAATTATTTTTATTTTTGGGAAGATTATTAGACATTTTTTAACTATCTTGAAAAAGTAAAAGATTTCTATTTATTTATGTATACTAATTAGACTAAAATAATATTTATTATCTTATATTTATAAATTTAAAATATAAATAAAATATATTAAATTAAGTTGATATAAGATATGTATTTTATAGCTGAAATGCAACTGATAAAAGATGACTATAAATTTTAGAAACTATCCGTTTAAAATACATATTAACAACATTAATTACTTTACTTTATATTAGTTTGACTTGATTAATAAAATTAACTTTTTAAAATTTTGAAATGTTAAAATGGATTTGTTGATTTGTTTTAAATATGGAGGTTATCATAATAATTGCAAACTTAAAATCATTTTATTTTTTTTATGTATAGAAACTTGTTAATTAATTGTATTTAGCAGTTATTTTTAAATTCAAAATATATAAAATTAAACATAAATAATAACGAATTCAACTGAAATATCAAACTCTAGATTGATACTTAAAGTTGGTATATAATGGTGATTTAGATGTATACATGGTTAAAACTAAATGGCATAAGCGTGTAATAAATTATCATATTCGCATGAATTGTAACCATTCTAAAAAACTAACATAATGAAAATAATGCTATCGTCTAATCATGAAAATACTATAAAACTTCGTTATATCAACTTATTTATACATGCCATTATAAACATATAATCAAATCAAATTCATATTACAAACTAAAGTTTCTAATGATGCCAAACTAAAGTATCAACCATGATTTGAAAATCAAATAACTAAAATATTTTATAAAACCGAAAAGATGAACATTAAATCCAGAATAACAAAGATTTCAAAATAAGAATAAAAAAGACTAATAAAAGATGAACATCAAACTTGCATATTATTATTTAAAGGAAAACTATAATAAATGAATATCAAAAGCATTGATTATTGATATAAAAAACAGATGAAAACAATGAATATATTAGAATCAAAGAAATAACTAACAAAATAACAATTATCAAACTAAAAACATACCCTTGATTTACGAAGTAACTGTTCTTCGAAATCGAAAATTACCATATCGATCAAAACACACGATATACAAAATTAAAAAGAAAAACATCAGCTAAACTTTATAATACAGAATGAAAGTGGTTACCGTCGATGAAGTGAACAAATGTTCAAGAAGTTATCTTTGCGAAAAAAACCGGAATCTTCTACACTAATAATTGTGAAATAAGCTTTGAGAGAGAATAGATGAATATGATATTAGTTTATGAGTTTGTTACCATTTATTATAGATTAGGAAAGTAATTAATTTCGGGTCGGGTATTCGTTTGATCAGATGGATACTCCGAAAATAAAAGTCTATTGGTATCATTTAGACGGGAAAAAACTAAGTGAGGAGAAACTAGAGAGTGACACGTGTCACCAAATGGTTTCTTTTATATAATTTATAGATTGTACGCTTTATTACAAGTTACAACCATCACACAACTGAATAAATTAGGGATAACCGACACATATTTTAAGTTGTATATTTTTAGGTTTGATCCCTCCCTCGTATTCACCAACACATATGTCGGTTGGTGATTTTTGAAGTTGGATTTAGTTCGATTCGAGTTCAAAGTTCGAATACTAGTTGATTCGATTCCATTCGAAAAAAATAACGTATTTCTTTTTATTTTTAAAACTACTACATAATTGATTTTTAACATGAAATTATACAAGTCTATCAAACTGTTAAACAAATAAAATGCATAATTATAACATTCATAATGCAAATTTAAACTACTAAGCAATATTTAAATAAAAAAGAAAAACTCAAAAGATCTTCTTGATCTCATGAACAACAAAAATGCCAAAACAAAATGAAGTCAAAAGTTATGTAACTGGATTAAACAAAGGTGAGGGTTGTTGAGGGCTTAGCAGCTGAAGAAGTGACGTTAATTGTTATAACTTCAAAGTTGGTTCCCGACATGAATTGGTCGGTTTCAACGCGCTCGTTATAACAAAGAAAAATAAGTTAAAAATATGTTTAAAAGAGTATCGGCGTGTTCATTAAAAATATTAAACTAAAAAAACCATTTGCCACACTCGTTATAGCAAAGAAAAATTAAAAAAATATGTCTAAAACGGTATTAACTAGTTCGTTAAAAACACTATTTAGGGTTAGAAAAGTAATTTGGTTAAAGTAAGAGAAAAAATTAGTTAAACTACATGGGTTATAAATAAAAAAGTTTACTAAATGACAAAATAAATAAAGGACAAAAAATTGATAAACTTGTTAAACATGCATTAGATTTGGTACAACACTATTAATTTTTAATAATAACGAGTCAATGTTAACTCGCGCGTTGCGGCGGGATGTTGATTATGAATATAACAGGCTTAAGTTGGATATATCCCTTTGTTTAAAAAAGGCGTGCGAAGATTAAAAATTGATTAAAGAATGCCCTATCTTTAGTTATAAAAGGTTGCAACTGATCAAAATGTTCGTTGTAAAACACTAAAATGATGCGTCGTTTAAAGAAGGCCATCTGGTACATATATAAAGACCACCAACCATTCGACTATCACACCAATCGGTACACGTGTACTCATGAAACTACTCATTGATTTTAATTAGATTTTGTTTGACAAGAAATAATGAACCATCGCATCTGTTTAACAATCGCAAATGTTTAACAGCATTGATTCATTTTTCATTATTCATCTGTATATACCAAAAACAAATATTCAACCACAACCACAGATCCGATTGTTACACTTGTTCGCATATTGATTTAGTTTTTGTTTGAATAAAATAATGACCATCGCCCCTTCATCAATTCAATTTTGCATATCTTCGTGACTACTATCCGCTTCCATTTAAAAACTTGGTATATTTATGATTACTTAAACAACCCATTTAATCACATAATCCCATCGTGTACTTCCGATCTAATCAAATCAATCCATCGCGTTCTTCGGTTCTAATTAAATCGAACCACCAGTTGCCAGTTGCCAACATTCTGAACAATCCAGCAGCAATCCGTATACAACCCTACGTGATGAACATGCTAAAAAATCAGACAACAATGGACTTTACGTCCAAACCGACGCACTGAACAAAAAACATTAAAAAAAACCCACAAAAATTGTCACATGAATTAAAAACATTCAAAATAACCAACCCGACGCAAGTTAGATTGGCAACCAAAGAAAACACACCGTTCGGATTGTGAACCAAAGAACGCACCATTGGGTGAATTTCCTTTCTTATGTTGTGTCTACACCTAGTATATCAACAAAAAAGAAAGTATCATATGTATACAAAGAAACGTAACATTTTTACAAACTGGATTTCATTGTCATGCTATACACACAATGAATAACATGGAGATTCATACGCGTTTTTTAGTTTGTTTTTAAAATTCTCCTAATGTGTCCAATATTCATAAGCATCCTTAACAACTTTTATCAAGTTCTGTGGATTTGGAATCGGACTTAAAAACAGGGCATCATGAAATCAATCACAAAATTATACAGGTCGACAACAAAATATCAAATTAAAGAAAGCATATCCCCAATTTAATAACAAAATATCAATACTCAAAAACATATATCCCCAATTTACGCGGTTTCCTAACAGATCTTACATAAACCGTGACAAAAAGAGATAGAATTGGAATTCTTTCTCTAACTGCGACAATAAAAAGGAGAAAAAAAAAACATTGGAACACAAATCCTTGAATCGAATTGATAGAGTTTGTAAATGTAACCGTCAATGTGGAACATGAATGAAGAGTTGGTTTCGATTTGTGAAGCGGAAGGTGAATGTTACCATGATGTCCTGTTCTATGTCTTTGGGTTTGTTGCTTGATCAAATATTTGGATGCCAAATTTGCTTGATCGAATATTTGGATTTTGGAGGACAATTTTTGTTAGGAAGTTTATTTTTCAAGGGTGTAAACGTGGTAGAGAAATATAATAAACATGGTATTTACGTGGTAAAACAATTTAAGTTACAACGTGCGTGAAACATCACACCTCTTCGAAATTTAATAAATATGGTATATATGTTGTAGAGTAATTTAATTAATAGTGTATGTGTAACATCACACCTCTTCACTTAAATGGTTGAATAAAAGGGGAATCGATGTGTCCATAGGCGAAACAACATAATGGTTTGTAAAGAGTGGTCGATTAGGGGATAATATTACTTTTTAATTTTCTAATCGACGCGACTTTTAAACAAAAGAGTATGACCCCATTCGGTATAAATAAATAATTAGTTTGAAGGGTTGTGACTTTGTAAAGTGTGATCTAAATCATGGTGTCTTTTGTTAGTATATATAATATAATATAATATTATGAAAGGGTGTGTGTAAGGGTGTGTCTTAATACATGAAAGGGTGAAATATTTTGAAGAGGTATGTGTTACTAAAGGGTGTGACTTTAAACAAATAAGACATAACCTATATAATATAATATTGTGAAAAGGAGTATGAAAGGGTGTGTCTTAATACATGAAAAGGTGTGTTATTAAAGGGTGTGACTTTTAAGCAAATGAGACATAACATAAGTTGCTAATTGTATAATAATAATAATAATAATAATAATAATAATAATAATGATAATAATAATAATTTCTAAAGCTAGCTTCACTAAAACATCTCATTTTTAGGGGAATAAATGAAAATAAATTTAATGTAAACTTTTTCTATTTTATCTGTTTGTTAAGATGTAAAGTGAAGCCATAAACATCCATGAATATATCCTATGCATGCTATCCCTAATCTCATATTAAAATTGAAGTCAACTTGGACTAAAAATGAGATTATATTTACAAATTCCCTTCACATTCAAGAAAAAGTATCGTAACTTTCTTCGACGCTCGAGCTAGAAAAGTGATGTTGGGCGATCGATAGTAACGTGCTTCAATAATTTAATGAAGAAGGAATGTTTCGAAACTATGGGTGGTTTATACAAGATTCCCTATCCAAAAAGAAACCTCAACACTACTATATATATTATTCTGCATACCCCAACTTTTACAGAAATCATAGGCAACCCCGGGAAAGAAATGAAGTTAGTCAGTAGACCAGATCCTAGTCCCCGTAACACGATGAAAGGCGTGATTAAAATCTTGTTTTGTTGTTCTGGCTGCGGTGAAGATGACTAGCTAGCTAATAGGTGTCTTTGATGGAGATCAAATTATTCCATTTTGTACGGTATCGTTTGTGATAGTATATGTTTTGACTAGCATTTGATTTATATAATGTGTACTTTATCCACTGAATGGTTGCGTGTGTGAAGGAACTTATTATTTTTATTGTTGATAGTATATATGTTTAAACTAAACAACTTCGTTGTTGCCACCGTCAGCACATCCTCTTCTTCTTCTTCTTCTTCGCAATCGCTCTCTCCCATTATCGAAATGCATTCTCAAGCACAAACTTTATTAGGTAGAGTACGTTGTATCTTAATATGATTCAGCACAAATAGGTTGCTTCCTCGACTGCTTTTGCTGCTCTTTTGATATCGAAGGTTCTTCTTTTCAGTTTTTTCTTCATGCCGTGCTAATCAGAACTCATGAATAGAGCATAGTCCTTCATCACTTGTTCAGGATCAATCGTTGCTTTAATGTGGTCATCTTCTCTAGTCATGGGTGTCGTGTTTGTATCATCATTTGAAACTGTTCAAGTAGACTAATTAGCCTTGACATAGTTGTATTCCAACTTTCCAAGATGTCAATGTATTCAGCATAAGTGACCCTCATGACATGCCCTTCATCCATATTAAAACTTTTTTTTTTTTTAAATCAACGCCCAAGTAATTTGTTCGGTGACATTTTTCTGACCGCCTTCACATTTAATCACTAAGTAGAGATCGACTAAATCAATGGAACGACCCTCACTTTCGGTGGTATTGGTCTTCTATCGGGTATAAGAGCATTCACATCCCTTCCATCAAATTGTTGATTGGGGTCTTTGTATTATTAGGTAGCTGTGAGTAGAGGAAATAAAAAATGTTACTGTTCATCTGTATGTTTAAGCAGATACCGTTCATCTTTTATATTTTTTTTAATATATTTTTAAAGTGGTTGTTAGTAAAGAAAAGAGAAAAAATAACGATAAAATAATTTAAAAAATATTAATTATTTAACTGAAAATGAGAGAGATAAAATGTAGTATTTTTTTAGTGTAACGTAAGGTTAAAAATGATGAAAATGATGCGAATACTCTTATCAATTATGTATGCAAGAACCAAATCATCATTTCATTGATTTTTTTAACTCAAATTTCTATTTGCATACAAAACTTACATCATCTAATAGATCACGTAACATGATGCAATCACCAAAAAAAAAACTAAACACTAACCCACTCCTAACTTGATCTATCCAATCCAAGATTCTGAATTAGAATCTTGATCCAACTCTTAACAGTAAACATTCACATGATCATTCTTATACTTTTCATGTGCATTTTCTTCTTCTATAATGAATGCCCGTTCCTTATCTAATTCACACAATCTCATGTCTTCAACACAATGCGATAGTGTTAACATGTTTTCATCAATTCGTGTTTCAAACATAGGAGAACCCAAACAAGTTTCACCGGTTATTTTAACGATGAAGCCTTCTAATTAGTTGATCCAGACAAAGAATGTTTTGTGTGATCTCCAGCGAGCATTAGTCTTGAGATCTATAAATCCGATGCGCCTTATAAACAAGGTGAAACGATTACTAGTTCATCATACGAATTCTTGAAACGCTTGAACAATGACAAGTTCCAAGAAAAATGATTTTTGAATGCGGAGTTAACATACCACACGTCAAACCATAAGCCTGATTCAGTGCCGATGACAAGAAAATCTTCACCATTAACAGAATTCATAGTTTGATCTTGAGTAGCAGTGCCGTGGCTTGTCACTTTATCTTATTCTAATTCACGGCCCTGATGAAATTTCCGCTGCAATATTTTCAAAATAACCACTGGTACCACTTGACTGCTCACAGCTCCCGTTCAGTGTGTTGTCGGGGGTTGTGATAATATCCTTAGAAGATCAAGGTGATCCTTCCAAATAATCGGCATGCTACTTTAATTAGAGAACTTAGTCAATACGAAGAACACATGCTTAAAACCGTGTCAAATCGCACCAATATCACACCACCGACAGTGACCATCAACAATGAAGTTACAGTGTGTAACGCCTCGTTTTTTTCATACTTTCATATTTAGAAAGCTAGGCGTTGTACTTCTATTTTTGGAAACCCTTGTATCTCGTATTCACATCTTCATTGTAATCCTTGTAATCGAGACTTGAATCATAATGGAACATACTTTTATCTCAATACTTGTTATACACAATCATACATACTTATACATGATGCTCATATGTATAAACGTGGCATACTTGCTAATACACGACATTGATACTTCATACATACATTATACTTGATGTGTATACTTGATCTCGCTCAAATTATACATACATACACATTATGACATGATGCACATGATTAAAATACATTAATGTATCATAAAATGCCTTAAAATAATATCTAAGCCCGTCACCTTTGAACAAAACAACAAAAAAAAACAAGTTTTCCACCCGGGCAAGGTCCTTACGGACCGCAAGGGGGAGCCCTTGTAACATTCGTCGTAAAACGGGTTTCAAAACCCGCTTCGTTTAATAATCAAATATTCGGTTAAAAGTTCGTTGCGTATTTATTGTGCCGGTTATTTTAAATATTTCCTAATTAATAAATATTTTAGAATTTAATAACCATAATTAATAAATAATGATAATAAGTAAATTAAAATAAACCCTAAAATAATAAAACAAAATTTTGAATAGAGTAGCCGGGTTTCGAACCCGGGTCTCCCGCGTATGCACACACCCAAATCACCACTACTCCACACACACTTTGGTGATGGAATCAGAAATAAATAATCTATATAGAAGAACTAGTAACTGAACCTGTAAATCAAAAGCTTCATTACCGAATCTGTTGTCAAAGATCAAAATCGCGAAATCTAAGGAATAGCATCTTCTTTACGATTGGAAACGGATATAACTGATGGCAAACATCAGTTATAACCGAAACTTAAAATCATTACATTCAAATCGTGTAAATCGAAACCAAAAAGTTAACCAAGTTAGAGAATCACCTTTGCCTATAAATACCGTCTATCAATCATTCTAAAGCTCACACTTCCAACCTCACTGCTCAAACACTCTGTTCTTGACGGAAAACAATTTTCTGTTCGCCGGAATCTTTGCTGAAACCGTCGGAGTTAGTCACCGGAAAACCGGGCCCCTGTTTTTTGTATGAATCCTTAACACCTTTCAATGTTCATGTTCAATTCATTTTGATTGCAAAACAACCAGAACTGATATCAGTCGAGTTTCAGTTCTGGGTACTGATTAAGTGAAGAATATGAAGCTGAGATAAGGGTTTTATATAATTAAAATCGAGTTATATACGGGTTAGACACCCAGCCCAACTGGTTGGGCTGGGTGCAAAACATGTCTGAGGTCGCGGGTTCGAGTCGGATTCTTCACACTGGTTCGCTCATTTAAATCCTTTTTAAATTAATTAATTTCTGAAATATTCTAATCAGTATATAAGTATAATAAAAATCAAGAATCTAACAGGTTAGACACGTAGCTCAGTTGGAAGAGCTGCGTGTACGCAACCGAGAGGTCACGAGTTCGAACCTCGCACGCTACCAATAATTAAACCAGTTGAACCGGCCGTTGACCAGTCAACCCTTAGAAAAAGGGAATTTTTTTTAATTAAAAATCCTTTTTATTTTCTTTGGAAATTAGTTAAAAATACCTCAAAATAAGGTTTTTAAGCTTTTAAAAAATTTGTATCAATTACCCCAATAACCTAAAAATCTAATAAAAAGCATAAATTAAAAATATTAATTTATCTATTTATCGCGTTATTATTTTAGGTTAGTTTTCCTTCGTCTGTTTAATTCCAAATTCGTGCGCGTTCGTCTTCGATCAAGGAAACGCACCCACTGTGAATGAATTCTTACAAATTCCCCATTTTATTCATGTTTTGGAGTGTATCATGTGTCGCTTTATTTATTTCGTTTATTCAAACTTGTGCTATTACCATTATATGATCTAAACGTGTGATGTAAATGTTGTTTGTTGTGATGTGTGTTTACATTTTGTCAAGTTGCGTGCAAATCATTCATTAGGCCCATCAGTTCCTCGTTGGAGACAGTTGAGCATCGCGTGCCTCATTAGATCGGCTCCGTTTGATTGAGCCTTGATCTCATTGTTCATCATTTGGTGTGTGCGTGTGCATTAATTGATATTATGTGTTTTGTGATTAAATTTACATATACGTATATTCATATGTGGTTATGCACCTTTTTATAACCAATATAACAAATTCGTTCAAATGTTTTCATAAGATTCACTCGCCAACTTTTATTGACCCAAAACCCTATTTTTACACATGATACAGGTGGGCAGGTTGAAGCAAGGAACACATAGGAAATTGCCTTAGAAGAAAAATAAAGAAGTCATGAAAATGTATTTGAACATGTTGTGCTTGTATGTTTATTGTAATTTCTTCTTTAAAAATAAATAATAAATATGAAACTTTATAGTAAATGTCATGAGCTTTGATGAAAACCCAATCATGCCCCGACTACCATTTCCGCTGCGGGTCAGGGTGCGACAGATTGTTATCAGAGCTTTTGACTATAGGGATATAGGATAGGTTATTAGACCCTTTGAGCCTATACTATAGTTGATTAGATTTTAATTGTTTATGTGGTTACATGCAAACTCATGATGTTTATTTGTTTCGTATTTATTACACACACAAATGCATGCAAACACTTCCACTATCATTTTGTGTGATAATGAGTTATACTTGTTGTCAAACATAACATGCTTACATATACATTCATCACGCATATTTCAATGTTCACATATTCAAATCATCCTCATATTTCCTTTATTCAAGATTTTGTGGCATTTTTTTCGTTTTTCAATCTCATCAAAGTGAGTTCTACGACGGGCATGTAGTAACTGGAAGGGTACAAGTACCGGTAGTCGAAACGTCCTGTCTAGGTTGGCATTCGTATAAATCCAATATAACGGACCAGTTTGCCTACCTGGGGACTAACGATGAGAGTATGATGGACCTATTAGGCCAAAGCATGCCACACCAAACGTCGTTCGAACTAACCCTACTTTGAGTTGTCATTGTGTCCATACCAGGACACCCTCCGACCTTATACTTTGCTGTCATGTTTTACGATTTTCATTCGGGTGGTGCAAGTGTTAACAGCCAACACCAATATGAACCCTACCAGAGCCCAATAGTCATGGGGGCCCACATGACTACCAAGGCCAAGTAAGGGGACATATGGGAGCCCAAACATGAGCAAAGCCCAAGAATCCTATGGATGTAGCAAATTTGTTTTCTTCATTTGTTTTGTGAATGTTCATTTCTAAATACGACACATGACACCTAAAACGTCAAACTCATACTCTCGATACGTATTCCTTGTAGATGTCTTCTAGTCACCCTCGTAGAGGTAGGAGATCAGAAAAATTCCGCGAGCGCATGGCCGCCCAAATCGCTCAACAAATGGCCGCCGTAATCCCCAAAATCGTAGTTCAAGTTCAACAAGCCCTTACCGCTAATCCCGTCAACCCAATCAACCAAGAAGATCAAAACGTTGTCAACCCTCCCCCAAATACCACTAAATGCACCTTCAAGCATTTCAAATCCTGCGATCCTCCAAAATACGAAGGTACTGAAGGTGTCACCGCTCTCCTCCATTGGTTTGAGGAGATGGAAAACACTTTTCTCAATTGCGATTGCCCCGATGATCGCAAGGTGCGATATGCTACCGGTCGTTTGTTCGGAGTAGCACTTACATGGTGGAATACAGAGAAGGGCAAGCGAGGTGCTGAGGATGCTATGACCTTGACTTGGGAAGAGTTGAGGGAGATCATGACAAACGTTTCTATCCAAGAAGCGAAATCAAGAAATTAGAAGATGAGTTCTACTCTTTGAAAAAAAGGAGGGTGACCACACCACATACAACAAGAGATTCCTTGAGTTGAATCAGATGGTCCCCAACTTGTTCACTCCCCTCTACCATTTGATCGAGCACTACATTCGAGGTCTTCCTTCAAAAATTCAAGACCCTGTAATAAGTATCACACCTGCAACCTTGGAAGCGGCAATGGAGTTAGCTACAGAGCTCACCGAAAACCACATACGGAATAAAGACTTCAAGGAGGAGAAGAAGAAGGATAAAGCATCAACCGAAACCTCAAACTCAACCCAGACCGAATCCTCTTCTCAACCCTACTTCTAAGAGAAAACGAGATGGGCAAAATTTCGCTGTCACCCAAGGCAATCAACCAACTCCACAAGCCGTACCCCTCAAGCTATCCCAATCACTCAAGTAGCACCCAACTCTACTTACCCAAATAAGAAACCTTACATCGGACCTCACCCTCAAGCAACACCTGTTTTTATCACCATTCATCTACCGTACCTTGTCGACTGTGTGCTAATTGTGGGCGTTATGGTCATTTGAGCAAAACTTGTCGCACCCCTCAAAACCAAGCTTCACCCCTTACCCAAAACATGATCCAATCATATCAACAACCTCAATACCCCTTGGTTCCACATGTTCGAGCTTGCTTTAATTGTGGGGACCCTACCCATTTTAGAAACACGTGCACTCGATTGGTTAACATCATAAACGCCCAAGCTCAAGCAAACCCAATTAACCAAGCAAATCAAGCAAACCCAGCTCCACCACCAGTAAGAGGAAGAGCTTACAACATCAACGCCAATCCTATTGAAGATAATAACGGCCCAAACGAACCACCCAACTAGCCTTCCCTCACCAAGAGTCAAGACTCAACTCCAACCGTCTAGTTCTTAATGTTTTCTCAATCTTTACGTATCCCTGTTATAAATTGGGAATTTATGTATCCAAGAATTTTAATGCAACTGGATATTACAGTTTTGTTTTATGTCCTTACTCATTTAACTTTCATATCATCATACATCACGACGTATCTCGATCTCATCATTTAAAGAAGTTGGGTTGTGTCTCACTTTTACATAGACTGACCCCTTTATCATAACAAACGAGAGAGGTACTAGCGTCATTCGGTCATGTATTCTTTCAGATTTGAGATTCAAGCTTTGGATGTTGTGTTTGTTTATGGTTTGTAGATTTTAGAATCACATAGAACTAATCATAACTTACTGACAAAGCCAATGAAAATTTGACAAGAATATGGTGGATACGCCGCTGGTACTTCCTATATATAAGTATTCTTGTCAAAGGATCAAAAGCATTGTCAGGCGGTTATGAGAAGTTCCGTGTAGGTTTTAATATCGTTATGGTTGAAGTTTTGTTTTATGATATAACCTTATCTTTTCAAACGTATCAATTCTCTCAAAACTCTTATGCATAAGATCATACCTAGTCAACCACTCTGTTTACCCATGTTCCGCATTTTTATACTTTAAGCATCAAAAAGTGATTCCTGTAGCAGGGTATTCAACCCTTACTAGGAACGTTACCGCCTCAAATAAAATTTAAACTCTCACCCTCTTCTAATTAGGTAATTGTCAAATTAAAACACCCTCCTTTCGAGTCAAACATACCACTACTACTTAAATTTCGGGACGAAATTTCTAAAAGTAAGGGATACTGTAACATTCGTCGTAAAACGGGTTTCAAAACCCGCTTCGTTTAATAATCAAATATTCGGTTAAAAGTTCGTTGCGTATTTATTGTGCCGGTTATTTTAAATATTTCCTAATTAATAAATATTTTAGAATTTAAAAATCATAATTAATAAATAATGATAATAAGTAAATTAAAATAAACCCTAAAATAATAAACAAAATTTTGAATAGAGTAGCCGGGTTTTGAACCCTGGTCTCCCGCGTATGCACACACCCTAATCACCACTACTCCACACACACTTTGGTGATGGAATCAGAAATAAATAATCTATATAGAAGAACTAGTAACTGAACCTGTAAATCAAAAGCTTCATTACCGAATCTGTTGTCAAAGATCAAAATCGCGAAATCTAAGGAATAGCATCTTCTTTACGATTGGAAACGGATATAACTGATGGCAAACATCAGTTATAACCGAAACTTAAATCATTTCATTCAAATCGTGTAAATCAAAACCGAAAAGTTAACCAAGTTAGAGAATCACCTTTGCCTATAAATACCGTCTATCAATCATTCTAAAGCTCACACTTCCAACCTCACTGCTCAAACACTTTGTTCTTGACGGAAAACAATTTTCTGTTCGCCGGAATCTTTTCTGAAACCGTCGGAGTTAGTCACCGGAAAACCGGGCCCCTGTTTTTGGTATGAATCCTTAACACCTTTCAATGTTCATGTTCAATTCATTTTGATTGCAAAACAACCAGAACTGATATCAGTCGAGTTTCAGTTCTGGTTACTGATTAAGTGAAGAAGATGAAGCTGAGATAAGGGTTTTATATAATTAAAATCGAGTTATATACGGGTTAGACACCCAGCCCAACTGGTTGGGCTGGGTGCAAAACATGTTGAGGTCGCGGGTTCGAGTCGGATTCTTCACACTGGTTCGCTCATTTAAATCCTTTTTAAATTAATTAATTTCTGAAATATTCTAATCAGTATATAAGTATAATAAAAATCAAGAATCTAACAGGTTAGACACGTAGCTCAGTTGGAAGAGCTGCGTGCACGCACCGAGAGGTCACGAGTTCGAACCTCGCACGCTACCAATAATTAAACCGGTTGAACCGGCCGTTGACCAGTCAACCCTTAGAAAAAGGGAAAAAAAATTTAATTAAAAATCCTTTTTATTTTCTTTGGAAATTAGTTAAAAATACCTCAAAATAAGGTTTTTAAGCTTTTAAAAAATTTGTATCAATTACCCTAATAACCTAAAAATCTAATAAAAAGCATAAATTAAAAATATTAATTTATCTATTTATCGCGTTATTATTTTAGGTTAGTTTTCCTTCGTCTGTTTAATTCCAAATTCGTGCGTGTTCGTCTTCGATCAAGGAAACGCACCCACTGTGAGTGAATTCTTACAAATTCCCCTTTTTATTCATGTTTTGGGGGTGTATCATGTGTTGCTTTATTTATTTCGTTTATTCAAACTTGTGCTATTACCATTATATGATCTAAACGTGTGATGTAAATGTTGTTTGTTGTGATGTGTGTTTACATTTGTCAAGTTGCGTGCAAATCATTCATTAGGCCCATCAGTTCCTCGTTGGAGACGAGTTGAGCATCGCGTGCCTCATTAGATCGGCTCCGTTTGATTGAGCCTTGATCTCATTGTTCATCATTTGGTGTGTGCGTGTGCATTAGTTGATATTATGTGTTTTGTGATTAAATTTACATATACGTATATTCATATGTGGTTATGCACCTTTTTATAACCAATATAACAAATTCGTTCAAATGTTTTCATAAGATTCACTCGCCAACTTTTGTTGACCCAAAACCCTATTTTTACACATGATACAGGTGGACAGGTTGAAGGAAGAAACACATAGGAAATTGCCTTAGAAGAAAAATAAAGAAGTCATGAAAAATGTATTTGAACATGTTGTGCTTGTATGTTTATTGTAATTTCTTCTTTAAAAAGAAATAATAAATATGAAACTTTATAGTAAATGTCATGAGCTTTGATGAAAACCCAATCATGCCCCGACTACCATTTCCGCTGCGGGTCAGGGTGTGACAGCCCTTACGGTCCGCAAGGGGACCTGGGCGGGCTGAAAGCTTGTCGGCTCGCGTTTCTTGCACGGATCCCACCTTAATCACCTTCCCCATCACCTTTAACCCTATTAAAACACTCTCCAACCACTACCAACACTTCCCCTATAAATACAAGCCTAATCCAAGCCATTTTACACTTTCACAACTCTCTAATCTACCAAAATCACTCTCAAATTGTTTCAAATCTTTGCAACATCAGAATTTTCGGGCAAATTCATACACCTATACTAAAGTGAGCATAACCTGCTCATTTCTTCATAAACCTCTTGATTCTTCTTTCTAATTACTTGGATAAACTTTAGGATTGAATCCTAGGGTTCTCCATGGAGAATCCAGACCTAGAAATGCACCTAAAGTGTCCAAAACTTTTTGCTTGTTTCTAAATCTTTTCAAAACTTGTTTAATCTTATCAAACTGGAGTCTAACTCATCTCAAACCTATGTCCTAATACTTGCAACACTACTTGTGGTTGGTTAGGCTTAAAAACAAGGTTGAGACATTCAAACTAGAGGATTTATCCTCACAAATATTCTGTTTTCATAGAGCTTTAAGCTCACAAGCGATGCAAGTTCATGAACTTGTTCATGTGTGTCCACCTTGGTTAGCTTGGGCTATCCTAACTTTGAGACCACAATAACTTGATGATTTTCATCATTATCCCAAGTTAGTTTGCTAGATTGAAAGTGTCAAACCCCCATTTAGCCTTTGACGTGTGTCAAAGCGTGCTCACCGGGTTGTATTCCACTTGGCTACTTGGTATCGTGGTGACACACTTTACATTCTTGTCATATAATTATTCTAAGACCCTCCTTGTTACCTATGGTAACTTGTGTAGTGGTGAACATCATACGAGGTTCCAAAGTGGATGGTTAATCCTCCCACCTCCTACTTGACTTACATGACACCAAGAGGTTCCAAAGTGGATGGTTCATCCTCCCACCTCCTACATGACTATATAACTATATATAAATCTATGGACTATATAATATATCAAAACCGAACCCTTGATGATGAATACATAATCACCTATCAAGTTAATAAGTTTTTTACCACTAAAGTGTGTGGTTCCTTGTCACGATTCTAATAGGTCTCGAACCTGTGAAACCACATCAAACCCATTCGGGTTATCATAGTGTCAAGAACAAGTGCTATACCTTAGTGATTATTTTCATACCATGATATTTATTCTTATTTCCGTAATCATGCTCGATACTCCATATCTTCCGTTAAAACTCATACTCATGCCTATGTTCTTCTTGTAGAAGGACAAGGTGCCAAACCCTAATCACAACAAGCTCGCAGGATTTCTCTAAGTGGAACATTTTAGCAAAACTGTGAGTACACTCGACCCTTTTACGCTTCTCACTTTTTGGTTATAACATGTTTACTGATCAAATACACTTATCACAAATTCATGCTTTTACATACTCAATCTTTAATACATGAATACCTGTTATGCTTAGATACATGCTAGAATTATACATGCTTGATCATTAACTTAGCTAGCCCAACTTATCATATATAGCGCTATAGGAGTAGCACACCACCCGTCGGGGTTATGTTAAGATTATTATACTCATTTTAGTCTCGTCGCTTTTGTGACGATGGAAGCTCAATCTCGTAAATTTTTGTGGAAACTCGAGGTTTGATCTAGTATTTTATGATTAGTTATATTCTTTGCTTACAATTACCATGTGGATTCGAGTTATACATTTTATACCTATGCTATGTATTCACCAAACTTTTGTACTCGTCTTTGCTTTTGCATCGAACTCTATTTTAAAACATGTTACAGGTTGATGAAGATGATGCTATAAAATTGGAGTAGCGTTGATAGGGTTGTAAACGAACCGAACGTTCAGCGAACAGTTCGTGAACCGTTCGGCGGGAAGTTCGTTTATGTTCGTTCGATTAGCTTAACGAACGAACACGAACAAAAAATTTGGTTCGGCTAGCTTAGCGAACGAACACGAACACATGTCTTGTTCGTTCGACTGCGTTCGGTAATTAATTGTTCGGTTACGTTCGGTTGCCTTCCTTTGATTATATTAAAAAATAATAAATAATAAACCTTTAATCTAAACATATTAAAAACTTGAAACACTATTTTTTTAAGCTAGCTAAAATTTGGACATTCTAAGACATTTTTGGTGATAATTATGTCTAAGTTAGTTAAACATGATTCATTGTTTGGTGGTGTATTTAACTTCTTGTGTTTTGATTTATCAATTGATGGTTAACTACTTATATGCAATGTTTAAGAATAACAATGTTTATATTTTTATTTTCAAGTTAAATGTTCGTTTTCGTCCGTTTTTATTTGTTTGCTTTCGTTTGTGTTCGAGACTAGTGTTCACGAACTGTTCGTGAACAACTGAATTTCCTTAACGAACGAACACAAACATAAAATACGTTCGGTATGCGTTCGTGAACAGTTCGCGAACATGTTAATTTCCTTAACGAACGAACACGAACATGATCCTGTTCGTGTTCGTTCGGTTCGTTTACAGCCCTAAGCGTTGATGACTAGATACACACATAGACGTTAGGTTTATTAATGTTGTATCAAATTTTGC
This sequence comes from Scalesia atractyloides, assembly GCA_947069175.1. NCBI lineage: Eukaryota > Viridiplantae > Streptophyta > Magnoliopsida > Asterales > Asteraceae > Scalesia > Scalesia atractyloides. The sequence goes on from CAMTDV010000014.1 coordinate 31,438,918, forward strand.
CATAATTATTGTTGTAATTTGATTTTCTCTTGTATCGTATGACAATCTTACTTATGAAATGAAATTGGAGTTAATTAATTATTGTCGCAATTAGTTTTATGAGTAATGAGCAATCTCTTTCGTCCCGCCTTGATGTTTCCGCCATCGGCTGGGTGTGTGACACGGTGTGTTAGTAAGAAGACATTAGACCGAAACGTAAAACACATAAAAGAATAACTATATTGATCTAGGACCCACATGTTGCAGCGAACCTGACAAATGAGAAAAAATAAACTTAAAAACTTTGAACCACACATGTAAGTTGCGCTGTGTTAACTCGCAGAATTTAGAAAGAAACGTAAAATAGTTGAAACGCACACGCACGTTGTGCCGTGTTAACTCGCGAAATCAGAACCAAACGTAAATGAAAATTTGTGAAAAATGAAAAGCATATAGGTGACCAAAATTTTAAGTAAAAAAATTTGAGAATAAATTACACAAGATGAAAAAATTTTGGGTTAAAAGTAAAAAATCAAAAATTGCAAGGTTAAAATATAAAAGATAAAATTTTTTTGAATTAAAAGTAATAAATTAAACTTTTTCTGAAAAAACACCATAAACGTAAGATACAACACCATTATGCAAATAACACTATGCAAAGAACTTCGCAAGAGCTTAATGATATGTACTAATTTATTTCTAGATAAATGTACATAATTTGGATGTATGATTTATAATAAGGATAAATCATGTTATTCAGTAAATGCGGATGCTTAATATGCTAAAAAGAGCTTAGCAACTAAATAATATTAATAATAATAATATAATAAATAATAATAATATAATAATAATAATAATAATAATAATAATAATAATAATAATAATATAGCCTAACAACAGGCTGCCATGTAGTCGAACAGAAGAAAATCACACTAGAATAAGTTGTAAAATGAATTGATATTAGTTGATGCGCTGTTTGCGTTGTGGGGCGTTAGGCCGAATATTTTTTAATCAATTAGAAAAAAAAAAACATTATCATATTTTTGCTAGAAAAAAAAACTATATCGATGACAAAATCGTAATTTTGAGCTCAAGACAAAATGTAATTTGTCAGAACTAATCAGCGAGTGTTAGACAAGCTGCTTGACACGAAAAATAATTTAATCGAGTCAACAAATTAATACAAAACACTTCTATAGTTTTGCTAAAATAAAACTAAAACGATGGCAATACTATAATTTAGAACTGGGACAAAATCGTAATTTTTTTAACCATGGGCAAAATCGTAACTCTTTTAACTGTGGTAAAATGTATATACCCAGGCCAATGGTGGGAGTGTCAATTGCCTGACACTACCCCCCCCCCCCACGTTTAAAAAACACTGGAATGATACAATACTGAAATTTTTAACTGAGGGCAAAATTGTAATTTTAGATTAGGGTAAAATTGAAATTTGCAAAAAAAAAACGATAGCAATATTGTAATTTTTAACTAGGGGCAAAATTGTAACTTTAGGGGTGGGGGGATTCGTAATTCTGAACTGAGGGGTAAAATCGTAATATACATGGACCAATATAGGTGTACCAGACAGCTGGCTGAAACTATTCCCCCATATTGGTTTTGTTGTGTATATAAATATAAATATAATTCCATCAAACATTTGATTTTTATTTTATTTTATCCTTTTATTGTTAGATTGATTTAATTGATGATGTTATTCGGCGTCTTCTTTAATCCCATCACTTACGATTACGTTAGACTATAACTATTCTCACACCTGAAATCTTATTTTCACATCCTTTTCACTCTATCTCTCTCAATTATATATGTATCTATAGAGAAAGATAGAGGGGAATGGTGTGTTTAGGGATGGGAAAAAACACCCGAGCGCGACGGGTATACTCGAAACCCGACATAAATGTGACTGGTATACCTGATATCTGACGAGTATTGGGTCGGGTAAGGGTTTTGTTTTAAAAAAATTAGCGGGTATGGGTCAGGTTTGGGGTTAGATGATACTCGACCCGACTACGTGAAACCACATACCCGTTTATCCGAACTATATACCTGATTTTTTTAATTTATATTTTTATTTTTCATTAACCCTTATTTATTGGCGATTTATTTTAGTATGTCCATAATATGAAAAAATAAATTTTTAGTATATACATTTGATAATAGTATTTATATTTTGTATGTTGTGAAGAATATACATGTAAATGAATAAATATCATAAAGTTATTATATATTTATGATAAAAACTTATATGTATGTAATGTATATTTTTAATTTATAATAGTTGTTGTATAAATAAAATTATATATAATTATAATAGAAAAAAATGCATTTAGAAATCCAAACATATATCTTTTCACAAACTAATGGGTATACCGATATCCGCAGGTATACCCGATACCTGACAAGTAATTACCCAACAAATACCTGACGGGTATTGGGTTAGGTATGAGATACGATTTTATAACTGGGTATAGGTACGCGATTTCATATACCCAAACCGATCTATTATCATACCTAGATGTGTAAATATTAACTCAGCAGTGATATTGCATTGATTAAATATGAAAAATAGCACCTTCCTGGCCAGCCCACAAAACTTAAAACAAGACAATAAAAATAAAATACAATCCGTGTGATTACGATTATACGAAACTTTCCTTCACGTCACCTATGCTGATGCATCTCCTATTTTCACTTTCTTTTCACACATATTCTCATACACGCTTTTTTTATTCTTATTCTCTCCAATTCACTATCACATGTTCCACACAACCAATCTTCATTTAGAACAGAATGGATTAAGTTGTGATTATGTATATTAGATATTGTACGCTTTATTACAACCATCAGACAACTAAATGAATGAGGGATAACCCACACATATTTTAAGTTATATATTTTTAGGTTTCATCCCCCGTTGTATTCACCGACACATATGTCGGTTGGTGATTTTTGAAGTTGGATTTAGTTCGATTCAGTTCAAAGTTCGAATACTGGTTGATTCGATTCCAATTGAAAGACTAACTTATTTCATTTTTATTTTTAAAACTACTACATAACTGATTCTTTTAACATGAAATTATACAAGTCTGTCAAACTAGTAAATAAATAAAATGTATAATTATAACATTCATAATGCAAATTTAACCGAGCCAAACGATATTTAAAAATAATAATTGTAACACCTCGTAAAAACCCGTCCCATAAAATTTCGACACATGTCCCGCTGATCCTCGTTGCCACGCATTGGCCGAGAGGGACCAAAAGTGCCAACATGTTTAATTATACCTCTGAGTGACCTTTTATCGAAACCAGAGCTTAACGGTGTTCGGTTATACGTTCAAGAATACCGGAAACCTAACTTGAGGGGCCAAAGGTGCTTAAAATGGAAGTTAATCGGAATTTAGAAGTTGAGGGACTGATTTGACAATAAATAAAACTTGTTTGGCTGATCCGAAGCCGGCTCGCGGGCCGCGACCGGCCTGGCTACCTCTCTCGGGCCCCGCGAGAGGGTGCCAGTGGCAGTCAACATGTTTAAGTCGTGGCAACTTGCATGTTTAGCACAAATACGCGAGTTTGCCACCTCTAGTAGCTCAAGACATGTCCCTTAACACTTGTACTCATCCTAAACTGATCACCAACACCTGGAATGATCTGGTTCAAGCTCTTCAAGTATTTATAGAGGCCTTGTGTGCCTTGAATCCTTGCTCATTTCAAAAACTCATGTCTCCTCTCTTGCTCTGGCTTTCTTAGAGATTTCTGACCATAAGGAGACTCAACTTAGTGCTATTTTTGTGCTAGGACATTGAGTAATTGTCCTAAACTCCTCTTGTTAAGTTTTATTAGGCTTCAAGCCAAAGTCAAAGGATTGACGTAAAAACGCTTTGACTTTGAGCTAAGACCATTACGGTCCAGCCAATGTTCGTAACGAATGTGGTTACGTGATCGTAATTAGGTTGGTGTTAATCCCTCAAGAGGGCACCTCCTGATTACCACGTTTGCTTGGTCAATTGACGGGTCAAAGTTACTAATAAAAAGTCAAATTGGGTCAGATTTGAAAATAAATTCATATTTGATAATGTAGGTGTTATAAAATATGTTTTAACATTTAAACAACTTGGTAATAATTATTAGAACATATGTAAACATGTTCGACACGTCAATTCCAGGTTTAAAGTCGGTTCGCAACCGAAAGTCGCGAAATTTGACTTCTGCTTTGACTTTTGATTCTGACCCGAATTGGCAAGTTAGATACTGATGCTAAGTTACATTATGACCATGTTACGTTATAGTATAACCCTTTGGAGTTATATTACATGGTAATGTAGTAATCCGAGTTTTTATTGCAAGTTCCGTTATTATGCCTAAAGTCGACTAAAATGTCCTTTTTGTTAAAAATAAGGTTTTAACTATAAATGAGCAAGCAAATGAGTTAAGTACTGATATGTTAATGTAATTAACATATCTTGATGTTATAAATCTGGTCATAACTGAGTTTTTCTAAAATAATCGTAAATTATGTTTTTAAAGCGACCAAATTGCCCTTTTGGCGTATAAAATGGTTTAAACATAATTTCTTCAACAAATTTCACTAGTTACTGATGTAATATCATAAATGGATTATTTAGGATATCAAATCAGATTGTAAACTGAGTTTGCACACAAAATCTTGTATCCATGTCCTTAAATGACGATAACGCCCTATCGGTATATAAAAATGATTTTAACCAAGCTTTTATTAAAAAACCTTTTACCCACTATATGTTATATTAAATAACATATTATGGTTACATAAACTTGGCCATAACTTCAGTTTTCATTAAACATCTTGAATATGTCATTTAGCGACTTAATCGTCGTTTCGGCGCATAGTATGGTTTAAAACCATATTAGAGCATCAAGACTTGGTATCTACTGATTTCAAAACTTATTTTATACATATTTACAGTAGATACACAATCTAAACTCAGATTCCCAAATAATTCGTCAAGTGATATGTGAATGACCAAAATGCCATTTCGAGGCATAGTTTGGTCTTAAACTATAAAACACACATATACTTGATATCCTACAGATATAACATCATAAATGAACCATTTTTATAGAATGTTTATGACCACAGACATCAGTTTACTTGCAAGCTCCTTTTATAAGTCATGAAATGACCAAACGCCCTTTTTAGTCGTAACTTGATTTTAAAACCATAATGGGCAAACATGTTGATATCCTACTGATATTATAACATGTTTTAAATATAATGGCATATGGAACTTGTATACGGCTCATCCGGTTATCCGGTTTCGCTTATATGCGTACGGTTCGGCCTACGTAACTAGTTTACGTAATTTAACCAAAACGGGTTTAACCTTATCATTTTATTTTCAAAATCCAGAATGTAACATGTTTACCCATATTAAACAAGTCTCCATACTTGTCAGGTTGAAACTACATTCTATTCCGGTCATCGCTTAATCTAGCGTTTAGTATCGTTATTATCTTTAAGCTACCGGGTTCGAGTCTACAAAGTAGATAGGACCCGTTAGCATTCTAATTGGTTATAAACACCATCATTTCCAGACTAAGAGCCTCCGGTAGATTGTTACCTTACTTGTCTTATTGAATTATCGGCTGAGTATTATTTTATTGAAGATTAGCTCAGGTAAATACTTTTAACTTATTTTCCCTATACGGGCTTGGGATACGGTATAATAATACCGCTTGGTCGGGTATGGGATCATGTTAACGGATCGTGATTTACTAAATCTTCATAACCCGTTTTATTCTGTATTATTTGATAACTTAAACATTGGGGGTTAACACGATCGTGTCATGGATATCCTTGGCTCATTTAAGTTACTAATAGTCACGACCTTAAGCACGGGGTGTAGGCATACACATGACAGATGCTAATGCTAATAAAATATTGAATCCCATTGGTGGATTATTTAAAGTGGCAGTGTCCGTTAATCAGGTTATTCGGTTTCTGCATCGGACCCTATATGTATTGACAAACTTGTAAAACTGTAAACAAGGTCATTTTGAACTATCCCAAGTTATTTATAAAATGTACCAAGTGACCTAAAAACCATTTTCAGAAATGTTTTCAAAATGAGTCGGTTATTAGTATTTACCGGTGAAAACTGACGTATTTTCAAAAGATCAAGTTACAGATGGCAACACGCAATAGATCGGGAACTGCGCTATGTGGCAATAAAGGATTTTGCAAGTCCCTAGGTTGCTTAAACTCTGTTAAACAATTACTTTGTCTATATTTATTTTGATCCCCTGTGGATGCTTTCATTACAAGCCTTGTAATTTATTTTTGAACTTTGAACACTTGGTTTGTAATAGTAATTTAAATCCAAGACTTCTGATGTGCTTTGTTTGTTTGGTTATGATGTTAACAACTACGTCACGATATCCTTCAACCGGGCCCACTAGGTACACGTAGAAATAGGGATGTGACAATAATTCCAAAGATCTTCTTGATCTCATGAGCAACAAAAATGCCAAAACAAAATAAAGTCAAAAGTTATGTAACCGGATTAAACAAAGTTGAGGGACGTCGTTGAGGGCTTAGTAGTTGAAGGAGTGACGTTAATCATTATAACTTCAAAGTTAGTTCCAGACATGTTATAATTGTTCGATACTTCAATTCAATGAGGGCTGTAGATTTTAGACACCAATTTTATTTTTATAATTTAGATTATTAGGGATTTAATGATTTAGGTTTGGATATTGGATTTTTAAAATAATTATTATTATAAACACATAAAACTATTTATAATTTCTAAAGCTAGCTTCACCAAAACATCTCATTTTTAGGCAACTAAAGGAAAATAAATTCAATGTAACTTTTTTTTTTATTTTATCTGTTTATTAAGATGTAAAGTGAACCCATAAACATCCATGAATACATCCTATTCATGCTATCCCAGTATCCCTCATCTCATATTAAAATTTAAGTCAACTTAGACGAAAAATGAGATTATATTTTCATATTCACTTCACATTCAAGAAAAATGATGTTGGGCGATCAATAGTAACCTGCTTCAATAATTTAATGGAGAAGGAATGTTTCGAAACTATGAATGGTTTACACAAGATTCCCTATCCAAAAAGCAACCTTAAAACTACTATATATATTATTCTTGCATACCCCAATTTTTACAGAAAATCATAGGCAACCCCGGGAAAAAAATGAAGTTAGTCAGCAGACCCGATCCTCGTCCCCGTAACGCGTTGAAAGGCGTGATTAAAATCTTGTTTTGTTGTTCTGGCTGCGGTGAAGATGACTAGTTAGCTAATAGGTGTCTTTGATAGAGTTCAAATTACTCTATGTTTATCTGTTTCTTTGTACGGTGTCGGTTGTGCTAGTATATGTTTTGACTAGCGTTTGATTTTTGTAATGTTTCCTTTTATCCACTGAACGTGTATTTTGTAACTTCACAATGGCTACGTGTGTAAAAACACTTATTATTGTTGATAGTATATATGTTTAAACTAAACAACTCCGTTGTTGCCACCCTTAGGCCACCTGGGGCGGTGGCATTTTTGTACGTGATGGACCTTTTCAACGCGTGGAAGATTGTTTCAAACCACCGCCACCCCTCAAAGTTCACGCGTGAAACTAATTTTGCGTGATATTATTGACGCGTGATGAATGTTTATTGTCAGGGGATGTAGGGGTTTATTGTTGGGTATTGTGAGTGATGGACATTTCCAATAAAAGGGTTGTGAGTGATAGAATAATGGTTGATGACATGGCTGAACTTGATTGGAAGTTGTGAGTGAGTGATGAGTGATCAGTGATGACCACCCCTACCCCCCTTAGCACATCCTCTTCTCATTCTCAATCGCTCTCTCCCATTATCGAAATGCATTCTCACGCACAAAGCGTTAATTCCGATTATGAGTTCCAGGGTTACAGAGAAATCGAAACCGCAAATGGGAGTGTGGATATCAAAGAAACACTCGAACTCACAAACACAATGGGCACAATTGATACGAATGAAATTTTATATTAGAAATAATATCTTGGTAATCTCCATTGTTGCAGGAGATATCATACATACATACATACATACATACATTTAGACACAACGTTTAAGTAACGGTTGGGATTTGGCGGGAATAACTGCCAACGACAGCTAACTAACTGGCGTCGCCATCAACGGACATCACCATTCGATTTTAATAAAGAGCATAATTAACATAATTTATCCTAATTAAAAAATTACATATATAATCAAGTTTATAATCCAATACCCTCCCCTAAACTTAATTAGGTAGAGTATGTTGTTTCTTAATACGATTCAGCACAAATAAGTTGGCTTCCTCGACTGCTTTTGCTGCTCTTTTGATATCGAAGGTTCTTCTTTTCAGTTTTTTCTTCATGCCGTGCTAATCAGAACCCATGAATAGAGCATAGTCCTTCATCTCTTGTTCAGGATCAATCGCTGCTTTAATGTGGTGATATTCTCTAGTCATGGGTGTTGTGTTTGTATCATCATTTGAAACTCTTGAAGTAGACTTAGTCTTGACATAGTTATATTCCAACTTTCCAGGATGTCAATGTATTCAGCATGAGTGACTCTCATGACATGTCCTTCATCCTAATTAAAACCTTATTTTTGCAATCAACGCCAAGTATTTTGTTCGGTGACATTTTTCTGATCGCCTTCATGTTTAACCACTAGAGATCGACTAAATCAATGGAACGACCCTCATCTACTTTCAGCGGTATCAGTCGTCTATTGGTATTATTAGATATGTATGCAAGAACTAAATAATCATTTCATTGAATTTTCTCTTAACTCAAATTTGTATTTGCATAAAAAACTTACATCATCTAATATAGATCAAGTAACATGATGCAATCACTGAATGAACTAAACACTAATCCACTCATAACTTGATCTTTCCCATCCAAGATTATGAATAGAATCTTGATCCAACTCTTTAAAGTAAGCATTCACATGATCATTCTTATACTTTTCATGTGCATTTTCTTCTTCTTTAGTGAATGCCCGTTCCTTATCTAATTCACATAATCGCATTTCTTCAACATTATGTGATAGTGTTAACATGTTTTCATCAATTGGTGTTTCAAACATAGAAGAACCCAAACAAGTTTCACCTGTTATTTTAACGATGAAGCCCTGTCAAATTAGTTGATCTAGACAAAGAATGTTCCGTGTGATCTCCAGCGTGTAAACACACTAGGAATCCTCATTTGGTGAGTATTAGTCTTGATATATATTAATCCTATACCCCTTATAAACATCATTTCACGATTATTTGTTCGTCATACGAATTATTTGTTAACATGTTTTCATCAATTAGTGTTCCAAACATAGGAGAACCCAAAAAAGTTTTACATGTTATTTTAACGATGAAACCCTGTCTAATCTAGACAAAAAATGTTCTGTATGATCTCCGGTGTGTAAAACAAATAGGGATCCTCATTTGGTGAGTATTAGTCTTGAGATCTATTAATCCTATGCCCCTTAAATACAAAATTTGACCATTATGTGTTCGTCATACGAATTCTTGAAACACTTGCACAGTGACAAGTTCCCAGAAAAATGATTTTTTAATGCAGAATTAACATACCACATGTCAAACCATAAGCGTGATTCAGTGCCGATGACAAGAAGATCTTCACCATTACCAGAAATCATAGTTTGATCTTGAGTACCAGTGTCAATGGCCTGTCGAATGAGGACAACCGCTTCGTCTTTTCTGTAACGACACATGTAATGCCCATATCGATGGCAATAATAGCATTGTCGTTGATTCAGTCTGGTTCTGCGCTTTGATCGTCGTTCTCTTTCATTGGTGCAATGTTTTCAGGGAAACTAGCTCTAATACCAGATTGTTAGATACAAAGAAACACACAAACTCACAAACACAACGAACACAATTGATACGAATGAAATTGGATAATAGAAATAATATCTTGGTAACTCCATTGTTGTAGGATACATCATATATATATCCTAGTTAGGATATATATATGATGTATATATATATATTACTAATATATTACATATATATATACACACACATTTAGAAACGAAACCGTTGAGATCTTGCGGGGATAACAGCCAACAGCAACTAAACGGTCAGTTCGGTTTATTGGTTATTTTCGGTTTTTGGAACACAATAAAATTATGTAAGATTCAAAAAAATAAAAAGTATAATTTAAATTTAAGAATCTTTCTTATATGTTTATATTTAAGTTATTATATTTAACCTTTTTAATTAATATTTTCCACATAAATCTAAACTTTTAATCTATTTTTATGTTTCTCCAAAGTTTTTATTAAGACATTTTTCAATAATACTTTGAAGATTATTTTTATATTAAATTATGTATTTGTTGTAGGCAATAAATAAATCATTTCAATTTAATAAATAAACCTGTTCATGTTTTATTATAAATACTTAACATTCCAGAATAAAATTAATAATTTCTGTTAGCATTAGTTAAACACTTAGGCGTTGTTTGTTTTTTCAGGGGTAAATTTTCAGTAGTTTGCGGATCACATTTGCAGATATCTATAGCAGTAGAGGTGGACAAAACTCTGCAGTCTGCAAGAAAAAGACTGTTTGTCTTTTAACTTTTGCAGGCTACAAATAAAATGAAATTTAAATAAACTTTATTTAAACTTAAAAGAGTTTTTCAACATTCAAATTTAAATAATAGTTATAAAACATTGAAATAATATTTATAAAAATCAAAGAAAATACACAATGTACGTGTTTATTATTTTAATAAACAAAACCTATTAAACATGTAATAAAGAAAATAATAAAAAAAGAAATCAAACCTCTGATGTTATGACATCGGCTGTCAAGGAGGTGGCGATGAGGGAGGGAGGTCGACGGTAGGAGGGTGGCGGCAGGGAGGAGGAGGTCGGCGGGGGGGGGGTGGAGGCAGGGAAAGAAGGTAGACGGGGAGGGAGGAGGAGGCGGGTGGAGGTCATCGACGGTGGTGAGGGAGGCGGAGGGTGGAGGAGAATGACGGTGAGGAGAAGGCAGCGGGTAGAGGAGATCGTCAGTTGGGAGGAGGCGACGAGTGGAGAAGAGGTGTGGAGGAGAAGGCTGGAGTAGAGGGTACTAAGATTTTTTATGTTTTGTTATGATATTAGGGCAAGAAGTTGTTCGAAGAGGTCATCCCATATCTGCAACAAAAGAGGACACGCAGAGGTTTTTTAATAAAATTGTCTTCGAGGAAACAAACACTCTGCAAACCTAAACGTTTGCACGTGGTCTTTGCGACGTAGACATAAGAGGACCAGAAAAGCTTTTCAGAAAAAAACAAACAAACAGCCCATCGGTTTTTGTTTCGGTTCGTTTTTTCGGTTCTGTTTACCCGGTTATTTCGGTTACGATTTGCTTATTTCGGTTACAATTCGATTATTTTGGTTTTATACTCACCCCTACTATATACAGCTATGTGTTTTATGATTGTAATGATAAGTTATAGCATAATATCACTTTGTGTAAAAAAAAACAAATAAGAAACACATGACTAGGCTCTGTGGTGACCTATGGCAAATCCCTCAGAATCCAATCCCTTGGTAATGTCCCCAGCCAAACTTCCTTATTCTATATCATAGTCTTTAATAAATACGTTGCAATTGGTACTCACGAAACTAAACAACAAACTTAGGATTGTAGTACCCCTGTTTGCCAAAGCTTACACTGTTAATGCATGGTAGTTCTAAATAGAGTAAATTGCACAAAACGTCCTTTAAGTTTCACCAATCTTGCTGGTTTCAGCCTTAATCTTTAAAAGTTGCCAAAACCAGCCTTTAAGATTAATTTTGTTGCAGGTTTCATCCTTTATCACTAACCCAGTTACTAATCCATGTTAAATGGCCTCACATGCATAGCATGTGAGGGTAAAACTGTCTTTTCATCTCTCTCTATCTTCTCTCTCTAAATATAAATCTAGTTCAAAACCTGGTTCTCCTCCACCATATATTATATATCCCTCAGAATCCAATCCCTTGGTAATGTCCCCAGCCAAACTTCCTTATTCTATATCATAGTCTTTAATAAATACGTTGCAATTGGTACTCACGAAACTAAACAACAAACTTAGGATTGTAGTACCCCTGTTTGCCAAAGCTTACACTGTTAATGCATGGTAGTTCTAAATAGAGTAAATTGCACAAAACGTCCTTTAAGTTTCACCAATCTTGCTGGTTTCAGCCTTAATCTTTAAAAGTTGCCAAAACCAGCCTTTAAGATTAATTTTGTTGCAGGTTTCATCCTTTATCACTAACCCAGTTACTAATCCATGTTAAATGGCCTCACATGCATAGCATGTGAGGGTAAAACTGTCTTTTCATCTCTCTCTATCTTCTCTCTCTAAATATAAATCTAGTTCAAAACCTGGTTCTCCTCCACCATATATTATATATGCTGCTCTTGTGAAAAGTACACAAATTAGATCTAGTACATTCGAGGTCGATCTCGAGTCATCAAGTGGTTGTTGTAGTACTGAAGCAACTAACAAACCCCTTGCCAGAACTAGAGAACCTTAAGATGGTGATGGTAGTCGGTATATCTTCTTGATTTGTACAGTAATTGATACATAGAATGATATATTGCTGCTTTTGTATCACACCTAATCGAATTCCACTTTCAGTTTTGAGCTGAATCACTAAAAATGCTGCTCTGTTACTCTGTTTTTGCAGATTATACAGAAACAGAGTATTCTAAATCAAGAAGACGACTCTGTTTTTGCATTGAAAACCATGATAAATTGAGACCCATTTCGATGTTTGATGATCGTATGTATACAATTTCAGTGTTTCACCATTAACCCACAGCTTCATCTGAATCATGTCTGCTGATTTCAACTCCCCTGTTCATGCCTTAAGTAAGCCGTGTCCGGCTCCGGCGCGCCGTTGATAGCTGAGGCCAGACACAGAGCCGCGCCGATCTGTGCGTTCAGATCCTGCTCGGTAACTAACGCATCAACAAACAGTTTCGCAACGGAAATGAACGGCGGTTTGGTGACGTGAGCAGCGATGGAGGCGGTGGCGCCGACGCAGGCGGTACGGACGACGGTGTCTGGATCACGTAACCGGCGGACGACGGCGGAGAGGAGTTTTGATAAGTGAGGTGATAATATGTTGCCGTGGGTTTCGGATAAGGTGGAGATTAAACGAATTGTGAGCCTCACATGCAGTTTAGAGTTTAAATGGATAAGGAGGAGTTTTGAAAAGACGGTTTTACCCTCACATGCTATGCATGTGAGGCCATTTAACATGGATTAGTAACTGGGTTAGTGATAAAGGATGAAACCTGCAACAAAATTAATCTTAAAGGCTGGTTTTGGCAACTTTTAAAGATTAAGGCTGAAACCAGCAAGATTGGTGAAACTTAAAGGACGTTTTGTGCAATTTACTCTTCTAAATATGTTAACAAGTTATGGTGAACTGCCACTTTAGTTATTAGAAAGAGAGTTTCCGGTCTATCGGTTAATAGATCCCATGTTGGTCGATACTTCTTTTAACTTTTCACCCAATATCGATGCTACCACACGCCACTACCACCTACACAGCCACTACCACATTGTTGCAAGATCGCCAACGCACCATAACCGCTAGTACGCACTACACAACTAGCCAAAACGTTGTCGCTACCACATCGTCGTTTTCACCTACACCACTAGCCACAACTTTGTTGCTACCACACTATCACTACCATATACACCACTAACCACAACATAACATGTACAAGGTATAAAAGACTAATTACATTTAAATTTGTATATATGTATTTGTATATAATATGCGTATATATGTATTCGTATGATATGTATGTGTATGCATGTAGATGTAATTTTATATGTATTATATGTGTATATATGTATAATATGTGAATGTATTTGTATAACATGTGTATGTATGTTATGTATGCCATATATTTGTACGTGTATGAATGTGTGTGTATGTATTCGTATTTGCATGTATGTGTGTGTATGATATGTGTATGTATTTATATAACATGTCTTTGCATTTTTGTATATGCATTATATGTGTGTGTATGTATGCATGTATATATATATGTATATGTATGATATGTACTTATATGATTTGTGTGTATTTGTACGATATGTATATATGTATGTGTACGTATTCATATAATGTGTTTGTCTCGTATGCGTATGTATATGTATATCTATGATTATGTGTGTATGTTTATACTATGTATGTATACGTATATATTTGTATGTACTTGTATGGTATGTATGTATGTATGTATTTATGTGTATGTTATTGTATGACATGTGTATGTGTATGTGTATGATTTGTATCATATGTTTATGTTTGCATGTGTATGTACTTGTATAATATGAATTTGTATGTTTGTGTATGTGTATGTATTTGTATGATGATTGTGCGTATCAGTTCTAATGTTACTAGTTTAGCCATTTGGACTAACACTCGAATTTCACTCATGGAATTTGATGTCTTTATATATTTGAATCCACAACACTTTTTGATTTTTTTCTTAACTTTAAAGTCCACATTAGTATGATTTCGGCACCCACTTGTTAGCATTTTCGGGATCGTTACCACTTTGATACAATACCGGTTTTTTACTTGTTTTGACGATTTTCAGGATTGGTACTTCAAATAACGTATCGTATGGAGTATGTTCGACACCGGTACCCAATTTTGACAATTTTCAGGATTGGTACTTTCAATACCGGACCAAACTCATCCCTAGTTGTAAGCACACCAGATAAGTGTTTACACCTAGGTATAATGGTCCTCAGATAAGTAAATTAGCAACAACCATTAGGAACATATATATCTAATTATGGTAAGGATATCATGAGCTAGATCATGACTAGATTGGAAACACAACATATTGTTTTTTTGTCAAGGAGAAAGATAAAGAGATACGACCATTGTAGCTTATACCAAAAAGATTGTAATCTCATTTGCATTTAGTTATTACATCACATTATTTGATAATATATTTATCCAACTTAAAACTATCTTTTGTAGTTTCATCTGACGTTTTTCTAAGCTTTAGTATTTGGTAGGGGTGTTCAAGATCGGATAATCCGATTTTCGGATATCTGAAAATTTCTGATAGTAAATATTAATATCTGAATCATCGGATATCCAAAATTTCGGATATGAAACGAATATCTGAATTTATTAAAAAAGTATCAAAAAATATGTTTTATGCATCGGTTAAAACTAAACCTATATTTGATTTTTCAAATTTCCAACATTGAAAATAAAAAGACAATTATAAATCCGCACCCGAATCCGATTATTTACTATTTTTACTATATTTCAAACTATATATAGTGCTCTTATACTATATATATTTTATAAAAAAATAAGTTTTCGGATATCGGATAATCTAGTTATCCGAAATTTCTGAAATCAATATCCGAACCCGAATCCGAAAATTTGGATTTTTGGATATTTCGGATTCGGATGTTCGGATCCGGATTTTTTTAACACCCTTAGTATTTGGGTACGTACATGACATTCTTAACGGATCTTTTGACCCATATGAAGAAACTTTCTACAAAAAACTGAAAGGTTCTCTCTAATGATGCAATTAGAGACACTTGTTGGTTAAAGAACTCCCCAAGATCATGTTCAAATACTATGATTGGCATCTGCTTTATCGGAAGTTCACCCAACTATTATCATATTTATAAAGAGTTTTTTGGACACTATCTTTGAAAAGCGGTAATTATAGTATATGGTTTTGATATAATCGACTCAGCGACGTAAAAATGGAGATCATTGAATTACATAAAGTTTGTTGATGATGTTTTCTTGATTGACCCACAACCGATCACTAAGAGCGATTCAATTTACATGTTATTACTGAATACTACTGACATCTTGAAATTTCATGCATATTCTAGAAGCATGGATACTTGGATAATATAGATGGGTTGACATTTTTAAAGTAATTTGTCATTCGAGAATTTGTAATCATATTCTAGGAAATAAATGTAACTATAGATGAATATGTATCTTTAAGGCTGGAAACTAAAAAATTCTATTTTTTATTAAATCTATTATTGATGGAGTACCTATGGATAATCCGTCAGTAATCAAATTTTGTTCGGAGAAAGGTCCATCGGTAATTTGTCGGTAAAGAGTCAAACATGGCTGGAGAAGTTAAAATTGGTCGGAGAAGAAGCGCTGGTAAATGCTCCAATTGTAAAATTCGTCGGTGTTCCATCAAAAAAGTATCACATACAACCAACATATCGAGGGGTATCACTAAGAAAATCTCGTCGTATCACCGATGGATGTATTTGTTGGTGATTCCCCTGTCTTATAGTAGTGCTAAATTTAACAAAAAAGGAATGCTAAGTATTTTTCATATTACCTGTGGGCAGTTTGCAAATCCCAGCTTGTTCTTGCATGTAGAAGTTTACGTAGCAAAACTTTGACATATGTGTTATCTGTTGAAAAATATAAAAGAACCAAAAAAATGTATTGATAAAATAAATTCTTTCAATATATTAAATAAGTTATCTCTTTATACATAAAGATATCATAATAAAAATGATACTAATAAAGTTAATATAATTATAAAACGTTAATAACTATATTGATAATTAACCCCAGCTAACTCCAAATGAACCCATAGCCTAGCCACTTTTATTGGAGCCAGAAGAACACGTAAGAAAATCCACTACAGCCTTCACTGCCCTTAGGAACACATTGCCGGATGAGGAACATTTCTTTTAGCTTCTGTCATTCTTTGTTATAGCTATTTCGAGTAAAAACAATTGAATGCATACGGATATATATGGTTTGGTTTTCGTTTTTAGGTGAATTGGATTTTAATAATCCTAAGTTGCTCTAATTGGCCGATAATAATCTTAACTTCAAAAATTCCCTACAACAGTCCCAACTTGTAACATTTTGGCCACCAATGATCCTTGTCTAACTGGGTTAGTTAAATGTGACGTGGCAGATGACGTGAATGCTTATGTGTTTAAAATCTAAAAGATTTGATGCCTATGTGGCCTGTGACGTGGATCATGTCTGTTCTCACCACATATAACACACACCAACACTTCACAATCCTCATTACACTAAACCCTAACACTCAAATCAAGAAAATCGATGATTCGTTCCTCCATAAAAAAAAGTTCACATGTCTGTTTTCCCTATTTATAAACAATCTAACCCTAACTTAGAACATTTGAGTAAATGTCGACATCATCGTCTTCTACATGCTGCCCAAATAAAAACTCTAAAATCCTTAAAGTGGATTTGGATGGAAACATCTACTGTAATCATGATATGCTTGCAATTCTTCGAGCAGTAAGCCATAACAGGGATCGATTAGGCAAGGAATTTTATGGTTGCCCTCTCTAGCCAGTAAGTCTTCCTTTAGATTCTCCTACATGTCGTTGACGTGCTCATATTGTTGTTGATTAGAGAATGGACTGCAAATTCTTTTTGTGGAAGGAAGATTTGGAGAATCTCTTTAAGAACAATTATGTTGCAGACAATCCATGCTATGAAGGTTTGAAGATGGAAAATTTGAAGCTACAAAACAAGATATTAGAAGAGGAGAATAGAAAATTGAAACATAAGCTTTCAAAGGACAAGTCCAAGCTGAACTTAAAAGGGTTGCGTTAGGTTTTGTAATAGTTATGGCAATATGGTTGGTTTTTAGTGTCCACAAGAGGGAATTGTAGGGTTAGCAATGTCAATGTATGGTGTTGATGTAATGACTATTGACTTAATGAAATGTTTTCTGCCTTGTGTTAATGTACTGATGTTTTACGTATTGATGATAATTCACTGCAACAAACTGGACTATAGAGAAACTGCGATATATACAAACTGCATTCAAGCTGGACTATATACAAACTGCGATATATACAAACTGGGCTACATACAAACTGAACAAATGCAAACTTAAAAAAACTGAACAATTGCAAAGTTAACATATAGATCTTGCGATTACATAATAAGTTGCATTACATTCCAAAATACACAAACTGAACAACCAAGTCTTCTGCGATAAACTTACTACTACATACCATACACACACTAATACCAAAATCCATGAACTATAAAGTCATCATGCATCATTAACTACCAACAAGCATACAAAACACATAAATACTTATACCAACACAAAACAAACGGCAATATAGGTCTTCATGCTTCACTTTCCTTTCCCTCTTCCCCTTACATGACCCTTTGCCAGTCCCCTTTGACTAGCACCCCAGGATGGTTGACTGGCAGCTTGTGAACCTTGACTCGCTTGAACTCTTGCTTTCTTTGGCCTTCCCCTTGGGTTATTAGAAACACCCTCAACAGATCTTTTCTTCGCATTTGTGCAGCCCTTCTTATTGTGCCCTCTCTCCTTACAATTGCTACACTTCATCATATTACCATGTTTCGACAGTTTTCCTGGTTTCTTAGGGTTCTCGTGTGGGTCTTTCCTTCTATTCTTCTTAGGTCTTCCAGGCCGCACCTTGATTGGAGGTGGGTCAAAAGGGTAATCAACAACTGGCCAATACTTCTCACTAGGAAACGGAGGAATGGTATAAGCATAAGTCTTCAAATACTCTGACTTGTGATAACATTCCAGCGACTGCACAAACATGCTTACAAGGGATACCCTTTAAATCCCATTTCCTACAACTGCAAGTTTTCCTTCTCAAATCCACAGAAACATCATCCAGCTCTCTAACTTGGAATACATTCCTTGATGATGGATACACCTCACACATATATGCCCAAGACTTTCCTTTCTCAAGTTTCTCTTGTATATTTGGACACACAATCAAGCGTTGTTCATCCATTTCTGCCTGTTTGGTTGTGAGCCTAGTCATTATTGCAACCCGGATGTCTTCAAGCATGTTGATGATGTGTTTGGATCTGGACTGGATAATGTAACCACTAAAGCTCTCAGCCATGTTATTAACAATAACATCAAACTTTGTATCAGTCTTTAGATATGCCCTTGAGAGACATTGTGGGTTTTGCTTCAAGAATGCCTCAGCAGCTTCAGCTGATAGCTGTTCCATCTCCCTAATGGTTGCCTTGTATTCAGGAACACAATAGGCCCTACAAGCTTTCCAGAAAACTTCTTTTAACTCATCTCCCTTGAAGTTTTTATGCCAATTGGCATAAATGTGTCTAGCACAATTCCTGTGTTCAGCTTGAGGCCACACTAATGCAACAGCATTAATTAAACCCTGTCACACACATAAATGTTAGTAAAAAACATAAGTGTAACAAAACATAAGTATAACAAAACAAAATTATTACCTTCTGTTGATCAGATATTAATGTCCAGCCTTTCCCACCATCATTGACTTCCAAACACTTCCTTAACTCTTCAATGAACAATTCCCGGCTATCATTTGTTTCACCTTCAACTACTGCCCAAGCCACAGGGAACATTTGGTCGTTTGCATCCCTTCCCATTGCACCCAACAACATACACGAAGAAAAGTTTTTAGGAAACAACCATCTAAACACAGTGCCTTCCTGCAACCTGCTAAAAACCCCTTCTTCAGCCCATCAAAACATATAGAGTCTGTAAAAGGTCTCACATGTGGAACTTGGATCAACATTTATGAAGCCTGGTGGGGCAGTTAAAAGTTCAAAAGTGGAAGTTAGTTTTGCTCCCCTTAAAGCCTCCAAATATGAAGCAAGTGTACTATAGTGATCCTTCATTGATCCATAGAGCTTACTTGTGCACAATTCTTTGCCTTATATGCCAACCACTTAGTTATCAAAACCTTATACGTCTCCTTTACTGCTAGTTGGATCTCTTTAGCAGACCAGTTTGGCTTAGCTTTAAAAACTTGCAAGAATTCTTTAGCTATAAACTCAGCAGTCAACTGTCTGTTCTTAGACATGTTCCTTAGACAGTTGTGTTTGTTTACTACCTTCTTAACCATATAACAACACTTAGCCTCATGAAAAGAACAATAGATATGAAAAGGACAGTTTTTAACACAACTTATACCAACACGCCCTTGTCTACTCTTATCACTAACAGAAACACAGATTCTTACCATTTTCAATAGCATACTTCTTAACAGCCTGTTTGAAAGCCTCCCTTGTTGGGAACCTTATTCCTACAACCCAGTTAAACTTCTTCCAGTTTGTTTCGTCATTTACAACTGGAACATCAACAACATACTTTTTACCTATGATGTCATCTTCTTCACTTTCACCAGGTGTCTTCACATCACCATCTGAGTCGTCATAAACTTCTGTATGACCACCACCACCTAAAACTGGAACACCACCTTCTTTGTCAACTGCATTTCGTATACAATTCTCCACAAATTTCTTTGTACTTTCTGTATCTTCCTTGTTAACCTTCTTTATGGCAGCAACTGAATCTCTCCACTCAACATCCTCCTCATCAGAGCCACAACCAATTACCTCTTCAACACTGTTTTCATAACCATCTAAACTAGTATCATCCTCATGAGATCCAGCACTATATAACTCATCTTCAGAATCAGAATCATCTAAACTAAAACCATCCTTATCAGACTCATCTTCACCTACAATAGTAGTCTCCTTAAGTGCAATTGCAGCCTCTCTATCAGTTTTTTCTAGTTCGTGTTTGAGTCAACAAGCAAGGTTTAATCCACAGACTTACTACACCCTTTATTAATTGAAACAAGGTTGAGTGTCAACTGCTGGTGTTACAACCCTTCTAGCAGTTGACCTAGAGAATTTGGCTGGGCTTTGATACTTGGCTGTTATGGGCTTCTGGTTTGTTGGACTGGGCTTGGGGGTTAGTGGGCTTGTTAATTGGTCCCTGTTGGATGTATAAATCAAGTACTTCACTAGAATTCACGGCAACCGTCCTCCCCACCTTAATAATATCCCCATCACTAACCAAACGTCTCAACCCACCATTACCAGGTAAAATGAAATAAATATGGAAATCTTTTGATGCATAAGAACCAGTTTCCATCACATAATCAACTAACTCAAAATAAGAAAGCTTATCAATGTCTAACTTTATTAGTTCATGATCACCACTTACATACCTAAACTTGCGGATTAGCCACTTCAAACGTACCACCATACCATATCCTGACGTTGATGATTTCTGACATTTCTGACTCAGAATGAGCAAACGATCGGAGTGAAGAAACCCTAGGCTCAATGATCGAACTTTTTTTTATGGAGAACGAATCATCGATTTTCTTGATTTGAGTGTTAGGGTTTAGTGTAATGAGGATTGTGAAGTGTTGGTGTGTGTTATAAGTGGTGAGAACAGACATGATCCACGTCACAGGCCACATAGGCTACAAATCTTTTAGATTTTAAACACATAAGCATCCACGTCATCTGCCACGTCACATTTAACTAACCCAGTTAGACAAGGATCATTGGTGGCCAAAATGTTACAAGCTGGGACTGTTTAAGTAATTTTTGAAGTTGAAATTATTATCGGCCAATTAGATAAACTTGGGATTATTAAAATCCAATTCCCCTTGTTTTTATAAACAAAAGAGATTACCTGTAATTTCCCAAGCATGTTCCAGTTAATTTCCGTCTCTGTTATGTGAAAGTTATGATAGTAATTTTATGTTGTCGGCATTGCTTAGCTAGGTTGAACTTAGGGATGGTTTTGACAGTCAAAGTTCACAGAAATTACTTCCATACTTGTAGATAATAATTTTATTGTTTGCTAATACACATTATTTCACCATAATTTCATCATACAGATGTATTTTCTATTTCTTTTAGTTGTTTTTGTTGATGTTAATATATATAGATGTTTATGGTATGATTTAGGAACTTTTTTCATGGATGGAGCTTAGTGTCGGCTAGATGTGGCATTTTTTTTTGCTTCGTAGTGTAAATTTTAACGAAAATTCTGGAAAATTTTATATGTATTAAGTCCGACTCCTCCTTTTATTTTTAAAAGAAAAACTTTCGGCCCCATTCAAAAGTTCAAGCTCCTCTACAGTTTTAATTTATAGGGCAACACGCATAAGCACATGTTACTTGTACCATACCTTCTTCACAAGCATGTGTGGTAGCTTCCAATATGTAACTGATAAGTATGTTCTATAATTATTTAGAAAAGAATCGTTTATATCTTTATTTTTATTAATTAAATGCATCATAAAAAATAGTGTAAAATTTATACATATATATATATATGTATATCAAAAAGTTTTGGAAATTTTAAAAGAGTAATTTAGAAGGAGATAAATCATTTAATATCCTCCATTTTATAAACTTTGCTAATCAATAATGGTTTTGATTGGTTATTTGCGAGTTCCCTGTTACCCTAATATTTAGAGTTCTCAAATAACTCTTCTCATACACACACACTAGAAGGTTGTTGGTGCGATGCGACAGGGAACACAACACACTGACAACAACACGTACTGATATAGCGTTTGAACAGTTAATTGGTGAATTGTCATATAAATTTGAAGGTTTTAATAAAATAAAAATGATCTTGAGAACTTAGATAAACACAAAATTGATCGTTTACGTAAGGAGATGATCAAATAGGAAGTATGTTTTGGGTAGGAAGGATAGGAAGTAATCTTAGCCGTCCATCAGAAAAGTAGAAATACAAGTGGAAAGATATTTTAGTCAATCTTCTTTTATCTATTCTTTCTATTTCCTTTCTCTGTATCTTCAAAACCCAGATGTTCAAAACCCACCATCTTCAACATTTCATTCCTTTTCTCTCTCTAGAATTAGACATCACGGTGCAATTTTTCTTCATCAATGAATGGTTCGAACACTCAATCAACGTGTTCTTCGATTTCTTTGAAGAAAACCCAGTTTATTTTCTATAATTTCTCATTTTTTTTCAATTTAACATGATGCGATGGAATTGATATTTCTGTTAAAACAGGTACTCCTCTTCTCAAATTTCTCAAACATTTTTGAATTCAAAGTGAAGATATCTTTGATTCTACTCAGTCTCTTGATGTATTCATGCGTTTGGGCAACATCATTAGTTCCAATTTATTGAGAAATCATTAATAAAAAGTTGCACACCAGGTGTTTGACAAAATGTCTCAAAGAAAAATTGCATTTACCTTTCATCTAAAGTTGCGTTTTACAAAAGAATGAAAAAACACACTTTTTGGGTGTTTTTTGGTCCATTGCGTTTTACAAAATAATGAAAAACACAGGTTTTTATCCATTGCGTTTTACAAAAGAATGAAAAACAAACTTTTTGGGTGTTTTTTGTCCATTGCGTTTTACAAAATAATGAAAAAACACAGTTTTTTGTCCATTGCGTTTTACAAAAGACACTTTTCTTTTGTGATTTTAGTCCATTGCGTTTTAGAAAGTACACTTTTTTTATATTTTTAGTCAATTGCGTTTTAGAAATAAACTTTGTTTTGTGTTTTAATTCATTGCTTTTTAGAAGAAAAAAAACAATTTATTTTATGTTTTTTAGTCTATTGTGTTTTATGATGGTTTGTTGAACTTGAAATGAAACTATATGATAATAATGTTGGAAATTAAGTGTGTTTGAATGAATGTCCCAAAATGTTAAACCACTTGTCACACATTGGTGTGGAGACAAAGTATAAGGTTATTTATAAGGTGAAACATTTGCCTAACCAACATAACTTTATAACATGTTTTACCATAAGTCCTACGCGGGGTGGCGTGGCGGGGGGGGGGGGGGGATGCAAATTGGAACCGGAATTTAGTCGAACTCGTGTGCACCCGCACGTCCTGGGACACGAATGCAGTTCTGAAAACCCGGGCCCGCGTGTTGCTGTTCTTGCTCTGCGTTTTTTATTGTCAGAATTGTTTACAGATCGCTGCGTTTTTTACTGTCAGTAACAGTTGCGTTTTACAGATGTTGGTTCGCTGCGTTTTTAACTGTTTACAGATCGCTGCGTTTTTTTACTGTCGGTAACACTTGCGTTTTACAAATGTTGGTTTGCTGCGTTTTTTACTGTCTGTTAGCTTTTGCACTGCGTTTTTAACTGTTGCGTCCTACAGATCATTGTGTTTTACAGATCACTTACAAATCGCTGGTTTGATTGTAGACTGTTTTGGTTTGCTGCATTTTTTAACTATCTTTTTTTGGGTTTTTTTCATTGCGTTTTACGGAACTGGGTTTTCGAAAATTATTTTTTTGAAATATAGCAATAGCATACTCGTTTTAAAGATAAAAAAACGCTCGTTTTTTGGTGCAAATAAAAAAATAATATCGTATGAAAGAGTTATTAACGTTTAAAAAATGAGGGGGAATTGGAGGAGAGAGAAACTATTACCTTGGATTGACTAGAATGCCCCTACAAAAACCACGCGCTCCTCTTTTTGATTCAATTTAATTCATTTAATCTTAACCCTTGATTACTAAATGGATGGATAAGATTACTTGTATCCTTCCTAGTGATAGAAACTTTCTATTATATCCTAACCCATTAGTAATTAGATTTCTAAAATAATTTCATAACTACAAAATTAAAGATGTAGTCTAACTAATTTATGTTATTTATAATCATTATTATTTAGTTACCTTTTTTGTATTCAATCGACTGACATATTTGTGTTAAATTTAATTAAGAGAGTCAAATTCATAAAAGACAATTTTGCCTCCTTTTATCTCTTAAAATTAATATATAAAGACAATTATGTCCTAAATGTATTATTATATGCTTATCCATGAAACAGTTAGGGGCTGTTTGTTTACCTCTTAATGAGACTGAATGATTCAGACCTCTTACTGATTCAGTACTTGATGGTTCAGACTGTTTGTTTCGCGAGCAAATGTCTGAATGGTTCAGACATTTGCCTCTGAATGGTTAAGCATTATACTGAGTCTGAATGGTTAAGACATCTAATCTGAATTGGTCAAACATTTGCCTCTGAACGGTTAAGCATTATACTGGCTCTTAATGGTTAAGACCTCTTACTAGTTCAATACTTAATAGTTCAGACATCTTACATCTTACTGGTTCGGCACTTAAACATTCAGAGGTTGTCAAACAGCCCCTTAATCTCAATAAGTTTATGGGTGCTACCCTCCCTTTTTTCGTTAAAGAGTTTTCTTTTTTCTTTTTCTTTTTAAGAATGGGAATATTTAAACTAAAGCTTCATTTCCTCTCTTTACTTCATTTTGGTTTTACATGTCAAGGGAGCTATGTCTGGTTAAAATTTCCCAATACTTAAAAAAAGGGTAAATGTACGATACCCCTGACCGCGGAAGGGATCTTTCTCCCCAAACTAGCTTAGCCACATAGCTCTCTGGCGGTTATTACCCTCCGGAATCCGAATACTGGGGTTGCCAGGAATCGAACCCGGTTCCTCTGGGAAGAGGTGGGTGAGGCTGGTCACTGGGACACCCCAATGGTTAATTTCCCAATAGTTTTCTGAGAACATAATTTTGATTTTCATGTTACCTTCCTTGAATTTGAGAAAAATGCAATTAAAATATGAATTTTGTGAATATTAGCCATATGAAAGAAAAAGAGAAAAAACGAAAGTACATTTCTTGAAAAGAAATAATAAAACAAAATAAGAACCATTCATTCCGGTTCCGGGAAAAGACTAGTGTGTAATACTTTAACTATTAGCAAAGAAATCATTGGTATCTTGAATCAGAAATCGCAGGTTGATAGATTTTTTTAGAACCGATAGCTCAGACACGTTTTAAATTAGTTTTTATATGCATATCGACCTTCATTGTGAAACTGTAACATTTAACCACTTAAGAAGTAACAGACTTACCATACACTTTAATACCACTAAGCTATATTGTTAGACTAATTGTCGACCCAATCAAGTTGGAGTGCAAGGAGGGCGGGGTAACAAGGTTCACAAGGTGTGGATTAAGTTGAGATAATTATTAGTCTTTCAATTAATTAGTTATTTTAATTGTGTTTAAATTAAGGATTAAACAAGTTGTCTTAATTCCTATCAATCATCTATTTGATTTGTCCAAATTGTAATATTCGTCGAAAAACGGGTCTCAAAACCCGCTTCGTTTAATAACAAAGTATTCAGTTATAAATTTTCGTTGCGTATTTATTGTTCAGATTATTTTAAATAATACATAATTAATAAACATTTTAGAATTTAAAAACCATAATTAATAAATAATAAAAATAAGTGAATAGAAAATAAAATGGAGCCGCCGGGTCTCGAACCCGGGTCTCCCACAAACACAAACACACACCACACCACTCCGCCACACACTTTCTTTGTGACAATTTACCTAAAGTAAAACCCTAAATCAAAACCGGAAATCAACGCGCGCTCAGAACGCGAAATCGCCGGAGAAAAACCAAGACTCCGCTAATGTTGCCTTTTCCCCTTGACTGAAACACGTAAACTGATTTCGACATCAGTTATAACCGTCGCATAACACCCAATTTGGTCAAAAACCGTTACCTTTGAAGATTGAAAATCTTGACCACGAAATCATGGCTTCTAATTCGAATCAATTGGCCTGTTTCCACTACAAATACCCACCCAAACACCTTGTAAACTTTTCGCTCAGAATCACGCTCACTCCTCCACTCAGAACACATCGCCGGAAATTCTCGCACTCGCCGAAATATCACCGAAGAACCGAAGCCTTACTCCTAATCGATACAATCATCTAAACCTTTCTTGCTATCTCTTGATTAGTAATCTAATTGCTCAACACAATAATCGAAACTGTTAAACAGTTCACTCAGCCGGAATCCGCAAATCAGAGCCGACGAAATCTTGCCGGAAATCTGAAGCAAACTCGCTGTTTTGGTATACCATATCACTTAATTTTCTTTCCATTTCAATCAAGTATAAGTTGTGATCGATTAAACAGAACAGTCGGATTTCACTGTTCTGTATTTTTAAGCGAAGAAGATGAAGATGAAAATGTGTATTAGTATAATTAAAAACGGATATTTAACCGGGTTAGACACACAGTCCAGCGGTGGACTGTGTGCAAATGCAATACACACGTCCCGAGTTCGAATCGCACACGTTACCGACTTTCAAAAATAAAACCAACATTTTTAAAACCTAATCAGATCGAGTCATAGTATATATATAAGAGAATATAATCCAGTAGTTAACAGATTAGACACACAGCCAATGTTGGGCTGTGCGCACTCGACGAGACCCGAGTTCGACTTCGGGTCTCTGCAACCGGTTCGGCCATATAAATCATTTTTAATAAAAACCAAATAAGGTAAAAGTTAATTAGTATATATATATAATTAAAATAGAGAATATTTCAGGTTAGACACGTAGCTCAGTTGGTAGAGCTGCGTGCACGCATACGAGAGGTCCCGAGTTCGAACCTCACTAGCCGCATAGAATGAACACAGTCTGACCGGTCAAGACCCGGTTAAACCTGACAAAAGTCAACCTTTTTATTTCATTTTTATTTATTTATTTAATTGGAAAATTAATTAAAAATACTTAAAAATAGGATTTTTAAAGTTAGAAAATTTCCTTAAACTCACAAAAATAAACCTAAAAATCCCATTAAGAGCACTAATTAAAATATTAATCTCAAATAAATTTATTTATTTATCCAATCATTTTGTTATTATCTAGGTTAGTTTTTCCCTCGTCGATTGAATCATAAATTCGTGCGCATTCATCGTCATCAAAGAACGCACCCATTGTGAGTGAATCTCTACCAATTCCCCGTTTTAATCATGTTTTGGGGTGTATAATGTGTCGTATAATTCTTTTATTTTATTTAAACACTTGTGCATACATCATATCCGTGATCAATGTATATCAAATGTGTATCAATTGTTGTGTGAATTATATGTAGATTGGATTTATCATTTTCAGTGCACGCATTTCATTAGGCCCATCAGTTCCCCGTGGGATACGGGTTGAGCATCAGGAGCCTCATTAGATCGGCTCCGTTTGATTGAGCCTTGATCTCACATACATCATCATTCATGTCATATACTCATCCAAAGTGGTTTGTGATTGTTTATCTATATATGTTTGCTCACATGTGATTATTGCACGAAATTTTCTTTATTAAATAAAACAAGAAATTAGTAAAAATGTTTTATCAAGGTTCACTCGCCAACTTTTGTTGACCCAAAATATTCCCCGTTTTACACATGATACAGGTGATCCAGCTGAGACAGGAAACACTTAGGAAGGCCTAGAAGAATAAACAAGTTTATGCTTTGGAATAATTATGTAGTTTCATTTTCTTATAATTGTTTAATTTTGTTTTGGATATTTAAGTTGTAATTTGAATTTATTAAATATGAAACATCTTAGTAAACATCATGAGCTTTGGTGATAACCCAATTATGCCCCGACTTTTATTCCGCTGCGGGTCGGGGTGTGACACAAATAGCTTAGCTTGTCTAGCAAGTTAGACAATTAATAGACGATTCGAGTCATGAAATCATCTATAGATTCATCAAGAGTTTGTAATCGGTTTTTAGTTATTTTATGGTTAATAAGATCGAGAGATATTCGTTTTAATTTTCGTATTTATTATCGATAGGGACTTGAGATACCGCAAATACATAGATAACAATACACAAGCATCAACGAGAGTCTTAAGACCCATGTCATGTACATGTGAAATGGAATTGCATGTAAAAAATGAAAAAAAAGGCTATATAAATAAATAGAAAGAATATAAGAATTTGGAGTTAAGATGGTTCAAATAACTTGTTGCTAGAATCTAGGTCGAAAAGAACAAGAAAAACGCTAGCTCGAAATCAGCTTGAATAGTTTACAAGTCAAACCGTGTTAGCTCGTTTAAAATTCAAGCCAAGGTGAACTTGAATGGTTTTAAACCCTAAAACAAACATGGGTTTAGGTTGGAAAGTTGTTATCGTCACATTTAGTTGTATGTTGAAGCCATAAACCTATGCGATGATTACGTTTTAAATATTTTTAGCTCCTGTCCACAAAAAAAAATTGGAGAATCCGGTCTGTGACACCAACGAGGTGTTAATGAATGATTACTTTGTGGAGAATCCGGTCTACAATGTGAAGCGTTTAGGGATCGGTTTCGTTTGCCAAATGAATTATTTTTAAAGATTGTAGGAAACATTGAAGCAAGCGAAGAATGGTTTCAAGAACGTTAAGATGGGAGGGGCAAACGAAGTTTCACTCCGATACAAAAATGCACGTCGCCATTCGCCAACTTGCGACAGGTAACCCTCCTGATCAATTTGATGAATACTTACAAATGACGGAAAGAACCTCGAGTGTGTGTTTGCAATTTTTTTGTAACGCCGTCATTAAGTTGTATGCCAAAGAGTTTTACGTAGACGACGAGACAGACATCCACGTATTACGCCGCACATGAGGCTAGATGCATATTCCCGGATGTCGGTAGTATCGACTGCACACATATCAAGTGGAGAAATTGTCCAAGAGAGTTGCGAGGGGCGTATGTTAGGGGTGACGTTAAAAGGCCGACCATCTTACTTGAAGCGGTGGCCTTGAATGATTTATGGATTTGGCATTCGTAACGACATCAATGTTTTGTATACATCGTCGTTGTTTCAAAACGTAACAGATGGTACCACACCTTTCTGTCCATTTATGGTTAACGGAAAATATTACAGACGAGGCTTTCTACTTGTGGATGGTATCTACCCATCATGGTCTATTTTTGTGAAAGCCCTTTCATTTCCTATCGAGCCTAAAGAAAAAGGCGTTCAGGAAGTTGCAAGAATCGGCAAGAAAAGATGTTGAGCGGGCTTTTGGTGTTTTAAAGGGTAGATGGGGATACTAGGCCGACTGGTTCGTGCGATGAATAAAAAACAATCCATAGCATAGTATATGCATGCATCATATTGCACAATATGCTAATCAAAGAAGACGAACGTGCAATTTCTC
Organism: Scalesia atractyloides; assembly: GCA_947069175.1. Classification (NCBI taxonomy): domain Eukaryota; kingdom Viridiplantae; phylum Streptophyta; class Magnoliopsida; order Asterales; family Asteraceae; genus Scalesia; species Scalesia atractyloides. The sequence goes on from CAMTDV010000014.1 coordinate 31,468,767, forward strand.
CAGATTAGGTACCGGATGCTCCAACACAAAATCCCGTTCCAGAAAATGTCCACCAAGACTTGGGCAGTGAAGAACTTCACTTTCGGTTGAGATATGATCTAATTGAATATGTAGGTTCTTTAGGTTTGGAATTTCCCAATTCGGACGAAGAGTAGGTTTTGTTTATGTATCTTTTTAATTCTATATGTTTATTTTTTAGTTGTATTTTTAGAAATATTGTTTTTTATTTAAATGAAATTTATAATTTCTAATTTTATTGTTAATTTATAATTTATAAATTAAAATTGTATTGTTAATTCATAATTTAAAAAGAAAAAAGAAAAAAAAAACCATCACTAGTGATGGAGTGATGGGCACCCCTAGTAAAATCCATCACTATTGATGGAATTTGGCTCGATGACGTGGCGTATGGTGATTAGATGTTGTGGGTGATGGGTGAGTGGTGAGTGATGGGCGCCCCTACCCCCCTAAGGGTGCATGGGCACCTTGCTAGTGATAGAATTCCATCACTCACAACATCCAATCACGTTCCGCTGCGTTATCGAGCTTTACTCCATCACTAGTGATAGATTTTACTAGGGATGCCTATCACTCACCACACTCAACAATTTCTCTCACGACCCAACAATTTCCCTCACAACCCAACAAATCTTCACGCGTGAGAAACTTTGAGGTGCACAAACCCGAATACAATCCCGAGTGAGAAACTTTGAGGTTGCAGTGTACAACCTACCAAAAAAACTTCATTTCTACGTTACAGGTTTCATCTCGGATTACAACAGGATCTTCATTACTAATTAGTGTTTTGGCTGCAATTACAAGCATGTCTAGTCCTTCAAGTTCTGTCACCGGTGCTTCACATTCATCCTTCTGTGATTCATCTTCTATTTTCACCTTCATTTGCATACTCTCATACATCCTTCTCACCATTTTATTCTCTGCAATTCCCTGTCACATTTTCCACGAAACCAATTTCCTTTCGGAATACAAGCAAGTTGCGGTGGACGCACAGTAGATATGATAAGCTTGATCACAACCATCACAAAGAACGATCCGACCATTGTCCTTATCCTCGAGGCAATGTCTACATAGACAAGAGGGCAGTACCAATACGAACCATAAACACCCAACTGTTTGGTTGTTAGGCATTTTTCATGGTAGAATTTGTGAGCACATAAAGAATGCCCACACGCTGTAAACTTTTCATCTATCTTCACCTCAGACTTGCAAATAAAACAAACGTATTGATGTTTGACTTTCTCAGTTGCCCCGTTATATAGATGTTTGTTAGAGCATGGTTAACGAGGGGTACGGAAGCAGCAGATTTTAGCTTCTCACATACTACGCAGCTATCATGAGGTGACCCTTATCCGTTCGAACCACAGTTGGCACAATACCAACTTTTGAGCGGGATTGATGTACCTACGAGCTCGGTACATGAGAGGTGGTATATATCTTCACATGAATCGCCAACTAAACAGTTTTCGACATCGGTTTTTCTCCACATCCTTTGCAGCCACAAGCGGCTTCTGGTTTCCGACAATCTGTTGCACAAAGTTAGATATAGAGAACAAGTTGGCGGTTAAATTTGTGTGTTTGTTTTGACGTACCTGCTCGTAGTGAGCACTAGATTTATCGGAAAGACTCTATGCAAGTGTAACCATCTCGTTGCCAACTTGTTAAAGCTTTGCCCATACCTATCCAGATTAATCCACAGGGAAAATTGTCTTCAACATATCACAATTAAATCTAATATTTTAATAAGATAAATCCAACTCAGAACAAATGGATACTTGTAGGATATTCTTTAAGGTAAAGCATTGGTGAAATTTTATAAGCTCCACTCCATTCTTCAACCTTGATTTTATAGCATCTAAAATTTATTGGACCATAATATATTCCACAGAATATTTTCTCTTATTATTAGCCTATCATTACTTTTTTTCCATGTTTAGTTTTGGTAGGTTTTCTATTTATTCCTTTGTCTGTATCTCCTCTTGATCATTCGAAAATAATAAAACAAAATTCATTCTGATCTCTTGATTTCTTCATGGTATCAAAGCGGTTTTAAAACCCTCGATACGGTTAACCTAGGATGGCCGGAGAAGACAAACAGAAGGGTACCAAAACAAATGATGGTACCACAACCGATCACAACTCACCTTATTATCTCCACCCCTCCGATTTCCAAAACAACTCCACGTAAACGATGTCCTCACGGACAGCAATTACACCGATTGGTCACAAGAGATGACCAATTTTCTTTTCGCCAAAAACAAAATAGAGTTTGTTGATGGAACTATAAAAAAACCTAAACCACAGCGTCTCAATACAAGCCATGGATGCGGTGTGATGCTATGATAAAAGGATGGTTACTACAGCCATGGAAAAGAACATACGCGACAGTGTGAAGTATGCCGCCACTTCAGCTGAGATTTGGTCAGACCTGCTGGAGAGATTTGGCAAAGAAAGTATACTGAGAGGCTATGAATTACAGCAAAAAATAGTCGTGACTAGACAAGACGGGCCACGGTTTCTACGTACTATACGAAACTCCGATCCTTGTGGGATGCAGCGGGTTAGTTTTTTTCCTCGTTGCACCTGCAACATGTGCACATGTGAAGTCGGTAAGAAGATCACTCAACACCTTGAGAGGGAGAGGTTATATGAATTCCTCATGGGACTCGACAATGAATTTGTTGTAATAAAGACTCAAATCTTAGCCACAAAACCAACACCCACCTTGGGGGTCACTTACCACATGGTAGCCGAAGATGAGAGGCAAAGGGCCATAAGTAATGAACCGAACAACCCATGAATCAGCCGCCTTCAAGGCCTTTCAGAAGCATGAATGGAGTTTTGGTCAACCGAAAGATAAGCAAAGCAACAGGTTGGGAAGAGAAGGCAAGGAGAACGATCATTACACCTTTTGTGGTAGGAATGGGCACAAACGCGAAGGATGTTTCAAGTTAATTGGATATCCGGATTGGTGGCCAGGAAAGAAGAAGAAAAGACAAAGCCGAAGGCAGGGTGTGTTGAAACCGGATCCAGCCCAATACCCAGATTGACTAACAAACAATATAATTCTTTTGTGAAGTGTTTTTCAGGATCTGACGATGGAGAGGAGGCGAAACCCGAGGCAGATATGGCAGGTAAAAGGGATGGGTCATGGATTATGGATTCGGGATGCACCGAATACATAGCACATCAACCCAAACTCATTGAAAATGCTAAGCAAATCTCCTGCGAAGCACCGGTTGTTATACCAAACGGTGACGCCATTCCTGTTAAAGGAAGAGGCGAATCGAGCCTTGCAGGAGGAGTTAAAATAAAAGGAGTTCTTTATGTCCCAAGTTTTAAATGCAATCTCCTCTTAGTTAGCTGCTTGAGCAAAGAATTGCAATGTGCAATCACTTTCTTTCCTGATTTTTTTGTGATATAGGGCCTGCGTATGAGGAACTTGATTAGAGCGGGTGAATACCGAGGGGGATTGTGTCACTTGAAGATGACCAGAGGAAATAGAAGAGCAATGATGACGACGGTTGATACATGGCATAAAAGGTTGGGTCATGCTTTAGAAGGAAAGCTTTCAAATGTCGATTTTCTCAAAAGTAACTCCATTAAACTTAATAGTGATTTTTGTGATTCTTGTACTAAGGCAAAACATGCCCGAATATCGTTTCCTTCTAGTTCCATTATAACTAGTCGTTGTTTTGAACTTATTCATTGTGACATTTGGGGAGGTTATCGGACACCATCATACACACGTACAAATTTTTTCCTTACCATAGTTGATGATTTCAGTAGATTCGTGTGGGTTTTTCTCATAAAACACAAAAGTGACGCCAGCGAATGTTTGGTAAATTTTCATAAAATGATTCAATTTCAATTTGAAAAAAGCATCAAAAGAGTTAGATGTGTCAATGGTGGAGAATTACATCTAATTTCATGATTGATTTTTATAGAATCCTATTGGAAACCACCTGTCCACACACCCCTCAGCAAAATGGGGTTGTGGAAAGGAAGCATAGGCATCTCCTTGAAACGGCACAAGCCCTAAGGTTTGAAGCCAATGTTCCAAAAATGTTTTGGGGAGAATGTATTTTAACCGTTGCGTACTTGATTAACCGTCTCCCTTCCAAGGTTATCAAAATCAAACCCCTTATAAGTTGGTTTGGAACCAAAAGCCTAAATACGCCCATTTAAGATTTTTTGCTTGTTTAGAGGGAGACCTGTGGTATTTCTAGGATATCCTGGGGGAACAAAGGGGTACTGTAACATCCGACAAAAAACGGATTTTACCAAACCCGCTCCGTTTATTAACCGAACAATCAGTTAAAAATTTCGTTGCATATTTAATGCCCAAATTAATTTTAAACGATACATAATTAATAAGGATATTGGAATATATAATTTGTTTTTAAAAAACTGTTAAAAATAAGGAAATAAAAATGAAAAGTTGCTGCCGGGTTTCGAACCCGGGTCAGCCAGCGATCCAAACACAGCATTAACACATAACCATTCAACCACTGCACCACTAGTGTTTTTTGTTAATTAATGGAAACAATTAATTCATATCATAAATATCGAATTCAAAATCGGCGCGCCCAATTGTAGTCGTCGGAAATCCCGGCGATCTTGCGAGATTGGACGGTTTCTTTGTTCTTAACGTAAACATTTACTATGACATCGGTTATAACCGATGCCTGAGTCCGCGACACAAGTTTATAACCGCCGGAGAGTTTCTAACCGACGAATCAAGTCGGAAATCGGACCAAATTCATCGATAACCTGCCCTATAAATGCCTGCTCGAACCTCTCAAGCTTTTTCACTCAAAACCGCACCTTTACCCGACGTAATTCCACTCGCCGGAAAAGTTCTGCACATCGCCGGAAAACCGAACCCTTCACTTCTGAGCCTTACTGAACCCTAGAACTTATACCGAAGCCACGCACATCCATCTCAAGCTCTCTGAAGACTCTCTGCCGCAGGACACACGTTGCCGGAAGTTCTGCTGTCACCGGAGTTTCGCCGGAGAAACAGAGGAGTCCAGTTTCGGTATATCTAACACTTAATCTTTCATTCTTTTATATATCTCACCTGTAATTAACTGAAACACACTAACGATTTTGATTAAAACTTCGAACCAGTCGGACTTCCGATTCTAGTTAAGATTAATGAAGAAGACGAAGGCTCGGTAGTATATAAGTTTAATTTAAATCAAGAAATAACTCGGGTTAGACACACAGTCCAGTGGTGGACTGTGTGCACATTAAAAACGCTTACGTCTCGAGTTCGAATCACGTCCCACGCTCCCTCGCTTTAATAAAAATGTTCATTTTTATTACTGAACCGGATTCATTTCATATAGTTGTTAAGTATAATAAAAACCGGAATAATAACCAAGATAGACACACAGTCCAGTGGTGGACTGTGTGCGCGTTTAAAACACAGGTCACGAGTTCGAGTCCGGACTACTACACCGGTCCGGACAATTATTAAACTTTTTATTTAAGACAGAAATGAAATATTTAGTTTGTATATAAGTATAATAAAAATCGGTTTATTTAACAAGTTAGACACACAGTCCAGTGGTGGACTGTGTGTTAACTCAACCCACAGGTCCCGGGTTCGAGACCTGTGGAGCGCACCGGTCCGACGCATTAAATCGTTTTTAAAAATAAATGATTTTCAGTTTAATCTAATTAGTATATAAATATAATTGAAAACAGAAATATTTCGGGTTAGATACGTAGCTCAGTTGGTAGAGCTGCGTGCACGCGTACGGGAGGTCTCGGGTTCGAGCCTTACCCAGCGCACACAATAACACATACGAACCGGTCAACAGTCAAAGGTCAACGGTCAACAGTCAAAGGTCAACGGTCAACGGTCAAAAAAGTCAACATTTTTTTATTATTTTTATTTATTTATTTTAATTAAAAATCAATTAAAAATACTTAAAATTAACATTTTTAAGGTTAGAAAATAGCCTTAAACTCACAAAATACACCCAACAATCCTACTAAAATGGATTAATAAAATCCGTTTACTTACCGAAACATTATGCCATTATCTAGGTTAATTTCACTCGTGGTTAAAACCACCTTGTGCGCATTCAACATCATCAACCGAACGCACCCAATGTGAGTGAATCTTACAACTCCCCTTTTTAATTACACGTTTTGGGGTGTGTCATGTGTCATAAAATTAACTCGTTTATTTAAACTTGTGCCATACCATATTGTGATCTAAACTTAGATTGTATACATTGCTTGTAGTTATGTATTTCATTTTGTCTATTTATATGCAATTCATTCATTAGGCCCATCAGTTCCTCGTGTGAGACGAGTTGAGCAACACGTGCCGCAAAACAAATCCATTATTGTTCGTGTGTGTATTATTGAGTTTATATTGTTTGTAGTTATGTATTTCATATTGTCAAGTTTATGCAATTCATTCATTAGGCCCATCAGTTCCTCGTGAGAGACGAGTTGAGCAACGCGTGCCTCTAAACGATCCATTATTGTTCATGTGTTTATTGTTTAATATTAAATTGATTGGTGAATAAGTTTACATCTATTTTTACTCATGTGTGGTTGTGCACTTTATTTTATAATCAATTAAATAAACTTGTTCAAATGTTTTCCATAGGATTCACTCGCCAACTTTTTGTTGATCCAAAAACCCTTTTTACACATGATACAGGTGAACAGGATGAAGCAAGGAAAACATAGGAAATGCCTTAGAGAAAACAATGAAGCCTAGATTGATACTTAGGACATGATATAATATTGATTGTAATTTTCCATTAAAGTGTATTAATGAATATGAAACGTTAAAATAAATGTCATGAGCTTTGATGATAACCTAATCATGCCCCGATCACCTTTTCCGCTGCGGGTCGGGGTGTGACAGGTACAAAGTCTTTGATCTTGAGAGCAAGAAAATCGTCATCAGTAGAGACGTTTTGTTCTGTGAAAACTATTTTCCTTTCAAGGTAGTGAAGGAGAATGAGGCCACTGTTAATGATGATGAGCCCACAAAACTCCTAAGTGGTTTAAACAATGACATTCCCACTAAGGCCCAAACAGTTAAGGAAGTTCAAGAAGATGGTTTTGAGATGGAGAGCCCAACAGGCCCACAAGAAAGCTTTGAGCCCACAGCTGTCTCGGGTTTGGCTCAGTCCAATACCATCGAACCAACTCCCAACATTGATAGTACGGCTGAATCAAACACCATTGATACCTTAGGTCCGTCTGATGCCGTCGAGCCTCGAGCTAGGAGGAACCAATCTCAGCATACACGTTTTAATGACTACATAGTGAAGCTCTGCCCCCCTCGGTCAACCATTCACAAGCCGCATCCGATCAAGCAACCTCTACGGTACACCCTATTTCACATTTTAATAAATTTTCAAGTTCCCATAAGGCCTTCTTGTCGACTATTGATTCTAATGATGACCCAAGATGTTTTGAGCAAGCTACACAGGATGAATGGTGGAAGAAAGCTATGCAGGAAGAGATCAAGGCCCTTGAAAAGAATGGAACTTGGACCTTAGAAGAACTGCCAAAAGGGAAACCAGCCATTGATTCAAAATGGGTTTATAAAACAAAATACAAATCTAGTGGGGAGATTGAGAGATTCAAGGCTAGGCTCGTCGCCAAGGGTTCACACAGATGGAAGGAGTAGACTATCATGAAACGTTTGCTTCGGTGGCTAAGCTTGTGATCGTTCGAACTTTGTTAGCTGTTGCGACCAAGAAGGATTGGATTATTCACCAATTAGACGTGAATAATGCATTTCTACACAGGGATCTGGATGAGGAACTTTACATGAAGATTCCGAAAGGGTTTTCAAAGGAAAATGAAACACGTGTATGCCATCTTCGAAAATCTCTTTATAGTTTCAAACAGGCTTCCAGGAATTGGTATCGCAAGTTCATAAAGTTTCTTCTCAGTTTAAACTTTTGCCAATCAAAGGCTGATCATTCGTTATTTACATTCCAAGGCGAAGGTATTTACATTGCCATTCTCATTTATGTAGACGATGTGATTATCGTTGGAAACAATTTTGAACAAATTCAAAGAACAAAGATGAAACTTGACGAAGAATTTAGCATCAAGGATCTTGGGCCCTTGAAATATTTTCTTGGAATTGAGGTCGCAAAGACCACAGATGGCTTAGTCTTGAGTCAACGGAAGTACCCGTTAGATATTCTAAAGGATAGTGAGATGTTGGGATGCCGACCTAGTGCTTTTCCCTTTGACCAAGGCACTAAGCTCGACAAAGGCGAAGAAGAGGCTCGACTAGATGCCACTCAATATCGTCGGCTAGTGGGGAGACTATTGCACTTGCAAGCCACCAGACCTGACATCACATAATCTATTAATGTTCTGAGCCAATTTATTGCGGACCCATGACGTAATCATATGGAAGCTGCTAATCAGGTACTATGGTATTTGAAAGGTACACCGGGTAAAGGTATCCTTCTCCCTTGTGCAGGACCTTTAACCTTGACTGCTTATTGCGACTCTGATTGGCTTGGATGCTTATACACGAGACGTTCAAGAACTAGGTATTTACTTCTTTTGGGAGGTGGTGCTATTTCTTGGAAAACAAAGACACAATATGTTGTCTCCCACTCCTCAGCTGAAGCGGAATACATGGCGATGGCTTTCACGGTTAGTGAGATTCTTTGGGTGAGGTGGCTACTCAAGGATTTCCAAATTAATAATATGGCTGCTACACCTTTGTTTTGTGACAACCAAGATGCTCTTCACATTGCAAACAATCTTGTTTTTCATGAGCGCACAATGCATGTTAAATGGATTGTTTTTTTGTTCAACGTGTAGACTCGCAGGAAATTGTTCTTATGCCGATTGATAGTAAACTACAGATCGCAGATTACTCACTAAAGGACTTAGTACTCAACAACTCAATTCGCTTCTTAACAAGATGGGCATTAAGAATCTAAATGCTCCATCTTGAGGGGGAGTATTGGACCATAATATATTCCACAGAATATTTTCTTTCTCTTATTATTAGCCTATGATTACTTTGTTTCCATGTTTAGTTTTGGTAGGTTTTCTATTTATTCCTTTGTCTGTATCTCCTCTTGATCATTCGCAAATAATAATACAAAAGAGTTCATTTTGATCTCTTGATTTATTCAACATTTGTAACTCACTAACTCGGTTAACATTGACAACACCAAAATTTTTAAGAAACAGACCACGCGATTCAGAAAACTTCTCCGAGTTTAGAGTATCAGATAATTCTAGAGCCTTTTGAGTAGATAAAACATGAGAAGGTTCTTGCGCAGAATTATGTGTCTGGTTATTAGTTATTGCAACATTATCATGAGATTCTTGTAAAAGAAACAACTTACGTGAAGCTAAATGAACAAAAGGTACATTTTTATTGGGCAAGAGGATACAAACATTTAAGAAAGTAACTTACCTTAATCACACGGGTAGGATCACTTTCTGAATAAGTCACAAGAACGTTTTGGATGCATCCTTGTGCATGTTAAGTGATTGAGGCTCTGCATTAAGACAGTATTGCTACATTTCCTAAGAGAACATTCACCTGGTCATTGGAAAATGCACCAAAACTCAACCTTCGAACAAATTGATCGAAAGCACACTACCATTAACAGCCTTCATCTGCAAAAAATCAAGTTGGTTGATTCGCATTTCAGTTTGGAAGAAAATGGTAATTAGATGCATTCTATTCAATTGATTTACAAAGAAACAATAAAAGCCTTTTAATAGCCGAAGGTTTATGACAAAGGCGTAATTTAGTCACTAAATTAGGCTAACATCACGGAAGAAAAAGAGGAAAGAGTATGGTTAAAGGTGAAAGATATATGGGGCTAATGTTCAGCAATATATGATATGCTCTATGAGATGCTCTATAGAGCAGAGCACGCTTTAGCTTATCCTTACTTTATTCCCCCTAAAGGGTGAAGATTTTGAATGCCTAACTTGTCAAGTAACAATTTGAATTGATGAGCTCCCAAGGCTTTGGTGAACAAGTCTTGATTCACGCACAAAATGGCAATCCATCTCCACATGTTTTGTACGTTCGTGTGAAAGATGGGATTATACGCAATATGTCGTGTCGCTTGGTTGTCACATAACAATGGTGTCGGTCCATTTTGTTTCATATCCAACTCATTTAGGAGCCATCTCGTCTGCAATATCTCACTTAAGGTTGTCACCATGGCTCGGTATTCTGCTTCGGCCGAGGGTCGGGACACAATCGATTGCTTTTTTGGACCTCCAAGAGATCGGGACACAACCAAAGAGTATGAGATATCTTATTCTTGATCGTCTTGTGAACGAACAACCCACCAGTCCGAGTCACAATACGTCACAAGGTTCATGCCACTGTTTCATGGTAACAAGATTCCTTGTCCATGTATCACTTTCAAATACCGTAAGATGCGAGTAGCCGCATCCATGTGTGCTTGACGTGGGTAGGCGACAAACTGACAAAACACATTGACTAATCGTTGGTATTGGTTGGCATCCACCTTGGGTCCCCCTTATCTTTATCTAACTTTAAACCTTCTTCCATGGGAAAGTTCGGCTGACATCCTTGTAGTCCACAATCTTCCAAGAGGTCGACGATATACTTCCTTTGACTTAACACAAGACTATCACGTGTTAGAGACACAATTCCTAAAAAAAATACTTCGATGTTCTAAGATCTTTGATGCTAAAATTCTCGTCAAGATAGTTCATCTCTTAAATCTTTCTAATATTGCTACCTGTCATGATCACATCATGAACAAAGATGAGTGTCGTGATAACCATTTCACTTTTCTTGAAAATAAAAAAATGATCCATTTTGGTTTGTTTAAATCCTTATTCAGTGAGTGCAAGTGTAAAATTTTGATACCAATTTTCGAGGCTTGCTTTAGACCCTACAATGACTTCTTTAGTTTGCATACTCTTGGATCTCCTTCTTTGCAAAAACCTTGAGGCACTTTCATGTACACATCCTCATCAAGCTCTCCATGTAGGAAAGAGTTGTTTACATCAAGTTGATGTATTGTCCAACCCTTCATTACTTCCACGCCAAGTAGAGTATGTACCGTAACAAGTTTGGCGACCGAGCGAACGTCTCATAATCAACCCCTTCCATTTGGGTAGATCCCTTGGCGACCAACCATGCCTTGTATCTTCCTACATCACTGTTGGGCTTGTATTTGATCTTGTAAACCCATTTAGAATCTATGGCTCGGTTTCCCTTTGGAATCTCTTCAAGAGTCCAAGTCCCATTTTGTTCAAGGGCCTTGATTTCATTTTTCATCGCTTGTATCCATTTCTCATCTCTAACAGCCTGAGCAAAATATTTTGGCTCATTGTTTGAGTTGATGGCACTCTAATAAGCTTTATGCGAGTTAGAATAATTTTTTTTTTGAAATGAAATTAGCTAAGGAAGGTACCGTTACATTTGAGGGTCCTTGATCAGAAGTGGGTGAAGTATGATGGATGCATGGTGGTAGCTCGACAATGAAGTCGTCCAGTCGCTTTGTCCGTGTTCTGTTCCTTTGTTGTCTCGTCAGTTCAACCTCATCATGGCCACTTCAGTTACGGTTTGGTGAGTTGGTTATGTATGGGCCTCACTATGTGCTCCCATGGTCTGATCATCTTGTTGTGTGTAGTCCCAATTATAACTGGTTGGTTCATCATCATGGAGTTCATTCCCATCTTCAGTATGCTTGGCTTTATTTGGCCTTGTAGATCAGACCCACTTGTTTGTTCTTTGCTAGTGTCATGGCCAACATTTTGGTTTGATGTTTCTTGAGTCACCTATCAATTTCTTTCTATTGCCAAGGAGGAAAACTAAATAGTTTCTCATTTTGTTTTTTTATTGATAGGGTCTGAATTTTTATAAGGGAAAAAGTCTTCAGCAAACCTTACATCCCTTGACACCACTATTTTGTTGTGGTTTGTGTCGTATATTTTGTACCCTATTGTTTCGGTGGATAACTGAAAAACACTCCTGCCTCCCCCTCTAATCGAATTTTTCTCCATTTATGTCAGTGTTTCAAAAGTAGGCAAGACAACCAAAACCTTCATGTGCTCGTATTCAGGTTTTTGTTTGTATATGATATTCGTCAAATGCAACATATAAATTGTATCCAATACGGTATAAAATCAACCCTTTTTAGTACTAATGTTGGCAAAAGTGTGTTTCTTTGTATACTTTTGATTTTCAGGATTAAAAGAGCTTAAACGTAAAAAAGGAACAAATTAACGACAAAAACCAGCATACGTACAGAAGACGAGAAGATAAAACATTATACCAACCCTCCAAGCTTCACCCCAAAGGCAAAAACAACAAATCAGAAGTCTGGCACGGGTCGTGCCCCCTTCAAGATTCCAAATCAAAAAAAGACAAACAAATGCAGACAAGAGACACGGGGCCGTGTCCCTTGGGCACGGGCCGTGGTCAACTTCCAGATTTGCGAATCTTGGATAATGCAGCAAGTACAATGGCCACAGGGTCGTGCCGTTGACACACGGGGTCGTGTAGCAGGTGATCTGACATACGCATATGAAGACAGAGAAGAGGAAAGACACGGGGTTGTGCCCTGCAGGCACGGGACCGTGTGAAGGGTTTGTTTCCAAGTATAAATAGGGGTGCTTGGTTTCATTTCAAGTCATCCTTGGCAGAACCACCTCTCTCACACCCTCCATCACTCCACCACCATAATACCACCATCATCCACCATCCACCTTAGAGTGTGTGTAGTAGTCTCAGGATCCAAGATTGATCGTAAGAGTTTTTGCCAATCAAAGGTCATGCTTGGCTAATCTCTTACAATACTTTGTGAAACAAGTTATTTATGTATTATTTTTTATTTCCTAGCTTTGGTAAACTTTTTAATTGGGTATGTATTAATGACTTTAATAACTAGTTTTTTATATTGAAAGTGAATTTTATTCTATCATCCTTCATGTTTCGTTGATTCACTTAGTCGTGTCTTTACGGTCTATATAATTCGCGTTAACTGCCTGGAAGGGGGTTAGAATGGTGGTATGGGTAAATTTCTTGCCTCCTTCAGTATATAGATCCTGCGATGACTTGGTTCAAGCTTATTAGGAATTCCCTTGAGGCAGCTAGAATCAAATCGGGGGAAGAAAGAACGGCTTGAATCCCTTATAAATAAATTACTATTAAAACTTTAAACCGGCCTTGTGGGACTGTATCTATGCTGACTCCGACCAATATGGCCGATGATGTATATAAATTGCAACATATAAGTTACATCAAATGAGGCATATAACTAACCCTTTTCTAGTACTAATGTTGGAAAAAGCACGTTTCTTTGTTCCTTTTGAATTTACAGGACCAAATGAGCTTAAAAGAATAAAAGAAGCAAATAAGCAACCAAAACCAACATAAATACAAGAAGAAGGAATAATGCGACATGCCCGACCCCTCAACCGCACCCCAAAGACAAAAACAAGGACACAGAAACTGACCACGGGTCGTGCCCAGCCATGCATGGGGCGTGGTCAGACCTTACACTTAAAGACAAAGCATGCAGAAGCTTCTATGCCCACCACGGGGCCATGCCCAGATCACCATTGGGTGTGGTCAAACTCTAAGATTTGCATAATCTTGATAGTACAGCGAAGAGTTGACCACGGAGCCGTGTCCAGGAGCTACGGGGTTGTTTGGGGCCCTCTGCTGATAGCTACAATTAATGAAGGAAGAGAAGAAGCTGGCCACGGGTCGTGCCCACTGGACACGAGGCCGTGGCCGGTGTACTATTCTGACAATAAATAGGGTGCTTGGTTCACTTCAAAGGCATCCTTGGCAAACCACTTTTCTCTCACCATTCCACCACCACTACAACACCAACACCCACCACCATCATACATCTATCATCTTTAGAGTGTGTAGTAGTCTTAGGATCCAAGATCGATTGTAAGAGTTCTTGTCAAATAAAGGCCATGCTTGGCTAATCTCTTACATCGCTTGATGAAGACAAGTCTTTATTGTATTACTTTTGATTTTTAATCTTTTGGCACTTTTTAATTGGGTATGTATTAATGACTTTAATAACTACTTTGTTATGATGAAAATTAATTTTCCTAACCATTTCTTCATGATGCCATTGATTTTCTCATTCGTGTCTTTACAGTCTATATAAAGCGCGTAAACTACTTGGAAGGGGGTTAGAAGGGTGGTTTCGTAAAGTTCTTGTCTCGTTCAGTGTATAGATCCTGCGAGGACTTGGTTCAAGCTTACTAGGACCTCCTTCAATGCCCCAAAGGTATTGGATGGCGGGGGTGCGAATAGCTTGAACCCCTCATATGTAAACTACTATTAAAACATTAAACCGGCTTCTTGGGATTGTATCCATGCTGACTCAAACCACTTAGCTGAGAGTAACGTCACCTTCAATAGAGGGGCCTACTACTTTTCGCATTAATAACTTATTTAATTATCTTTCAATATTCCGACCCTTTGGGATTGTATCCCTGCTGAATCAAACCACTAGGTTGAGGGTAACGTCATTTTCAAAAGAGGGGCCTACTACTTTAACTAAGATAGTCTCTTGAAAAGTCCGAAAGTGCGAAAATCATCAAAGTTACAATAAAGAGGAGTTGGATCCAAGTGATTCTATCTTATCTATTTGTATTTCATTTTATTTATCTTTTTATTTTTTTATTTACTTTTATGTTTAAAACTTTTATCAAAAAATTTAAAACGATTTGACGTTGACGATAAACCGGTATTAAAAGCTCTCGTGTTCTTGGACGACCTCGGTATCTTACCAACACTATACCACGCTCACGATGGGTGCACTTGCCCTAGTGTGTGTCTAGTGTTAGTACAACATCGTGTTTTATAAATTTAAAACTTGACTAACGCATAAAACAGACTTAAAATATTAAAAAAAATCATATCACGCTTGATACGCACCAAGTTTTTGGCGCCGTTGCCGAGGACACAAGGATTTTAATAAAGTTTAAAATCGACGGCCTAATTTTTTGTAACATTTTTTTCTTTTTATTTTTAGAATTTCTCTAGTTTTTAGCAAATTCTACCCTTTCTGCAGAATTAAGCACAGGTCGTGCCAAGTCAGACACGAGGCCGTGTCCAGCATCCTTACTGGTAGTTTTTGTTTTCTGAGTTACAGAAGAGCGAGCACGGGCCGTGGAGGTGCACCACGGGGCCTTGCCCAGCTCCCCGGTAACTGGGATCCAGAAAGCAACAAACTGTGTCGCGACCACGGGCCGTGGCCATTGACCACAGGGTCGTGGTAAAGTATCTGACCAACGTTTCTTTTTGTTTTGATCACAATACTTAGAACTCAATCGAAGGGCCTGAAATCTCTATACAGTGCATGAGCTCCAGTTCCGATACACACATCAAAGAACCTCTAGACGAACCCGAACACTTTCTAAGAAAAAGACTAAAGGCCAAGAATCAAGAGAAAGCTTCGGGTCCCCAACTCCCAATGGCGGAGCAACGTACTTTGATGGATTACCTACGGCCCACGGTCGCTAATCTCAGAGTCGCCATCAATGCACTGAACGTCGGTGCCAACAACTTTGAACTTCGACCATATTTGATCCAAATGCTCCAAAACTCCGCCACATTCCATGGCCTACCCAATGAAGATCCCATTTACATATTACCAACTTTTTCGAAATATGTGACACTTTTCGGATCAATGGAGCATCAAACGACGCCATCCGCCTCAGAATGTTCCCATTCTCGCTAAAAGACCGAGCGAAGGCTTGGCTCAACACCCTCTCAAGTGGATCGGTAAACACTTGGGATGAACTTGCCCAAATGTTTCTACACAAGTATTTCCTACCCTCTAAGACCGCTAAATTAATGACTGAAATAAACACTTAAAAGACGTCAGCTAACTGGTGAGTTCATGAATATGCACAATTTATAAATCACATCATTTAATCATGACTTGTAACCGCCCATGTCATCATAACCCGACGTCACCACGTAACTTACATAACCATACAGTCAATGCCCACTACACCATAGGTGTAGTACCGACAAATCCTGTCGTAGCGGCACGTATAAGGGACTACAAATATCATGTGTATGTCATGCTCAGGTTATATACATGCGTACAACTGTCATGCCATATTATTACAGTTTAGGACAAGCATGTTCACATTTGAAAAGCATTCATAAAGCTCACCTCTTGCTAGTTGTGTAACAGTTGGTAACCTTTGCTAGTATGTTCAGACGCTATCTCAAGGTCCTCACACAAAGTACATAGTCCTAAGTTAGGTAACGGTACACCTAACTAGTTATTATCATAGTTGGATATTGGTTAACGCTACCTTATTTAAGCATGGGTGATCAGTCCATGCCTAACTAAGGCTAGGGTAGCCAATACCCACCCTAAAATTAACCCTAATGCCTAAAAATAATAATACTAGTACTATTAATGTTACTACTAAGTACTAATCATAATACTAAAATAATAATAAATGACTAGACATAAACTTAAGTGAGATATACCTCACACTATGAAGTGTAATTTGATATTAAACTCTTTTATATTATTTTATATTATTATAATTAATAAAGTTGCTTAACTCGTTTTTCTCTTATAACTTTAAAAATATAATATTTTATAAAACAACGAATATGTCATTAGAACAAACAATTTTTATCTACGTTTTGACCTAAGTTTCGCTAAAAACGGAGTAAGGTCAAATTTAACATTTTATTACTGATATTAAACGGTCTCCTCTGATAGTCAAGGCTCATCAAGATATTTCACCTTACCATCCTACTTGTTACTTATTCGTTTGACGATATATGAATTATAAGTTTCTATGTATTTTTATTTTATGTTTCTCTACAAAATGGGGTGTTACAACTCTGCCCCCTTAAATTAGCTTTTGTCCTCGAAACTTGTCAAAACGTGAATAACTGAGGGAACGATTTCTTATCTCATTCTCACTTCCCTTTGTGTAACACTGATCATTTCCTATGTTTCCATTAAACTCACACTCATTTTATCGTGTCTTATGACATAACGGATTTATCGTTCTCTTTAGAACCTTTATATGTTGCTCGACATATTATCTTTCATTGAGCTATGAATCCACTAAACATACATAAGTAGTCGTGCTTGCCAAATATATGTTGTATGCAAAATTCTATGAGCGACAAATAAAACCTATTTGAAATTCTAAGAGCTTACACCTTTGGTTTGCATAACTCTTTTATTGGTCGAGAGTACTTTTCATGCTTTCTTTCATATGCCATATATTGCAAGTTGGTTGTTGGATAATCCTAGGTCCAAACAACTGACTTTTTCCTACTTTAGTCTAACAGATAGGAGTCTTATATTTTCTCCCACATAACGCTTCATATGGTGCACCTTTTATGCTAATGTGGTAAATATTATCGTATAAAATGTAGGTAGACGTCACAACAACTAGAAAGTTGATTGTATGTAGTCTCTTCTAATGTTCGGATAGTCTGTCCACTTTGCCCGTCAGTATAAGGGTGGTATGCAGTGCCGATTTATTTGAAATATGCACACTATGTCACAAGACTAATCTTGTTAATATAGACTTTGGCAAAACATTTCTATTTTATAATCCCTTCGGATAGGTATATAGTATATTGATTTGGTAAAGCTATCTATCATCACATATATAGTATTGTGTCCATGATTCGATCTCGGGAGTTAGTAACAAAGTCCATTACTACTTTCTCCTATTTCCATTCTGCGATTTCAAGTTGTAGGTAGCTAGAAGGCGTCTAATGTTCCAAATTAACTCTTATGTTTGTATATCTTATGAAGGTAAGGCATTCTTGTTGTGCATTCTTTATTTGGTCTAAGTGGTTTATCTTAACAATAATTCTAGATGCACCGATTCTTATTAGTCGGAGACTGTATTTTCTACTGAATGCATCCACGGCCCCGTTTGTTTTACAAACTAAGTTCATGAGAGCCATGAATGCTACTGGTGTATTGTTCTTATACTAATGGTATCACTAAGAACTCATAATAATTGTATTCAAATCTCTATAATAATTTCATATACACATCTCTTGTCTTTCTTCTTAACAAGGAATCCGAGCTTACGGGTTTGGGTTACAATGATGTTCTTTATCTTTTTCATTCGTTTCTAGATACGACCAGTCACTGGTTGTTAAGCAATCTAAGTCGTGGTATCTTTCCGGTGCACACGATTCTGCTTAATAGAGAGCTAAGCAATCCATCTACGTGACTCTATTGAATTCTCCAAATTCCATAGGCATCGAGTCTATAGGTTGTTCAAGCTTATCGAATAATTCTGAATGATTTCAACTATCTCTTCTTGACACCAATTTTTTCTACTATAAAGGTATGGCTAAAATTATTGGATCCTTAATTTAAATAGGGTTTAAATATGGTAGATGCTAAGCTTCTATTTACACCAACTTTTACGAATCAAAGAAATTCTTAATGGCTCTAGCCTAAATGAACACATATATTTAAGATACATATTTAATCAAACATATTTTTTTACTTCATATTCTTAATGGTCTTTAACTTAATTCATTAGCTCATCTTATTTCATGTCTTCTCGATTCTTTCAATAAAAAAGAAAATACTCTTATCTTATACGATGTAGTTTCTAATAGACCAAAGAGTTTCCTCACCAGTTTATGTATCACCAACTATTTATTCTTTCTACAATTATGGAAATTTTTTTTTTAACTTCAATTTATAAAAAGCATATACCTTCATTTATTGTGCTTCGACATATTCTCTTTCATGTCGAATCACCATGATTGATATATACATCTAGTCTACTTCTAATGCAACTTGATATCTTGATATATAAAATTATCAAGAGGAGTAACTTGTTTTCACACGCATGTGTTTAAGGTCTATAGATACTTTACTCCAAAGTAATTATCGTTAAGTTCTTTCACTTAACTCATTGCCTTTTCTCACATCTTATGTACTTATTCTAGGTCATATCAGAATTCTTTCAAAGTAGGTTGAAAGTTACACTTATCCCATTCAGTATAAAACTGAATGAACCAAAATAATTATCCCACTGATTTATTTTCAACTACATATTCTTTCGATGAATATAGATGTTTTTTTTTTCTTTATAATTCTTACTTGTTGAAAGATATACTAATAAATATATTTTTTTTGCCTTCGTAGACAAAAAAATAAGGTTTTCCAAACTTTCACCCATTCTCATTAATACTTTTGGTGTAGCATTGTATAAATCTTTGAAACATCTTTATAGTCTTGTTCAGCAATCATAACACTATTTCATGCTAGACTTATTCGTATTTGGGCTATAAGTTACCAATCATATTAAACAACTTAGTCTTTCTAAAGCATCCCTTATTTCTTATTTAATATTATCATCCTAATCACAAGGGAAGTGATATTACATCCTTCAAACTATACATACCAAAAACTCTTGCAAGTGTTTCAACTAATAAACTAGTATTATAGTAATTAATCCTATACATGACTAAAAATATATTTGGCACTAGATCACTTACGTATTTAGTAATCAATGAACCTCAAACATATTACTTTCTTATATCCTTTAGATTCTTAACTAATTTAGATAACTCTGTTTGTTTTACTCAAATCATGAGTCTATCAGAAGAATCTACGAAATTTATACAGGGAATACTACAACCTCTTTCACTAATGTTTATTGCAGTTCTTTTTTCTTATTTTTTTGTCACTATTTCAGATACATTTAATTCCACTCTTAGTTAATACAAGAACATGATCATATCCTATTACTAACCTGGTATGGTATTTTAATCTTATATTAACTCATCCCAACTCTATCTATGATACATATTTAAGGTATATCTTAAGGTTAACAATCCATTATAATCCTTTCGACTTTTAGTTAAACATGTATAGTTCAACTAATCAACAACCTTAATTTTTTTCTATCTTTTCATTCTTACACCTATAAATTTCCTTTCTGCAATAACTAATCTTGGTCTTGCAATTCTTGTATCATAAAAATTTAAATAGCTAAAATGTATCTCTTTTTTTGGAATTATTGTCGATATATATATATATAGAGTCTTATACAACTAAATTTATCAGCATCTATTTTCTCTTAACAGCAAAGATTACATAATTACTACTCCTAATTGACACTAAGTTCACCCATGACAGGATTTGAACCCTGGTCTCTCCCCAAGAGACACAAAACCTCTACTACCCTACCTAGTCTATAGACTAATCACGACATTATTAAACATAGAGTTTATCTACTAATTAACTCTTACAGGCTTAAATTGAGTTGAATTTACACATGATCACCATAATAATAACTTTGTTATAATTTTAATCACAATATTTTTTTATAATTAAATATTCTAATTTTTTTAAAGAGAAATATCATAATCCTATTCCTTTACATAACCTAATATAATATATGTTTAAGATTGGCGGATGTTATTTGGGATAATATATTTACTTAAGCCTCAAATTATTTCCACTAGTAATTTTTTTTATTATACCTTAAAACTTAGTACTTTTAAATTTCCCGATATAATATAATGGCTTTCTGCACTATAAGTATATCTTGATGACTCCGCATCCTAAGTAGGTTCGTACTCGGGTTCGTTATTTTTTGTGTATCGAAGTCAATTGAAGCAAGTTTATACACAAAGTCGAGTTTTGTGCCTCCCTTAGCATCCTTAACTAAAAACTACCTATATAAGTAAATAACTTACTTTTTTAGGTATGCCTAATTTCCAAGGTTAAAGCCTAGACATCCCTACCGAATACCTAATTCGCTAAAACCTTTGGCTCTGATACCAACTGTGACACCCCACCCGATAAGGATGCTTTATAACACAGTTTATATAGAAAATACCTATCTTACTGATAATAAACGTATTGTACAAATGTTGAAAACTCAATTACAACATCTAATCCGACTAAGTCAAGTCTGGCGTAACAACACTTCCACCAGATCACACCGATCCGGGAGACAATATTCCACCGGCCACACAAGTCAGGGACCTATCCAAGATAAACCACCCGCACAACACTAACCATCATTTCCTGTGACACAGCTTAAAAGACGTCAGCTAACTGGTGAGTTCATGAATATACACAATTTATAAATCACATCATTTAATCATGACTTGTACCCACCCATGTAATCATAACCCGACGTCACCACGTAACTTACATAACCATACAGTCAATGCCCACTACACCATGGGTGTAGTACCGAAAAATCCCGTCGTAGCAGCACGTATAAGGGACTACAAATATCATGTGTATGTCATGCTCAGGTTATATACATGCGTACAACTGTCATGCCATATTATTACAGTTTAGGACAAGCATGTTCACATTTGAAAAGCATTCATAAAACTACCTCTTGCTAGTTGCGTAACAATTGGTAACATTTGCTAGTATGTTCAGACACTATCTCAAGGTCCTCACACAAAGTACATAGTCCTAAGTTAGGTAACGGTACACCTAACTAGTTATTACCATGGTTGGATATTGGTTAACGTTACCTTATTTAAGCATGGGTGATCCACCTAACTAAGGCTAGGCTAGCCAATACCCACCCTAACAATAACCCTAATGCCTAAAAATAATAATACTAGTACTATTAATATTACTACTAAGTACTAATAATAATACTAAAATAATAATAAATGACTAGACATAAACTTAAGCGAGATATACCTCACACTATTAAGTGTAATTTGATGTAGTCTCTTCTGCTTACCTTTAAAATCAACTTACTAACAAGGCTCACAAAATATTATACGTTTAAGGTTCACGCTAGATTTCCTAATGTTTTGGTATATCTCAGATGAACTAGTCTACTCTATTTATAAAGAAAACATGAGTGCCGCCATCTTCGGTTAACTTAACATGAAGAATACTTCATGGCCAAGTTTGCTTATGGATAAAATTCCCTTTTGAGTTGCTGACCTTATTGCTTTCTTCTTATACTCACACGTCTACAACAAACTCTGTTATACACACGTATACAAAGAATAATTCTTTCGTAAGTTTTTTTATATCATTTTATATTATTATAATTAATAAAGCTGCTTAACTCGTTTTTCTCTTATAACTTTTAAAATATAATATTTTGATAAAACGACGAGTAAGGTCAATTATAACATTTTATTATTGATATTAAACGGTCTCCTCTAATAGTCAAGGCTCATCAAGATATTTCACCTAACCATCCTACTTGTTGCTTATTCGTTTGACGATATATGAATTATAAGTTTCTATGTATTTTTATTTTATGTTTCTCTACAAAATGGGGTGTTACAGTCAGCCTTCTGTACATTTTTTATACTGGCACTCTGACGACGGGGCCATGGCCAGGTGTCCAGTATCATAAAAACTTGTTTTTAACACGCGTTTACCCGAAAAACTTATTTTTGGACACATTGAGGACAATGTATAATTTAAGTGTGTGGGGGGAGCTAAAATCTTGAATCTTGCAAGTCCTAATAACAAGCCTTACACAAAACTCGTATTGGAACTAATCATCCCAAATCTTTTCAAAATTTTCATTTTTTTACTTGTCTTGGTTTTATTTGGGAATAACAAGTTCTAAAAAAGTTACATTTTTACAAATTTACAACCATAGCGTCGTGATAAAAAGAACCAAACAAGAAAATTATAAAAAGGCATGACAAATCTTTTTAAAATTTGATTATATATACTTGTTCACACTATAAACCCATTCCCACAATAAGTGAGTTTTGAGCCTTGATCAAGCATACATACATACATCTTTAACTAAATGCTCATTTTTCGTTTCTTGTGTAAATAGCTGCTTGGTTCTTACGACTCTAGAACTTGCCAAGACGATACATCCCGGTCCTCACCAACTTTAATCCAAGTAAGCAAATGATGGAGGCATTAGGACTAACCTGTTTTTATTCAACATCATTATTTTCCTTCTTTTTACTCCCCTACCAAAAATCCCCCTAATTACCCCTTTGAGCCTAAACATTTTCACTTCAAAAACCCGTAAGACAAACATCTTGTTTGAAAAGCCTTTTTCTTTCAAACTCATTTGTTTTAGTAGAAAGCTCCGTTATCTTGTGACATGTACGTTGAAAAAAAATAGTTCTTGCAATAACCAAAAAAGTTCCTCAAAAATCTTGTTTGAAAATGCTTAGTTTACATAAATGTCACAAAACAAAAGGTTTTACGACAACCGACGTTTTTTACGCTTTTCGCCATTTTACTAACTACTAACCCAAAAATCACCTACCCTTAACCCAAGCCTAACCCTTTAAAAAGTCTTTTTGATATTTACAAAGGTTTATAGTCAAAGAGGAAGAGGTTTGATTGCTTGGCAAGCATATGGTAGAAGTAAGTTCCATGTCGGAATCGAGTGTTATCACAAAATACAACTTCGGCTGAGTGTTGAGTGATCTCCCGTGAAATACATGAACTTGTATATAAATAGAAGTATCTTCCCCTCGGAAGTGATTTCTATACCTCCCCCATATATCACAATGTATTAAATCAAAACTTTCTTTGCTCTTCATAGAACTCAATGGAAAAGGGAGTCGAGTGTGTTTAGCTTTTACACACAAATCACAATCCACGATCTTGATGGTATTATTTTCAACAAAATCAAATTGAGGAAGTTTATTACTAGAGGTGTGACCTAGCCTCTTGTGCCAAACATCCATTGTAGTCATCGTAGCTAGTCTTTTATTCTCCACCATCTCGATGCGATATACTTCGTCTTTGCATTCACACACTTCAATCAATTCCCTCGAACGCAAATCCTGCATAATACAGAAATGTGGGAAAAAGGTTACAAAACATTGATGGTTCCTTGATAAACGGCTTACTGATAAAAGGTTGCACTTAAATTTCAGAAAATGCAACATTTCTTTAATAGTGGTTTCATTTGGAAAATGAAACTTTCGTTACCCAGGACAGGTATGGAATCGCCATTCGGTAGCATGACAGGAGATTCATTTGTAGATACAATTTTACCTTCAAGCCATTCGGTTTGTTGTGTCATGTGCTCGGTACAACCCGAGTCGACAATCTAATCGTTACCTTGGTAAACTTTACCCGCCATGTTGGCCACTGGTTTTGGTTCGTCCCTGAACCGGCCTTTCTTTCCCGCCAGATGGTCCAAAAGAACCTGATATTGTTCAACATTCAAACCTGGTACGAGGCTCAAGTTCAGATATTCAGAAGCGTGAATGTAGTATGAAGAGTTGGTGTCTACATAGCTTTCTTCACACTTCTTTTCTTCAGTCTTCTTTCCAGATGAAGAATCATCTCCCATGGCTGGGGATTAAAGTAGGGTGAGTGGTCAGCTTTTAGGGTTTATTATTACCCGCTCGGATACCATGAAGAAAATGGTAACTAGATGCATTCTATTCAATTGATTTACAAAGAAACAATGCAAGACTTTTAATAGCCAAAGGTTTACGACAAAACCGTGATTTACTCACTAAATTAGGCTAACATCATGGAAGAAAAAGAGGAAAGAATATGGTTAAAGGTGAAAGATATATGAACGCTAATGTTCAGCAGCAGATAATATGCATATGAGATGCTCTATAGAGCAGAGTGCGGTTTAGCTGATCCTTCCATTAAGTTAAACGTTACGAACAACAAAAATATAGGAGAGAACATGAACCATAAAGTGACTGAAATTGTATATAGACTTGCATAAACAAGATGGAAGTAGTTGTGACACCCTAACCCAACAACAGTAATGGAAACATCTAAGTTGTTATCCAATAAGCAGTTAATAATATCTCGGGTACGAGTTTGATAATTTTACTTTTTCCGTTTGGGTATTTACTAGATAATTCTTCTTAGTTGGGAGCCACCACAGACTCACAGAACGATAACTTGGAGACTCTGTGACAAAATGTTGAATCCTAAGAGTTCTTGTGAGCACAAAAAGTTCAAGAGAACATAATAAAAAAATGTGCCAAGCCGTATCCATCATCGAAACATTAAGACAGGTTTAGTGTATGTTATAACCAACATATAATGTCACTGTGTTATATTTCTCTTACCACGATCGAATTGGAAATAAATGCATAAACACTTCTCGAGTCATTATGTTTGCGCATAAATGTGAATGTGGTAGGTACACTGAATAAGTGTTTACAATTAAGTATGATGGTCATGGTAAAAGAAAATTAACAACAACCATTCAGAACATATGTATCTAATTATGATCAGGATATTTTGAGCTAGATCATGATTAGACTGGTAAGTTAAGGGAACACAAGGCATTATTTTTGTTATGGACAAAGATAAAGAGATACTGCCATTAGTTTATAAGACATAGAAGTGGAATCTCAACTGAATTAAGTTATCACACCACTTTATTTGATAATCTAATTATCCAACTCAAAATTATCTTTTGCATTTCTATGACGTTTTTCTAAGCGTTGGTATTGAGGTATATACACAACATTCTTAAGGGATCATGTGACCTGTATGAAGAAGCTTTCTACAAATACCAATAGGTTCTCACTGAGTTTTTCTTTTAGATATGGAGCCTCTAGTTATGGATTCAAAGACACCGGTTGATTATAGAACTCCCCAACACCATGTTCATATCTACAAGAGCTTTTTGAACACTTCATTTGATTCATATGTTTCTCTCGGTATAAAGAATGGAATTTTCTTTCCTTGTTCGAAAGGTTGTCATTATGGTATATAGTTGTGACATATTCAAGTCAGCGACCTGAATATGGAGATCACTGAATCACGTAAAGTTTGTTGATGATATTTTCTTGATTGACCCACAACCGATCAAAAAGAGTGGTTCAATTTAAATGTTATAACCGAATAATGACATCTTGAAATTTGATGCATATTCAGAAAGCTTGGATACTTGGACATCAACTAAATTACCAGATGTCACAAGAGATGTGCTAAAACTTACCCTACGACAAGATCAACTTTAGAGACGTGCTAAGGCGGGATAATATAGATGGGTTAACATTTGTAATATAATTTTAATATTCGACAATTAGTAACATATTCCAGAAAATAAAGATAATGTAATTTGAAGATTAATTTGTATGTTTAAGGCTGGAAAATAAAATTTTACATTTTTAAAAATCTAATTATCGATATTACCTATGCTCAGTATGTCGGGTCATTAGTTTGACAGAGTCAAACACGTACGGCTGGAGATGTTAAAATTTGGCCGGAGAAGAAGCGTCAGTAAACACTCCGTTAGTAAAAAAAACCATCCATGTTCCATCGAAAAAGTATCACACACGACCAATATGCTGAGGGAGCATAACCGATGGAATCCTTCGACGGACGGATTTCCGAGAGATGTATCCTTCGGAGTTGCCCTATTTTCTAGTAGTGCTAAATTTTTATAACAAACAGCATGCTAAGTATTTTTCTTATTCAACTTATTATATCACCTATAGATAGTTTGCAAATCCCAGCTTGTTCTTGCATATTAAAGTTGACGTAGCAAAATATTGACATATGTGTTATCGGTTGAAAAATATTAAAAGGACTGAAAAACGGTATATATTGATATAAAAACTTATAATGTATTAAATAATTGAATACCATATCTCTTTATGTAAAGATATTACAATGAAAATGATAGTTATAATGATAAAAGTAACCAAATAATTATAATTATATGTATGGGGTAAGGTTATTGTAAAAAAGGTTAAAAGTGTGAGAAGTGTGAGAAATATTGTGGTTGTGACATGTGTCCTAAATCTAAATTAATTCAAAAGGGTAAACAAGTAATTTTATTATTGATTTAATTAATTCAAAACCTTCCATAACTGCCACCCTAATTTATAGGAATACGTTTTTTTAAAAGATCTCTATAAAACACTATGAATAACACTGCAAACACCATTCAGCACGTATATAACACCATTCAATAATTATATAACACCATTCAATAAGTATATAACACCCTTCAATAAGTATATAATATCATTTTAAAGATCTCTATAAAAACACTACGAATAACACTGCAACTACCATTCAGCACATATATAACATCATTCAATAATATATAACACCATTCAGTGAGTATATAACACCATTTGATAAGTATATAACACCATTCAATAATATATAACACTATTAAAGACGCTACAAAACACCATTCAATAGTTCATAACAATGTAATAAGTACATAACACTACAGAAAAGATATAACACTACAGCCCCGTAATGTTGGGCGTCTGAAACAGCAACGACACGATGGAGAGTGGTCGGACCGGTGGTGGAGGTGCGACAACTTGAGTGGTTCTCGGTGGGAACCGATCGAAGCAGGTGGGTGGCTTGCGATGGTTGTTCAGTGGTGTCCAGCAGGCCTGATTCGGAGATGTCGATGTGCTGTATCGATGATGATGATGATGATGTGATTCGAGATGTAAACTGATGATGATGAAGATTCGAGATGGATTATTGATGATGATGATGATTCGAATTCTGGAAGAAGGAGGAGGATGATTCGAATTCGGAAGAAGAAAGAGAATTCGTAATTTTAGGGAATTGATTTAAAGTTTCATATTTTCAGGTGGATATAAAAGACACAATTACCCCTACAATTTTCAAATCAGTCCAAACTAATAAAAACATTTTACAATTTGGTCCCTATTGATCTCAACCATTAGATCAAAAGATCTAATGGCTGAGATTCTTTCTTACCATTCTCCCACTTTTGATCTTTTTTACAGGAACCTCTACCTATATGTAGGTATTCAAACCAGAGATAGAAAATTACTAGCAAACAAACTTAAAGATACGTGATAAATCAAATAATAATAACAATATAAATAATAAACCCAACTAAGATCAATACGAAGTCTTTCGAATGAACCCATAGTTTAGCCACTTTTATTGGGGCTAGAAGAACAGGTTAGAAATTTCGCAACAGCCTTCACTGCCCTTGTGAACACATTGCCCCTGCGAGGAACGTTTCTTTTAGCTTCTGCCATTCTTAATTATAGCTATTTCGAGTGAAAACAATTGAATGCATATATATATATATATAATGGCCTGGCTTTTGTTTTTATTAACAAAAGAGATCAAGACCAGATTACTTGTAATTTCCCAAACATGTTCCAGTTAACATAGGGATGGTTTTGAGAAACAAAGTTCACAGAAATTACTAATATACATGTAGATAATAATTTTATAATTTATTGGTGTTAGTAATACACATTATTTCATCATAATTTCATCACAGATCGAGATGTCTTTTCCAACCCTATTTCTTGTTGGTGTTCAATATGATAAAAGCTATGGGTGTTCGCGGTGAGATTTTAGCGATTTTACTTTGTGTAAGGCAATACACACATTACTTGTACCCTACCTTCTTCACAACCATTGGTAGATTCCAACTTAGTGACGGAACCAAAAATTATGTTACATGTGGAAAACGGGCCGGTTAAAAATCAACAAATTACGTGAAACGACTAATAAGTATGTTCTGTTATAATTTAAAAAAGAAACGTTTACGGTAATTCGATATCTAAGTCAGAATTTGTATATCGTAAATGTTTACATAACTAATAAATAGGACATATAAAATTTTAAAAAAAAAGAATTATGTATAAATATAGTTTGGATCTCTTCAAAATTTCAAAGTATTAAGAGCTTAAAAAACTCTTAAAAAATAATCATTCTACTTAATTATTTTATACAATTAATAATTTTTTATGGTAGTTTTGTCATTTCTAATACATAATTTTATGTTTACATGTCACAAGTTTACATATGTGTGATTACCAATATTGTGTCCTATTTACTATGGAAAAATCTTGGGGCATTTTTAGAAAATCCTCAAAGTGGCATCCAGACCTGTTGATGGATCAAAAACTACATCTCCAATGAACCAAAATCCTCTCAAGCCGTTTCGGATGCGAAATAAATGCAAGGGGAAAAACAAAGCCTCGTCTTATCTACATCTTCAATCAATCCAAGGGTCATAGCGCATAAAGAAAATTTAGACTTGAAAATTGATCAACAACTCGGGTTTAAAGAAGAAAAACAAATTGAGACCGGTCTTGCTTTCCCCTGAAGAGACTCATCACATCTACCGGAGGAGGATCATGAAATTGTCGAGCAAAGGAAAGCAGTGATCAGTGCAAAATACCGCGTGAATTTGTATTAGTAGTTTCAATTTTTTTTTTCATTTATAGTGACCTTTTTTTATTTTAACTTTGTTTTGTATTATTTTTAATAGTTTTGTTTTAGTTTGTTTGTAACTTTTATTTAAGTATTTTATTATTTTGTTTTATTTTATGTTTGTCTTGTTTTATAAGTAAAATTATTATTTTTAAAGAAAAGAACATATTTAAATAAATTAAAAACAGCAATAATAAGCAATTGATTTAAAAAAAAAAAAAGTTAAACCACTACCCTTTTTTAGGGTTTGGTTAGTTAACGTCCAAATGTCTATGTGATAGTAACGTAGTAACATGAATTTTTTTGTTTTTTTAGTTAAACCACTACACCCCTTGCATGTATTTTGTGAAGTGAAAATGAAAGTAAAAAATGAAGAAAAAAAAAGACTAAAAATAAATAGAAAGAATATGGAGTTAAGATGGTTCAAATAACTTGTTGCTAGAATCTAGCTCGAGAAGAACATGAAAAACGCTAGCTGAAATCAGCTTGAATGGTTTTCGAGTCGAACCGGGTTAGCTCGTTTTAAATTCAAGCCAACGTGAGCTTAGCTCGTTTTAAATTCAAGCCAAGATGAACTCGAATGGTTTTAGACCCTAAAACAAACATGGGTTTAGGTTCGAAAGCTGTTATCTTCACATTTAGTTGTAGGCTGAAGCCATAAACCTATGCAATGATAACATTTTAAATATTTTTAGCTCCTGTCCACACAAAAAAAAATTTGGATGTGGATATCTAATTGTCTATGGACTTAAAATTTCTAAATTTTTGTGTATCATTTTGCTCGATCATATAGACATGAAAACAATAAATGAAAATGTTTCCGTTGATAATTACACATATAAATGAAATGAATGAGCACGGACAGGGATTGTTTGTGCTCGTATTCGTGCATTTAACTTTAGCCAAACAATCAAACAAGCATGAAACTTAAAACAGATTTTCTTGTTCATGTTTATTCATTAAGACTTTAATGTGTATAAGTTCATTCACTAAGAAAATGAATGTGTTTGTGTTTATGTTTGCTTATGTTCGTTGGTTAATATTCTAAAGGAACATAAACGAACACCTAACTAAAAGAAAAATGTAAAAACACATTGTTCAAATTAAAGTCTAAATACCAAAAAATAAGTTGAAAATGAATTCAGATACAAGCTTAAAAAATGTAGTAAACGAACATACACGAAAAAACATGTAAATGACAGTTTAAACAAAACATGTAAAGGAATATAAATAAATGAACGTAAAGGAAGAAGCACATAGAAATGTAAACAAACATTAAGAAACGTTCACAAACGTAGATGAAAGAAAATTAACACATATGAACCAACAATTTTATTCACGTTCATTTAAATGAACTTTTTGCCTAACGGTTATACACATAGTTCCCTAGCTAACTATTGGTTTCTTGAAACTAGAATGATTAATTTGGTTTTCATAGGCTAGACGCTTTCCTTTTTCATTCTTTCACAAATGTTACTAAGTAGCGGGATTCCTCTGCGCTACGCGGTGGGAATTCATTCGGGATTGTTCAAATATTGTTCACTCGGATCGGTCGGTTGTTAGGGTACCGGCATGTAACACCCCAACCGATGGCGGAAACATCGGGATGAACGAAAACGAGATTGCTCATTGCTCACAACATTATTAAGTGACAATAATTAATTAAACCATATTTCATTTCGTAAGAATCGTCAAATACATCAATGTAACAAAACAAAGAACAACCTAACATTTGCAAAGTCATAACAAAATTGATACGTCGATATTAAACCTAACGTCTAATTTGTGTGTATCTAGTCCTTGCTATATTGTTTTCATAGCGTCATCTCCTTCAACCTGTAACATGTTTTAAAATAAAGTCAATGCAAAAGCAAAGGCGAGTACACAAGTTTAAGCATAGCATACGTATACGAATAAAGTTTTAACAATCCTCATGGCAATCAAATCTATACAAGAGCATATCAAGGCATGCAATACTAATAATCAAACCCGTAACGCAATCACGATGTTTTAACATGACCTCACGAATAACACGATGGAGGTGGATGCGTGAATTCCTATAGCGCTAAGCATGTCAAACAAAGGCTAAAAATAGTTAATGACTAAAGCATAGCACAACGTTTATCCCCAGACAAGCAACAAGTATACGATTCAAGTAGTCATGTGTATAGGATTGTTTGTGCGTTTCATAAGGTTTAAGTGTTTGTGATTTTTGTATATGGAAACATGTTACACCCAAAAAAGTGATATAAACAAATGTGGGTCGAGTGTACTCACAGAATTGCTAAGTCTTCTTTGGAAATTCCACGACGAGTTGATGAGTGGGAGAAAGGGACACCAATGCCACCTTAAATGACAACGAACATGGATGAATAATCGAATCGGAGTTGAAGATACGTGTACGTTTAGCACGGAATTTATGTAACGACTCTAAAGTTAAATTCGTCAAAGATAAAAGTGTTATCAAAATAATACAATAAATATATATATTTTTGGCGAAAAGTATAAAAGATATATAGATATTTGCAGTTGGATAAATATATTCCTTCGTTAAATTATTAGGTTTTGTCGACGAGAATAATAGATGTGTACTTATATATTTTAACGAAAAAGTATAATCGTGGAGCATATTTAGTCGAAAGGTTTAGTGAATAAATACACCCTTGTCGAAAGGTTTAACAAGTAAATGTATATAAATATTGGTATATTTTGACGAAAAAGATTACTAGATAAATATATAGTTTGGCTAAAAGAAAATAGATAAATGTATATTTTGACGGAACGGGATAATAGATATATATGCATGTTAACGAAAAGAATAGTAGCTAAATATATATATTGTTCGTCGGAAACACATATTATATATATACATTGTCGTTAGGGAAGTATCATTTTCGAAAAGTATATAACATATATTTATTTTGTCGGAAGGAATACTGTTTATATCTTGTCGTTAAATAGATATTTATTGTCGAAAAGAATAATAATTAAATATGTTGTCGAACGATATAATAATTAAATGGATTTTGTCGAAAAGCAGAAAGGTGTAAATATATATATTGCCGGAAGTATAATAAACCAATATATATTTTGTCGAAAGATGTAACGAATAAGTATATCTCGTCGATAGATATAATAAATATATATATTAGTCGAAAATTGGGCATAGTTTCCTCTTGTTTTTGGACAATCCCAACAAGCAATTTGTCGATTATATGTTTTCAAAACGCACCAAAGCAATACAATATGTGTTTATATTTATATTTTATATTTCAAGTTATAAAAGTTCAGTCTCGTATTTAGATAATCATGAACATGAATAATATGAACAAAAGAGTCGTTAAGCTTATATCACTTCTCCTGTCAGGTTTGACCCGAGCTTTGACCAGATCTGACCGGGTTTGACCCGAACTTCGAAGCCGAGCACGAATCTGAACCGAGAGACCCAGGCCGTCATTTTGACCTGAACCAAGCTCGTGTTAGACTCAAACCGAAACAAGACTGAAACGGAACCAAATATTAAATCTGTACCTGAACCGAGACTGACAGGCACAACTAAACTGAGTCGGACCGAGTTTCTCCCAGAATAACTGAGACTGGAGCCGAAGCATTACCCGGACCTGAAAGAGTGAACCTGAAAGCTGAGCTGAGATTAAGCAGAACCCGAATCCGCTCGCTAACCTGCTTTGACCGAGACCCGAACCAGCTGTGCGGAGCCGTGTTGAACCGTTCATGACCCGAGCCGAAGAAACCGAAATCGAACTAAGACCCGAAACGAACATGGCCTGAACCGAAACCCGAATCTGAAAGAGGATCTGAACCACTCCGAATCACCTTTCCGCCGCCGCTGCTTGTTCGATGGGAACGCCGCCGCAGCGCCGTTGCGGCTGCCGCTGCTTGATTGACGCGCCGCCACCCAAGGTGGCCGGCGGCATTGATGCAGAGGGAGAGACAAGGAGGGAGAAAGAGGGGCGCTGCTGTTGCGGTGGTTGGTGAGTGTGAGACGGTCGGCGGCCGTCGCAAGTGTGAGGGAGCAGGGGCCGAGAGGATGGTAGTGAAGGTTGGAGAGGCGATGGGTGTCCGCTGCAGGGACTGCCACTGCCGCGGCTTCGTTTCAAGGAGAGAGGGAGGTATGTATGTCTGTTAGCTGTGCTCTGGTTTATTAAGTCAACAGATGCTGCTTTGGTTAGACCCGAACATCAAAGGGACAGGGACAAGGGGCTAGGGTTTGAGTAAGAATGAAGAAGATGAGATGTAATTATAGGATAGGGTTTTGAGTGTGTTGGGCCTAAGGCCCGGTTCATGTGTTTTTCGCGGCCCGTTATGGTTCTGAAACCCGTTTTCGAACCCGAACATGACATAACAGGGTATATATCATTTTTTAGGTTTAAACACGCGATTTAAACGTCGGTGCTCGAAAATGATTGCGTTCAGTTGTCGTTTCGTTAAAACGCATAAAAACGCGTAGTTTTCCGATTTTAAACCGTTTTTCGATCCGATTGAAGTTGCGACTCAGGAAATAGAAAACGAGCGTGAATTTTTATAAAAATAATAAATCTTGGAAATACAAGGCGTTACACGGCAATACCTTGTCAAAATAAATATTTAGCATAGTCGTGTACTCTTAGTTTTCTAAAAAGACAAAAGTTAACAAACAAAAATTAGTAAATGGGTTAAATGCGAAAGTTAATTATAAAGAATTAAACTATTAAGAATACAAATCAGAAAAGGAAAAAATAAAGAAAGAGAAGTTAAGGGATTGATTTTGCAATTCAGATGAACTTAAGGGCATGATTTTGGGTTGTAAAAAGCTAAAATTAAAAAAAAATGCCAAAGCAACAAAACTAGTTGGAAATGGGATACCCGAGAATAGGACGTGGATGACCAGCAGAATCTTTGTGTCGAATGTTTGAACAGATTATACATATAAAAACCAAAAAAAATAAATAAACCAACGGCCAGCTATCGTTCAGCTAACGTTGTAGACCAAATTTGCTAGTTGTTATGTTATAAATTGTCCCCTAAATGTTATATTATAAATTCTCCCCTAAACTTAAACGTGTGAAAAAATTCAAGACAACTTACATAAAAAAAAAACTAAAATTATAATAAAATTCTAGCTAATGACGATGGGAAATCAACACTAACCTGCTTGAAATTCATGGAGAATGAAAGTAGCAGGAAAATGTTTGAAAATTGTACAAGATTTCTATTCTTACTAACAAAAACTTGCTAATTGTTATATTATAAATTGTCCCCTAAACTTAAGTTTGTGACAAAATTCAAGGCAACTTACATCAAAAACTAAATTATATTTTCAAATCCCTTCACATTTAAGAAGTAATGAAGTAATTTCTATGTAATCCTAGCAAATGACGATGGAAAATCAACACTAACCTGCTTGAAATTTCCGTTGAATGACAGGAAAATGTACGAAAATCATACAAGATTTCTGTTCTTAGTAACAAAGACAACCTCAACATTATAAATAGTTTTAGACAAACCTACGTTATAGGCAAACCAGAAAAAACTATCCTTAAAATGACAGTAGTCAGTAACGAAGGTCCTCGTCGTGGTAACGTGTTGAAGGCTGTCGTCAAGTTCTTGTTCTGTTGTTCCGGCTGCGGTGAAAGTGACCAGCTTGCTTATATGGGTATCACCAAATGTAACTCCGTTTCTTTACACTGTATTGTTTGTTTTAATTTATGACTTGATTGCATATACTAGCTATGGATATTGACTAGCTTTTCAATTTATGCAATGTATATTTATTGTTCATGTCAGTTCATTGTACTTGTTAAACATGTATTGTATAGTTTATAATGATCTAATATGTATTTTAACTTTTTATTTACTACTGCTTGTAACTATCAAATTTCCAACAATCTTATGATTTATAAAAGCTGATAGCTTAGTTACTACAAATAAAATGGCTTCTAGCTTAAATCAAAGGTTTTTTTCTAATAGTCGGAGCTTGCCCGCACCATATGTCACCGGTGAACCAATACGATATCTGACACTTTAGTGAAACCGACTGTACATCCTTCTCAGTCCACCCTTCTCCTTTGTCGCATGAACCCACTGTACATCCTTCTCGGTCCTCTACAAAAACCGCAGATAGGCAATAACCACGATAGCAATTCTCCTATCCATAATTGAAGCTTCAAATTCCGTATACAAATTACAGTGTGGCAGCGTTACAAAGTAAAAATAAGTTCTCACAGGAAACTACGTGTAGCCACAAAAATCATAACCCAGTAGTGGCGGACCTAGTGTATAACTAGGGGTAACCCCCGCTACGGCTTGGCGCTTCGGAGGTAGTGTAAATTTTGGAAAAATTTGACGTTTTTTCAATTTCGTTACCGCTTTTTTATAAAACGTTACCGCTTAGCGGATTTTCTAGATCCGCCACTGTAACCCACTGTAACCCAGTGTGTATAAATGACGGCATTAGTATCATCAGAAGAGTTTTATAGATATGCCCAAAAATCCAAAATATTTAACAAGTTATCATTCGCGATCAAGGGTAGCATAAGGCTTCACTTTACCAAAAAAAAAAAAACAGTCAAAAGTAAAAGGTGTACAAACCTGAATTCAATCCCAAGTCAGAAACTTTGACATTGTAGTGTACAACCTACAAAAAAACTTCATTTCTACGTTACGGTTTCATCTCGCATTACAACAGGATCTTCATTACTTAGCGTTTTGGCTGCAGTTACAAGCATGTCTAGTCCTTCAAGTTCTGTCACCGGTGCTTCATGTTCATCCTTCTGTGATTCATCTTCTATTTTCACTTTCTTTTGCATACTCTCATACATCCTTCTCACCGTTTTTATTCTCTGCAAATCCCTGTCACATTTTTCACAGAACCAATTTCCTTCCGGAATACAAGCAAGTTGTGGTGACGTACAGTAGATATGATACGCTTGATCACAGCCATCACAAAGAACGATCCGATCATCGTCTTTATCCTTGAGGCAACGTCTACATAGACAAGACGGGCAGTACCAATACGGACCATAAACACCCAACTGTTTGGTTGTTAAGCATTTGTCATGGTAGAATTTGTGACTGCATAAAGAATGCCCACATGTTCTAAACTTCTCATCTATCTTCACCTCGGATTTGCAAATAAAACAAACGTATTGATTTTGACTTTGACTTTGACTTTCATCAGTTGCACCATTCTCTAGATGTTCATCCAACCTATCTACTACATCTTGTGATTGGTTGTTTGCTGGAGCACGGTTAATGAGCGATACGGAAACAGCAGATTTTAGCTTCTCGCAGACTACGCAGCCATCATGAGGCGACCCTATTCCGTTTGAAACGCAGTTCGCACAATACCAACTTTTGAGAGGGATTGATGTGCTGACAAGCTCGGTACATGATAGGTGGTACATATCTTCGCATGAATCACAAACCAAGCAGTTTTTGACATCAGCTTTTTCTCCACATCCTTTGCAGCCGAGTCTCCCGACAAACTGTTGCACAAAGTTAGATTTAGAGAACAAGTTGGTGGTTGAATTTGTATGTTTGTTTTGACGTACCTGCTCGTAGTGAGCCCTAGATTTATCGGAAAGACTATTTGCAAGTGTAACCATCTCATTGCCGACTTGTTGAAGCTTTGCCCATACCTATCAAGATTCGTCAAGTTGTAGAAAACTAGTAAATCTAATATTTTAATAAGAAAAATCCAACTCTGAACAAAAGGATACCTGTAGGATATCTTTAAGGTAAAGCATTGGTGAAGTTTCATAAGCTCCATTTTTCAACTTTGACTTTATAGCATCAACGTTTGTAACTCGGTTAAAATTGACAACACCAAAGTTCTTAAGAAACAGACCACGCAATTCAGAAAACTTCTCCGAGTTTAGAGTGTCAGATAACGCGTGCGCACACAACTCAGAGTTTGTAGAGCCTTCTGGTTGTTTTAACGATCCACTAGACGGGGCATGAGAAGGTTGTTGAGCAGTTTTATGTGTTTGGTTGTTACTTCTTTCAATGTTACCAAAAGATTCCTGTAAAAGGAACAACTTACATGAAGCTAAATGAACAAAAAGATGATAAAAAAACGTTTA
Organism: Scalesia atractyloides; assembly: GCA_947069175.1. Lineage (NCBI taxonomy): Eukaryota > Viridiplantae > Streptophyta > Magnoliopsida > Asterales > Asteraceae > Scalesia > Scalesia atractyloides. Next base: position 31,506,040 of record CAMTDV010000014.1, read on the forward strand.
AGAAAGTAATTTACATCAATCACAAGGGTAGGATCACTTTCTGGATTAGTCACAAGAGCATTTTGGATGCATCCTTCATGTGCGTTAAGCGACAGAGGTTTCTGCTGTAAGACGATATTGCTACATTTCCTAGGAGAACATTCACCAGGCCCGTTGGAAAATGCACCAAAGCTCAACCTTTGGACATATTGATCGAAAGCACAACCATTAACAGCCTTTACCTGCAAGAAATCGAGTTGGTTGATTCACGTTTCAGTTAACATTACGAACAGCAAAAATATAGGAGAGAACATGAACCATAAAGTGACTGAAATTGTATATAGAGGGGTGAGCAGAAAACCAAAAAAAATCGAATCGCACAAGAAACCTAACCGAGATTTACGGTTCGGTTACGGTTTTGTATTTTATGAAAACCGAAAAAACCAAACCGAACCGAATAACCTAAAAATCATATTTTAAATGTTTGTTATATATTGATTAAGGACTTTTAAATTTTATTTATGAATGTTAAATATTTATAATAAAAACCTTAGCATGTTTATTTATCTTTGAGATGATTTATCCATTGCCTACAAGAAATAACAGAAAAATATATTAGAAAATATCTTGAATGATTTTCAAATATTATAAAAGAAAATATCTTAATAAAAGCTTTGGGGAAACATAAAAATAGATTAGAAGGTTAGGTTTATGTGAACAATATTAACTGAAAAGGTTAAATATAATTATTTACATGTAAACATCTAAGAAAAATTTTTAAATCCTGGATTATATTTTTTTTTTTTTTTGAATCTTACATAATTTTGTTCAAAAACCGAAAATCCGAAAAACCGAACCGAACCATTGCTAAAACCGAAAAAACCAAAACCAAACGGTTTTCAAAAACCGAACATTTCAGTTTCGGTTTTAGCAATAAACCGAACCGAACCGTGCACACCCCTAAAACTAGTTGTCACACCCTGACCCCACAGCAGCAATGGAAACATCAAAATTGTTATCAGATAAGCAGTTAATGATAATTGATATATCCGGTACCAATTTGATTACTTTAGTCTTTCCATTTGGGTTTTCGTTAGTAAATAATAATTCTTAGCCGGGAGCCACCACAGACTCACAGAAAGACAGCTTGGAGACTCTGTGACAAAACGAAGAATCCTAACGGTTCTCGTGAGCACAAAAAGTTCGAAAGAACATAATAAAGACATTGGCCAAGTCATATATATCACTGAAACACTAAGATGCCTCCAATCCAGTTTCTTAAAAAAAATCAATTTCCATCAAACTATAAAAGCAATCCAAGACTAAGTAACATAAGTGGTAAAAACAAATATTTCATATATCTCATACACCAAAGAATACCAGACCCTCTTCCAAACTGGCAAATTTAAAGTTCAACACAAGTCAATTAGGTATACTCAACTTCCATGATCATTCTACCTTCATAAAAGATACCTAAAATATTTTATTCTAAATCATTCAGCCACAGTTAATGTAAATGATAAAAAAATGTCATGTTGAGTATGAAGTTCTTCGTTTCTAAAGCTAATAAAAAATAACATCACAATCATTAATATCAGATGTTATTGTTAAAAAGTCACTCCAATAAGTTGAAAGCTAAAGAACCCTCAAATGTTATTGTTGGTGCATCTTTATTAATATAATGCATTAAAACATTTAACACATACAATATTCTCTTAATTTCTACAAGTTTTAACAAGTGAAGTGCATGCCAAAAGGTACTTGAATCCTAAATCTTTGCAAATACAAAAAACAAATTCTAGCAGTAATAGGCATCAACTCAGAGGCGGAACTATAGTTAATTGAGCCGTAGCACGGGCTACGGCTCAACCCCGTATTCGTAGTGTTATTTTTTACGGTTTTATACAAAGGATACCCCCTAAAAAATACGAGAATACCCCAAACCAAATATGATACTTGATATTACTAAATCTCATTTTTTATAAGCCCAAACATTGTTTACAACCCGAAAACTTGTATAATAATTAAGCCAGAATGATAAAATAAGCCCCTTTGATATCTTGTTTAGTGTTTTAATTTATGTAGAATTATACTTTGTATATTTGTTGGGGTTTAAGACTATAAATCATAAATGTGTTATCGTTTTTTTTAATTATTGTATGATTGCACGGGGAAAAAATTTTGGGATACCCCTAAATTAATGGGCTAGTTCCGCCACTGCATCAACTAGCTGTATTCAGTAACTTGATGGCTTGATCTGATACATTCAATTAGGTTAACAAAGTTCTACAATCAACACGGCTACAAATTCCCCAAAGGTCAAACTAAACAGCAAGCAAGTTCAACAATTTGACTTTGCAAACAGATAAACCCTCTACCGAGAATGAAGTTCTTTGTTCCTAAAATTAAAGAGAATAACATCACATACATTGACATCAGATGTAAAAAATCATTCATGCCAAAAGATCTGTGTGCAATCCAAAAGGCACTTAAATCCTAAATTTTTGCAAATAGCAAAGGTATTTAATAGCAATAGGCATCAACTGATTATATTCAGTACTTTGATAAGACATTCAATTAGGTTAACAAAGTTATACAATTTACACAGCTACAAATCCCCCAAAAATCAAACTTTACAGCAAGAAAATTTAACAAACAGATAAACCCTAAAAAAACAAAATAAAAAGAAAAAGAAACAAACCTTATCATCGAATCCATCTGAATCATTCATCTTTCTGCGTTTTCTCCGCTTATAGATTGTTAAACCCCCATCCCCTGCTTCGATTTTGGGTTCCAAAGTGCAATTCAAAGCCAAGCTTCTGATTTCCTCATCGTCAACCATAATTTTCTTCTTTCCAAGCTCCAGAACAGCAAGAATAAAGAAAGAAACCCTAGAAATGTGAGAGCAAAGTAATACTTTTGCTTATTGAAGTGGCGAATGAGAATATACAATTACTGTGTGTGTGTGTGTATATGCCCTAGACCTAGATATAGATATAGAGAATTTGGAATTAAGACAAGTGCAGAATTTGGAAGAGAAAAGGGGGAAAGAGTTAAAGTTATCTCTTTTTAAATTTTGAAAGAAGGGTGTGATTAATTTGTGATTGTCAAAGTGAAGTGAGTTGAAGACTTGGGGTTACTAGATTAGAGGTGCACATGTGGGTTTTTTTTTTTTAAATAGGTCCGGTTAGTAATCGATCCGGTTGTAAGTTAGTTTAGTTAAAACTGGTTCGAGTTAAATCTGGTTTGAGAATGTCTAAAACCTACTTGTTCAAACCGATTTGGTTATTAATTGGACTGGTTAACTGAAATAACCGGTGTAGAAGCTGATTTTTTTAATAATATTTCTTTTATATAAAAAAGTAGATTAAATACTAAATGTGTAAAATAAGATACTGAAGTTGTTTTTTATATTTATTTGTTTATTTACAGTGGGGTAAAAAATCGATCCCGTTATACCTCCTGAGCTTGCTATGTGGGTGTTACCCAGGTTCATTTGCTATTTTCGTTTCTCAGTCCGTTACATAAATTTAGTATCGGATACCTACCATTGATTCATGTGGACAATTGTTTGTGGTGTTTGCTATAAGCCGAAATGGACATCTGATTTTTTGTCCTTGATTGTGTGTCATGTTGTCTTGTATACACCACACCGATTGCACATAAGATAAGCCTTGTTGACAAAGCTCTCTACGGCTTTCTTTGTTTTCTATGTGACAACAGCATATCCAAGATTGCGTGTTCTATTGAGGTAAACGGCAATTTATTAAATAAATTTTGCGTGTCCCAAAACTTCCCCTCGTCGTGTCTAAATTAGTTTTGCGCGTCCCAAGGTTGTCTCCTCGCCGTGTCATGACATGCTAAATAAATTAATTCCTCATCATGAGTAAAGTTTGCATCTTTATTCCCAATTCCCAAGTTTGTAAGCCTATAATGTTACATGTTTAATTATGTTTATATGTTGCCATGTATAATAAACTCCAATTCAATTGTAAAAAATAACATAAAATTCCAACAAAAAGATAACCAAATTCTTCAAATTCTATAACAAAAAACCTTTGTTTTCTTTAGTCATCAATACAAACAAACTGTGGTGTTAACTCTACACAACCAAAATCCACTCTCTTCCCCTTTTCTACTTTGCCTGAGGTTCTTCTTCTTTCATTCTATGTTAAAATACAAATGAATAAATCAAGAAACACCCATGTCACACTCACTTGGACTATCTAACACAACCCTATTCATTATCCCAATAGGTTTTGTTAGCTCATCAAACACATCTGCATCTAAACCCAAAGGCTCACTCATCATCAAGCTTGTTCTCGACTCACCCGTTACCTTCCCGGCTTCTTCATTACCAACATCTAAGCTGATATATTCAGCAAACTTTCCTTCCTGACACAAGTCCACATCATCATCCATGTCATCATTCTTTAAATAAAGCTTTTCTGATACGCCCGTTGCCTCTTCAACCCTAACAGAACCAAAGTAACGACCCCTCGAATTCTTCTGCTGTTGATCCATTGAACTTTGTTGTTTCCTTTTCAACTGGTTTTTCGGATGGTGGAGCTTGCACTTTGTACCTTGAGAACACGTGCCTGTTGCTTCAAACGCTGGGCATGCATACGAATGCTTCTTTCGGCACTGCAAGTTAGAGATTTGATCCAATTTACACAGTTATATCTTAGTGAGTTGTGTGCGTGTGATACATTCATTTTCAATACATTATAGTTTCTCAATCCTATCACTAGAACTCAGCAGTATAATTATGTTCTTATAGTATTCACTACTTTCTATTCGATTACCCTATATCTATTAGCTTTATATTTACTGATAGATACGTAAATTATAGAAGAAACTGAAAAGATAAAAACAGTAAAATGAGAGATATCAACGACATCAACTCCATCACACGCTACCTCATTGCCATCTGCACAATAACCTTTGAGAAAACCTTCACAAACAGAAGCAGCTGAGTTCACATTTACATGTCTATACGGACAACGATTGTTTGAGCACAATCCTGCAACGATAATAGTTTAGAATTTTTCATATTGGTAAAATAAAGAGTGCGGGCAAACGGGATGATAAAAGTATAAAACTTACCCTGCAAAAAATAAGAACAATCTTGCATCCTTTCAGGAATGACCTGAAAAGGAAATGTTATCAAAAGCTAAAGCATAAATTAGAACAAAAGAATAAAGAGTTATAAAAATAAGATAAAATAATAGACCTTATGAGTTAACTTGCAGTTGGGATTGGAGCATGAACCATTCAAAAATTTGGTGCACACTGCAATTTTAGATGAATCGTGGATGTATGGACATTTACCATCATCTTTGTTGCATTTGCCGAACCGTGTAAAAAACTGGCAAAACTTTTTCTTTTTAGCCAACCGTGTTCTGGCTGTGTGCAAGCTCCATCTCACTTTTTCATTAGCAAACACACGTGTTCGCCTCTTTGGATTTCTAACCAGCTGATTACCATTTCCAATCCGTACATATCTATCAAAACGAATCATGTATTTAAATGTTTCCTACTAAACACGAATACAAATTCGAAACATACTTTATATAATAATATTTGTCAGCTTAAGGAAAAAATGTAACATGTACTACATACTCATCATGGCCGATCTTTAATCTCTTTGGAACATAAGACTTTCTGATCTCTTCATTTGGCTGCATGGAATTTGAAGGCTCCCCATCTGCACGTCGTAAGTCTATTAGCGGTTTCCAAGGGTTTTGGGAAAAGTTGGCCAACAAGATCATATTGTTTTACCATCAAATTCAGCATTTGCCGCACGGGGTTACACGTTCCATCAGTTAACGATTAAACAAGAATAAAGCTCATTGCTAGCTAACATAGTTTTAAGAAAACCTACTGACCATAACAATCAGAAATGATCCATCAAACGTATGCAACTACAGCAACTTACGTATAAATAAAATAATTAACGATGTATGAATATTGAGCCAATACCACGGAAGCATAAACAAACAGCAAGAACTTATCATCATATGTGTAAGCGCAAATCTTTCTAAACAACGTTGATATGCATAATTGCTTCACTGGCTGAAACTTTTTTAATGACTTCTACTGGGGTATGAAGTTCTTACTGCTAAACATAATCAAGTATTGTTACAGTCGTCTTAAATTATAACCGATTCACAACCTTCCAAGAGCTCATATCATACCTTAACATCAAAGGAGATAGAAAAAGATGTCTGAATAAAAACATGCTAATGAGCATATGTTCAGGAATGTGTTGGATACTAATGTATCAGAGCTAAATACATATACAATATGCCATCTATGAAACATGCTAATGAGCATATGTGCATCTGTGTACATGCATGTTAATAGGCAAGCTTGGGTTAAAAAGTGTACTATAACTAAGAACCAGAAACAACTTTCAATCAAATCTATGATCTCATACTAATCACCCATTTCTTGCTAATTGATTAAGGCTTGCTTTCCATTAGGAGGTGCTTGTATTCAACACACCCTATGAGTTGACATATACAATATGCCATCTACTATAGCATGTAAAACGGCCTTTATAACACCAGAACCCTTTCAGGAATACAGCGCCCACATGTCATCACCAATGGATAGTGACACCATTTGCTGCTCAAACTGCAACTAGAATTGCCATTCATACAGCAATTGTAAGAGGTTTTTAAACTATAGCAATTAAAGTCAAAATTTAAGAGAGTAACTTATCATAGCCACTATTAGATGGTTGGTGACTATTAATTAATCATCTGATAGTATCCAGTAGTTTTTCATATAGAAACCATCCGTAAATTCGTTAAGTAAAGAAATTTTCTTAAAAAAAAAAAAGCTCTATGATTTTTAACAATAGCCCTAAGTGCTACAGTCTCCAATTCCAAAACTAGAGAGTATGGTAGTATAAAACTTTGTTGGATTGTTAATGTTAACTTTGCGAAAAATAGTGCTTAGTAGAAAAGTTTGAGAAATGTTGTTGTGTAAGTATGTAGTTAGGGAATAATCATAATAATCAACAACAAAATAACCAGGACTTGACAACCTGAAATCCTTTGAAGTGTCCTCTTAGAAGGATCCATTTTGTATCTGACTGACCCAATACGAAATATCCGAACTCCTGCACATAAATACAAATTTAGAATGTGGTAGTCAAACATAAATACACTATTAATCAACTTACTTGACATGTTATTCCTGCTTTTTATTTCAGCCGTAGCAGAAACAGTACCATGTTCTCTCTTTTTCTTCTCAGCTGTTGCAACTGCAAGTGTAGCTTCCTAAAATAAAGGGAGTATATTCACAGTTAATTAACCACCATAACTAATTTATCATAACCAGTAATACACGTCTAGAATTTCATCCACACAAACCTCATTAGTTCTTTGTGAGTTCCTCTCTATGGATTTTGACCATTTTAAACTGGAACCACCAACACTTAATAACTTGGACATACGAAGAGAAAACCCATGCTTTGACCTTGTGTAGATCGTGTCTCGCTTTCTTGAAAGCAGCAACTTGCGACTGAAAGAAATAAAATCGTACACTAATTATTTTATTTATCAAACAGAACCTAAATGCCAATTTAGATAACGAGTGATAAAAGTGCAGATATACCTGATAGAAGATAATGAGCTATTACTGGATACAGAGGCTGAGAGATTCATCAAATTCACCCAATTTATTGATCTTTTCCAAGGAAACAATTGGGGCCTCAGCTTCTGACGTAACGAGACACCATCTTTTCCCAATGATTGTGAGGTAAGCGTCCAAACTGAAGGGAATCTCAAATGCTTATACTTAGTAACTTTCGGTGCAGATAGACCTTATATGTGTGAAAGAAATGAAATAACAACGGATAAAAAGAATGCAAGTGTTTTGGTTCTGAAAACACACCTTTACCAGACTGTCGCTTAAAACTGTTCTTTGAAGCTTTGCCCACATCTGTGTTTGCTGAGTCATTTCCCGCGGCTGTTCTAATAAGTTGATTTTTTCTCCTCTTATAGTAGCTATCCGATGATGACGATGCTTGTGTCTTATCCAACTCCTGAACAGATTGATCACTACACGACGCAGCAACCAGCTGGTTTGATTTCCGCTTCACGTATTGTATCTTTTTTCCTGTAGCCACTTCATCTTCTACCTTCTGGCTTTCAGAATTGCTAGATGCATGAATTTGATCTTCTGATACCTTTTGCACAACAAGATTTCCTTCAACAGGGGATGCAGGCAGAAGTTCCAGGGGCGAAGATGACATATCTCTCAAATACGTAGGGCAATCCGGTAATTTGGTGCCGCCTGACAGGGGTGGTGTTTTGGGCCTCACGACAGAAGCACCGGAGCCAGCTACTCTTGAGCAAGTATTATTCAATTTATTTCCTGATACAGCACTATTTCTTGCTTCATTCGGGGCTGAAGGATTCAACTGATAAACAGAGGACCTTGAAGCAACAGCAGTCACAGGAGCAGCTTTTCTTACAAGACTGTTACCACTTCGAATATATGAGTTCTGACCCATTGCAGTTTGCTTAGGTGGCAGAGGAACAGGAGCGGGAGTGCTAGAAGATCTATGCCAGGTTCGAGGCTTCGTTGCGTTATTTGCGTTATTTGCGGTTTTGCTGATTCTTGAGTTTGTTAAGGATGGAGACGAACGGGCTGCGAAAACTCGTGGTACCACAGGCACAGAACTCCGCTTCTTCAATGGCAAATTTGATCCCTGGAGATTTGTATTGGAGCCTAGAGTCTTAACACTGCTCGTTTTTATACTAGTTTTAGGAGCATTTAACAGAGCAACGTCTTCCGATACAGACTTTACGATAATATTGTCATCGTTCTCAGGAATACCCAAATTAGTTATGCTTTTATATGTTGATTTGCTAACCAGCGATTGTGAGTCTGAAAAACTGGAAACTTTTTCGGGAGAAAAGATACCGGTTAGTATATCAGGCCTATAATCCCCCGATTTACCATTTGAGTCTGTAACAAATGCAGAAACAATACTTGACGAGGGTGGTAAATCATCCTTTAAATCTGTAGTAAGTTGTTCTCTATGGTCGGGACACGGTCTCTGAACTGATGTAGAAATCGGAGTTACCATCTCAGTAATGGCATCTTTATCAAAAGAATGCTCCTTATGTGAACTACTTCGTGTCGCATTATCTCCGGAAAAGATATCAGTATGGATAGAGTCTTTAAGAGCATCTTCAGAGTATTCAGTTGACCTATTAAAAGATCTTTGATTGCTAGTACTACCCTCAAACAATTGGCTTTCATCTTCCTTTCTGGACACGTCATCAAGAAAACCTTGATCATCACTCTTTTCAGGAGATACGCTAATAATATCAATATCGTCGGAACAAGAATCTAAAGGGTTGTTCATGTCAGAAACAGTACTAGTTTCTTGTATTTTGACTGGTTCATTGCACAAGCTGTTAGATGCATCAACTACATTAACTATATCAATACCACTCAGTGACAGCCTAACATCTGTAGATATATTCTGGGTATCGTTCTCAAGATTCACTGGAACTTCATTTCCACACTGTTGCTGGTTAAGTTCGTTCGCTAGACCATGATTTATCATAGACACATTCTGTCCAGTTAAGCTCTTGTTTTCAGTGCAGTCATCATCAAAACTGTTTATACAGTGAAGACTCGGGTTCATTTCTTGTGTTTTGACCGGTTCATTGCACAAACTGTTAGAAACATTGACTACATCAAAACTTCCATTTGATTCTGTGGACGCTTTCTGAATCTCAACTTGATTGTGCCCTGATGCAGGAGAAATATTAGCACCGCCCAATGACAGCCTAACGTCTGGAGATATATTCTGGGTATCATTCTCAAGATTCACCAAAACGTCATTTCCACAGGGCTGCTGGTTAAGTTCGTTCCCTAGACCATCATCTATCATAGATACATTCTGTGCAGTTAAGTTCTTGTTTTCAGTGCAGTCATCACCTAAACTGTTTATACAATGAAGATTCGGCTTCCGAACTTCTGAACTGTCTTTCTCTAAAACGCTGGCCTGTGAAGATTTATCCACTTTACTGTCGACCGTTTCTTCTAGAGTAGGAAATGGAATGGCACTAGAAATAGGCGCAGTTGGAGTATTTTCTAAATTCTCACCCTTGATATCTTTGTTATCTTTCACTGCCAACTGAAAATTAAATGAACGAGAAGCAGGATTCATTAATTTCCTTTTCTTCTTAAGCCTAAATGACAGGGGTTGTGCTTTAGATCCTCCATTGCCATCTCCCTGATCTAAAACCGGGGCCGGCAAAGAACTGTTGTCCTCATTAGAAACAGAATCTTTATGCGTTTGCTGCTTTGGAGCCTTTTCAGAGCTAGAAGGGCTGTCAAACCCATGTGAAGAGCTTCGAGATCTCGTTGAAAGCTCACTTAATTTCGATAACGGTGAACCAAACTCGTTAACTCTTTTAATCTTTCTATTCTTAGTTTGTGTGTTGTTATTATCAGACAACGGACTCGAGGGCGTTACAACAGGCTTAGCGACTAAAGCGTTAGATTTAAAAGACACGTCAAGATCTACAGGACTGCGCGCTCTGTCTCCCTCTACCCTACAATCTTTACCTGTGTGATCTCTATCCCTATCTTTACCTTTATCTTTACCCCTATGATTACTACTGTTCGATTCAACAAAGTATCCTTTAGACGCATGTTGCTCATAGTTTCGATTCCTATTAGTATTATTCGGTTTTCCTATCCTAAGTAAAACACTCTTCTTTTGCACTTGCTTAAACTCTTCTCTGTCTCTACCTTCCCTAACCCTATTAAACTTACCCGATTCATGCTCATAATCCCGGTCTCGCTCTCTACCATACGCAAACGAACCCCCATCATCACGCCCCACTTCGCTCTTCCCCCTTCATCACCCATTTCGGATCCTCTTCCCCATGATGCTTCCAAATCCTATCATTCTCCGACATCGACACATACCGAGGCTCATACTTGTCAACATAATCCTTGCCGGTAGACGACTTATTGCCATTCACAACAGACCGGACAGACGGATAACTATCAATGTTACTAGAAACAATATTATTAGCATATCCATCATTGATATTATCATCTATAAACCTACTAGCAGATTTATAATAACTTTCAGATTGGGGATTCGACGAATACATACTGCGGTGATAATCCTGATGCTCCTCTGGTAGAACCGGATTCCGGTGAGATAGTTCCGGCGGAACCCTAGCCGGATCCGATCTAAAATCATTCCGGTAATCAAATCGATAAGAGTGGTTGGAACCGGAAACCCTAGGTGGCGACGAGCGGTTGTGGATGAAAAAGGAGGGGTTTTGGGCGTCAAGAAAGGTGAAATCCGGATTGTACAATTGCGACGGTGGAGGAACGTGAACGGAAACTGGTGGTGGTGGTGGCGGTGGTGGTGGATGAGGGTATGGAAGTGGTGGTGGAGGGAGGTGGTTTACTGACGGGATGTGGTGGTGCGGATGGTAGAAATTAGGGCGGTCGTCGGAGAAATTGGTGTGGGGAGGAGGAGGAGGGGCGTACCTGTGGTGGTGGTGGTGGTTGTGGTTGTGGTGGTTGAACGACGGGAAGTCCATCGGAAGCGGTGGTGAGATGACGGTTTGGGGTTGTGTGTGGATTTGGATTTGGGATTTGCGGTTTTGTTTGCCAGCCTTGTGTTTGGACGGCTGGAGATGAAGATGTAAAGTTTAAATATTATAAATATTACTCCCTCTTCAAAAAATGAGTAGATGTTACATTTTAGTACCTTCAGAAATGATATTTTACCAATATGATATTCAATTCAAATATGGTTAACGGAGGAATACTACGTAGGTATAGGAGTATTTAGGAATAGGTTAGTTTAATCTTTAAAAAAGTTGACTCGAACTGATGGTGGATACAAGGTCACACCATGGATCGGCTTCTTGTCCAGTATCATTGCAAAGCTCACATAATTAAGGTCATGTAGTTGAATGTTGATGCATGTGATGAATGTATATAGAGCATGGTTGACAAAAGGTTTAGATTAATTTTGCACTAGGTTAATTAATGTCTTGAATGTAAGTTTGATTGTACACATATGAAAGGTTCTAAGTTGACTTGAAGATGCCACGCTTGATTAACGATGTGGTTGTACAACAAGTGTGCCCTGCATGTATCGATTTCAAATGATGAAGAGCCATAGTTATTCCACGCCACAACCGCAGATCAATCACATGATGTTTGGTTTCAATATACAAACCCAATGATTCTAGCCGACTTCAACTATGTCAACTCGTATGCACTTGACAAAGGTTTATGATAAGATTTGTAAAACGATGTTGTTAAAGATGAGATAATGAAGAACTTTTTGTGAAAGATCGAGAACTTAATGCATTATAAATCTGTTATCATTCTGTGATGGAGCCTAAACGAAAACTTAGTGGAGGCCGGACTCTCAAGATCCAAATCGGTGGGGTCGTACTATTAAAAATTTAATATTTTACACTATAAGAAAATTGGTAAAATTAACACTATGACCAAAAAATCGGCGGGAAGCTTCTAGTGTTATCATTTACTAAACCCTTATATATTTCCGCGTTTATGTGTTGATATCTTTCATGATGTCTTTCTATATAGAATGTTCTACTTGAACCCTTATATATTTTCGTGTTTCACCATTTCTTTTGATATGCTATAGAATGTTTGAGTTGTTATAAGAGTTAATGTTAAAAAAAATTGATAAGTTCAAATCATCTCCATCCTAAGTTTTATACTATTAGAGATACAATGTAACCCATGATGATTTGGCCATGTTCTTAAACTTAATATTACATGTGTTGTGAATCTAACATGTTTGAAATTACACATATTTTAATTGACACTAATCATTGTATCTTGAATATTTCTTATGAAAATATTAGACTAGGGCAAAACATGGCATTTTCCTAATTCTCTATAGTTATGGCTCCGATACCAATCTATCACACCCCAACCAATTGCGGAAACATCAAAGTGAGACGAACGAGATTACTCAAAACATCATAAGGTACTAAATTGTAACAATAATTAAGAAATCAAAATTTCATTTCATTGCTAACTTTAAAGATACAATCGCTTGAAAAGAAAGTACAACAATTTGCAATTTAACATGACTAACATAAAGTAAAGTTTGGGTGTGTTTCTAGTTCACCTTGAGTTGATTTCTTGAGCGTCATCATACATGTTCTACAACATTTATTAATGTATCTGTCAACAAAAAAGGGTCAGTGAGCATACAAGTTTGGTCTACATAGCATATATTTAAAGTCTCAAATCCAAACGGCAATTTGTATACTGAGTTACATATCATACTAGCATGCAAAAAAACTATATGTCAAACCAAAGTGTCCACTAGCGTAATCTTATCATCGCAATGAATAAGACCGTAAATAATGATTATTTAACAATAACCTCAAAACGGGCGGTGTGCTACTCCTATAGCGCTATACATGTTAAGGTAGGCTTGGGATATTAATGACAAATATGTTGAATGAATGTATTCTAGCATGTATAAACATCAAGTATAACAAGTCGCAAGTTTTTAATGGATTGAGTGTTTGCATAGGATTGACTGTGTGTGTTTTATGAATTTAATAGGTTATACATGTTACACCCAAAAGTGGTTTAAAATAAAAGAGGGTCAAGTATACTCACGGTTTGCAAATGCTTTCCACAAAGTGAGTCTTGAATGATTTGAAGGATGGAACACCGAGGTTATTCTAAAAGGATAAACAAAGGTGTGTGAGTTTATGGATTCGATGATGGAATGGATTCGGGAATTTTAACAAAATGAAACTAAACTAAAATCTATCTTGTTAGAACACTTATTTGGACTCCATAGTAGCTGATGTTCTTCATGAGTTTTACACTCATGGGAAGTCCAAATTAAGGAGGTCAATACTTAGATAGGATTCCACCTTAACACATGATAGTCAACCATGGATTGGTTGTTATCATGGTTCGGTTTCAGATTGATTATTACATGTATTTTTGTATGTATATAGTTATAACTTAAGTCTAAGTCATAGATTGTCAAGTATGGTCATACATAGGTTGGATGAATCTATAAACCCTTTGTTCACCAATGCACAATTCATCACATGGATGATTTGGATGGTCATGAAACATAAGTACAAGAAGGTAAATACAAGTATCTAAATCATCTAATTCACCTAAACAACCAAGTGACTTGACTAGACGAGTGCATTCCAAACATGGATAGTGTTTGGAGACTTGGTGTAGTCTTGTTCACTTTGTTACTTGAAAGTTGTTTTGGTGACCTAGAATTTGAGCTAAACACCTATGAGTTATGTAATAGTCATCAATCCAACCTAACCCAACAGTGGGATTTGTGGCAACTTGAAGATGTTCAAGAAATGAAGTAGGATGAACAAGGTTTTTGGAATGTTTGTAAAAACATAATTTAAACCCACTCTGAACCCTAAATACGGTGATGTCTCAACTTTATTTATCATGGTAAACTTGGGGAAACATTCCTAGAGGTTATCTAAGTGGTAAGAAACAAGAAGAAAAGATAGAGAAAGTGAGTTAAAAGCTCACTTTTGCATTTGAAAGTAATCTGCTAAACTGGGAGATTTCTTAAAGGTTTGAAGTGTTTTGAGAGTGGATTTAGAGTGTGAAAAGAGAAAAAGGATGTGTGGGAGGCTGATCGGAGTGTCGCGCTCCGGTCAAAGATAAGATTTATAGTCTCGAATTACCCTTAACAAATGTGTTAGTGGTAGTAAGGGGTCGATCCGCGAATAATGTTATGGTTTGCGTATGGACTAGCTTGATTATGAATTTGTCACGTTTTATGAAGCTTACTGTTAGGGCTCAGATTTATTGACTCTTGGATCAGTGATCCTTCTGTGTATCAATGATATGTTATCCTTGTGCCTAATGGCGAATACGGGAAGGACCAAGGATCCTTAGTACTTATGATGATTTCTAACAATTGTCTTCCATATGGTTTTGTAATTAAATGCAGGTAATCGTTAAAGACTAAGTCAAGCTGGAATATTGGAATATACCTGGAATTACGCACATGCATAGAGCTAAAGTGGATGTTATGCATGAACGTGGAGGATCCCCGATATTTCGGATTGTTAGTTACAAGTTACAAACGTTAATATTTTAGGGGGTATTGAGCTATTGTTAGACACACTTACACTACTGGAACCTCCTGCAATTCTCGGCAAACACACACTACACTATAGAAACCGATTGTAAAAAGCCCAATATCTTCCAAAGTTGTAATCTTTCTTGTTCAATATAATTGGTGATCGGTAGTTTCCATCACCCGAGGTTTTTTATGCCGGAGATCACATCTTGATCAAGGGCTTTTTCCTCGTATAAATCTCGGTGTTCATCATTGATTACATTTTTCATTCGTTCATATAATTGTTCAACACACAAGCACTCAACCTCACATACAAAGTTTGGTCACATTATCCTTAGTGTGATTTTTGACCAAAACAGTTTGGCGCCCACCGTAGGGCAATCGGTGCTTCAATTATGAAAATTTCTCTTAATTCATTCATTTTTGTTCTTCTCCATCAATCACATGGCTTCTTAGGGAAAATCCTGTTCAAGTGCCATGCCGGCGGTTACCTCATCTCAAACCAGTGCACCATTACCTCCACTTCCCCCCGCACCAATGAGGAGTGCCGATAATGCTCAAAAGAAGCCAACACCAGTTTTCTCGAAGGCTTCAACTGTGTCTTCTTATACTTCTACTAACAATGATCTTGTTGTTTTGATGTTGCGGATGAAAGGATATATGGAACAGCAGGACAAGACTAACCAAAGGATCCTTCGAGAAATCGATGAGATCAAGAAATAGAATAAATCAACGGAGGATCACTCTCCATTGATGCCCAGATCCCTGGATTTTGCTATTCCGGCATCTCCAATCCAGCATTCCAAAGCGTCTGGTGTTCAATATCAAGGATCCTCAGGATTGCAGCAAGGATCATTGGCGATGACTCGGCCTGGAGCATCTCACTACCAGCATTACGGATCCTCATCC
This sequence comes from Scalesia atractyloides, assembly GCA_947069175.1. Taxonomy (NCBI): domain Eukaryota; kingdom Viridiplantae; phylum Streptophyta; class Magnoliopsida; order Asterales; family Asteraceae; genus Scalesia; species Scalesia atractyloides. The sequence goes on from CAMTDV010000014.1 coordinate 31,522,073, forward strand.
CAGTCCTTAGGATCATCATATCAGTATCAAGGAGGCTATCTCCGTTCAGGAGGAAACTTGGAGACAATGGCATCTAAGGAACCCAATTTCCAGCATCAAGGATCCTCTACTCAGGTTCAAAGATCCTTCTCTCAGGTTCAAGGATCCATGCAATATCCTTCAAGGCCTTCAGCACCCATGTATCCTGGACCCAATATTTTTCGGGATCAAGGATCTTAAGGTAGTCAGATATTCAAGGATTCTGAAGTTCACAAAGGGGACTTCATCCCTATGCAGACTATTGCTTCATCTGGTCTAACTGTTACACCTGAAGTGTCCACCTTTGGATATACTTCTAGCATACCACTTCCAAACCAATCAGGAGGTAACAATGTCAATAAATCTTTTAGCATTAACTATGGCTTCATGCAGGATGCAGGTATCAATCAGGCTATGGCTAGGGAGCTCCAGAAGCTTAAGGATATGATATCCAGTGTTCTACGGGTGGTTAAACCCATTCCTGAGATCCCAGATGGAAGTCACAAGGTGTCTCGTTTTGCACCTCCAATATGCAATGCTGAGATACCAAAATGTTTTCAAACCCCCAACATGAAGCTCTATGATGGAACAACTGATCTGGAGGAGCACGTGGCTCATTACAGGGATAGAATGGAGATCAACCCCATTCCAGAAAAGTTAAAGGAAGCCTGTCTTTGCAAGGGTTTCGGATCCACACTCACTGGATCAGCTTTAAAATGGCTACTAAGTCTTCCTCCTTACTCAGTTACTTCATTTTCTCATCTAGTTAATTTGTTCAATAACCAATTTTCATGTAGTAGAACCTTTGAACGATTAACTAGTGATCTATATAGAATAACTCAAGGACGTGATGAATCATTAAGAGATTATATCACTAAGTTTTGACGAGAATCCTTGGAGATCCCTAATTTAGATATTGCCACCGTTGTGGAGGCATTCAAAATGGGATTGCTTAAGGTTTCCAGATTCTATGATGACCTTGTTATGACGGCATGTATGAATCTTGATGAAGTCAGAAACAGGGCCTTGAGGTTCATCCGTTTAGAGGACGACAAGAGAATCCAGGAAAGGTTATCAGGATCCTCGAAACAGGAAAAGCAAGGATCCTTCTTCAAGAATAACCGATCCAAGCAATATTCTAAGCATGAAAATCACAACGTGCATGCTGTTGAGCAAGAGGAAGATTATGAGGATTATCCTCCCATTTCTGAATATTGTTTTTCTGCTACTAATAGTGAACTAATCCTTGCTATGCAGAATTTAGGTGATAAAGCCAGGTGGCCACGAAAGAATGAAAAATCCTCAGCTAGTAAAGATAAATCCAAGTGGTGTGCTTACCACAAGGATTTCGGTCACCTCACCGACGAGTGTATAGCATTAAGGAAAGAGATTGGTTATTTTCTCAGCAAAGGATACTTGAAGGAATTACTGGGAAGGAAACGTTCAAGGACCCAGATGCTGAGAAAGTTCCCGAAAGAGCTCCTCCTCAACCTCCGGATGCTCAGATCATTAACTTTATTTCTGGTGGTTCTGATATCTGTGGAACCTCATTCTCAGCGGCTAAAAGGCATGCTAAGGAAATGAAGATGGAGAATGGGGAGATCCAGTCCGAACATCTATCCTAACGCATAAAAAGTGATATCCTTTGATGAGGATGATCGCGTATATATACAGGATCCTCATCATGATGATCTTGTCATTACTTTATTTATTTCTAACCATTTTGTTCGCAGGATCCTCATTGATGGAGGAAGCTCAGTGAACATTATTCAGTTGGATGTCCTCAAAAAGATGAACATCCCTGAATCCGAGATCATCCCAAGATCATCGGTGCTCGTGGGATTCAGTGGGGAAACCAAGAATACTTTGGGATACATCAAACTCCCAATTTACATAGGGGAGTGAATTCTATCCAAAACTTTTGTGTAATAGATTGCTTATCTTGCTGTAATGTTATCCTTGGCAGGCCATGGATACACGACATGAAGGCGTCCCGTCGACGTACCACCAATGTGTCAAGCTACCAAGTCCATGGGGAATAGTCAAGATAGAGAGTGATCAGCAGGAGGCAAAGAATTGCTACACTTCTTCGATGAAACCGGCTTCCAAATACAGGGAAGCATAGCAATTAAAGTATCCTCCAAGAGACGTCATGGAGGCAAGAGAACAGGACGTCAAGGATATACTGTTAGATCTTGAGGATCCTGAATCCAAGGTGTATATAGGATCTGGGATCCAGGAGAGCATAGAGCAGGATCTAGTATCATTCCTGAAACATGGAAAATCTACCTTCGCCTGGAAGCACGAAGATATGACAGGTATTTCAAAGGATTTCATTACTCATAAGCTTGGTATTGACAGGTCTTTCAGGCCAATTCACCAAAAGAGGTGGAAGTTTGTACCTGAAAGAAATGCAATTATCCAAGAAGAGGTAGACAAGTTACTAAAGGCAGGTATGGTAAGAGAAGTCAAGTATCCAAGATGGTTAGCCAATGTGGTTGTTGTTCAAAAGAAAAATGGAAAGTGGAGGGTATGTGTCAATTTTACTGATTTGAAAAAGGCATATCCTAAGGATGCATTCCCTTTACCCCACATTGACTCCATGGTGGAGGCTATGGCGGGTCATGAGTTGTTAACTTTTATGGATGCTTCATCTGGATTTCAGCAAATTCAGATGGAACCATCTGATCAAGAGGATACAACATTCGTGACACCCATCGGCATATATTGTTATATTGCTATGCCCTTTGGTTTAAGAAATGCTAGTGCTACATATCAAAGATTAGTGAATATGATGTTCAAGGAAGCAACTTGGACACACGATGGAAGTATACATAGATGATATGGTAGTCAAGTCTAAAAGAGCTGACGATCACCTGAAAGATCTTGAAGAACATTTAATATCCTTGACCAATACAACATGAAGTTGAATCCTTCCAAGTACCATTTCGGAGTCAAAGTTGGAAAATTTTTAGGATATATGGTGACCAAGAGAGGAATTGAAGCAAGTCCAGAACTGATCAAGGCTTTAGTGAACATCAAGTCTCCTGCCAATGCCAAGGATGTGCAAAGATTGACGGGAAGGATTGCCGCCTTGAATAGATTCATTTCAAAATCCTCAGAAAGATGCAAGGATTTCTATGATATTCTGGGGAAGAATAAGAAGTTCGAATGGACTGAGAAGCATGAAACTGCTCTACAAGCCCTCAAGGATTACTTATCCTCGGCACCGGCTTTGATGAAACCAGAAAATGGAGAGCTCTTATTAATATACTTAGTTGTTTCAGGTAAAACGGTAAGTGCGGTCCTAGTTAAGGATCACGAAGGCCAACAACATCTGGCATACTATGTAAGTAAAAGTCTACTTGATGCTGAGGCCAGGTATTCTCATTTAGAGAAACTCATTCTTGCTTTAATCATGGCTTCTAACAAATTAAGACATTATTTTGAAACTCATACTATTGTTGTTAAAACTAACTTTCCTATTAAGAATGTTCTCAGGAAACCAGAGATGTCGCGAAGAATGGCAAAACGGGCTGTTAAATTTAGTGCATATGACATTAAGTATGAGCCCAGGACTACTATTAAATCCCAAGCTTTGGCTGACTTTGTGGCTGATTTCAGTAGTGATCTACAAAGGGAAGCTGAACTAGAAGTGCAACAACTTGAGGAGACCAAGGATCCTTGGACACTCTTCACAGATGGAGCCTCGAATGTCAAAGGAACTGGACTAGGCCTACTACTAAAATCGCCACAGGGGGACATTATACCCCAATCAATAGCGTGTGAGTTTCAGACCACTAATAATGAGGCTGAATATGAAGCCTTGATAGCAGGTTTGCAACTAGCTAAAAATATGAGGATCAGGTATCTTCAAGTATTTGTAGATTCTTTATTGATTACTAATCATTATTATTAGGGCATGGATTTTATGCCAAGGATCATCCATCCTGAGACTGAACCTGGATCACGGATCCTTAACGGATAATGCAGGGAGTCTGAGGATCAAGGATCCTTACTAATGTTTATGTTTTTAACAATTGTTCCATGTGCATTCAATTTACGCTTGCAGGTAATCGTAGACTAAGTCACCGAGAATCAAGGGGAATATGCTCTTATTCCAACACGTGTAGGGAGTCCATGATCGTTGGTGGAGAACGTGGGATATTGCCATATTTTTCGGATAGTTAGTTAAGGATAATTCATGGCTGGTTATTAGGGGTATTGAGCTTGATAGACACACACGATCTGATTGAACACACACTATTGCTACTCTCTCTCTCGAGCACACATTAGAACTCTCATTGTAACAAGCTCAATATTTCCAAAGTTGTAATCTTTGTAGTTCAATATAGTTGGTGATCGGTAGTTTCCATCACCCGAGGTTTTTTATGCCGGAGATCATTCATTGATCAAGGGCTTTTTCCTCGTACAAATCATTGTCTTCATTGTCATTTACTTTCAATATTTGTTCACATACTTAGTCATTTAACCAAGCACTCAACCTCACATTCAAAGTTTGGTTACACTATCCTTAATCAGATTTTTGACCAAAACAGTTTGGCGCCCACCGTGGGGCAATCGGTGCTTCAATTCTAAAAATTCCGTTCATTTCATTCATTTTCATCCATTCTTTTCAACTACATGGCTTCTCATGGAAAATCTTCTTCAAGTGTCATGCCGGCGGTTACCTCATCTCAGACTTGTGCATCATTGCCTCCCATTCCCCCTGCACCGGCGAGGAGTGCTGATAATGCTCAGAAGAAAACTACTCCTGTTTACACAGGATCAAAAACCTCCACTGTTTCTTCATCTACAGTTACTAACAATGATGTTTTTACCTTGATTTTGCAGATGAAGAACTACATGGAGAAGCAGGACAAAACCAACCAAAGGATCCTCAGGGAGATTGATGAAATCAAGAAGCAGAAGATATCAGTGGAGGATCACTCTCCGCTGATGCCCAGATCATTGGATTTCACTTCTCCAGCGTCAGCAATCCAGCATTCCAGGGGATCTGGTGTTCAAATCTAAGAATCCTCCATTTACCAGCAGGGATTAATGGCGATGACACAGGCTCAAGGATCCTTAGAATTGCAGCATGGATCATTGGCAATGACCCAGCCACACGCATCTCATTACCAGCCTTATGGATCCTCATCCCAATCTTCAAGATCATCGTATCAGTATCAAGGAGGCTATCTCAGTTCAGGAGGATATTTGGAGACAGTTGCACCAAAGGAATCCTATTTCCAGCATCAAGGATCCTTTCCTCAGAATAAGGATCCTCTGTTTGGGACAAGGTTCAAGGATCCTCCCCTCAGGTTCAAGGATCCATGTAGTATCCTTCAAGGCCGTCAGCACCCATGTATCATTGACGTAATACCTTTCAAGATCAAGGATCTTCAGGGAGTCAGATGTTCAAGGATTGTGAAGTTCACAAAGGGGACTTCATCCCTATGTAGACTATTGCTTCATCTGGTCCAACTGTTACACCTGAAGTGTCCACCTTTGGATATACTTCTGGCATACCACTTCCAAACCAATCAGGAGGTAACAATGTCAATACATCTTTTGGCACTAACTGTGGTTTCATGCAGGATACAGGTATCAATCAGGCTATGGCACGGGAGCTCCAGAAGCTTAAGGATATGATATCCAGCGTCCCAAGAGTGGTTAAGCCCATTCCCGAGATCCCGGATGGAAGTCACAGGGTGTCTCGTTTTGCACTTCCTATATGCAACACTGAGATACCAAAACGCTTTCAAACCCTCAACATGAAGCTGTACGATGGTACAACTGATCCGGGGGAGCATGTGGCACAATACCGGGAAAGAATGGAGATCAATCCCATTCTAGAAAGATTAAAGGAAGCCTGCCTTTGCAAGGGCTTTGGATCCACACTCACTGGATCAGCACTCAAATGTCTGCTAAGTCTTCCTCCTTACTCAATTACTTCATTTTCTCATCTAGTTAATTTGTTAAATAACCAGTTTTCATGTAGTAGAACCTTTGAACGGTTAACTAGTGATCTATATAGAATAACCCAGGGACGTGATGAATCATTAAGAGATTACATCACTAAGTTTAGTCGAGAATCCTTAGAAATTCCTAATTTGGATATTGCCACTACTGTGGAGGCATTCAAAATGGGCTTGTTTAAGGATTCCTCATTTTATGATGACCTTGTTATGACACCTTGCAGAAAGTTAGATGAAGTGAGGAACAGGGCATTGAGGTTCATTCGTTTAGAGGATGACAAAAGGATCCAGGAGAGGCTCTCAGGATCCTCGAAACAGGAAAAGCAAGGATCATTCTTTAAGAATAATCGATCCAAGTCACACTCTAAACATGGCAATCACAATGTGAATGCAGTTGAACAAGACGAAGACGATTATCCTCCAATATCTGAGTATTGTTTTTCTGTGGAATCATGAACTAATCCTTGCTATCCAGAGTCTAGATGACAAAGCTAGGTGGCCTCGGAAAAATGAGAAGGCCACAGTCAACAAAGATAAATCCAAATAGTGTGCCTATCATAAGTATTTGGCCAACTTACTGATGAATGTATAGCGTTGAGGAAGGAAATTGGTTATCTTCTTAGCAAAGGGTATTTGAAGGAATTGTTGGGAAGGAAACGTTCAAGAACTCAGGATACTGAGAAAGTTCCTGAAAGAGCTCCTCCACCGCCAGCAGATGCTCAAATCATTAACTTTATTTCTGGTGGTTCTGATATCTGTGGAACTTCATTTTCAGCGGCTAAAAGGCATGCTAAGGAGACGAAGATGGAGAACGGGGAGAGACCAGTTCGAACATCTACCCTAACGCAGCAAAAAGTGATATCCTTTGATGAGGAGGATCGCGTAGACATTCAGGATTCTCATCATGATGGTCTTGTCATTACTTTATTTATTTCTAACCATTTTGTTCGTAGGATCCTTATCGATTGAGGGAGTTCAGTGAACATAATTCAGTTGGATGTCCTCAAAAAGATGAACATCCCTGAATCCGAGATCATACCAAGATCATCGGTGCTCGTGGGATTCAGTGGGGAAACCAAGAATACATTGGGGGACATCAAACTTCCAATTTACATAGAGGGAGTGAATTCTATCCAGAAATTTTGTGTAATAGATTGCTTATCCTGCTGTAATGTTATCCTTTGCAGGCCATGGATACACGACATGAAGGCGGTCCCATCAACGTACCACCAATGGGTCAAGCTTCCAAGTCCATGGGGAATAGTCAAAATAGAAAGTGATCAGTAGGAGGCAAAGAATTGCTACACTTCCTCGATGAAACCTGCTTCCAAGTCTAGGGAAGCATAGCAATTACAGTATCCTCCAAGAGACATCATGGAGGCAAGAGAACAAGACGTCAAGGATATACTCTTAGTTCCAGAGGATCCTGAATCCAAGGTGTATATAAGATCCGGGATCCAGAAGAACATAGAGCAGGATCTAATATCCTTCCTGAAACATAGAAAATCTACCTTCGCCTGGAAGCACAAAGATATGACAGGTATTTCAATGGATATCATTACTCATAAGCTTGGTATTGACAGGTCTTTCAGGCCAATTCACCAAAAGAGGAGAAAATTTGCACCTTAAAGAAATGCGATTATCCAAGAAGAGGTAGACAAGTTACTAAGGGCATGTATGATTAGAGAAGTCAAGTATCCAAGATGGTTAGCCAATGTGGTTGTTGTTCAAAAGAAAAATGGAAAGTGGAGGGTATGTGTCGATTTTACTTATTTGAATAAGGCATGTCCCAAGGATCCTTTCCCTTTACCCCACATTGACTCCATGGTGGATGCTACGGCGGGTCATGAATTGTTAACTTTTGTGGATGCTTCATCTGGATTTCAGCAAATCCAGATGGAACCATCTGATCAAGAGGATACAACGTTCATAACACCCACCGGCATATATTGTTATATTGTTATGCCCTTTGGTTTAAGAAATGCTGGTGCTACATACCAAAGGCTGGTGAATATGATGTTCAAGGAGCAACTTGGACACACAATAGAAGTATACATAGATGATATGGTGGTCAAATCTAAAAGAGCTGAGGATCACCTGAAGGACCTTGAAGTAGTATTCAATATTCTTGACCAATACAACATGAAGTTGAACCCGGGTAAATGTCATTTCAGGGTCAAAGCTGGAAAAATTTTAGGATATATGGTGACCAAAAGAGGAATTGAAGCAAGTCCAGAGCAGATAAAAGCTATAATCAACATCAAATCTCCTGCCAATGCTAAGGATATACAAAGATTGACATGAAGAATTGCTGCCTTGAACAGATTCATTTCAAAATCCTCAGAAAGATGCAAGGATTTCTATGATATTCTGGGAAGAATAAGAAGTTTGAATAGACTGAGAAGCATGAAGCTGCTCTACAAGCCCTTAAGGATTATTTATCCTCTGCTCCAGCTCTAATAAAACCAGAAAATGGAGAACCATTGTCCTTATACCTAGTTGTTTTAGGTAAACAGTAAGTGCGGTCCTAGTTTAGGATCACGAAGGCCAACAACATCCGGTATATTATGTAAGTAAAAGTCTACTTGATGTTGGGCCAGGTATTCTCATTTAGAGAAACTAATTCTCGCTCTAATCATGGCTTCTACTAAACTAAGACATTATTTTGAAACTCATACTATTGTTGTTAAAACTAACTTTCCTTTTAAGAATGTTCTCAGGAAACCAGAGATGTCGCGAAGAATGGCAAAACGGGCTGTTAAACTTAGTGCATATGACATTAGTATGAGCCCAGGACTGCTATTAAATCCCAAGCTTTGGCTAACTTTGTGGCTGATTTCAGTAGTGATCTACAAAAGGAAGCTGAACTAGAAGTGCAACAACTTGAGGAGACCAAGGATCCTTTGACACTCTTCATAGATGGAGCCTCGAATGTCAAAGGAACTGGACTAGGCCTACTACTAAAATCGCCACAGGGGGACATGATACCCCAATCTATAGCGTGTGAGTTTCAGACCACTAATAATGAGGCTGAATATGAAGCCTTGATAGCAGGTTTGCAACTAGCTAAAAATATGAGGATCAGGTATCTTCAAGTATTTGTAGATTCTTTATTGATTACTAATCATTATAACGGCTATGCTGTTAAAGGCGAAAAAACTAATCAAATATTTAGAGATAGTCAGGAAACTGGCAGATTCTTTTGCTTTTTTCAGTTTAACACATGTACCTAGGGAAGAGAATGCATAAGCTGATGCTCTAGCCAACCTTGGATCCTCATTGAAGATGCCTGAGGATGTGAAGATACCTATTATCCATGTACTAACTCCTGCAATTGAGGAGAATGAAGCAATGGAAATAATGGATGGTGCTGCCAATGATGATATGCAGTCAAATTCAGGATCCTGGATCCTTCCAATTCTGAAACACATTCAGAATGGAGAAATCCATACTGGGGAAAATCTAAGAGCATTCAGGATTAAGGTATCCCAGTTTACCATTATAAATAACATGTTATATAAAAAAATCTCTTGCAGGACCCTATCTAAGGTGCATTGAGGATCCTGAGATACAAGAAGTCCTGAAGGATTTTCACGAAGGAGACTGTGGGAATCACACTGGGGGCAGAGCACTATTTTCAAGGTTCCTTAGAACAGGATATTATTGGCCTACTATGAAGAAGGATGCTGTAGAATACGCGAAGAAATGTGATGCTTGCCAGAGACACAGTAATATCCTTTATCAACCGGTAGAACCTCTGCATCCTATCCTCCTCTTGTCCATTTATGAGATGGAGAATGGATATAGTAGGCAAGCTTCCTAAGGCATCAGGAGGAAAAGTGTTCATGTTGGATATGACAGACTACTTCTCCAAATGGATAGAAGCTGAAGCCTTTGCCTAAGTCAGACAAAAGGAAGTCACATCCTTTATTAAAAGAATTATTATAACTAGATTTGGAATTCCTTCTGAGATTGTTTGTGATAATGGATCCCAGTTTATTAGGAATCGTACTACTAACTTTTGTGACAGCTGGGGGATTAGGATGATAACATCAACACCGGTCCACCCACAAGTTAATGGCCAGGCAGAATCATCTAACAAGATCATCATCAACAACTTGAAGAAGAAGCTTGGGTCCAAAAAGAGCAAATGGGCTGAGGAATTACCTTATGTCTTATGGGCAGATAGGACAACTCCTAAGAATGCTACGGGCCAGAATCCCTTCTCCTTGGTCTTTGGAGCTGAAGCAGTGATCCCTACAGAAATGGTAGTCCCTACAGCTAAAACAAGCATCCGTGATCCTGAGGCAAATGATAAGATTCTAGCTCAAGACTTGGACACCGTGGAGGAACTAAGAGACTTGGCGATAATAAGGCTAGCTAGTTATCAACAAAGGATGGCTGGAGCTTATAACAAGAATGTTAGGATTAGAAGATTTCAAGTAGGTGACTTGGTATTGTGGAAAGCATTCCAAAATACCATGAATCATGCTGATGGCAAGTTAGCACCTAAATGGGAAGGCCCTTATCTAATTGAAGCTGAAGCAGGAAAGGGAGCATATCGTTTGCTAACTATGGATTGTAACCTTCTACCAAGAGCTTGGAATGCTATCCACCTCAAGAAGTATTTTATGTAAGGATCGAGGATCCTTAAGCATTCTAATGTTCCGTTCAAACGGAGCAATCCTCAAAGGATATGTGATCCTCTCTTTGGTAACATATTACTAGTTCTTTTATATTATATTTGTTGCTTAAATAAAGGATATTGAATTCTCAATATCCAATTTTATCTAGTTTTAAGCTTTTGCAGAATTTACCTAAGGGATCTAGAGGTTGGCCACCTCTCCAAGACTTTGGGCATGTCCCCAGCTTAAGGTATCCAATACCTTCTAAGGTTTAAAGGTTTTCACCTTTCACACGAATTGGGTTTTGACACCCCACCAGTAGCGCACGTTATCCAAGTATAGTTCGAGGCAATAGGACCAGTACCTGCTTTAAGGGCTGGCAATTTCATTGTTGTTGGCTATATGTAGGATCCTAAGTATAATGGTAGACGTACCATACATCCGTTCCTAAGGTTTCTAACGTTTTCACATTAGCTAAGGTTTTGGCATTTTCATGTCACTCACGATTGGTTAGTCGCCAGTATGGGTCATACACCAGTATCCTAAGGTTTCTAACGTTTACACGTTAGCTCAAGTTTAATATTTTCATATTACCTACGATGAATGGGCTTGTTCCAGTTTATTTGGGCTTGTCCCCAGTTATTTGGGCTTGCCCCCAGTTACTAATGATTCTTTCATTTGATGTTTGGCTTAGTCCCAAGTTATATAATGTTACAGGTTTACGAAGTTTAACTGCTAAGGATCCTGAATCCTAAAGTTCTATCGATTGTTATGCTTTGATTGACACAACTGTAAGTGTTAAGGATATAGAATCCTAACTTGGATTCACTGGTATGATCCTTCATTTGCCTTTGTTTTATTTCTGGCTTATTTATGTTACCCTTTAACCTTTGACAACAGGATGTGTGATCCTTGAACATATGATGTTAAGTCTTTAAGATAGAACTTGTTTTGACACATATTTGGTATTCTTTTTAACGACTTATAAACTCCAAAGTTATATAATAGGGAATTGACCAATAAGTATAGATGCAACGATATTCAAAACATAAAATAAGTAGGTGACAACAAAGATAGCCAAAAGATTAAAGTTTTATCTTTTAAAACCCTTCTAAGGTTGTCAAAATTGCCTACTCAAGTTTCTACCAGCAAAACCTGGCCCGTCCACTTGGGTTGGCAAAGGGTGTCCATACTAACGGTTCATAAAGTGCAGGAAATTAAAGGCGGGAGCATCAAGGGCTTCATCCTCCACAAACAGAAGGACCCATCCACCCTTGCTACCCCCTATTGTCCGAAGGATCAGTGACCCTTAACCCTAATTACTATTGTTTAAGTACAAACCACAAATTGTTTACCATCAAAACAAAAACCATAAAAACCAACAATCATAAAAAATGGGCTCCGGCCACGTCTAGAAATTTCCATCATCGCCCATTGGTGCAGCCTACTCCTTCGCTGCTTCATCAACCGCTGCTTCACCACCTTCGCCACCGCCGCCAGCTGCTGCCTGTTCAGGATCCTTCTCGCCACTTGGAGTAGCCTTGAGCATGGGTGTCCCTTCTGGCTCATCGTCATCGCCCAGCTCCTGCAGCCTCTGCTTCCATGCCTGTACCTCCCATCCAGCCTTGTCGAAGGAAGGATCCATTGCCTCCTGAGCTATCTGGATCCTGGCCTTGAGGATAGCCTTGACAACAGAGATTTTGGCTTCATCAGTAGCCTCCAACCGATCCTTGTTCGCCTAAACCGCATCCACTATGGCCTGCTTCTCCAAGCGATTGATCTCTCTCCAGCTGCGCAATCTTTTTATCTTTAGCAGTGTAGAAGGCTCGGAGATCGGCAACGGTTTCTTCTGCCTCAGTTAACTTTTTCTCTTGTAGGGCTTGGATTTGTGCAACTTTCTGCATAGGATAATATGCAAAGATGAGGATCCTTGACCCTAAAGAATTTACATACATCAGAGAATCAGTGATCCTTACCTCGGAGACGCAGCTATGGATGTCTTGCTCAAGTTGAAAGGCGTCACTTGGTGGTGCAGGCTCAGATGGCTTCTTCCTCTTGGACCCAGCTTTGGCACGGAGGGTCATGCCCTTGTTCTCTGGTTGGCTTTGGCCTGTGGCCAGCTCCTTCTTGAAGGATCGTGGGGAGATTATTCCTTCGAGTTCCCCAAGGCCAAACTTAGAGGCAGATTTGGAGGAGGATTTAGCAGCACCTGCGATACCAAAATCCAGATAAGTATTCATGATTTAACTAATTAATTTCAAATACTTACGTATATATACATGCATGCATACTTACTTGACATGGTGTAGGAGGCAGATGTGGTCTCTTCTAGATCCTTGGCCTTCGGATTGAAAGTTCGAACTGATTCGTCTAAAGCCCAGAAAGCGGCGATTCTCTCAGCAGTTGCAGGAATATCCCACAGAGCTGTAAAGCTTGTCACTACATAAGAAATAAATATAGAGGATCAGTTATCCATATTCAGTTAAAACATGGGGGGTATCAACAAGTTCTATCCTAAGGCTCCTAAGTCCTACCCTTCACATTCCACTTTCTAGGAAGATGCTCTCCATAGGGGATTGAGTCCCTCCTCATGAAAAAGAACTGGTTTTTCCAGTTCATGTTGTTTCGGGTGATATTGAGAAGAGGAGGGAGCTGTTGAGGCTTCGCTTTAAAGAGGTATCGGTGTGATCCATGGGTAACCAGGTTGGACAAATAAGGAAGCTCGGTGAGACTGAGGATTAAGCCTTCTTTGCTAATGACTTGTTCAAGAGTGTATAATACTCTTGGCTGTAGCATAAACCCGTATGACTGAAGAAGCTTTGGGTAAAAACAGGGAGTGGATAACGATAACCTATTTGGAAGGGGGCAGCAGGAAAACAAACCCATGTTTTGGATTCACAATCACTTAAGAGGAGGAGTCAAAGGGTTTAAAGATGGTACCCTCTGGGAAACAATCACGGATTTGGTCAATTTCTGGATCAGTGAATCGACATGTCTCCATGGAAGGATTTTTCAGAAGGTTTTGACTCCTTGGAGGACTATCGCGCTCAGGGTTCTTGATCGGTGAAGATCTTGTGCTCATTCTCGCCATGGATATCAAAGAGGAAAAAAAGAATTGCAGAGAATAAAAGATGAGAGAAAAAGTGAATACCTGTTTGATCTCCGGTGAGAGGATTTAAACAAAGGATATCGATATTAAATAGGAGATATCATCTATATCTCTACCCTATTTATAATCATGTTTGTTGCAGGGGAGTCTTATCGCTGATGTCATCCTTGTAACGGCTAGTCCTAGGGTAACGACTAGTTTGTTGGTAACGAGTCGTCCAAAATAAACGAGAAAATATGACTCATTTAGTTGCAATTAATTCCTCATATTTTGGGGGCAATTGTTAGGGCATGGATTTTATGCCAAGGATCATACATCCTGAGACTGAACCTGGATCATGGATCCTTAACGGATAATGCAGGGAGTCTGAAGGATCAAGGAGCCTTACTAATGTTTATGTTTTTAACAATTGTTCTATGTGCATTCAATTTACGCTTGTAGGTAATCGTAGACTAAGTCACCGAGAATCGAGGGGAATATGCTCTTATTCCAGCTTGTGTAGGGAGTCCATGACCGTTGATGGAGAACGTGGGATATTGCCATATTTTTTGGATAGTTAGTTAAGGATAATTCTTGGCTGGGTATTAGGGGTATTGAGCTTGATAGACACACACGATCTGATTGAACACACACTCGCATACACACTATTGCTACTCTCTCTCTCTCTCTCAAGCACACATTAGAACTCTCATTGTAACAAGCTCAATATTTCCAAAGTTGTAATCTTTGTAGTTCAATATAGTAGGTGATCGGTAGTTTCCATCACTCGAGGTTTTTTTTGCCGGAGATCATTCATTGATCAAGGGCTTTTTCCTCGTACAAATCATTGTCTTCATTGTCATTTACTTTCAATATTTGTTCACACACTTAGTCATTTAACCAAGCACTCAACCTCACATTCAAAGTTTGGTTACATTATCCTTAATCAGATTTTTGACCAAAACAATTATAACGGATCCTATGCTGTTAAAGGCGAAAAACTATTCAAATATTTGGAGATAGTCAGGAAACTGGTAGATTCTTTTGCTTTTTTCAGTTTAACACAGGTACCTAGGGAAGAGAATGCAGAAGCCGATGCTCTAGCCAACCTTGGATCCTCATTGAAGATACCTGAGGATGTGAAGATACCTATTATCCATGTACCAACTCCTGCAGTTGAGGAGAATGAAGCAATGGAAATAATGGATGGTGCTGCCAATGATGATATGCAGTCAAATTCAGGATCCTGGATCCTTCCAATTCTGAAATACATTCAGAATGGAGAAATCCCTACTGGGGAAAATCCAAGAGCATTCAGGATTAAGGTATCCCAGTTTACCATTATAAATAACATGTTATATAAAAAATCTCTTGCAGGACCCTATCTAAGGTGCATTTAGGATCCTGAGATACGAGAAGTCCTGAAGGCTTTTCACGAAGAAGACTGTGGGAATCACACTGGGGGCGGAGCACTATTTTCAAGGATCCTTAGAACATGATATTATTGGCCTACTATGAAGAAGGATGCTATAGAATAGCGAAGAAATGTGATGCTTGCCAGAGACAAAGTAATATCCTTCATCAACCGGTAGAACCTCTGCATCCTATATCCTCTTCTTGGCCATTTATGAGATGGGGAATGGATTAGTAGGCAAGCTTCCCAAGGCTCCAGAGGAAAGTGTTGATGCTAGCTATGACAGACTACTTCTCCAAGTGGATAGAAGCTGAAGCCTTCGCTCAAGTCAGAGAAAAGGAAGTTATATCCTTTATTAAAAGAAATATCATTACTTGATTTGGTATTCGTTCAGAAATAGTTTGTGAAAACGGATCCCAGTTTATTGGGAATCGTACTACTAACTTTTGTGACAGCTAGGGGATTAGGATGATTACATCAACACCAGTCCACCCACAAGCTAATGGCCAGGCAGAATCATCCAATAAGATCATTATCAACAATTTGAAGAAGAAGCTTGGATCTAAGAAAGGGAAATGGGCCTAAGAATTACCATATGTCTTATGGGCAGATAGAACAACCCTAAGAATGCTACGGATGAAATTCCTTTTTCCTTGGTCTTTGGAGCTGAGGCCGTAATCCCTATAGAAATGGTAGTCCCTATGGCCATAATAAGCATCCGTGATCCTGAAGCAAATGCTAAGACTCTTGCTTAAGACCTGGATACCATGGAAGAACTGAGAGACTTGGCAAGGATAAGGCTGGTTAGCTATCAACAGAGAATGGCCGGTACTTATAACAAGAATGTCAGGATGAGAAGGTTTCAAGTTGGTGACTTGGTGTTAAGAAAAGCATTCCAGAATACCAAGAATCCTTCTGATGGCAAGCTAGCACCAAAATGGGAAGGCCCCTATCTTATCGAAGCTGAAGCTGGAAAGGAGGCATATCGATTACTAACTATGTATGGTGACTTTCTGCCAAGAGCCTGGAACGCTATCCACCTAAAGAAGTACTTTATGTAAGGATCAAGGATCCTTAGGTATTTAAATGATCAGTTCAGATTGAAGGATCCTCAAAGGATATATGATTCTTACTTTGGTAACATTTTACTAATGCTTTTGTTCTTATTATACTTTTTATTATTTATTATAAAGTAAGGATGTTGAATTTCAACATTCAACCCTATCAAGCTTTAAGTTTTGCAGAATATTTACGAAGGATCAAGAGGTTGGCCACCTCTCCAAGACTTTGGGCATGTCCCCAGTTTAAGGTATCCAATACCTTTTAAGGTTTAAAGGTTTCACCTTTCATACGAATTGGGTTTCAACACCCCGCCAGTAGCGCACGTTATCCAAGTATAGTTCAAGGCAATGGGACCAGTACCCGCTTTAGGGGCTGGCAATTACATTTTGTTCTCCAATCTACAGAAACAAAACATTATCGAACGGGAGCTCAACTAAATAAATGTAATAATCTGGAAAAATTCAGGTTACATTTTTAACAAGACAACTGAAAATGAAAAAAAAAACAAACAAATTCTTACTGGTTAGTATTGTAGGTGGCATCAAATGCTAACACTTCACCAAAAACTCTGTAATTGCACCTCCTGACCTCATCTGCCCAAAATAAGGACCTAAGCTCTCCACGACGAATTATTTATTCAAGTAGTAATTTTCTAAATTAACTTTACGCTTATCCGTCATATTTACAACCATTTGAGCATCTCTTGGACCAATGAAAGCTCTTAAATCTTTGCTGAAATTTTTATAATTCTATCCAAGTACCACAGACATTGTGTTGTCCTCCTTTCAAAACAGTTTGCATCTTATAGGTAGTCGATGGACCAACTTTAGCTAAACTTAGTCTATGAATGAAATCTTGTTCGCTAACTTCTAGTTGCCGCTTCTTGCGTGTCAAATCCATGTTCTCAATTGAAACTAACGGGTGATTATGAGATTCAACAAATTCGTATAACCGTAAACCAGGATAACCCTTAAAAACTTTAACCATTATTTTAGCTTTACAGTATGTGACCTTGTAATTAGTGCTACGAGGCAACTTGGAAGATGACTTCCCAACCATTAAATCAACATTTTGGCAATTGGGCTTTCTCGATCTACTACAAACAATATACCTAAGTGTAACACTGCCATCTATTTCTTAGTTGTCGACAACCTAATATCAAACCCAGCCTTCTCAGCATATGACCGATACATGGAAGCTGCATCTTCCTCTTTAGAAAATACCTAGTGCCATTTGGTGAATCATAAAAAGTACTGCGAGCCGATTCCTGATAATCCTGTATATATGGCTCTACAATAACATAAAATATAATATATGGAACATCATATTATGATACGATAAAGACTTGGCATCAATAACACATAAAATAGAACAAACAGATACACATGTGTAAATTTGAACAAGATGGAATGAAAGCCATTAGCAGTTACACATGTGTAAATCTGAACATAATGCTTTTACAAATATCTGGTTTCAAGATCTTAAACAACCACACAAGCCTCATTATAACCCCAAGTATGCAATTACACATGTGTAAAGCAGAATAATAAGTCACGAAACTAATTTAAGTCGAAACAATACAAGATAAATGATAACACATCAAGGCACATACAATTCAGAAAAATAAACACTGATACTGATATTGCATTAATATAAGAAACAACTACACAAATAAGTACAATACAAACAGATACATACGCACTAAATTACTTGTCAAACATGTTGAACCCTAGATTTTTTTTTGGACAATTTCTAGCATCATGATAACCCCAAGCACCACAAATTGTACAATGATGTTTATCCATCGTCTTATGAACATCTAGAGTAAATAGTACCTTCTTCATCAACAACATTGCTATTAATGGAATTGTTCAATGCATCATCAAAGCTGGACACATTCTCCAAATTCGACATCAAGTTATTTTGCTCCTGAACAGTTGATTTACAGGATTGGAGTAGATTACTCATATTCACTACACCACCTACTTCAGCCAGCTCTTCTAATTGTCCCTCATGATTAACAACATTTATGTAATTCGAATCACTGTTGCTCTCAAAAGTTATAGGAGAAACCATGGCTGTAATTCACCAATCAAAAACAAATTAGGGCTAATTAAGAGCAAACATGTAAAATCACATATTCAAATTGAGATTGTGAAACATATAAACAAAATCAACAATCATAGAAAATCAAAATTCACCTAACTCGTAACATAAACAACAAATCAACGAAGATTAGAATTGAATAAACAATAACTGAAAACCTAAGTTGATACCTGTTGTGGCATGGATTTTATACTAAGGATCATCCATCCCGAGATTGAGCCTGGATCACGGATCCTTAGCGAATGGCGCAGGAAGTCTGAGGATTTAGGATCCTTATCTAAGTCAATGTTTACTAACAATTGTTCCTTGTGTGTTTGGTTTACGTTTGCAGGTATTATGTGAAGTGAGCTGAGTCAACACGGTTATATCGGAGGAATATGCTAATTATGGCACATGCAAAGAGAGTCATGACCGCTGGTGGAGAATGTGGATGCATGGCTGAAATTTCGGATAGTTAGTTCGTTAGGATTAGCTAGATATTTAGTGGGATATTGAGCTTGATAGATGCACGAATTCTGATTGAACACACTCGCATACATTCTCTCGAATACACACACATTAGAACTCTCATTGTAAAAAGCTCAATACTTCCAAAGTTCAATATAATTGGTGATCAGTAGTTTCCATCACCCGAGGTTTTTATGCCGGCGATCTACTAGTGATCAAGGGCTTTTCCTCGTACAAATCCTGGTGTTTGTCGTTGATTTTACATTCTAAACTTGAACATTTACTTATTTGATCTACAAGCACTCAACCTCACATTCAAAGTTTGGTTACATTATCCTTGATCAGATTTTTGACGAAAACAGTTTGGCGTATACCGTGGGGTAATCGATGCTCCAATTCTAAAAATTCCGTTCATTTCATTCATTTTCATCCATTCTTTTCAACTACATGGCTTCTCATGGAAAATCTGCTTCAAGTGCCATGCCGGCGGTTACCTCATCTCAGACTTGCGCATCATTGCCTCCCATCCCCCCTGCACCGGCGAGGAGTGCAGATAATGCTTAGAAAAAGCCAACACCAGTTTTCTCGAAGGCTTCCACTATTTCATCCTCTACACCTACTAACAATGATCTGTCAACTTTGATTTTGTAGATGAAAGGATACATGGAACAACAAGACAAAAGTAACCAGAGGATCCTTCGTGAAATTGATGAAATCAAGAAACATAAGAGATCAGCGGAGGATCACTCTCCATTGATGCCTGATGTGCTAAAAGTAGTTTAATAAAAACAGCTAAAATTAACCTAAATCTAGACTCAAAGTAATACTCTAGACTCACTAAAACGAACTAAACTACTAACCGACAAGTGTACCGATCGACTCTAGTATAGCTAAAGTAAGTCCGGACATCGAACCCACGAGACTCTACTGATTGAATTAACTACGTTATTTAGACACTGACAGACACGGACTAAAATGATGTTGTTGGATTGGGGGGGTTTCTAACGAATTCCTAAGAAAACAATTAAAAGAAAACTAATTAAAATTACCTAAGTGAACTAAACGAATTGCTTTGGACTTAACCTCTGATGGTGAGAAAACACTACCTAGACTGGAATCCCGATTGTTTCAAGTAATGATTTTTAATTAGAAGTTGTCAACTATGGAACCGGGCACATAAAATTCTCACATTTCGGAATATCTAACGGACCCCTGACCCTTCTCAAGAGCACACAGTGACACCCTAAAGGTTGTTAAGAATACCGGTTATTAGACTCCCTCATAGGACCTCTAATGGGTTTATGGAAGTACCTTGCAAGACTCACTCCCTCATAGGATTTGAATCAAAGGTAGACCTGGACTTTTGGATAAACTTACAAGACAATAGCCAATGGGTTACTCCCTAGGGAATATCCTACCTTACAGTTTAATGACTTAGACCTAGTAATAATGTCGCACCTCACAGCTATTGACAATTAGCAGAACACTTGACTTTATGAGTTAATCGAATATCACTTCTAAGGTTTATTATGTAATTTAACCCCAAAGATTAAAGATTTATTATGTGACATAGACACTCACCAAAACCTTAAATCTAGCAAGACTCTATTATGTGATAAAGACCGTCATCAAGAACCAAGCGAAGCGATAATTAACCAACAAATACTATCAAGCATGCATACGCATCTAAACAAAAGACCAAGTCGCTTACAAACTCATAAACAATCCATAGCATCCATAAATCACATAAAAATCAAAACTTTAACACAATCATTCATCCAATCTAGGTAGTCTATAAAAATTAGCCAATCAAAGTCATGGAAAACATCGCAAACAAAATAAGTTCAAGTATCGCAAACATAATAAGTTCAGATAACACAAACGAGAACACCGGATGACAGAATGACGACCCGAAGTTGCTACACTCGATTATCTTCACCCGAATGCTTCAACTGCTACAAATCACTCCAAGAATGCTCCAAGTTCGCCAAGTTCTCTCCCAAATCATAATTAGGGTTTCATTATGATCAAATTGATTTTATACCCCCAAATCTAAGCTAATTTCGAACCATCTGCAGATAACACCCTCTCGCTGGCCGCGAGAGGGTTCTGGCCATCCAGTCGCGCCCGCGACCGTGTAAGTGACGTCATCACAATATAAGCTTCTCGCGGGTGGCGAGAAGCTTATGCACAGCTAGTCGCGGCCCGCCAGAAGACAAATTTTCCAGAATTTTAATTCATTTAGCTCCCAAGCTCTCCAATTCGTTCCAGGACTTTACCAATTCGTATTTCCACTCAATTATCACGCTTTTCAGCTACTCTAAGCTAATACGACCTGCAAAACTCAATTGGATCAAAAGACTAGGTATTCTACAGAAAACGAAACTAAAAGTAATAAAGATTGTATAAACTATACACGAATAAACGATATATTTTAGAATACATCAAATATCCCCACACTTACTCTTTTTTCGTCCTCGAAAAAGAATCTATGCAAACGGAATCAGAGACAGGCGACTACTCGAGACAAAAGTTATCATATTTATTAAATTCAAAACTTGTGTTAGCCGCGATTGCAAATATGTTTGTCCTCTTAAACCCAAAACCCGGTTCCAAGCCCTTATCATACAGATTTAGTTCAAGTGCAACCAGTTTACCTAGGGCCTCACACTAAAAGCCACATCCCTCTAATCCCGCCTCAAGCTTATAGAACAAAAGGAACGATCACTGGACTTATTCCTAACCGTTTTATATCAAAATCAAAAGAATTTAAAACCAAAATTTTTTCTTCTTCTCTTCATTACTTTTTTTTACTTTTTTTTTCCATAATTGAGCTTAGACAATGCTTTACCTAACCCAGAGGCATTCCGGCTGTAGAGTCGCTATCCCAACTCGGATTACAATAGGCTTCGGTAAATTTTTTCTTTACTATGCACTTTGATTTCACACATCCCAGAGGCATTCTAAGTCAGAGTCACCATCCCCAATAAAGATTACGTAGGCCTGCGCTACTTTTCTTAGTTTCTAGCTCAAATTTATTTCTTTCTATTTTTTTATGATTAAAAATTATGACGATTTTAACTTATAACGGTATTCCTTATACTATTATTGGCGGTTTCGCCTTCCCATTTTTCCTAGATGAGCACCCACTAGCAAACTGGCAATTACGTACTGTATATTAATATCAAAGGAACCTAGAACCAAACCCGGGCCTATTCACCTATCCCAAACTAGACACAAGCTCGACTATTTTTAACTCATATTATTAGTATTTGAACCCGAGTAGAAACCCATCTTTTCTATCATTTTCCGTTATATTTTGCAAACTTCTTATTTCAAAAGACATTTTCTCAATTTTTCTATTTTTTTAAACAGACTCAACAATTACGACTCCTGTTTACACCATGCATCCCATCCCCACACTTAAAGATTGCATTGTCCCTAATGCAAAGACGAGACACGACTCTACCAACTACCTAGAAATTAAAATACTAAATAAAGAAATAAATATATATACAAAATATACAAGTGAAACGACTTAGCTGAATATAAATGCGAAACTGTCAATGTGCCAGTCAATTCCACAAACGCCCTCCAACCCGAACACGCTCAGCAAACAATTCCTAACTCTCGGACACGCGAACGGAAGCGGCAAAAATAAACACCATACCTATAAGCAAATAAACCTACTAACATAGCATAATAAAAGTAACAGTGTTTTCAACATCCAAACCATCAACAAACCAAATATCCTACCCCAAACCATCCCAACCAAGTACCAAAGTATTCAAAATTAGGGATACAGACTGAGTTAGATTAAAAACAACATAAAAGAAAAATAAAAGATACTAGATAAAACACCACTGCTGCTGCTTCCAATCACTCGTCATCATCTGACTCCTCCGATCCCTGCTGGTAAGCATGATACGGTTCAACCCCTCCCAGCTCACTCGGTCCTGCCTGTGGCTGCCTGAAGAACGGGGGAACCGCGAGATGCATACCCTCCATCATGTATCTCATACCATCCTCTAACCTCTGCTGACCCTGCTCATGCATCCCACGACTCCATCATCACCTGCCTAACACCCCCAAACTAATCATCCACATAACCCCGCAAATCGCCAAAACCGGTCTCCATCCGGTCATACAAAGAATCCAAAGTGAGTGGATCTGGACGTGGTGGTCTAATAGGGTACTGAGGCGCCGATATCTTCTGTCGGGTCCTTTGCTGATAACGTGGCGGAACAGCTCGCTGAAGTGTTTCAGCTGCAGCGGACCCTGGGGATGGTGGTACCTGTGGTCCATGACTCACATAGTCCCACTCTGGCGGGTCAGAATAAGTCAAAATACCCGCAGCCTGAAGATCCTTAACCCTTATAAACCCCGGTGTCGGCCCCTCTCTGATCTTATCAGCCGGGTACCTCCCAAACACACCTAAACTCTTCGCCAACCTGGCAATGTAAGGCCCACAATATATCCTAGCCCTTAACCGCCCCTCCATGGTCTCCTCATCGACCATGCAAAGATAGTAGCCAAATTTGCGGGCCTCAGCTCCACCATACACATCAAGCAAAACAAACTAAACTGACTCACCTTTTTGTCACCTTGACCTCTCCCAACCAGTGTAGCTGCCAGAATCTTGTGGATAAAACGAAGAACCGGGTCGGTAATATCACTCGCTACCATGTTGTTCGAATAAGCAACCCTCGAGATAGTTCTCCAAAACCTGGCCAACTCAGTCGACTTAACACTGTAATCATGATTTTTTCTTAAAAACCCTTTGAAGACTTTTGATAAAATCATGTGACTGTACTTCTTCTTCCATGTAAAACTACAATGCCACAGCAAATTGGGGGATGGTCATCTCGTAAGATTGTCAACCAAAACAAAAAACACCGCATCTTTCTCAAAGAAATTCCCTTGTTTGTAATCGAATGTCGAATGAAACTCAAGGGTAATCTCCTGGTATTGCCTAGCATCACAATCCAAAACTCTCCTGAACCTCGGGCCCAACAGATGCTCGACTCGGGCCCTTGCCCCCAAATGATCCAACAAACCCCAATCTATCCTTCTAAACTTCAACAGGTCAACTGAAATCAAAGAACCCAACCTATCATATTCCCCTGAGTTCCACTCGAATTGCAACAACGGGCTATCCACAAGCCTTGTACTTTGACCATGAGGGACTCCCGGGCCCCTATAATCCACTTCCCTATAGTGGATATACTCTTCTTGTGGTACCGGCTCCTCCGGAACACCTTAAAGATTGCATTGTCCCTAATGCAAAGACGAGACACGACTCTACCAACTACCTAGAAATTAAAATACTAAATAAAGAAATAAATATAAATACAAAATATACAAGTGAAACGACTTAGCTGAATATAAATGTGAGACTGTCAATGTGCCAGTCATGCATCCCATCCCCACACTTAAAGATTGCATTGTCCCTAATGCAAAGACGAGACACGACTCTACCAACTACCTAGAAATTAAAATACTAAATAAAGAAATAAATATATATACAAAATATACAAGTGAAACGACTTAGCTGAATATAAATGCGAGACTGTCAATGTGCCAGTCAATTCCACAAACGCCTCCAATCCGAACACGCTCAGCAAACAACTCCTAACTCTCGGACACGCGAACGGAAGCGGCAAAAATAAACACCATACCTATAAGCAAATAAACCTACTAACATAGCATAATAAAAGTAACAGTGTTTTCCACATCCAAACCATCAACAAACCAAACGTCCTACCCCAAACCATCCCAACCAAGTACCAAAGTATTCAAAATTAGGGATACAAACTGAGTTAGATTAAAAACAACATAAAAGAAAAATAAAAGATACTAGATAAAACACCACTGCTGCTGCTTCCAATCACTCGTCATCATCTGACTCCTCCGATCCCTGCTGGTAAGCATGATACGGTTCAACCCCTCCCAGCTCACTCGGTCCTGCCTGTGGCTGCCTGAAGAACGGGGGAACCGCGAGATGCATACCCTCCATCATGTATCTCATACCATCCTCTAACCTCTGCTGACCCTGCTCATGCATCCTACGACTCTCCATCATCACCTGCCTAACACCCCCAAACTAATCATCCACATAACCCCGCAAATCGCCAAAACCGGTCTCCATCCGGTCATACAAAGAATCCAAAGTGAGTGGATCTGGACGTGGTGGTCTAATAGGGTACTGAGGCGCCGATATCTTCTGTCGGGTCCTTTGCTGATAACGTGGCGGAACAGCTCGCTGAAGTGTTTCAGCTGCAGCAGACCATGGGGATGGTGGTACCTATGGTCCATGACTCACATAGTCCCACTCTGGCGGGTCAGAATAAGTCAAAATACCCGCAGCCTGAAGATCCTTAACCCTTATAAACCCCGGTGTCGGCCCCTCTCTGATCTTATCAGCCGGGTACCTCCCAAACACACCTAAACTCTTCGCCAACCTGGCAATGTCAGGCCCACAATATATCCTAGCCCCTTAACCGCCCCTCCATGGTCTCCTCATCGACCATGCAAAGATAGTAGCCAAATTTGCGGGCCTCAGCTCCACCATACACATCAAGCAAAACAAACTAAACTGACTCACCTTTTTGTCACCTTGACCTCTCCCAACCAGTGTAGCTGCCAGAATCTTGTGGATAAAACGAAGAACCGGGTCGGTAATATCACTCGCTACCATGTTGTTCGAATAAGCAACCCTCGAGATAGTTCTCCAAAACCTGGCCAACTCAGTCGACTTAACACTGTAATCATGATTTTTTCTTAAAAACCCTTTGAAGACTTTTGATAAAATCATGTGACTGTACTTCTTCTTCCATGTAAAACTACAATGCCACAGCAAATTGGGGGATGGTCATCTCGTAAGATTGTCAACCAAACAAAAAACACCGCATCTTTCTCAAAGAAATTCCCTTGTTTGTAATCGAATGTCGAATGAAACTCAAGGGTAATCTCCTGGTATTGCCTAGCATCACAATCCAAAACTCTCCTGAACCTCGGGCCCAACAGATGCTCGACTCGGGCCCTTGCCCCCAAATGATCCAACAAACCCCAATCTATCCTTCTAACTTCAACAGGTCAACTGAAATCAAAGAACCCAACCTATCATATTCCCTGAGTTCCACTCGAATTGCAACAACGGGCTATCCACAAGCCTTGTACTTTGACCATGAGGGACTCCCGGGCCCCTATAATCCACTTCCCTATAGTGGATATACTCTTCTTGTGGTACCGGCTCCTCCGGAACACCTTAAAGATTGCATTGTCCCTATGCAAAGACGAGACACGACTCTACCAACTACCTAGAAATTAAAATACTAAATAAAGAAATAAATATAAATACAAAATATACAAGTGAAACGACTTAGCTGAATATAAATGTGAGACTGTCAATGTGCCAGTCATGCATCCCATCCCCACACTTAAAGATTGCATTGTCCCTAATGCAAAGACGAGACACGACTCTACCAACTACTAGAAATTAAAATACTAAATAAAGAAATAAATATATATACAAAATATACAAGTGAAACGACTTAGCTGAATATAAATGCGAGACTGTCAATGTGCCAGTCAATTCCACAAACGCCTCCAATCCGAATACGCTCAGCAAACAATTCCTAACTCTCGGACACGCGAACGGAAGCGGCAAAAATAAACACCATACTATAAGCAAATAAACCTATTACATAGCATAATAAAAGTAACAGTGTTTTCCACATCCAAACCATCAACAAACCAAACGTCCTACCCCAAACCATCCACCAAGTACCAAAGTATTCAAAATTAGGATACAGACTGAGTTAGATTAAAAACAAATAAAAGAAAAATAAAAGATACTAGATAAAACCACTGCTGCTGCTTCCAATCACTCGTCATCATCTGACTCCCCCGATCCCTGCTGGTAAGCATGATAAGGTTCAACCCCTGCCAGATCACTCGATCTTGCCTGTGGCTGCCTGAAGAACGGGGAACCGCGAGATGCATACCCTCCATCATGTATCTCATACCATCCTCTAACCTCTGCTGACCCTGCTCGTGCATCCTACGACTCTCCATCATCACCTGCCTAACACCCCCAAACTGATCATCCACATAACCCCGCAAATCGCCAAAACCGGTCTCCATACGGTCATACAAAGAATCCAAAGTGAGTGGATCCGGACGTGGTGGTCAAATAGGGTACTGGGGCGCCGATATCTTCTGTCGGGTCCTTTGCTGATAACGTGGCGGAACAGCTCGCTGAAGTGTTTCAGCTGCAGCGGACCCTGGGGGTGGTGGTACCTGTGGTCCATGACTCACATAGTCCCACTCTGGCGGGTCAGAATAAGTCAAAATACCCGCAGCCAGAAGATCCTTAACCCTCATAAACCCCGGTGTCGGCCCCTCTCTCATCTTATCAGCCGGGTACCTCCCAAACACACCTAAACTCTCCGCCAACCTGGTAATCTAAGGCCCACAATATATCCTAGCCCTGAACCGCCCCTCCATGGTCTCCTCATCGATCATGCAAAGATAGTAGCCAAATTTGCGGGCCTCAGCTCCACCATACACATCAAGCAAAACAAACTAACCCGGTTCACCTTGTTGTCACCTTGACATCTCCCAACCAGTGTAGCTGCCAGAATCTTGTGGATAAAACGAAGAACCGGGTCGGTAATATCACTCGCTACCATGTTGTTCGAATAAGCAACCCTCGAGATAGTTCTCCAAAACCTGGCCAACTCAGTCGACTTAACACTGTAATCATGATTTTTTCTTAAAAACCCTTTGAAGACTTGTGATAAAATCATGTGACTGTATTCCTTCTTCTGTGTAAAACTGCAATGCCACAGCAAATTGGGGGGATAGTCATCTCGTAAGATTGTCGACCTAAAGCAAAAAACACCGCATCTTTCTCAAAGAAATTCCCTTGTTTGTAATCGAATGTCGAATGAAACTCAAGGGTAATCTCCTGGTATTGCCGAGCATCACAATCCAAAACTCTCCTGAACCTCGGGCCCAACAGATGCTCGACTCGGGCCCTTGCCCCCAAATGATCCAACAAACCCCAATCTATCCTTCTAACTTCAACAGGTCAACTGAAATCAAAGAACCCAACCTATCATATTCCCTGAGTTCAACTCGAATTGCAACAACGAGTTATCCACAAGCCTTGTACTTTGACCATGAGGGACTCCCGGGCCCCTATAATCCACTTCCCAATAGTGGATATACTCTTCTTGTGGTACCGGCTCCTCCGGAACACCTTGAGGGCGAGCCGTTGGGCCCCTTTTCCTGCCCCTCTTACTCGACGAGCCTTCACCTGACATCTGTAGAACAATTATATTTGACAAACAAAGCAAAGCAGCTCATTAGAAGTCACAAACTATTTTCGGGATTTTTAAATTTTTTATTTTTTTTCTTTTTTTTATTTTTATTTTATTTTTTATTTTTTTAATAAACATATATCAACCATATAGCATTTCTTTCGTGGTTGATACTGATACTAAACAAATAATGAAAGACCGGATTACCGTTTACAAAGGCATAAGTTGTAAACAACCTCGCCCGAATGGAGATTGAGTACGGGCGAAGTGTTTTGTACCTGTACGTGCATATAAGTAAACACATGACCAATTAACACTAAGACTACTAGACTCAAAATACACGACTCAATGTACACTACCCCCTTCCGGCACTTTAATTGTCCTTAATTAAAACTCAAGTACCAAAACAAACTAACATTAAGTGCTAAAGTTAAAAGCTTTAACATCATAATCAGCGAAACGGGCCAAAAGTTAAGTTATAAACGCAAGTTTAGCTCAAAAATGACCAACCCGAATCCCCACACTCAATGTTACTACACCTCAAACCTATGGTAGTCACAAAACACAAGCCAATCAACCCAAACCAGCCACAACTGCCTCCCAACACTAATCATGGCCAAACATAAGATTAAACTAAAACCCAACTCTAGATCTAACTTCATACTAAACAAAAACTGAAAAAATTGACTCATGATACAAAAATTACAAGAAAACATACCTTGGAATCAGATTAGAGAAGAAAAAGTAAGATGAATACGGTTGAGGCTTGAAACCCTCGTGAAAATCCCAAATAGATGGTGAATGGTTGAAGATTGATGGTGGAAACAAGTGGAATAGCGGTTATGGGTGAATGGGGATGGTTGATTTGAGTGAAAATGGCTGAAATTCGGAGGTGTATGGTGGGTTATGGTGGTGTTCGGCGGTTTAGAGAAGAAAAAGTGAGGCAAGAAGGGGTTATTAGGGTTACAAATGGGGTCCGGCTGCAGATAAAGTGACTCGCGGGCCGCGAGTGGATAAGTTCAGGGAATCGCGCCCCGCGACCGCCAAAATGATGTCAGCCTCTCTTAGTTGCTCGCGGGCCGCGACTGGAGTAGGTGGTTGTACTCGCGCCCCGCCAGAAGGCAAATTTCACAGAAAGTTTCGAACTTTCCACCAGATCATGCCTTAGAAAAATTTTCACAACTTAACCAAACCCCCCAAAACACAACCCAAAATTTTTCTAACTCTGGAACTTACCTGCAACTCGTTTTTCTCCTCATTCACTGCATATCCTTGGTATAGAATTCCTGCAAAACAACTCAAAAACACAAACAAAGACTGACAAACTACCAAAGAAAAACTGGTACAAACTTTACACTTGAGCCGACGCTCAAGACACTAAATGGTGGTGTTAGGCATGTCTTCGAGAGGAGTTACCTCCTTCTCGGTGTTATCGATCGGGCCACCTAAATAGTGTTTCAACCTATGGCCATTCACCTTCCAAATACATCCATCGACTTCGTTTAGCAACTCGACCGCTCCATGTGGGAAAACTTCTCTAACTATATATGGTCCCGTCCATTTCGACTTCAACTTCCCAGGAAATAATTTCAACCTCGAATTATAAAGGAGTACCTTGTCGCCAACCGAAAATTCCTTCAACTCTTTCAACCTACGATCATGCAAAGCTTTCGACTTTTCCTTAATACTCCATGATCGTTCATAAGACGCATCTCGAAGCACTTCCAACTCATGGGTTTGAAAATATCTACGCCTAGTTGCTTCGGTCAACTCTAGGTTCACGGTTTTAAGGGCCCACAGTGCCCTATGCTCCAACTCGACGGGAAGATGGCATGCTTTGCCATATACAATCATAAACGGAGTGGTCCCTAAAGGTGTCTTGTAGGCTGTAAGAAATGCCCACAAAGCGTCATCAAGCTTATCGGACCAATCCTTTCTAGACTTCCCTACTGTCTTTTCTAAAATTCTCTTCACTCCCCTATTCGCATACTCAACTTGCCCACTCGTTTGCGGATGATATGCGGTTGCAAAACGGTGGGTAACTCCATATCTCTCCAATGCCTTTTCCATCACGGCATTACAAAAATGTTATGCGCGGTCGCTAATGAGAGTTCTAGGTGTACCGAATCTAGTGAACAACTTCTTAAGAAATTTCACCACCACTCGGGCGTCGTTCGTAGGCAAAGCTTGAGCTCAACCCACTTTGAGATGTAATCGATTGCCACGAGGATGTACTGATTCCCACTAGAGGGGGGAAACGGTCCCATGAAGTCAATGCCCCAAACGTCAAATATCTCTAGGACTTGGATTGGATGTTGGGGCATTTCATTCCTGGATGAAATATTGCCGGTATGTTGGCAAGCATCGCAATTCCTAACAAACTCTATCGCGTCATCTACTACCGAGGGCCAATAGAACCCGCAATCAAAAACCTTTTGTGCAGTAGAGTGCGCACCATGATGGCCACCGGTTAATCCTTCATGAACATGCCTAAGAATCTCTCTACCATCCTCTCTCTCGACACATCTCCTAAGGACTCGATCACCCCCTATCCTAAAAAGAAATGGATCATCCCATATGTACTTCCTTGCGTCCCTAAATAACTTCTTCTTCTGTTGGGCATTCATATCCCCCACGACATAACCATTTGCCAAATAATTCGCTAAGTCACTAAACCAAGGCAACCCCTCTCTCTCCGCCTCTACAAAATCTATGGTCTCATGAGGGAATCTATCTCCTATCGCCTCCTCACGAATTTCCTCTCTATTCGGATCCTCTAACCGCGACAAGTGATCTGCGGCTAAATTCTCGGCTCCCTTTTTGTCCCTAATCTCAATGTCAAACTCAGAAAGCAATAGAATCCACCGGAATAGTCGGGGTTTAGCGTCTTCTTTTGGAAGAGAAAACGCAAGGCGGAATGATCGGTGATGACGACGGTTTTGGAAAGCACGAGATAAGATCGGAATTTATCGAAAGCGAATACTACGGCTAAGAGTTCTTTCTTCGTGGTGGTGTAATTCTCTTGAGCATCATTTAACGTTTTGCTCGCGTAGTAAATTGGATGAAAGTGCTTATCCCTTCTTTGTCCTAAAACCGCACCTACGGCATAGTCACTCGCATCGCACATGAGCTCGAACGGTAAGCTCCAGTCGGGCGAGATAAGAATGAGGGCACTAACAAGCTTCTCCTTCAAAAAGGTAAAAGCTTTAAGACACTCCTTGTCGAAGACGAAAGGAACATCTTTCTCAAAAGACGGGTCATGGGGCGCGTGATCTTAGAGAAATCCTTAATGAAACGCCTATAGAAACCCGCATGACCAAGAAAACTCCTAATCGATTTAACATTTGTGGTGGGGGTAACCGGCTAATGGTATCTATCTTGGCCCTTCGACCTCTATCCCTACCCTCGAGATTTTGTGTCCCAACACAATCCCTTCCGTCACCATAAAGTGACACTTCTCCCAATTCAACATCAACTTCGTCTCTATGCACCTTTTCATCATCCGCTCTAAATTACCTAGGCAATGGTCAAAGGAATCACCGTAGACTGAGAAATCATCCATAAAGACCTCCATAGTATTCTCAACCATGTCTTGAAAGATCGCGACCATGCACCGCTGAAACGTAGCCGGTACATTACATAATCCGAAGGGCATGCACCGGTACGCATATGTGCCATAAGGACATGTAAAAGTGGTTTTCTTTTGGTCCTCTTGGGCGATTGGGATGTGGAAGTAACGGAAAAACCATCTAGAAAACAATAGAATTGACGACCCGCGAGACGCTCGATCATTTGATCGATGAACGGTAGAGGAAAGTGATCCTTCCGGGTGGCGTCATTGAGCTTGCGGTAGTCAATACACACATGCCAACCGGTGACCGTACGGGAAGGAATAAGCTCGTTTTTCTCGTTCATGACAACAGTCATCCCACCCTTCTTAGGGACGACTTGAGTGGGACTGACCCACGAGGAATCGGTATTGGATATATTAGCCCGACCTCCATCAACTTAATCACCTCCTTCCTAACCACTTCCTTCATGTTAGGATTTAGACGCCTTTGAGGTTGCACTACCGGTTTGAATTCGTCTTCCATGAGAATCCGATGTGTGCAAAACGTGGGGCTAATCCCCTTGATATCGGACAATCTCCAGGCTATGGCATCTTTGTGCTCCCGAAGCACCTCAACTAGCCTACTCTTCTCCTCCTCCGTCAACTTAGAAGAGATGATGACGGGTAAACTAGACTCCTCTCCTAAGAAGGCATACTCTAGATGGGATGGAAGAACCTTAAGCTCTAAAGGTGCCAACTCCAAAGGTTTACTCTCTACCTCTTCCTTCACCTCACACAACTCTAAAGTTTCCGGAATCCACTCCGATCATTCCCAACTTCCTCATCCTCACTTTCAAACTCAATCTCATCTCCACCTACGAGATCACTCCCACTAATGTAACTGACACACTGATCAACACATGACATGAAGGAATCTAAAAAGTAACGGAATGACACGGACCGCTTTGATCGTCACTACCACTAGGGTGTTGCATGGCTCTATCATCTTGAATGTGACAATCTCGTCACCCGCACGAAGTGAGATCTTACCGTCATAGACATCAATGATAGCCTTGGCGGTTCGAAGGAAAGGACGACCTAGAATGATTGGAACTTTTTCATCGGCTTCCATGTCGAGGACAACAAAATCAACTGGAAATACGAACTTATCGACCTTGACTAAGTGATTCTCGATGATACCCCTAGGATACTTGACAGAACGATCAGCCAATGAAAACGACATACGTGTGGGTGTAAGCTCTCCTAGACCTAAACGCTCGTAAAGTGAGAATGGCATCAAGTTGATGCTAGCTCCTAAATCGGCTAGGTCATGAGCGGGAGCAACGGCGCCCCCGAAAAAGCATGGAATGGTGAAGGTGCCCGGATCGGTTAGTTTCTCCGGTAGCTTGTTCAAACCACCGCGAACAATCGCCGGTCAATGGAATGTTCGACAACTCACCTAGCCTATCTTTCCGCTTGAGAAGATCTTTGAGTAATTTCGCATATTTAGGCATGGATTGTAAGGCCTTGATGAATGGAAGTTTTATCTTTAATTGCTTAAACATCTCTAAGAAGAGCCCGTATTCCCTAGCATATTTCTGATGCTTGAGATGAGCGGGATACGGAACACGTGAATGATCAACCAAAGGAGATGGCTTGACACCTACTGGTTGTTTTTCTACTTGAGGCTCCTCGGTTTGTGCGGTACTTGCTGGGACTAGCCTATCGTGCACCTTACCGGGAGCTTCCATCTCTAACTCCTCGTCTACCTCCTCCTCACTCTCCACTTCTACACTCTCCCTATCTACCTCTCCTAGATTCCTACCGCTCCTAGTAGTGATGGCCTTGGCCGAATGATTGGCCGGATTATGGTAAGTGTTACCTGAGAACTGACCAGAAGGGTATTCTTGCAACTGTTTGGAAATACCACCTAATTGTCTTTGAAGATCTAAAAGAGCCGCCTGTTGGTTTTTATTGTGAAGTTCATGATTTTTATTTAAGTTTTCTTGACTTTTCACGAAACCATTTAGATCATTCAAGGCTTTCTAAGTGGCTTGCTCCTTAACCATGATCTGAGCAAACATCTCCTCGATCCTACTCATATCTGAGGCCTTTTCACTACCCTGACCTTCCTGATTCGACCCCGAATGACTAAACTGCCCCTGTTGATTAGAACCTGAACTAGTGAACAAACCATGTCCCCTGTTTTGATACTGACTAGATGAGAAACCAGGAGGATTACCAGGAGAGCGGAAGTTATTATTATTGTTGTTTCGCCAGTTAGGGTTATAATTTGAATTATTGTTAAAGTGACCCCTATCCTGACCGGCTATGAACTCTACATGCTCTAACGTAACGGTTTGGACCCCTTAGTGAAGGTTTTCTCCATCCAACCTAGCGCAGCAGCCACCGTTGAGTCCAGGCCAACTTGGTTCACCCCTCGAGTAGTCGAAGAGGTGCTAGTAACTGGAATGGAATTCCTGCCGGTGGTGCTATAGTCCATTTCGGAATGGGCAAAACTCTCAAACAGATCATTACACTCAACTGTCGATTTCTTTCCCATGAGCTGTCCTCCAGCTGAAGTGTCAAACCGGGCCCGGATCTCTAGGGTGAGATTGTTGTAGAACTTTTCTACAAGCGCCCAATCAGACAAGCCATGCTGTGAACAACGAGCAAGTAGGGTTTGGAACCTTTCCCAAGCCAGGTGGTACGGCTCATCAGGGTCCATTCGGAATGAATGAATCTGATCGCGTATACGGGATGCCTTGGCGGGTGGGTAATATTTAGCTAAGAAGGCATCTCGTAACCCGGCCCAAGTAGTGAAAGAACCTGATGGCTGCGAAACAAACCAGATGGCTGCGCGGCCCGCAAGTGAGAATGGGAAGACCTGTAAATAACGCGCATCAGCGCATACACCTTCAATGGAGAAAGTGCCACAGAGACGAGTGATGCGGTTGATGTGAGCCGGCGCGTCCTCATCATCACAACCGTGAAATTGACAAGAGTTGGTAATAGCGGTCATGATATAGGATGGGATTTGCCAAGACTTTTTGTTGGTGATTTCGGGTAGGCGGATGGGTGAGCGAGCACCGGTGAAGCCGGTGTTTGCTTGTTGGTAAATGGTTTGGTTGGCCATTTGGACAACGGGTGGTGGACTTTGGGGACGGGAGGGTGGTGGGGAGTTTTGTGGGGACGACTTCGGAGTGAAGTCAAAGTTCAGTAGTTTAGATTGGGGTGTAGAGTCAGAATGGGTGGAAGATGATGGTAATGGGGTACTAACCTTGAATGAAGAGGACGAGAAGGAAGACTTGTCCGTAGGTGGCTTCGGCGGAGGACCTTGCGAGCGTGTATGGGGCATCCACTGAAAAACCAAAAACAAACAAGTAAGAAGACTCTATAAACGACTCGACACAACCAAAAGGAGAACGGAATTATATTAGACTCCTACGACTCAAACACGACAAAAAGCACGTATGATATCACGAAAGTCAAAACAAAGTAATTAACGCAATCGCCAAGAGTCCCCGGAAACGGCGCCAAAAACTTGATGTGCTAAAAGTAGTTTAATAAAAACAACTAAAATTAACCTAAATCTAGACTCAAAGTAATACTCTAGACTCACTAAAACGAACTAAACTACTAACCGGCAAGTGTACCGATCGGATCTAGTATAGCTAAAGTAAGTCCGGATATCGAACCCACGAAACTCTACTGATTGAATTAACTACTTTATTTAGACACTGACAGACACGGACTAAAATGATGTTTTTGATGGGGGGTGTTTCTAACGAATTCCTAAGAAAACAATTAAAAGAAAACTAATTAAAATTAACTAAGTGAACTAAACGAATTGCTTTGGACTTAACCTCTGATGGTGAGAAAACACTACCTAGACTGGAATCCCGATTGTTTCAAGTAATGATTTTTAATTAGAAGTTGTCAACTATGGAACCGGGCACATAAAATTCTCACCTTTCGGAATATCTAACGGACCCCTGACCCTTCTCAAGAGCATACAGTGACACCCTAAAGGTTGTTAAGAATACCGGTTATTAGACTCCCTCACAGGACCTCTAATAGGTTTATGGAAGTACCTTGCAAGACTCACTCCCTCACAGGATCTGAATCAAAGGTAGACCTGGACTTTTGGATAAACTTACTAGACAATAGCCAATGGGTTACTCCCTAGGGAATATCCTACCTTACGGTTTAATGACTTAGACCTAGTAATAATGTCGCACCTCACAGCTATTGACAATTAGCAGAACACTTGACTTTATGAGTTAATCGAATATCACTTCTAAGGTTTATTACGTAATTTAACCCCAAAGATTAAAGATTTATTATGTGACATAGACACTCACCAAAACTTTAAATCTAGCAAGACTCTATTATGTGATAAAGACCGTCACCAAGAACCAAGCGAAGCGATAATTAACCAACAAATACTATCAAGCATGCATACGCATCTAAACAAAAGACCAAGTCGCTTACAAACTCATAAACAATCCATAGCATCCATAAATCACATAAAAATCAAAACTTTAACACAATCATTCATCCAATCTATGTAGTCTATAAAATTTTTTGAATGTATTCAACAAAGGTTTGAATGTATTCACGAAACGACCAAAAGTTTTCACAATTAAAACAAGGAACGATGAATAAATGGTTTATAATAAGGAACGATGAACGATGAACAATGAACGATGAATGAATGAACAATGGTTTATAACAAGGAACAATGAACAATTGATTTATGGTAAATGGTTTACGATAAGTGATTTAGATAACGGAACGGGTGTAATGTAATAAAAGCATGGTGGATACGCCGCTGGTACTTCCTACATATAAGTGCCCGTATCACATTACATACGTGTCGTTATTTGCATCACTTGGGCAAATGTTTTTTAACAAAGACACACAACGATTTTCGATTAAAGATATAAACCATACGAGTTATTTCACGATGATTTACAACTTGGATTTACAAAAAAAAATGTTTTCGAGTCAAGGTTCATGGCTACGCAATTATTTTTAGACGATTAATTAATGCGATAACAAATGCTTTTAAAACAAGGATTTCATTTACGACTCTAGTAGTCGATTATATGTTGCAATGTATACAAAGCCATGAACTTGACACACTCACAAAACCTATGTACTCGCCGGCATATTTTTGCTGACTCGTTTTCACATATGTTTCAGGAAATCAAGTTTGATAATGATGCGTGCTCCTTAGGATTCGGACGGACCTTAGTGCCTAAAAATATGAAAGACAATAACTATGCATGTTTTGTTTGTTTGGATGTTTGTTTTTAAAACAATTTAAGACAATATGACAATATAATCCATGTTTAATATTTAACTAAAGCGAAACTTCAAATACCAAGTGTTGTGAAACAATCTGTTAACGTGACTCCCCAAGTGTTTCCGCCGCGGTTTGTTGTTTTACGCGATTTTGGGTGTTACAGGTTGGTATCTGAGAAATGGTTATAGGGAATTAGGTTATTAGTAATGCTTTGACCTAGACTATAACCTTCCTAGGACCTTAATGCGAGTTTTCTTGCGTTTAGATTTAAAATACAATACTATCACCTATCCTTAGGTGATTACCAAAACAATTCCACAAAAATTTCAAATCCGTTTTCGAAAATCAATCATCTATCCTTAGATAATTTGTTTTTGACGTAAGCCTTTAAGTTTTCAAAATCTCATCAAACTTTGGGTTTTAATAATGTGAACACGTGCAATCTGGAAGGGTGGGTGCCTGTACCCTGAGTTTTCTGTCTAAGGCTAGAGTGTTCGTACAAATCCACTTAATTGGACCAGTCACTCTTACCTGGTAACTCTTGGGGTGAGTGTCCACTTATAGGCTAAGCATGTCTTCGCGATACATTATAAAGACCCATTTACTTTGATTAGTCAAAGTGTTGTTTGTTTGCTTTGTGAAACAAACGAATGACCACCATCTTTATGTTTCTTCGATATTTTGATGCCTCTATTGATTTTTCCGAGTATCAATCTCATATATCTTCCCTCATGTTTCTTTTCTAGAATGCCTCCTAGACGCGATCAAACTCAAGATGCTGCAATGGCAGTACTTATCGCTCAGTAAATGGCTGCGATCCTCCTGAACCTAGTAACTCAACTGAATCAAGCGAACAACAATAACAATAATAACAACAATGCTCCGTGTAGCTACAAACAGTTTTGTTCGGCTAAACCACTTGCATTTTCTGGGTCTGGGGGAGCAACGGGACTTCTTCAATGGTTTGAAAGTCCCGAGAGCACATTTCTTTGTTCAATGTCCGGATGAGCGAAAAGTTGAGTTTGCATCTAGTGTATTCAAGAAACGAGCTTTGACATGGTGGAATGGTGTTATGAGAGATAGGGGTGCTAACGTGGCCTTAGCCCAAACTTGGGGAGAGCTTCGAGCTCTGATGATGAGGAAGTTATGTCCTCGTCATGAACTTAGGGCTTTGGAAAGGGAATTTGATGATCTTAAGCAAGACAGCGGTGAGAGTCGTGCTTACACCGACCGGTACGAGGAATTGAGCTTACTTTGTCCTTCAATGGTGACGCCTTTGGATAAGGCGATTGAGAAATATATCGATGGTCTGCTTGATCCTGTTCAGGACATTATTACAGGAAGCCACCCTACTACCATTCGTCAAGCCATTGAATTGGCTGCTACCCTGACTGATTCTCAAGTCAGAAACGGGAAGCTTCATCGCAAGGGTGACAAGAAACAATCTGACAAGTCCACTCAAGAGAAACCGAAGAAAAACAAAGCCGATCATCCAAGAGGTCGAAGAAGCGTAAGGCTTCTCAAAACTTTGCTGTGACCACACCACCCGCTCCAACTGCTCCCCAAAACCAAGCAGCTCCACCACCGGCAAAGAAACCATATGCAGGAACTGCACCGCTTTGCAACCGTTGTAATGGTCATCACCAAGTTCATGTACCGTGTCGACAATGTACTACCTGTGGAAAACTTGGTCACTTGGCGAATATTTGTCGTTTTAACCCGAACCAAGCTGCACAAAACCAAGCCCAACCACATGCAAATCCTCCTCGACCTCACTTTCCACCTGGTTCCTGTTACAACTGTGGTGAAATGGGTCACTACAAGAACAACTGTCCAAGGCTAGCAAATGCAAATCAAGCTCGTGGATGAGCATTCAATATCAACGCTAACGAGGCTCGTGCGGACAATGAAGTTGTTAACGGTATGTTCCTTATCAATAATCACCCTGCTTCTGTTCTTTTCGATTCGGGTGCTGATAGGAGCTTTGTGTCATTAACTTTTGAGGCTTTACTCTCGATGCCTAGAACTAAACTAGGAAAGCCCTTGCCAGTCGAGATAGCCAATGGTGAACCCCTTGTGCTTGATTCCGTCATTCGTAATTGTCAATTGAACCTCAACAACCATTTGTTTACTATCGACCTTACACCGATGCAACTTGGAAGCTTTGATATTATCATTGGAATGGATTGGTTAACCAAGTACCATGCCGAAGTTATTTGTTTTGACAAGATTGTTCGAGTACCTCTTTCGTCTGGTAAAATTCTAGAAGCTCGTGGAGAAAAACCCGTTAGTAGCCTTAAACTCATGACGTGTACCCAAGCTCAGAAATACTTGCGAAAGAATTATGTCGCCTTCTTGGCACATATTGTGGAGCAGAAATGCAAGAGCAAGAATATTCGAGACATTCCTGTTATTCGAGATTATCCTGAGGTACTTCCCGAAGATCTACCTGGTTTACCCCCGGCACGACAAGTTGAATTTCGTATCGACCTTGTACCAGGTGCCAACCCAATAGCTAAATCACCTTATCTTGCACCTTCTGAGATGCAAGAATTATCGAAGCAACTTCAAGAGTTATCTGACAAAGGTTTCATTCGTCCAAGTTATTCTCCGTGGGGTGCTCCTGTCTTATTTGTGAAAAGAAGGATGGATCCTTCCGGATGTGTATCGATTATCGTGAGCTCAACAAACTCACGATCAAGAATCGATGTCCTCTACCTCACATTGATGATCTGTTTGATCAACTACAAGGTGCCACTTATTTTTCGAAGATCGATCTGCGTTCTGGGTATCATCAGCTTCATGTTACGAGGAGGATATTCCTAAGACTGCTTTTCCACACGTTACGGTCACTATGAGTTCACAGTTATGCCTTTCGGTTTGACAAATGCTCCAGCTGTATTCATGGACTTGATGAATAGGGTCTGTAAACCTTATTTGGATAAGTCCATCATTGTTTTCATCGACGACATTCTCATTTATCTAAGTCTCGAGCTGAGCACAAGCAACATCTTCGTCTGACAATGGAACTCCTAAAGAAAGAGCAACTTTACGCCAAATTCTCCAAGTGTGAATTTTGGCTGAAATAAGTTCAGTTTTTGGGTCACATTGTCAACGAGCAAGGTATTCATGTGGATCCTTCTAAAATCATTGCGATTAAGGATTGGAAAACACCCACTACTCCCACAAAGTTCGCTCATTTCTTGGTCTTGCTGGTTACTATCGACGATTTATTGCAAACTTCTCAAAGTTCGCGGTTCCTCTCACTGCTTTGACTCAAAAGAATAAGCCTTTTGAGTGGGGACCTAAATAAGAGGAAGCTTTCCAAACCTTGAAACAAAAGCTCTGCAATGCTCCTATTCTATCTTTACCTGATGGTAATGATGATTTTGTGGTTTATTGTGACGCGTCGAATCTAGGCCTTGGTTGCGTTCTCATACAACGAGATAAAGTCATAGCCTACGCATCGAGACAATTGAAAGTCCACGAAAAGAACTACACGACTCACGACCTTGAGTTAGGAGCTGTTGTCTTTGCTCTCAAAATCTGGAGACACTATCTTTATGGTACGAAATGTGTGGTTTTCACGGACCACAAAAGTCTCCAACACATATTCAATCAAAAGGAGTTAAACATGAGACAACGACGTTGGGTCGAACTCCTAAACGATTACGACTGTGAAATTCGCTACCATACTGGTAAGGCGAATGTTGTGGCTAACGCGCTTAGTCGTAAAGAACCTGTCAAGCTTCATTGTGTTCGAGTTCGATCTGATATCCAAACACGTATTCTTGAAGCCCAACGCACTTGTGTAACACAAGGTTTGTTGAAAGACGAACTACCTCACCAACTCGAACTTCAACTTGAAACGAAAACGATGGATTACTCTATTACATGAACTGGTTGTGGGTTCCGAATCAACACGATCTTCGTACTCTATTGATGGATGAATCTCATAAGTCTCGTTATTCGATTCATCCTGGTGCTACAAAAATGTACAAGGATCTTCGCACCCAGTTTTGGTGGCCGGGTATGAAGAATGACATTGCCTTGTATGTATCTAAATGCCTTACTTGTCTCAAGGTCAAGGCTGGGCATCAATGTCCGTCTGGTTTATTGGAACAACCAGAAATACCAGTCTGGAAGTGGGAGAACATTGCGATGGATCTCATTACCAAACTACCACCCACGTCTAGAGGTCATGATGCAATTTGGGTGATCATTGATCGTCTAACAAAGTCATCACATTTCATAGCAATTCGTGAAGACTATTCTGCTGAAAAACTCACAAAGATCTATGTTGATGAGATCATATCTCGTCATGGTGTTCCTTTGAACATCATATCTGACAGAGATGCTCGTTTCTCATCTCGATATTGGAAGACCTTTGCAATCTGCAATGGGAACCAAACTCAATCTAAGTACTGCTTATCATCCTCAAACGGATGGACAATCTAAGAGGACAATTCAAACATTGGAGGATATGCTTAGAGCTGTGTGATTGATTTTGGTGGTATTTGGGATTCGCATCTCCTGTTGGTCGAATTCTCCTATAACAATAGTTATCACACCAGCATCAACATGGCACCTTTCGAAGCTTTATACGTCAAAAATGTCGTTAACCTATCTTTTGGAATGAGATCGGTGAGACACAACTCACTGGACCTGAACTCATCCATGACACAACCGAGAAAGTCAAGAAAATTCACGATAACCTTCTGACAGCTAGAAGCCGTCAAAAGAGATGCGGACAAGCGATGCAAGCCCTTAGAATTTCAAGTTGGTGACTATGTCCTACTCAAGGTATCCCCTTGGAAAGGAGTGGTTAGATTTGGAAAGAAAGAAAAACTTGCTCCACGATACGTTGGACCATTCAAGATCGTCGAAGGAATTGGAAAGGTGGCCTACTGACTTGAGCTACCTCCTAAACTCGGGAATATTCACCCGACATTCCACGTGTCCAACTTGAAAAAGTGTTTAGCCGATACAAATCTCCATATTCCACTCGATGAGAGTCACGGTTGATGATTCTATGCATTTTGTCGAGAAACCGGTGGAGATAATGGACCGTGAAGTCAAGAAACTTAAACGAAGACGAATCCCGATAGTCAAAGTTCGCTGGGAATCCAAACGTGGCCTAGAATTTACTTGGGAACGTGAGGATCAGATGAAAGCGAAGTATCCACACTTATTCTCACGAGTTTCCTCTAATTAAATTTCGAGATGAAATTTCTTGAAGTAGGGGAGACTGTGATATCTGTGGCAATCCAAACACGTAACAATGATAAACAAGTTATCAATGAATGAAATCTTATGTTGTATATGCGAATTATGTTTATTTATTTTGATTATTTACACACACTTGATTCTTGCAAAATTTCGAACTCTTAACTCGCTTCTATGAGCAAAACCGGTGAACCGATACGCAAATGAAACCAATTTAACGCAATGTATGTTCCGGAATAATGCCACAAGCTAAACATACCTTAAATAACCTTCGCATAACTTAGAAATAAGTTTTGGAGGGTTTGGTATGTCAAAAACAAATTTATTCGATCACAGGGACTAATTACGACAAACTGCGAAAGTCTGCCGATTCTCGCAGCGATGTATGCTCCGGAACAAGAAAACAGGCCTAACATACCATAAATATCCTTTACATAGCTTAGAAATAAGCTTTGAGGGCTTCGGTATGGCAAATTCACACTTTTGTAACTTCACGGGCAATTTTGCAAATTTCGTGAAACTATGCCTTTTTTGCGTATATCGCTATCCAAAACACGTTTGGACATTCAAATATTTTTCTAATCATCAATATATTATATGTTAGTGATTGGAATGCGAAAAATCCGTTCGTTGCGCATTTACGGTCACGCACGCGTTCGTTACGATTTTCGTCGTAATTAACCGAAAACCGCGATCGTACGACTAAACGAACCGACCTCTGGGATATTTTTGAACACA
This sequence comes from Scalesia atractyloides, assembly GCA_947069175.1. Classification (NCBI taxonomy): domain Eukaryota; kingdom Viridiplantae; phylum Streptophyta; class Magnoliopsida; order Asterales; family Asteraceae; genus Scalesia; species Scalesia atractyloides. The sequence continues at coordinate 31,564,965 of CAMTDV010000014.1, forward strand.
TTTCAAGTTCCCTATACTTTAACGTCCTTATGGAGCTTTGAAATGAGGTTAACGAGTGTTAGAAGTGCCTGAAACGCGACGAAACACGTGTAGGGACCTGTTTTGCCAATTTTGAAACTTCAGAACTGAACATGGGAGCTAGGTGTAGCGTGACGCTCAAAGGGGTTACCCGTCGCGTGTGGCAACGCCCTGTTTTCCAGAAAGTTTAGCTGGCAGCCTCCCAGCTCATTTCCTTGCCACCAATTCGCAAATTTTGCCACCTAGCCTGAATTTTTCCACCCTTTAACCTGCTTCTAACACCTCCCACACACTTGTTAACATCCTAAATCATTGCCATAACACTTGGCATGATCTTGAACACCTTTGGATCATTATAAATACCATGTTCATGATCATTTTTGAGCTTTTAGTCACCTTTTTGCACTAATCAGCTACAAATCTGAATTTGCAACCATCTTGGAGCTATTTCTCTGGTCTTTGATCATTTCTTTGGTGTTGGTAAGGGTTCTACTCATGTCTTGTTCAATTTTTTTTGTAGTTTAAATGGATTAAAAGTCACAAAATTTGACTTTTGTTTGACTTCTAGATTTGATCATGAATTGATCAATATAAAATCTATTTGAACCTTGTAATATGATGATAATCAAGATGGTTATGATCCCTATTGATCATGCCTACTGATTATCACCATTTCTAGTCTTTTTGACAAGTCAAAGTTTTGGTCAAAATGCGATTTTGCGCATTTTGCAACGGATCTAATTCCGGGTGTCAAAACAGTTTGTTTTGATGCTAAAACTCTTTTATAAACTGATTTAGACATGACAAAACAAGTCTAAATCATCACTCTCATTGTAGTGCTTGTTCAGAGTCGAAAAGTTGAACGGTTTGACCACCGCTTTGACTTTCGAATCTGACCCGTTTGGTGGATCTTCGGACCCGACCAAATACATATTTGTGACCATAAATATATAGGGAATAACCCTCTGAGGTTATACCTTATGGTCATGTCTTTCAGATAGTGTTATGTTAAATAATGGTAATATTCCTTAAATATAACCAAAATGCCCTTTTCGCAAGAAAATCAATTAAAAACATATGTAACCCAAATTTTGACATATAGTCTGATCAAATAACATTTTAAACATGTTTAAGCATTTAAAACTTTTATGACACATATCTAACCATCCGAATGCGTAGTTACGCAAATGACGCGTTAAAGTGGCTTAAACTACCTTAACGAGTCAAAATGGGTCAAAAGCACATAAAAATCTTTCCAAATCAGAATGTAGACTTTATTAAAATATTTCATATGAGTTCCAACACTCATTTGATTTATAAAGTCTCATTCCATCCGAATCCTCTGATTTCAAGTATCGATGTTTACACTATTATTCAGTTTTAGGACACGCGTGATTTCTCGGATCTTTGAGCTTCGGTTTTCTTATTGATCCACGATTTACTTTGCAATCTCAAGTGAGTACATAGTTCTCCTGTTTTATGTTTTACAATTGTTTTGGGGTGATTCACATGTGCTAAATGTTTTCAAGTATTCAAATGCAAATACTATGGTTTATATTAAACACAACGATTTCAATAATGTGAACGAACTTGTTGGTGCGATGTATTTATAACAAGAATGACATTCATTAACAATGGCCAAGCCGACCAGTAGTAAGTTAAGGCGCCTAGGACTGAGAATCCCGTTACCAAAATTCCCGGGGTTTGTGGGGAAATTTGGGAAGCGACTGAAACTGTATTTGTAACATACCCTTTGGTGGTATGTTATACGATTAAGGGACACCATGGGTGGTCTCGAACAAGTCAACAAAGGTTTGAATGTATTCACGAAACGACCAAAGTTTTCACCATTAAAACAAGGAACGATGAAAAAATGGTTTATAATAAGGAACGATGAACAATGAACGATGAACGAATGAACAATGGTTTATAACAAGGAACAATGAACAATTGATTTATGGTAAATGGTTTACGATAAGTGATTTAGATAACAGAACGGGTGTAATGTAATAAAAGCATGGTGGATACGCCGCTGGTACTTCCTATATATAAGTGCTCTTATCACATTACATACGTGTCGTTATTTGCATCACTTGAGCAAATGTTTTTCAAACAAAGACACACAACGATTTTCGATTAAAGATATAAACCATACGAGTTATTTCACGACAAATTTACAACTTGGATTTACAAAACAAATGTTTTCGAGTTAAGGTTCATGGCTACGCAATTGTTTTTAGACGATTAATTAATGCAATAACAAATGCTTTTAAAACAAGGTTTTCATTTACGACTCTAGTAGTCGGATTATATGTTGCAATATATACAAAGCCATGAACTTGACACACTCACAAAACCTATGTACTCGCCGGCATATTTTTGCTGACTCGTTTTCACATATGTTTCAGGAAATCAAGTTTGATGATGATGCGTGCTCACTTAGGATCCGGACGGACCTTAGTGCCTAAAAATATGAAAGACAATAACTATGCATGTTTTGTTTGTTTGGATGTTTGTTTTTAAAACAATTTAAGACAATATGACAATATAATCCATGTTTCATATTTAACTAAAGCGAAACTTCAAATACCAAGTGTTGTGAAACTATCTGTTAACGTGACTCCCCAAGTGTTTCCGCCGCGGTTTGTTGTTTTACGCGATTTGGGGTGTTACAATCATGGGGAGATTATTCCTTCTAGTTCCCCAAGGCCAAACTTAGAGGCAGATTTGGAGGAGGATTTAGCAGCACCTGCGATACCAAAATCCAGATAAGTATTCATGATTCAACTAATTTATTTCAAATACTTATGTATATATACATGCATGCATACTTACTTGACATGGTGTAGGGGGCAGATGTGGCCTCTTCTAGATCATTGGCCTTTGGAATGAAAGTTCTAACTGTTGTGTCTAGGGCCCAAAAGGCAGCAACTCTCTCAGCGGTAGCAGGCAAATCTCTCAAGGCAGCAAAGCTAGTCACTGCAAACAAGATGAAACAGGATCGTTATCCTTGAAAAAGATGACAAGAACAGAGTTAATAATGGTCCTATCCTAAGAATCCTAGATCCTACCCTTCAAATTCCACTTCTTGGGGAGATACTCTCCGTTGGGAATAGAATCTCTTTTGATGAAAAAGAACTGGTTTTTCCAGTTGGTATCGTTCCTGGTGGTCTTGAGGAGTGGAAGAGGATGCTAAGGTTTAGCTTTGAAGAGGTATCGATGGGATCCATGGGTTACCAGGTTGTATAGATGATGAAGCTCGGTGAGACCAAAAACCAGACCTTCTTTGCTGATTATTTGTTCGAGAATGTACAGAACCCTCCACAACATAGGCATCGCTTGGTTGTAACACATTCCGGTGTGGCTAAAGAATGTTTGGGTGAATACTGGAAAGGATAGCTATAGCCTATTTGAAACGGAGCGGCAGGGAAACAAATCCAGAAGTCTGATTCACAATCACTTTTCAGTGACGAATCAAAGGGTCTGAAAATGGTTCCCTCCAGGAAATAATGGCGAATCTGATCGATTTCGAGATCAGTGAAACGACAAAGTTCCTTGGAGGGATTTTTGAGAAGATTTTGACTTCTCGGTGAGTTGTTATTCTCAGGATCCTTGACTGGTGAGGACCGAATGACCATCTTCGCCATGGATTTTGAAAGAGAAAGAAGGAGAAAAGATAAAGGATTGAAGGAAGAGAAGAGAGAGAATACCTTTGCAGATATAAATTGCAAAGATCAGGATTTAAATAGGCAAAATCAATTCATCTCTATCTAACCCCTAGATATAATGATGTTTGTTGCAGGAGGTCTTATCAGTGACGTCATGGCTGCAACGACTAGGTCACGATTATTTGATGAAAATATGAATCATTTAGTTACCATTAATTCCTCATATTTTGGGGGCAATTGTTGTGGCAAGGATTTTATAATACTAAGGATCATCCATCCTGAGATTGAGCCTGGATCACGGATCCTTAGCGAATGGCGCAGGAAGTCTGAGGATTTAGGATCCTTATCTAATTCTATGTTTACTAACAATTGTTCCTTGTGTATTTGGTTTACGTTTGCAGGTATTATGTGAAGTGAGCCGAGTCAACACGGGAAAATCAGAGGAATATGCTAATTATGGCACATGCAAAGAGAGTCATGACCGTTGGTGGAGAACGTGGATGCATGGCTGAAATTTCAGATAAATAGTTCGTTAGGATTAGCTAGATATTTAGTGGGATATTGAGCTTGATAGATACACAAATTCTGATTGAACACACTCGCATACATTTTCTCGAATACACACACATTAGAACTCTCATTGTAACAAGCTCAATAATTCCAAAGTTGTAATCTTTCTTGTTCAATATAATTGGTGATCGGTAGTTTTCATCACCCGAGGTTTTTATGCCGGCGATCTACTAGTGATCAAGGGCTTTTCCTCTACAAATCCTGGTGTTTGTCGTTGATTTTACATTCTAAACTTGAACATTTACTTATTTGATCTACAAGCACTCAACCTCACATTTAAAGTTTGGTTACAGTATCCTTGATCAGACTTTTGACCAAAACAATACCTGCAAATCACTGAGAAATTGATGAATCGGACAGAGTATCGAATCAGTGATTAGGGTTAAAACACTTACAACGCGGCAGAGTTTATCAGGTTTAGGGTGGGTGTTTGCAAGAGAACAGGCTAGAGGGAGTATACGAACGAGTTTCTCGATCGATTTTGTGCAGAAACTTCAGTCCCACGCTGCTGGTTATATAGCCCATCTGGGCATCCCCCGCACGTCGCGCAGGATACCCTGGATTCTGGCATGACGCGCGGGGGCGGTCGTCCTGGCATAGATCTGCCACGTGTCCACGTAGGTCTGACACGTGGTGCTATGTCGTGACACGTGTCCATGGCCGCCTTTTCCGTCCAATCGCGTTTTTTTCTCGATTCTGTGCCGGTTCTTATCGCGTATGCTTGGGTCTAGGGGTGTGAATTTCTGACACGACCCGAAATCCAACACGAACCTTACACGAAATTCACAGGTTTAGGTTTCGACTAAACGGGTTCGGGTCAGTTTCGGTTGAACCCGCAAACCCGTTTAGGTTAACGGGTCAGGTTCGGGTCAACATGGTCGGGTTGGCGGGTTGACCCGTTTTAACACATTTATACTATATTGTATTTTTTTACAATATATTTTATGTCATAAAGTAAATGGGGCGTGTATTTTATGTCATGATTATAACTTAAAAGAGAAATTAACATAGATTTTATAATTTAAATATGATAATATTATATACATTTTATTTTTTTAAATTGATTTTTAATTTTAATATATTAATTTCAGAATAAAAATTAAAAAATTCGGGTTAAACGGGTTCGTGTTCGGGTCAACCCATGAAACTTCGGGTCGTGTTCGGGTTCATATATATGATACGATTTCGGGTTCGGGTCGGGTTCGGGTTCGTGTGAAATTTTCGGGTTCGGGTTCGGGTCCGGTTGAACCCGCCAACCCGCGAACACGACCCGTTTAGCACCCTACTTGGGTCTTGGTCCCACTTGGTTCGGTTTTTAATTGTGAATCTAATATGGGTTCTTTTGTGCCGGTTGGTTCGTCAATCACCAAGTTTCTTAACCGCTAAATTTTCTGATCGAGTATCCAACTTTCATCGCGCATACCAGGGGTTTTAATTACGGGTTATTGCTGGGAATATTTTTGAGGGTTGTTACATCCTCCCCACCTTGTTTTAAATCTCGTCCTTGAGATTTAGGTTATGATGTTATTTCTGATTTATCTCACGCGTTAATCAATACTAATAGGATTAAGGTAAATGAATCAGGACATCTTCGAATTTTGTGAATACAAGGTTTACAATGAATAGAACTCAATGGTTTAATTGAATCATTTCCAGAAATCAATATCAAATGAACAAAGTGAAATGACATAATCATCAGAGTGACTAGGTTTTCATGGTCTAAACCAAAAGAGAGATTTATGACCAATAGGTGAATGATTTTAGGAACAATAAAATTTCACTGTCAAAGGAAAACTTACCTTGGTTGTCAATCAAGGAAGACTTATAATTAACAAGCTTAACTGAAACCGAAATATGAAATGATGTGTCAACTATCGAACCATGTTATGAGGAAAAATCAATGTGTTGACATTATTTGAATAATAGGGATACACTTGAAACACAACAGAATTTAGTGTATCATTATCTTAATACATAGTTGTATTAAGACTATTTTCAAAAATGAGTCAAACAAAAAGCATACGTAGTTTTGTAAGATCATGATTAGCTCAGGCTACAAATTTATATCGATGCCACAAGGTGTCGTAATTATCGAAATAGTTTACTAATTACGGTGACCGAACAAGTTCACCGTGTTTGTAATCAATTGAAAGGTTTTAGTGAAGTAAATTCGAATATTCATAAATAAATCTCATAGGATTTTAAATTGATGATGAAATAACAAATGAATATCATAGAATTTTCAATAAGTATTAAAAGAACCATTAGAGGTACACCGAAAAATAACATGAAGTTGTGTACTCTTATCTTAACACATAATTGTATCAAGATTGTTTTATGACAATGAATCAATAAGATGGGTTTTAAGAATAAATAAACCCGCACATCGGGTGTGCAAACGGGATTAGCTCAAGCTTCAAGTTGATGAAAAACGTCACCACAAGGTGTCATGAAAATTAATGATTCAAAGAAGGTGAATACCAAACAAGTTTGTTATGGTTCTGAACAGATGAAGTAGTTAACAGAAAAACATTATTCATTAACTTCCATTTGTACTAGGGTAAAGTGATACTTTAACTTAGATATTACATATTAGCGATCACGTCTGGAATCATTTCTGCTTCCTGTGTAGTAAGTACGAATGCTCGCGCGTTCTTCTTAACTCCGTCTGTTGTCTTTGCCTTGTTGTCGGGTGTCTTCGTCAGTTTTGGGCAATATGGGCGGATATGGCCTGTTTCTCCACAGTTAAAACAGACTGGGTTTTTCCTCTTGCATTGTTCTTCCTTATGGCCAGGTGTTTTGCAGAGGTTACAGTAGGGATTCCTCTTAAAGTAGCATTTTCCTGAATGCTTTTTATTACAAGTATTTGCAAATACGTTTCTCAAATGACGGTTTAGACCCCTTCTTCTTATAGGACTCATCGGCGCCAAATTCTTGGGTAATTTTCCGGGCTAACTCCTTCTTCTTGTTTTCTTCTCTTGTGCGGATTAGTCCGTCTGTTAATGTATTGGCTAGTTCGACTGTTTCCTCGATAGTCTGAGGTCCAGCTACCTTGAACGATATCACGAATTTCACTAATCAGTCCCCAAATATAACGAGAAATTAGTACAAGTTCTGGCGAAGCCAGAGTTGGTACCATTCTAGCATATTCAAAGAATGTTGTCGTATATTCACGACACTTCACATCGACCATTCTATGATTTAGGAACTTGTTTGCCATTTGTTCCTTCTCATAGGGAGGACAAAATTTTCTTTCTGCCATTTCCTTGAATTCTCCCTAGTTCATGGCATAGGCCATGTCACTTCCTTTTGCTTGAAGAATAGTATTCCACCATTCTAAGGCTTCATCTTTAAAGAGATTGGAAGCATACATCACCTTATCTTCTTCGATGCATTTGGCGATCTTAAGAACAGCTTCCGTCTTTTCCAACCATCGCAGTGTAGCTGTGGCTCCTTCACTGCTGGCAAACTCAGTTGGCTTACAGGCTAGAAATTCTTTATAGGAACATCCATCAGTCATTGTTTTCATCTTCTTAGGAACTGGGATTTTGATAATAACATCATTATCTCCATTGGCGTTGTGGCTAAAGTTGTCACTATGAGTACGCTTGCTATTCACAGCTTTGGTATGTTCTACGGGATTTTTAACAGCCTCAATAATTAACGGGATAGCATTAGCAATGCCTTGGGCGATTATGTTTTCTATGGCCTCTTTGTTTAAAGGATTTTCATTATTCGCATGAACTTCTTGATTATGTGATACTTCATTCGACATCTGAATTGCAATTATTAATATCCTAGAACAATTAAAACAAAACAATCATATATAGTTAAATTTATATTCACAAAAATAACACATAGGTTATTTTGTATTAACCTCTTTACTTTATTGTTTAAGGTTAAAATAACACCTAAATGGCTTTTTGAATTCCCTTATAGATATACATATCTATATGATCATATGTTTCATATATTGTGATATACATACCATTCAGAAGGTTAATGTATTTAACAAGTTCATATTTCCAACAACAGGTCAGACATCAGGTCATAGTATTATTTAGGGAATTTGTAACTTTTTAACATAACATATACCCCATCTTACCCGGTCTTTCCGGAGAGGCTACCCCATCTTACCCGAACAAGTTGGAGAGTGTATCACACCATACCCAATCTTGCCAGAGAGGTAATTGTATTTCCCGTAAAAATAATTTTCTCAAACCATGATTTTAAAAGTGCATCTTTCTTAAGTTTAAATACTATCCTGACGCTACCAGTTAATATCAATTTCCTAACTCTTTTGTTTAAGCTTAGGTATTATTACAACACTTAATTGCTTAAACCAGCTTAAACCAGTGGTGTAGCTCTGATACCACCTTCTGTCACGGCCCCTGACCCCACCCTCGGAGCGGGAGCCGTGAACCAGTCAGGTGGTACCGGTGATTATTTTGAAAACATTGCAGCGGAAATTTCATCAGGACCGTAGTTAGGAAAAAATATCAGAGTTTAGAATTACCGGATTTTATTTATTAAAAATATGGGAATAAAGCCCATGTTTATAAAGATAGCGTTTAATAAGGGATACATCCGAATTCATAAAACAACGTTTCTTTATTTAATTGATAAAATAAGTCACTCCTTTAAGCCTTTTGGTGTTGTATCCCAACTCTTAATCCGATCTACTGAAATCACCTGAAACATATTTTAAAAATATTTTTGTCAGCAGGAAATACTGGTGAGTTCATTCAATTTATACAAAATGACACATTCTTATATTCATAGCATTAAGAGTTTTTACATTTGTTTATCTTACCAAACTACTATTGGCTAGCTCATTGTCCAACAACAAAGAAACTTATTTTAAATAGTATTTGTCACTCAGTGGCAGTTCCTGTGACTGTGGTCATATCACTCATTGGCTAACCCATTGTCCAATAGTGAAGATTATCAAGTATTGTATACAAAACCCCACATACTGACAGTAGTTTCCCAATAAGAATACAAAGACTTAATCACTGTAATATAATTGGAAAACATTTAGGGTTTGCAAAGCATTTGAGAAAAGGAGAATGACTCACTTTTTAGTTTTAAGGTTGTTATCTTAGAGCTTCCCGGTGTTATTTCTGAGTTCCTAATGACATTATAATGCGACACGTGTTAGTGAAACAACCCAACTTAAACTTTAACGATACATTACGAGACAAAACCCCAACGTAGTTTACAAAGTATACCTTTATATATAGGCAACACTTTGGCATCCGTTGCTGGGTTTTAGATCAATCGGACAGAGTATCGAATCAGTGATTAGGGTTAAAACACTTATAACGCGGCAGAGTTTATCAGGTTTAGGGGTGTTTGCAAGAGAACAGGGCTAGAGGGAGTATACGAACGAGTTTCTCGATCGATTTTGTGTAGAAACTTTAGTCCCACGCTGCGGGTTATATAGCCCATCTGGGCATCCCCCGCGCGTCGCGCGGGATACCCTGGATTCTGGCATGACGCGCGGGGGCGGTCGGTCCTGGCATAGGTCTGACACTGGTGCGATGTCGTGACACGTGTCCCTGGCCGCCTTTTCCATCCAATCGCGTGTTTTTCTCGATTTTCCGTGCCGGTTCTTATCGCGTACGATTGGGTCTTGGTCCCAGTTGGTTCGGTTTTTAATTGTGAATCTAATATGGGTTCTTTTGTGCCGGTTGGTTCGTCAATCACCAAGTTTCTTAACCGCTAAGTTTTCTGATCGAGTATCCAACTTTCATCACGCATACCAGGGGTTTTAATTACGGGTTATTGCTGGGAATATTTTTGAGGGTTGTTACATAGTGTATTCCACAGCTACATTGTTTCCTCATCCACTTGTGACCTGAACCCATCGACCACCACTATCAGATCAACCAGGTCTCTTCAACGGCGACAACACCATGTCCAACGAGAAGGGGCTGTGTAGTGGTGCGGAAATGGTGGAGGTCAGTGTTTTCAGATTAAGAGAGGGGTGATTCTGACTTTCCATTTGGGACTGTAATTATTGAAGTTAAAGGCTATCTATCGTAATTCGATACAAATATAAAGAACGAAAAGTGTAATTTACCCTTGAAAATACTATACAAGTTATTCTTCACATTTGAAATAGCTAATATAATCAACAACGTAGCTATTCTTTTAAAGTTTAAACTCAAGTCGAGTTACTCAATAAAGAGCATTCACGATAAGTTCTGCATATATTTGTGAGGAGTTCGGCATATTTTAAGTGGTTGTGAATAAAGAAAAGAGAAAATGTTACTGTTATATTTGGGAGAACACTGTCCCATATTTATTTTTTTAATAATTTTTAAAAATTATTGTGGGTGGAGAATAAAGAAAAAATAATAATAAAGATATAAAAATATTATTTAATTAAAAATAAGAGAGAATATATTTTTAATGTAATTATATAAATGAGGATAAAAATTTGTAAAGGCACTGAATGACAATAACGAAGGCTTTATATGTTTAATGTTTAGTGTTTGAAAACAAAATTCTCAAAGTTAAAATGGTAAAAAAAATGTAGAAAATAATGTATAGCCAAATTGCAAGTTGGTGAATAGTTGAAGGACGGTTTTGTTACTTGTACCCAATGTTTTCATAACTGGACTGGAAATTGAACCGATCTCTTTATCAGTTCACTGGTCGAACCGGTCGGATTGTTCGGACCGAATTTAAGAACCGGATAACATTATAAATAATATATATTTTATAAGATAAAAACATACAAAACTACAAAGAGCATAATAAGTTTGATGATATACAAAATTAAAACATAACTTTTTATAAAGAGTTTAATTTAATATATTTTAATAAGAAATTAACTAAGACCAAACCAATAACTACAATACAGATAGTATTTAAATTAAAAATGAACACAACATTTAAATTTAAAATATAAATGAATTATTTGGCATATACTTTGTATTTGGTGAATTATTAATAGGGTAGGTTTGACCAATTCCATCCGTCACTTTAACTTGTCCACCACTCCTTCTACCTATTTCTACATTTATTTTTTTGATATGTGAAAATGAAACATTCATATTCTTCTCTATTCAGGTCCTTCATCTTTTAGATCTGTAATTTCTCATCACCACACGGTTTATCTTCTTCTTCTCGTAGCAGATGCAGACCCGCCGGAAAAAAATCTCCGACCATGGTAAATCCGCTGATGGAAGAGAAGTCCGGCCCGACCCTTGTTTACACCGGGTTTCCGGTTCAACCACCGGCCACCGGTTTGGCCGCTCGGTTACTGCAAAAACGGTTTAAAGGCTATGACCGGACCGCCGGCACCACCGGTCTCCGGTTAAACTGGTCGGACCGGTCCGGTTTTAAAAACCTTGCTTGTACCAAACCAAATATCATCTGAACATTTCATGCGATGCCGGCGATTCTTAAAGCTCAAGAACACGTCATGATTACGAGTTGGTTTTCTCGAGACATGTCGTGTTCTTGAGATTTAGAAACGCCGTCACTTGTAACCGATATCTACTGTACCTGAAAACAGTCGCTATTTGTTTGCGACAACACTCGTCAACGGTAATTTAAATTAAGATCTGTTATTATGTAATCGTTTTTTCTTGATATTTAGAGTCGAGTTGTCTTCATTTTTAACGACTTTCTGTTTCGTGAAATACTTATTTATTTATATATTAATTTAGTGACTTAATGCTTTGAAATAGTGGATAGTTTCTAAGTAAGTACAGTATTGTTACATTTGGAATTGAATTAGTGAAGATTGGATTAGATTCAGTGTTTTTGTTTATGTAAATTCATAGTAATATATTGTATCGATAAAGATCAGTTTAAAAGGCAAAGATTGACGAAGAATACCAAACATTTAGCTATAGATTTGAGGGTGGTTTTTTGTTGTTATTGAGTTCAATGAAAAGAGGCGGAGAAGATAGAAGGTGGCCTACCAACTATATATTCTGATCCAAAATTTTTTTTTTTGTAAAAAATGGGTACCGGTACTGGTACTATTACTAAAAGTGGCAGATGTGGTATAGTAATATAGGGATGAGCTCGGTAACAACCGATACCGAAAATCCTAAAAAAAATGGGTACCGGTATCGAAATACCCGGTGACCGGTAACGTCAGTACCAAAAATATTTTGGGTCGGGAAATTTGGTACCGGTTTTGAACCCGTACCCTGTACTATTTGCTCATCCCTATAGCAACAATATTAGGAACATTATTTGATAGCAAATCGACCCAAAATCCTGTATCATACCGAACCGAACCAAAAGCAATGATCCTGGATAACGCTAAAAGTGGGTATTACCGTACTAAAATGTACCAAAAATGGCTTGATACGTGAATAACTGGAGCTAAATGCTCTTTCCTACTTCATAATCACTTTTTAAGATCTTTTAATTGCAAGATAGTACATGCATTTTGTTTATCGTCTAAAAGGGACATGGCATGATAGTAAGATCGGATGTTGTGTCTTAATGACACCTTTGCCGTCACCACGTCGGCTTGTAACACCTAGAACATTGCCCCTCAACGTGAGGGGCGTCACTAGATGAGCAGAGGGTGAAGTTATTCTATAAAGAGAGTTTTATCTAAGAAACGTTTTAGACCATTAGATCTAGATATTAATGTTGAAATCAACAATGACAAAATTGTAAATTATATAAATTCTGGAATAGGATACGTATAAAAGTAATTAGTCGTTTTAAAAAAAAATTAGATCTAGATATTAATAGTTGAAATCAACAATGACAAAATTGTAAATTATTAAATTCTGGAATAAGGATACGTATAAAAGTAATTAGTCGTTTTAAAAAAAAGAAACTATTACTCTATCTTAGCAATTAACTGCAAAATTCAAGCTCTCTCTCCGTTCTCTTCCATGGAAGTTGAAATTCAAATGCATGAATCTTCAAATAAATGGATTTAACTTACAAAACTAATCGAGATTATAGAGAAGTAAGTATAAAACACTCAGTATAGCAACATACATACAACACCCTATACCCTATATCTAGAAGACACCCTGAATGACAACATACTTAATATTCATGGTGTTATACTGAATATGATGTGACAAAACACCATATACTATTACTTAACATAAAAACCAATGTTAATGAATAAACTGAATAACGTCATAAGTAAACTTAACTTTTTAAACAAAAAAAAAATAAAAAATCATACGTAGTAATCAGTGGCGGATCCAGGATTTTTTTTTCCTATGGGTTCACTTTTTTCTGGAAGCCTTAAAGTTCATGATTTAGTTTCATTAAAACATGAACTTTAGGGCTATTGGAGCGGGCGTTTAGTTTTCGGGTCGGGTCGGGGGAACATACTAAACGCCCGTTCCAATAGCCCTAAAGTTCATGTTTTAATGAAACTGAATCACAAATTTTAAATTCGTATTCATATAAAACAAGTATTCAAATATGATATTCAAGTATTCACTAGTAAGGGGAAGGCCGAAGTAATTGAAAAGTTACCTAAAATCGTGATTACACTCCTCCGTTCTCTGCGATGCTCGCACCAGCGGTGAAGTTTTATGGCATTCCGACTTGCAAATGGGGCAATGAGTAGCGTTGTTTCCTCTCACAAAATAATCTGTATCATACTTAACAAATTAGGGGCTTATCAAGTGTTTAATGAAGAGACATGTTTATACTTCAAATTGCATTCCCTTCCTAAACCATGAATTGTTCCTGTAAGTCAATATATGTATAGTCATAATAAACATTGATGACTACCAATTGCTTTAGGAAGTTGATTGATGCCACCAGGCATGATTTATGTGGATCATTGTTGTCCCCAGTGCTATTGATTAGTTTGGCATATGGTGTGCTTAAAACAAGGTTCAAAATCAAAATTCTCCATTGCACAATGTCTTTTACATTTCCATAAGCAATATTTCAAAATTCTATATCATCTATTAAAGAATTTCAAAGTAATTCACAATTCTAAAAGTCAAAACCCTTAATAGTTCAAATCATTAAATTAATCTAGAACACAAATCCCAAACCTTAATTTAGAACAAGTTAAAACATCAACACAGTTAAAAATTAATACTAGAAATAACACTAAAACTTCAAAAAAAAAAAAAAATACAAAACACGTTAAATATTAACAAACATGTGAAGATTAAAGAAGCACGGCTATCGGCTGAAGAGGACGGTTTCCAGAGAAGAACGACGCTGGAGAAGAGAAGGGTTGCCGGAGAAGAAGGACGGTCGTCGGCCAGAGGGCGAGGGTGGAGACGAAATAAAAACACGCGCAAAGCGGGATTCGAACCAGGGTGTCTACGTAACAAGCAGTCGCATTAACTAGTGAACCACCAAAGCTTTTTGTTTATGGGTTCCCCTTATATTTTAGTTATGGGTTCCTTTTTAATTTACTATATATATTTACACTAAAAGGTAAAAACCGAATGGGTTCCTAGGAACCCGATAATTGTACGTAAGTCTGGCCCTGGTACTAATTGATCACACCATAAACCTTTCATGATTGCGTTATATATAATTAAACACTATCAAATACATGTTGAATATAAAACACCAAAAGAAAATCAAACATTTTCTAGGAGTTTATGAGTAAAACACCATACTAAGAATATGTTCTGGGAACACATGTTGTAAAAACACCATGAATTAAACTAAGACTTTATTAAAACATCCCAGGTTGTAAAACACTTATTAAGAACATCTTCTAGAAAAGCATATTGTAAAATACCATGAACTGATGAAATTAATAATGATCCGATTTTTTTAGTAAACAATACTGACCGATCTTCAATTGAGGGTGATATAATTATGTTAAAAACTCAAAACCCTAAATATTCTCTGTTAACCATGATTGCATGATATCTTCCTAATTTAACTCCAAGGCGCAATGATTTATGAAGGTTGTTCTTTAAAAATTGAGTGAATTGAATTTAACTATATAACCCAAACTTAGGATTTTTGGCTTAAGGTTTTGACTAGTTCGGTCTAGTTTCATGGTTAAAAATTCGGAAAAGGCCCCCAAAGTTTTGTTTCATTTTGGGCATTCAAAAAACGTTAAGTCGGCTCTACGGATGAAGCATTGGCATGTTCACGCGCACGAGGGAGAAAGAGGTGAGCCCATCTGTAAAACAACCAATCACCAATTTCCTATGTATTTATTAAATTATTACTTAAACGATAACGTGATACTTAAATGGTGATGTTGTATATCAAGACGACAAACATGAGTCACAGTTAGATAATAAGTCAACAAAGTTGTTCTTCACATTCCCATGTTTACGTTGTTGCGGGTTTTTTTAATGTTTTTTGAGTTGTACTTTCTGCAACTTTGTTAGCACTTAGTTTCCTTTTTTCCTAAAGTTTAGATCATGGTTAGTAGCGGTTAGTTTGTTGTTTATGTATTTATTGCACCATGATGTTAAGGAAAACTAAGGTGAGTTTGATAAGTGGGTTTTTTAATGGTAAATTTGGATCACTGACGGACCACTGAAGTATCATCGTCTCACCACCGGAACCGCCCAATCATATGCATCTCCACTAAGCAATAATGCATATACACCAATTCAGAAAGAAACCCAATAAATCTAGGAAAAACCCTCTTGTGAGAATCGAACCCAAGATCTAATAGTCCCTAAGCCTTATCCCACCCCAAAATGACAATATGCTATAAGGCCATGGGCGCGTTTGATAAGTGTTTCTTTCGTTGATTTCCCTCGAATAGATTTTTGGGGTAAATCAATTTTTCCATCCTAATTCAAGAGTGGCATCTTGGATGGTGTTTTTGGATTCTAATGTTGGATTAAGTGGTGTATCTGTATCCTAATTCAAGTTTAGTTTGCCCTAATTGTTTCTTGTGTGGTGTATCTGTATCACAAGGATCCGCTTGATATCCTATTTCTATCGTTGGTTTTGGTGGTGAATATGTATTTGAAAAGA
Organism: Scalesia atractyloides; assembly: GCA_947069175.1. Classification (NCBI taxonomy): domain Eukaryota; kingdom Viridiplantae; phylum Streptophyta; class Magnoliopsida; order Asterales; family Asteraceae; genus Scalesia; species Scalesia atractyloides. The sequence continues at coordinate 31,581,152 of CAMTDV010000014.1, forward strand.
ACTATGAAACTATATGTTTTTTATCGCTTGATTTAAGCTGACGTAGTTCGGGCCTACTTCTATCAGGTGGGTTGGTTAAAGCCGTTGTCTACGTAGTAGTGACATGGCTGGCCGTTATGTTAAACCACAAAACATGGTCCAAGATGCAACGCCTCTATCCAAGAAGTGGTTGGTTCAAATACTGTAAGGTGTATGTACATGTGTTTAATAGGAGTACCGTTTCAAAAATATACATTTTAGGGCATGTTTGGGATTTCTTTTAACTCAAAAGGACTTTTGAGAAGTAACAAGTAAGAAATTTTTACTTATTGACTTCTCATTTTTGAAGGCAAAAAAGTGCATATAAGTCCTTTTCACAGAGTGTTTGGGATTCATTTTAGGCATACAAGTCCTTTTTAAGATGATGTTTGAGATTTCTTTTAACTTTTAGTAGGTTAATAATTCCTTTTGAGCTTAAAAGTCCTTTTTGAGAAGGAATCCCAAACACCTCCTTAGTATTAAAGTTTCTAACTTTTCATTTGTAGTTTTGAAGTAGCTATACGTATCAACTTTTCATATTGGATAAGACTTTATTGTGGTATGTTTGTATGTGAAAAAGTATTGTCACATAAGCACAAGATTTCTATAAGAGATTAAGGCACTCTGCTATGTTTGTATAATTAATAGAGCAAGATGTCACAATTTAGAATTGGTGTTTTTGTAGCTTTAACTTTATCTCCATTTAGAGACTGTTTGTTAGTTTCTTAATAATCAGTAAAAGTAAGGATTCACTTAAAAAACATATTTTAGTGGTTCATCAAACATCTTAATAAGGAAGTTTTACAAACATAAACTGATTTAAAAAATACCTCTTAATCAGTTAGTTCTCTTAATTGATCATCACAAGATTGCCAAATAAACCCTTAGTTTCGTATTTAGTTAGACGTTTAGCATCTTGTTAGAGGTTTATACAAATACACTTAGAAAAAAATATTGAAATTTGTGATTTTAAAAACTAATAATCTCTCTTTATGTAAATTTAAAAGTATTTAATAATATCTTCAACAAATTGGTTTTATAATATGTATGTAGTTTATTGATGAAATATCTATTATCTATTATATATAATAAATGAAAATTTTTAGGGTCACGTGTTAGGGTGTGTAAGTTGGGGTTTTGGCGGGAAACTGCATGAGCGTGTTTTCTTTCATATGGGTCCTAAAACGGGCCATACCCTATGTTATATTCGGATCTTATTAAAACACTTCATCCTAATTTTCTGAAACCGTAACTATCATCCGCTTCTTCTACCTCCATCTCATTTTCTCTGAAACCTAAGTATCACTAGTGCTTGAATCGCATGATAAAGGATTCCTAAATCAAGTCGAGTCACTTCCAGGTATGTTGATTCTGACTTTTTATTTGTTTCATCACCTCAATTTCAAATAAATTTTATTTTGACTTCATCTTATATGAGGTAGATGGTGGTGGCCTAAAGAGGAACGGTGAGAATGACATGGGTTGATGTAGGGTTTCGCCTGGTCTTATGAAGGTGGTGGTTTAACGCCACAGTGAAAGGTCGACGGCTAGGGTTCCAGCAACACATAAATCTGACCGGTTGTGGTTTCGGTATATTGGTAAGTTGTTGATCCTTTTTGTCCAATTCAAATTAGGTTTCTTAAGTTGTTGATCGCATGTTCTCATCTTTGGCTGCTTTTTATTGTCATTTTTCTCAAATATTGAACTTTAGGAGTTTCCAGTAGATTAGTGAAACTAAGTGATTCTTGAATAATAGATAAAAAAAGATGTTGCTCAAGCAAACTACAATTTACACAACCCACCACTAATTATTTCTTGAATAATGATATAAAAAAGGATTTGATTTTCATTTTTTCTTTGTATCTTTGTAGCTCTAATGGTTAATAATTAATTATTTGGGTGTGTTTTAAGGTTTTTTCATGCGTGGATCTTAGGACAACAAACTTGCAGGATTTTGAGGCATGAAATCATTGATATTTTGGCCCTAACTAATAGTTGAATTGATGATGATATACATAGAATCATTCACTACTATGTAGCTTTCATAGAGGAGAGAAAATGCCATACTAAAGATACCTAATAATGGTTATGAAAATCTCAAAGAAAGAAAGATAATTCTTTAGCACTTCCCTGTTATGAAGCAAAGAAAAGTTAAAAAAACAATTTTAAAAGTGATTAAAACAACTGATTAAGTTGGCTTTCACATACCTCGCTATGGTAAGCTTCATTTTTATTTACTACTTTCATTCTTTTTTTTTTAAATTCATATGTTGTTATCTTTAATTGTCTATATTTAGTATGAAAGAGTGCAGCAATAAATGTGAATCGTGTTTCTACAAAGCTACATATACATTGATAGCTTTAAAATAATACTTATTTTTTATTTTGAAAAAAATAAATGAAAGTAATGCATATATTTGCATCGACAGTTCCACCAATTTTTAAGATATAAGAAGTATTGTGGGACATTATAAAGTGGATGCGCAGGAAAGAAGCCTTGTGATTAGAGATGAGCTCGTACCGGTATTGAAAATCACCAATTATGGGTACCTCTACTGGTACCGAAAATAGGGGAAGCATATTGGGCGCTATTCTATACTTGCCTATTGTCAATGATGTACTGATTTTTTTTCTTATTTTGGGACTTCACATTGACAATAGTTCTAACCTTCTTTAGACTAAATAATAGGAGAAACATATAAACTTTTTTTATGGGATGAATAGAGAATAAGAAGTTAAAATGACATTTTTGTTTGCTTGTCATATTTTAGGCTTCAACGTCAAGCATTGTTCCTCAAGAAACGTTCCTGCCGTTAAGGGCCAAAGACATAGAAACAACCCGTAATTGTTTATCTCAACATTTGTCATCTTACCTGATTTATGAGTTGATTCCGATTCAGGCAAGGTTTGGATGCCTTCCCTTTCATTTATGCTTGTGTTTTAGATTACCTTTTTGCCCTTCGGCATTTTGACTACCTTCATTTTGATGTTTTTTTTTTCAAATAAATTTTTTTATGGATGAATAGAGAATAAGAATTAAAATGACATTTTTGTTTGCTTGTCTTTATTTTAGGCTTCAACGTCAAGCATTGTTCCTCAAGAAACGTTCCTGCCGTTAAGGGCCAAAGACATAGAAACAACCCGTAATTGTTTATCTCAACATTTGTCATCTTACCTGATTTATGAGTTGATTCCCGATTCAGGCAAGGTTTGGATGCCTTCCCTTTCATTTATGCTTGTGTTTTAGATTACCTTTTTGCCCTTCGGCATTTTGACTACCTTCATTTTGATGTTTTTTTTTTCAAATAAATTTCAGGTACTTGCGTAGGATGCTAATGTGAGCATTGAAGAGGCCTTTCTCCTTATGCATGCGGAGGTATTAAAGTATGCTACTAAAGAATCAAGAAAAGATTTTAATCACATATATAATAGATTTATGTCTTGGTTTAGTCATCTCTAGAATGTAAAATTATAAAAAATTGGCCAAATGGATACATGTCAAATGGGTCAACGCTCTAAAGTCTTCTGGTGTAATTTAATGCATAGGGCTTTCTAATCATTTTATGTAGTAATGTAGGATTATCGAATAATATAATTTTATTGTAATTCCCATTTTGTGGAAAAAACAGGTTGATCCTAATAGGACCTTGAATGCAGTTGCATTTAGGATCTACTAGTCGGAATGCCTGCCAATTGCCGCGGGTATTTATGTTTTTTGGCTACACGTTACACGGCGAGTTTCAGTATAAATGTAAGGCAATTGGCCAAAATTGAATGGGAGAATTCGCATTCACCCCATATATAAAAATATAAAATAAGCAACATCATGTAATAACATCTATACCTTTTATGAATAAAATAAGCAATCATGTACATATCAATTTGGGTATTTCAGCAAAGTCGTCTTCACGAGAGATCTCACTTGTAGTCACCATGACCTTGATATTACCAGTAATGAAAAAAAAAGATATTTGACTACACCCGCAAATACAGATCGATATCACTCAGAAACTAAATGTTCTACCCAGATGCATCTATGTGAAGCCGATTTGCACCACATGCTAATAATTCTCTGCATCTCTGTTGAACAAACCCATTTGACTTGTTTAAGAGGAAATGATCGTTCTACGTATTTAATAAAACTGACCCACTTGCCACGTTCTATAAAGCTGACTTGTTTGAACCATTTAGTATAATTTAAGCATAACATGGAACCGACTGTGGCTATAAAACTTTGGATGAGCCTACATTCATAAAATGCCCGCCCTGACATTATAAGCTTCCTGCAACTCTATTGTAAGTTCATCTTTTCTTAGCACACCGAAGAACCGTCTGCGGCTGTAGTGTAAGCTAGGGATGAGCATGGTACCCGTTCGGTACCGGTACCGAAAACGGGGAAAATGGGAACCGGTACCGAATATACCCGTTACCAATTGCTCATCCGTAGATATAGTTGTTATGAATTCATCACCATGTACCTATAAGATTAAACAATTTTAGGTCAAACGGGTCGAAAACATGCGTTATTTAACATAGCGGATGACGTTACATTAACAGGTGTCATGTCAGATACCACATCATCACAACATGACTCAACAACTAACCTTGGTAATAAACGGTCCTGTTCATAGCACCAGATTTTAGAAAGATACGGGTTAGAGCCTCGATCAACCACAACCTCGTTCAAAAAATCAAAAACTTAGCTGATGAGTGATTTAACAGAAGAGAGAAAGCACAATCGGAATCTTGAACTCTGTTAAAGCCTTCTGCAGGTCCAGGAGGAGCATTCAGATTGCGGGCTATCCAAGTTGCTTCGCGTTGAAAGTGCTGGCAACTTTTCAGTTGCGGCAGGTACTATTGGGTTAGGCCAGTGGATCCTTGCTCTTGAGCATGGTGAAAAGTCCATCAGAAACCCTCCAGAGTTGTCGTTGTTTATTGGCATGAAACCAAAAAAACAAGCAATGTGAGTTTTGTGGTCAAAGGACCGTTTTCAAATCTAAAAAATAGTAAAAAATAATAGATTCAGATGGAAAATATCAACTGGTAAAACTTTACACAAAAAGAAGACTTTTCAATTTCATCTATACAGGTCTAACTTAAAAAGCTTCATAAATTTGAAAGGATCAAACCAATTGGAAGTTTTAGTAATCAAATGTTTTCAATCTTTTTAGTTCATTTATTAAAAAAACAATAAATCATCATAATAGCGTAGTTACTATAATCATATCTAATAATATAGTTTTTTTTTTATAAAATTCAAAACAGATAAACAAAAATTGTTGGTAGGTCAACCACCAACCCAACCCAACTGGACCACCATAAACTGTCAAACCCAAAAAGGACCACCATAAACTGTCAAACCATTCAGGCCCAAACCATATACATTTCAACCCATACGCAAACCACTAGGTCTGTCTGTAGTGAGAAGCCACATCTGTTCGGTATTAAACCTTTACGCCACTTAGTCTGTAGTGAAACGAACCGTTTGCATTTTAAAGAATGGAACCAGATTTGATCAATGTTTTTTAGCAATTACGTAGTTGCTAAAATACTTGATTATGAAGCCTTAACTCACATTCTGCCAGTTTTTCTTCAACAATGAAACAAGAAAATTAACGCTCATCTGCACGTTATGGAACTTTCTGTTTTTCCTCCATGCTGCAGTTCACGACACCAACTCCCGTACACAACACCTTTTTCTTGTTGAGTTTCTTAAGTCCTTCAACATCCATGTATTCAAGTCCGATCTTTTGAGCTTGTAAATATCAGCAGATATAAACATATACACATCGGCATGTCAAAACTTCTATCAAAGATTTGTGAAAAATTACCTCTTCTACATGTTGAGCCTCCTGAAGTACCTGACAGTATGACATAAACAGAATTGCAATCATCCGTACCACAAACGAATTTAAAAACCAACTCCAGTTTCAGTTTGATCTTAATCTGTCCTTATAATCGCATTCAATCAAATAAATCAATAGATAACGACCCTTAACCTAGGGTTTGCGAATTACTCATGATTTATTAGGTAATCCAGACGAATTAATGGTGACCATTAACCTAGGGTGGGTTGGGTTGGGTTGTGGGTAAAAAGGGTTATTGTTGAAATGTGTCATTGTTTGTACATTTCGAATTGGGTTGGTTTGTCCATTTTTATAATAAACGTGTTTACTAAAACACTGTTCTAGAAGTTGTATACAATGTTCTTTATGTTAGATAGACTCTTTGGCAAAATGTCTAATTTTGTTCGTGTATAAGACTTTTTTGTATGTCAATGGATACTTGCACACATATGATATGTAACAACAGTTGTGAATCAGCTTTAGACTCACATGACCACAAAATTGTCTTCTTTAATGGTAGTGATTAACAAATAAACATAAATAGCAATATCGATAGATATGTTGTTTGATCGATATGGTACGTTAGCGGCACATTGTCTATATTCATAAAAAAGTCTTTATCATAATGTTAGAAAAAATAAACACAAGAAAAAAATCAAAATAAATGATGAATACTAATTTAAAAATTAAATAAATACTTTAAAATAATAAATTACCATTCATTATCGGTTTCGGCTCAGTTTGGTACACCTACAAAACAATATCATTTTCAATAAAAGTTATATTGCAATGTTAAAAAAACTTTGTTACGGATTTATTTTTTATTTTTAAATTAACAAACGCAAATTATTAAAAGAAAATTAAATTAAATGATGAATAGAATTAAAAATTAAATAAACCTTTAAACTAAAATATTAGATTACTATTCATCAACACATTCAATTCATATGTATAATAATATAATATAAGTATAACTAGCAATAACACCCGCGCGCGTTGCGGCGCGGTACATCGCAAACATCGAATGGATTAGTCCAAACGTTATGTGATGCGTTAACCATATGAAAACACGTGTTTTGACGTATCTGATTGAACTCAATTTAACCTATTTAAGCATTGTAATTTGATCAAACATAAAGTAAATCAAATTTATACCGAAACGTAAAACGAAAAACTTGCAAAAGATGAAAAGTATGGGGGACCAGAGTTAAAAAAAAAAAAAAAGTATTGTGGTTAAACAAAAAAGTTGAAAAGCTTTGGGCTAAAACTAAAAAAACCGAAGGAGTTAAAATGTGAAAGATAAAAACTCTTGGTTTAAAAAGTGAAAAATGCAAAAAAAAAAAAAAAAAAAATTAAAAGCTCCCAAAACGTATGTTACAACTATATAAAGCACCGAAACGTAGAACTTATAAAAAAATAACTAAGTCGATCAAGGACCCACGCATTGTGACGAACCTGTCAAATGAGAAAAAATAGACGTAAAAACTTTGAACCACACATAGACGTTGCGCCGTGTTAACTCACAAAATTATGAACGAAACATAAAAACGTTGAACCACACATGCACGGTGCGTCGTGTTAAGTCGCAAATTTACTACGAAACGTAAAACGAAAATTTGCGAAAGATGAAAAGTATAGGAGATCAAAGTTGAAAGTAAAAAAGTAGTGTGGTTAAATTGCAATAGATGTAAAGTTTTGGGTTAATATTAAAAATTCAATTTTGTGAGGTTAAAATTGCAAGAAACCGAAACATATAAAAAAATAACTAAGTTAATCAGTGACTTACGCGTTGTGATGAACCTATACGATGAAAAACAATAGACGTAAAAACCTTGAACTACACATCAATGTTGTGCTATGTTAACTCACAAAATTATAAACGAAACGTAAAAATGTTGAACCACACAAGCACGTTGCTCCATGGTAACTCGTAAAATTTAGTACGAAACGTAAATCGAAAATTTGCGAAAGTAGAAAAGTTGTGAGGTTAAATTGTGAAAGAAGAAAAGTTTTGGGTTTCAGGTGAACAAAATTAATATTGTAAGTTAAATTTGTAACAAATAGAAAGACTTGTGTTAAAAAGTAAAATTCTATTTTTTTTTTTAAACCACCCAAAGCCAAAGGTACAACTACCCTAAGCCTAAAGTGAAAGACTTGAGTTAAAAAGTAAAGTTCTATTTTTTTTAAACCACCCAAAGCCAAGGTACAACTACATTAAGCTTAAAGTAGTTACCTATTTATACTGTATAATATAATAACTTGTTGTATCCCGTGACATACACGGGGAAGGCCACACACATGGCACTATTTGATAGCGAAAATATTTAATATGTCATACTTTTTGTGTGATTTTAAGTATATATTAATCATAAATAATTTTTAATAAGTAACTTTCTCGAGTACGGAAAGCAATCCCGGGTGATAACCTAATAAAGTATTTCACGAGAAACTAACATAGAAGCATATTTTTCTTTGTAAAACCATGGGTGGATAAAGTTTAAAGTTTGGGGACTGTTTTTGTAAACTTATCGAAAATGAGATCAGGGATGGCGACTAGGGTTTTGAGATTTACCACCAACTTATTAAATACCAACACATCTATCAATCTTCCATTCCAACATCTGAATATCATCATATCAATACGATGCCGGCGGCTCATGAAGCTTAAAAACACATCGTAACCGCGGATATGTTTTTCGGAATAACGATGTGTTTTTATGTTTCAGAATCGCCTACACTCGTAACTGGATTCATCTGACGTGGTCATCATTGGTCAAACTTCCGTATGAATCGACGTTCGTGTTTGTGTTTGTGTTTGTTTATTTCTTCTATATTAACAAGTTTATTATGAATTCCCTTTTAGTTTTATGCAGGTTGTGAGTAAAAACCCAAAAAGCAACAGATCTAACATTGGGATTCCATTTTAATGCAACTTCAGGCCGCATATATTTTTATATATCTTAATTATCAACTTTTGGTTTCATGTGTGCATGGTTTGATTGATTGTCTAAAATTAAATTAACAATCTTTAATCTTGTTTCATGAAGTTCTGATTTTTTTTATAACTATAATCAGTACACAAAACAGAGCACAACAGAGAACAGTTGGTATACATCATATGTTGGTTTTTTTATTTTTAAGTAGTCGCAATGGATAAGTGGTGGGGGAGTTCAGAATGGTTTTGAAATCTTTGTATATGTTTACCACTTCTGTTGTCAATTTAGATTTGAAACCTATAGACAATTTCCAACATATCGAAGTCGAATGGAAGTCGCATGGATCCTCATCTTTGATCTGATACATGGATTCGTCATCCGTAAATAAATCATAAATTTATAAACTTCAAGCCAGAGCTTTGAAGGGCCTACGTACACATATTATATGGTTAAGTACACATATTACATACAGTGGCGAAGCTTGAGATTTTTGACCGGGGGTGCGGAAGTCACCGAACCTAAAAATTTCTATAAAATCGGGGGTCGAAAACGTATATACCCGAAAATTTGTATAGGAAAGCTAAATAATCTTCACTACTGAGCGAAAAGTTCAGGGGGTCTGCCGCCCCCCTCCCGCTAGTGGCGAAGCTTGAGATTTCTGACCGGGGGGGGGGGGTCAAAAATGTATATACCCAAAAAATTCTATAAATCAGGTGGTCGAAAACGTATATACCCAAATTTCTATACAAAAACTACATACTCTCCACTACTGAGCGAAAAGTTCGGGGTCGGCCGCCCCTTGTAACCTACGCCCCTGCCTCCCACCCCTTAAAAGCTTCGTCAATGATTACATACATAGTTAAAACCTTATAAACTTAGAAAGCTTCACAAATTAGGAAATCTCAACTATAGTTGACGTCTACAATCTACATGAAGAAGATGGAATGATCAATACTCTATTTCTATTATGGTGTTTTTGGTCTAAGGTGTGATACATAAATCAAATAATATACTTGAGATATGAGCCGGTGTGGGGTTAACCTAACCCCACACTTGGTAGAGACATATCTTTTAGAGGGGAGGGGAGGTCCAAAGTTCAATCATATGAAAATAAGTGATTTAGAATTTTGATGTGACGTAGGTAACATTTACCATAAAAAACCCTAAGATACGAAGGCCCGTATTTGATTAACGTCCATATAAAATGAAAAACGTTCGCAGGCCCAAGTATTTTCCAAGCGTGCCTAAAACCATAATCAACTTTTTTAACGTAAAACGTTACTCCCACCCTACTTTATAGTTTATACTAATAATCCTAAAGCATCATCTTCCAGATTTGAACATGAGATCTCCTCTCTAAAATGCATGTGCCTCTACCAAATGGGTTAGTGCCACATTAACTAAAAAAACATAATCAAAATGCACACAAGTTGCAATATTTTGGTGCATCATATGATTGTGTCTCATCTTATACCATGTGTAGTAGTCATGTGAAATCCAATTCCACATCCAACCATATGTGAAACACTATCCTCTTGCATGTAAAAGCATGTGAAAGGGTTAAAATTCATGGTGTTGTGGTCTTCGTGGTCGCTGTCACGAGAGTAAGAGAGAGAGAGCGGTTGGTTTTGATGAGAGAGAGTGAGTGTGTATGGAAAGTGGGTATTTGTTGATTTACGCACTTTACATCACTAAACAATTTTAAGAGTAATTTCACTTATGTTGACATGGTCCAACTATGAAAAAGGTGCAAACTTAGCGTTGTCGACACACTTTATTATTAGAATAAAAATAAAGATGATGGATAGAATATATATGTATATATATATATATATATATATATATATATATGTATGTATGTATTACAAAGTTTATTTTTCTTACAAAGTGTATAAAGTCATAAAACACCACAATTTCAGCCATAAAACACACTCAAAACCCACAAATAACATAGTGAAGATCACTAAAACACAATATTCAAACCCTAACAATCCATAAAAACTTCAAATACAGAATTGCAGAACTATGAATATAAAACACAACATGATCATCAATACTCAGTAAATCCCACCAATAGCAAAGCTAAGGTATGGTCTAAGGAGGGTAAGATGTAAACGGCATAAAACACAACATGATAATCAACATAAAACACACTAATGTTAGTCATTCGATAATCAAAGCCTTATCATTCAAAACACAACACAAAACCCACAAATATGGCGTTTTAGTAATCTACACTTTGTTATTTTGGGTTTTGAATGTGTTTTATGGTTGACATTATAACGTTTTATGGCTTTTTACACTTTGTAGGAAAAATGAACTTTGTAGCCAACTCCCACCATCTATATATATATATATATATATATATATTATATAGGGTCAAGATCATTTCAGAACTCTATATTTTCAGAACTTGCAGAACTGATCTAGACCATTCAATGATATAATAATGACTCAGAAGTATAGTGTCAATTATGTAATTAAATCTAAAACTAGGGTGATTAAATAAAGAAAATAAGGGTATTGTAGGGATTTTAACATGAATTCTTAATTAACTTCTCTTATAACCACTCATCCTCCCTTAAATCACGTTCTCTTGATATTTCTCTAGCCCTAATTCCACAGTAACTCATAACGTGTCACACCCCGACCCCCAGCGGAAAAGGTGATCGGGGCATGATTGGGTTATCATCAAAGCTCATGACATTTATTATAACGTTTCATATTCATTAATACAATTTTAAAGGGAATTATACAATCATTATTACATCATGTCCTAACATCAATCTAGGCTTTATTGTTTTCTTCTAAGGCATTTCCTATGTTTTCCTTGCTTCATCCTGTTCACCTGTATCATGTGTAAAAATGGTTTTTGGATCAACAAAAAGTTGGCGAGTGAATCCTATGGAAAACATTTGAACAAGTTTATTTAATTGATAATAAAATAAAGTGCACAACCACACATGAGTAAAAATAGATGTAAACTTATACACCAATCATTTAATATTATATAATGCACACATGAACAATAATGGATCGTTTTGAGGCACGCGTTGCTCAACTCGTCTCCCACGAGGAACTGATGGGCCTAATGAATGATTTGCAATAACTTGACAATATGAAATACATAACTACAAACAATATAAACTAAATAATACACACACGAACAACAATGGATTTGTTTTGAGGCACGCGTTGCTCAACTCGTCTCTCACGAGGAACTGATGGGCCTAATGAATGAATTGCATATAAATTGACAAAATGAAATACATAACTACAAGCACTTTATATACAATCTAAGTTTGGATCACAATATGGTATGGCACAAGTTTAAATAAACGAGTTAATTTTGTGACACATGACACACCCCAAAACGTGTAATTAAAAAGGGGAGTTGTAAGATTCACTCACATTGGGTGCGTTCGGTTGACGATGATGAATACGCACGAAGTCGGATTTAACCACGAGTGAAACTAACCTAGATAATAACATAATGGTTTGGTAAATAATGGGATTTTATTAATCAATTTTAGTAGGATGATTGGATATATTTTTGTGAGTTTAAGGCTATTTTCTAACCTTAAAAATGTTATTTTTAAGTATTTTTAATTGATTTTTAAATAAAATAAATAATTAAAAATAATAAAAAAAATGTTGACTTTTTGACCGTTGACCATTGACCATTGACTTTGACTGTTGACCGGTTCGTATGTGTGTATGTATGCGCTGGGTGAGGCTCGAACGCGAGACCTCCCGTACGCGTGCACGCAGCTCTACCAACTGAGCTACGTGTCTAACCCGAAATATTTCTGTTTTTAATTATATTTATATACTAATTGAATTAAACTGAAAATCATTTATTTTTAAAAACGATTTAATGCGTCGAACCGGTGTGCTCCACAGGTCTCGAACCCGGGACCTGTGGTTTGGGTTAACACACAGTCCACCGCTGGACTGTGTGTCTAACTTGTTAAATAATCTGATTTTTATTATACTTATATACAAACTAAATATTTTCATTTCTGTCTTATATAAAAAGTTGGATAATTGTTCGGACCGGTGCGGTAGTCCGGACTCGAACTCGTGACGTGCGATTAAACGTTCACACGGTCTACCACTGGACTGTGTGTTTATCTTGGTTATTATTCTGGTTTTTATTAAACTTAACATGTAACAGCGGTGACTCCGGTTCGGTTAAAAAAAAGGACATTTTTATTAAGGCAAGCATGCGTGGGACAAGTATCGAACTCGAGACGTCTGCGTGTTTATGTGCACACAGTCCACCGCTGGACTGTGTGTCTAACCCGAGATATATCTTGATTTTAATTATACTTATACGATACTAAGACTTCATCTTCTTCGTTGGACTCAACCAGAAACGGAGGTCCGACTGGTTCGAAAATTAAATCAAGTTCGTTAGTGTCTGGTGGTTAATTACATGTGAGATTAAATAAAAAGAATGAAGGATTAAGCGTAAGGTATATCGAACTGGACTCCTCTGTTTCTCCGGCGAAACTCCGGTGACAGCAGAAACTTCCGGCGACGTATGTCTTGCGGCAAAGAGTCTTCAACGAGCTTGAGATGGATGTGAGTGGCTTCAGTATAAGTTTTGGGTGTTCAATAAGGCTCAGAAGTGAAGACCTCGGTTTTCCGGCGAGGTGCAGAACTTTTCCGGCGAGTGGAATTACGTCGGGTAAAGGTGTGATTGTGAGCGAAAAAGCTAGCAGAGGTTTGAGGAGGTATTTATAGGGCGGGACATCGATGAATTTGGTCCGATTTCCGTCTTGATTCGTCGGTCATTACGTTTTCCGGCGGTTATGACTTGCGTCGCGGATTCAGGCGTCGGTTATAACCGTTGTAGTAGTGAATGTTTACGTTAAAACTGAAGAAACCGTCGAATCTTGGCGAGATAGTCGGAATTTTCGACGACTGCAAATAGGCGCGTCGGTTTTGAAATTTAGAATCATGTTATGAATTAATTGTTTCCATTTATTAACAAGAAACACTAGTGGCGCAGTGGTTAAAGGGTTGAGTGTTAAGTCTTTGCTGAAGTTGCTGGCTGACCCGGGTTCGAAACCCGGCAGCAACTTTTTATTTTTATTTCATTATTTTTAACAGTTTTTCAAAAACAAATTATATATTCCAATATACTTATTAATTATGTATCGTTTAAAATTTATTTGGGCACTAAATATGCAACGAAATTTTTAACTGATTGTTCGGTTATAAAAGGGGCGGGTTTGGTAAATCCGGTTTTTGACGGATGTTACATAACGGACTATTTTTAAGATTTTAACATTATTCGGCGGTCACCGACGTTCGTTTCGCATTTTAACCGTTACGCGATAAGCGTTTATCTTAATATTGCCAACATAATTTTTATCAAACTTTGGATTTACCAACACATCAAATACCATATATAAACATCATAAATAATCAAGTACGGCCTTTTATTAATTCATGACACGTGTTACATTTGTACGGGACAGCCTAAATAGCCGGGTGTTACAGTCTCCCCCTGTTTAAGGAATTTCGTCCCCGAAATTCTTACACTACAGGTTTCGTTTTCGCACTAGATTAAAGAGATGCGGATATTTTCGTTGCATCTGGTCCTTTCGTTCCCATGTGAACTCGGATCCATGTTTAGAATTCCAACTCTGGTCCTTGACCAACTTGATCCGGCTCCTTCTAAGCTTCTGAATCTTCTCATCCAGAACTTCAACCGGTTCCTCGATAAATCTCAATTTATCGTCTACTTGAACCTCTTCAGGGGGTATAATTAGTGTCTCATCTGACAAACACTTTCTCAGGTTGGAAACATGAAACACGTCATGAACTCCATTCAAATCCTGCGGCAGCTTAAGCCTATACGCGACTGATCCAACTCGAGATGCTATTTCGAAAGGACCTATATACCGTGGGCTTAGCTTTCCCCCTTCTCAAATCTAACAACACCTTTCCAAGGTGACACTTTCAGCAGAACACGATCTTTGACTTGAAACTGCAACGGTTTCCTTCGGTTGTCTGCATAACTTTTCTGTCGATCGGCGGCAGCTTTCAACCTTTCCTTGATCTGGACAACCTTGTTGGTGGTTTCCTGGATAAGCTCAGGTCCGGTTAGTTGCCTTTCGCCAACTTCAGCCCAACACAGGGGCAATCGACACTTCCTTCCATACAAAGCTTCAAACGGAGTGGCTTTGATACTAGCATGGTAACTATTGTTGTAAGAAAACTCTGCCAACGGCAAATGAGTATCCCAACTTCCACCGAAATCAATCACGCACGCTCTCAACATATCCTCCAACGTCTGAATGATTCTCTCGCTTTAACAATCCGTTTGAGGATGATATGCAGTACTCATGTCCAAACGAGAACCCAACGACTCTTGAAGAGATCGCCAAAATCTGGAGTCAAATCGTCCATCTCTATCGGAGATAATTGACACAGGCACTCCATGTCGGGCTACAATTTCGTTGAGATACAACTGCGATATCTTTTCCGTCTTGTCTGTTTCCTTAATGGCCAAGAAATGAGCAGACTTCGTCAATCGATCCACAATTACCCAAATAGTGTCATGTCCACGTGACGTACGGGGTAATTTGGTGATAAAGTCCATTGCAAGATGCTCCCACTTCCATTTAGGAATCTCTGGTTGCTGCAGAAGCCCAGACGGCCTCTGATGCTCAGCCTTAACCTTCGAGCATGTCAGACATTTACTTACATACACCGCAATATCTCTCTTCATATTCGGCCACCAATATAACTCCTTAATATCCTGATGCATCTTGGTTGAACCTGGGTGAATCGAATATCTGGACTTATGAGCCTCGTTCATAACCAGTTCACGTAGGTTACCTCTAAGCGGGACCCAAACTCGGTTCATGAAGTACATCACTTCATCCGCTTTTGGTATCAGTTCACATTCCAAACCTCTTAAACCTTCTCTACTCAGGTTCTCATCTTTTAGAGCTTCTCGCTGTGCATTACGAATTCGATCGGTCAAACTCGTTTGTATGGTCAAACCCAAAGCACGAACGCGCAGAGGCTTTTCCCGCTCTTTCCTACTGAGCGCGTCAGCAACAACATTTGCTTTTCCCGGGTGATAACGAATATCACACTCATAATCATTGAGTAACTCTACCCAACGCCGCTGTCGCATGTTGAGTTTTTTCTTATCAAAGATATGCTGGAGGCTCTTATGGTCTGTGTAAATCGTACACTTCGTGCCATACAGATAATGTCTCCAAATCTTTAAAGCGAACACAACAACTCCCAACTCTAAATCATGAGTTGTGTAGTTCTTCTCATGCACTTTCAGTTGTCTGGATGCATAGACTATCACTTTGTAAGCACGCAACCAAGGCCCAAACGTGACGCATCACAGTATACAACAAAACCGTCATTTCCCTCCGGCAGGGATAAAATAGGTGCACTACACAACTTATCCTTCAACATCCGAAAAGCTTCCTCCTGCTTTCTGTCCAATCAAACTTCTTATCCTTCTGGGTCAATAGCGTTAATGGTTGCGCTATTCTGGAAAAATTCTCAATGAATCTTCTATAATACCCAGCAAGTCCAAAGAATTGTCGCACCTCTGACGGAGTCTTTGGCGCTTCCCAATTCTTAATCGCCTCGATCTTCAACGGGTCCACATGTATACCTTTCTCATTTATGATATGACCGAGGAAATGCACCTCTCGAATCCAAAATTCACATTTAGAGAACTTGGCATACAACTTTTCCTTCTTCAACAGCTCCAGAATCATCTTCAAATGTTGCTCATGATCTTCTTTGGTTTGCGAATAGATTAGTATATCGTCAGTGAATACTATCACGAGTTTATCCAAGTAGGGTTTGCATACCCTGTTCATGAGATCCATGAACACTGCAGGCGCATTAGTTAAGCCAAAAGGCATGACTAAGAACTCATAATGGCCATAACATGTTCTAAAAGCAGTCTTCAGAACATCTTCCTCAGCAATCTTCAATTGGTGATATCCTGAACGCAGGTCTATCTTCGAGTAGTAGCTTGATCCTTAAAGCTGGTCCAACAAATCGTCGATTCTTGGTAACGGGTACCGATTCTTGATAGTCAACTTGTTTAACTCTCTGTAATCAATACACATTCTGAAAGAACCATCTTTCTTCTTTACGAACAACACAGGCTCTCCCCAAGGCGAAAAGCTTGGTCGTATGAAACCTTTGTCCAATAGCTCTTGAAGCTGATTTGACAATTCTTTCATTTCTGACGGCGCTAATCTGTAAGGAGATTTTGCAATTGGTGCAGCACCAGGTACAAGATCAATCTTAAACTCGATCTGTCTCGCAGGGGGTAATCCAGGCAAGTCTTCAGGGAAAACTTCCGGATAATCGCGACACTTTCGCCATTCGTATCTACTACGTTAACCAAGAACGCAGGATAGCCTTTACGCAACATCTTGTGCATCTTCATAATACTAACAACTATTGATAATCGACTCGATCGGTCTCGTGAATAACTAAAGCTTCGAACAAATGATCTCAGCTCCGTTCTTGGATAGCCAATCCATCCCAACGACTACATCAAAACTACCCAGCTCCACTGGTAATAAATCGATACTAAAACTATAATCACATAACCGAATTCTACAACCACGAATGACTTCGCTAGTCTCTATCAATTTTCCATTTGCTAATTCTATCGAGTACTTTTTACTTGGCTTACTTGTTTGAGAACACAGAAACAGTTCAAAGTTTTTCGAAACAAAACTCAAGTCAGCACCAGTATCAAATAGTACGAACGCAGAATGGTCATTGATTAGGAACGTACCAGTAACGACTGTAGGATCATCACGTGCTTTCCCCGCATTCAGCTCAAAAGCTCTGCTCCTAGCACCCTGATTCTTCAACGATGGACAATTCGTTTGATATGCCCTTGCTTTCCACATTAGAAGCAACCCTCAAGCTTGACTCCCTCCAACGTACTCTTAGCACAACACTCGCGAGTAACATGGCCAGTTCGACCACATCTGGCACCCTTTCCCTGCTCATCACTGTGAGTCAGCTTCGCTGAACCACTTCCACCATCCCTGGCATTATCCTTCCTCGAATCACCAGCACTAGCCACAAATGCTTTCCCCGAATCGCGTTTCTTCTCACGCTTCGCATCGGAATCCTTTCTCGAGCTCTCAGACTTTCGCTTCCGCGAATCCCCAGGTCTAGGCTCAGAACGCTCTGATCGGTCAGATTTTCCATCTGCCCTGACTTTTCCCGACGACTTCCCAGTCTCCTCTTTCCCGTTAAGGTTACTTTTGCGAGTAGCATCATCCGCTAATGATTTCGCTAGAGTAGTAGCTTCCAGATAGGTAGTGGGTTTCGCTGACGTAACCATACTACGAATTTGTGGCAACAATCCCCAGATATACCTTTCTACCTTAACGTACTCAGGAGTGACCATCCGTGGAACCGGTCTAGCCAAATCATTGAACCAAGACGTATAAGCTCTGATGTTCAGGCCTTCCATGGTCAAATTCCAGAAGTCAGTCTCAATCTTTTTCATCTCACTACGTGGACAATATTCCTTTAGAAGCATCTCTTTTAGTTCATTCTAGGTAAGACCGTAAGCCGCATTTTCGCCCAAAACTTGAACTTGAGTGTTCCACCAGGATAAAGCTTCGTCTAGACATGAACATGAATCATACCTCACCCTCTGATCAGCAGCACATCCGCTGATGGCCATCACAGATTCCATCTTCTCGATCCATCTGGTGATTTCAAGAGGCCCTTCAGCACCGGTAAATAATCGTGGGTTACAGCCCTGAAATGTTTTATACGTGCATCCATGCACTGTTCACAAGGTTAATGAAAATCAAGATTACTCTCTGATTATGTCATAACACAGGAACTACTAAAACTTTTACGATCATTATATTACCTTGCGGGTTTCCAATCTGCACACCACCTTCACCATGCCCAGGAGCACCACGTCCAGTTCCTTGCCCAATATTCTGGTTGGCTTCACGCTGTTCCAAGGCAGTATAAACGTGTTAGGTTATGAGTTGATCCAACTCTTCTGGGGTGGTAGGTAGTCCCTGTCTCGCTTTTGGCGGCATCTTGTCGTTTCTATTATTGCAATAATAATATCAACATAAGACATTGTTTAAACATTTCAATCATTAAATAATAGTGGACTAAACAATACACATGCATCCACATAATAATGAGAATAATTTAACCAAAATAAACCCATGTCATTGATATTTATCACGGAAATTACAAAGCTTGTTCATAGTACAATGACTAATCAAAATTTGGTGATACACAATCAACCACCAACAAGTCTAGATGAAATTTCCTCCTAAATATCTAAAATTTTGGCATGCAAGCCAATATAAGGGTTTATCAAAGAGCATACAAAACAAACAAACAACACAAATGACAAACAACCAACAATCACTTCTTCAATCCTGCAAACTCAAGAAGCCTCCTCATAAGCTCCTCTAAGTCAGCTATCCTCCAGTGCATTTGATCCATTGCACTGTCATCCAAGTCCTTTAGCTCATCAAACCAGTCCATTTGCCCCTCAAGATCCTTCACTTTTCCGCTAATCGCCTCCAGATCTCCGCGTATGGCCCCCAAATGACGGTCGCAGTGAGAGCATCGGTCAACCCACACTCCTTTCTGCTTCTTTGAAGCAGATGCAGTCTCAGCTCTGGAAGTTGAAGCGATGTCTCCAGCTGGTCGTATCCTCTTCCTACGTCGAAAGTATACCAACAGGGGTGCAGTAGGAGCGCTCGACTCGATCGACGGAAATGACAACTCGGTAACAACAGGTGGAGGGATCTCGGTAGCTACCATTCAAGTATCGGCATGGCTCCTTTCGAAGCTTTATATGGTCGTAAGTGCCGATCTCCAGTATGTTGGCACGAAATTGGGGAATCACAAATCACCGGTCCAGAATTAATTCAAGAAACAACCGACAAGGTCATTCAAATTCGAAACAATCTCCTAGCGGCTCAAAGTCGTCAAAAGAGTTATGCAGACAAACGACGAAAGCCCTTGGAGTTTGACATTGGGGATCAAGTACTTTTAAAAGTATCACCGTGGAAGGGAGTGGTTCGTTTTGGCCAGAAGGGCAAGCTAGCACCACGCTACGTAGGACCTTTCAAGATACTCGAAAGGGTAGGTCCTGTAGCATACAAGCTTGACCTACCAGAAGAGCTCAACAGAATTCATCCCAAATTCCACGTATCAAACTTGAAGAAGTGCCTCGCCAATGAAAACCTCCATATTCCGCTAGAAGACATTCAGATCGATGAATCTATGCACTTCATTGAAAGACCAGTAGAAATCATGGACTTCGGAGAGAAGCGTTTAAGACGAAGTCGTATTCCAATTGTCAGGGTACGTTGGGAGTCGAAACGAGGACCTGAGTTTACTTGGGAACGTGAAGACTCAATGCGCGAGAAATACCCGCATCTTTTTCCAATTACCACTACTACTTAAATTTTGGGACGAAATTTCTAAAAGTAGGGGATACTGTAACATACGTCCCGGGTTCGAATCGCACACGTTACCGAATTTCAGAATTAAAACCAACATTTTTACAACTGAATCGGATCAGGTCACCGAATGTTAATAAGAATAATTTAATCCATAAGTTAAACATATATGACACACAGCCCAACTGGTTGGGCTGTACGCACTCGAACCGAAGGACCCGAGTTCGACTCCGGGTCCCTGCAACCGGTTCGGCCATATAAATCGTTTTTAATAAAACCCAAATAAATTAAAAGTTAATTAGTATATAAATATAATTAAAACAGAGAATATTTCACGTTATACACGTAGCTCAGTTGGTAGAACTGCGTGCACGTATACGAGAGGTCCCGAGTTCGAACCTCACTCAGCGCATAATTAAACACAATCCGACCGGTCAACGGTCAACGGTCAAAAAGACAAATTTTTTTATTTATTTTTATTAATTTATTTAATCAGAAAATCATTTAAAAATACTTAAAAATAAGATTTTAAAGTTAGAAAACCTCCTTAAACTCACAAAAATAAATCTAAAAATCACATTAAGAGTATGAATTAAAAGTACTAATTTACCGAATCATTTCGTTATTATTTTAGGTTAGTTTTCCTCGTCGATCAAATCCTAAAATTCGTGCGCATCCAACGTCATCAAAGAACGCACCCAATGTGAGTGAATCTCTACCAATTCCCCGTTTTAATCACATTTTGGGGTGTATCATGTGTCGTTTAATTCCTTATTATATTTAAACACTTATGCATCCATCATATCCGTGATCAAATGTGTATCAAATGTGTATTAATTGTTGTGTGAATTATGTTTAGATTGAAGTTATCATTTTCAGTGCATGCATTTCATTAGGCCCATCAGCTCCCCGTGGGATACGGGTTGAGTATCAGGTGCCTCATTCGATCGGCTCCGTTTGATTGAGCCTTGATCTCACATACATCATCATTCATGTCACTCGATCGGCTCCGTTTGATTGAGCCTTGATCTCATATACATCATCATTCATGTCATTTACTCATCCAATGTGGTTTGTGTTTTGTTATATATATATGTTTGCTCACATGTGATTATTGCATAAATTTTCAATATTAAATACAACAAGAAATTAATAACAATGTTTTCTCAAGGTTCACTCGCCAACTTTTGTTGACCCAAAATATCCCCCGTTTTACACATGATACAGGTGATCCAGTTGAGGCAAGAAACACATAGGAAGGCTTAGAAGAATAAATCAGTTTAAGCTTAGGATTGTTTTACTTAGTTTCATTTCCTTGTAATTGTATGGATTTGATTTGAATATTTAGGTTGTAATTTGAATTTAATAAATATGAAACATTTTAGTAAACATCATGAGCTTTGGTGATAACCCAATTATGCCACGACTCTTATTCCGCTGCGGGTCGGGGTGTGACAGATTGGTATCAGAGCCATGACTATAGGGATATAGGATAGGTTATTAGACCCTTAGAGCCTATACTATAGTTGATTAAAATTTGAAATTGTTTATGCGTTACATACAAAATTCATGATGTTTATATGCTTTATGTTTATTGTTACATTCAATGTTATGCAAGCATGTTCATAAGTACATATTATTATATAATGCTCATCATGAATCATATCCTCATAACATATCATATCCATGAGAGCACACACCTCACAATTCCCATGATTTTTGCAACGATTTTTGTATTTTTCAAATCACATCAAAGTGAGTTCTCATGACGGGCATGTAGTAACTAGAAGGGTACGAGTACCGGTAGTTGGAACGTCCTGTCTAGGCTTGGAATTCGTATAAATCCAAAATAAAGGACCATTTTGCCTACCTGGGGACTAACGATGAGAGTACGAAGGACCTATTAGGCCAAAGCATGCTATACCAAACGTCGTGTGAGCTAACCCCACTTTGAGTTGTCATTGTGTCTACACCTGGACACCCTCCTACCATACATCTCGCAATCATATTTCATGGTTTTCATTCGGGTGATGCGAGTGTTAAACCGCCAACACCAATGTGAATCCTACTAAGCCAATAGTCATGGGGGCCCATATGACTATACAGGCGATGGTATGGGGACATTGGAGGCCCAAACATGAGCAAACCCAAGACATCCTATGGATGTAGTTGCATTATTGATAGTTATGTTATTTTTATTCTCTTAACGACACATGACACCTAAAAAAAACTTCTTAAACTCACCATCTTCCTATGTATGTTCCTGTAGATGTCGGCTAGGCAACTACGTGGAGGTAGAAAGTCAGGAAGATCCAATGAACGCTTGGCCACTCAAATTGCTAAACAAATGGCCGCGGTACTTCCTGACATCGTAATTCAAGTTCAACAAGCCCTTACCGCAAATCCCATCAACACTCCCAATCAAGAAGACCAGAGCGTCGCCAACCTTCACTCCAAAAAGTGCTCCCACAAACATTTCAAATCTTGCGATCCCCCAAAGTATGAAGGGACCGAAGGTGTTACTGCCCTCCTCCACTGGTTTGAAGAAATGGAGAACACCTTCCTCAATTGCGATTGTCCCGAGGATCGCAAGGTACGTTATGCATCAGGGAGACTGATTGGAGTAGCCCTTACCTGGTGGAACACAGAAAAGGGTAAGCGAGGAGTCGAGGATGCCATGGCCTTATCATGGGAAGAGTTAAGGGAACTCATGACAAGGCGCTTCTGTCCAAGAAGCGAAATCAAAAAGTTGGAAGATGAATTCCACTCGTTGAAACAAAAGGAAGGAGATCACACTTCCTACAACAAAAGATTTCTCGAACTGAACCAAATGATCCCTAATCTGTTCACCCCCGTGTACCGCTTGGTTGAACACTACATTCGAGGCCTCCCCTCGAAAATTCAAGACTCGGTTCTAAGCACTTCGCCTGCAACACTTGAAGCCGCAATAGAACTAGATACCGAACTTACCGAGAATCGCATCCGAAACGGCAAATTCAAGGATGAGAAAAAGAAATCCCCCATTGAGGCCCAAACTACAAACCATTCCATCTCCTCTTCAAAGTTTGCTGGTAAGAGGAAACGAAACAGCAGAAATTTTGCCGTCACACAAACAAACCCTCCTGTCACTGCCGCACCAATTACCCAAATTGTTCCCTCAGCTACACCATTTAAAAAGCCATACACCGGCCCATACCCAAAATGTAACCGTTGTCAATACCATCACCTCCCCGAAACTCCTTGTCAACATTGCACCAGCTGTGGCCGTGCGGGTCACACTATTCAAACTTGTCGCACTCTTCAACGAATGAACCGCAATCAACCCTCAACCCAAACCCACCATCAGATAGTGGGTCAAGCCCAACAACCTTTACCTCTACCACCTGCACAACATATAGCCCAATCCTACTACCAACCCAACTACCCCAGGATGCAACCCATGCGAGCATGTTACAACTGTGGAGACCCAAACCACTTCAGGAACACATGTCCACGCTTGGTGAACATCATCCATGCCCAAGCTCAAGCAAATTCGGTAAACCAAGCTAACTAAGCTCCTCCACCTGCTAGAGGAAGAGCTTTCAACATCAATGCCAACCAAGCTAGGGCTGACAACAACGTGGTTAACGGTACGTTTCTCATCAATGGTAGTTATGCATCCATGTTATTCGATACTGGCGCGGATAAGAGTTTTGTGTCCTTAGAATTTGAACCTATCCTCAACCAAACTCGTCATAATCTCATGGAATCTCTAACGGTGGAAGTTGCTGACGGAAAGCCCGTTTCCTTAAATTCTATTATACGAAATTGTACCCTCACTCCTATGAAGTTGGGAAGTTACGATATTATAATCGATATGGACTGGCTCAGCCAGCATCACGCTGAAGTAGTATGCCGCGAAAAATTCATTCGCATTCCTCTTGCAGACGTTCAGACCCTACGTATCTTTGGAGAAACCCCTTCGAAAGGACTCAAATTAATGTCCTGCCTTCAAGCCCGAAAATATCTCCGCAAGAACTATGTCGCATTCCTAGCTCACGTCGTCAAAAAGGGAAACAAGGAGAAGAAACTCGAAGATATACCAGTGGTGAAGGAATTCCCACAAGTCTTTCCCGACGACATCTCAGGACTCCCTCATGTGAGAGAAGTCGAATTCCGCATCGATCTTGTACCTGGCGCTACACCAGTCGCAAAATATCCTTATAGGTTAGCCCCATCCGAAGAGCTGGCCAGTCAACTGCAAGAGTTGACTGACAAAGGATTCATACGTCCTAGCACCTCGCCTTGGGGTGCATCTGTTCTTTTTGTGAAGAAGAAAGATGGAACGTTTCGCATGTGTATCGACTACAGAGAACTCAACAAGTTAACGGTTAAGAATCGCTACCCACTACCTCGCATCGATGACCTCCTAGACCAACTTCAAGGCGCCACCTGCTTTTCAAAAATCGACCTTCGTTCTGGTTATCATCAACTCAGAGTACATGAAGAAGACGTCCCAAAGACCGCCTTCCGGACTCGTTATGGTCATTACGAATTCATGGTCATGCCATTCGGTTTAACCAACGCCCCAGCTGTCTTCATGGATCTAATGAATAGGGTATGCAAACCCTACCTCGACCGCTTTGTCATAGTCTTCATCGACGACATCCTCATCTACTCCAAGTCTAAATCCGATCATGAACGACACCTTCGACTCATCCTTACACTCTTAAGGACTGAAAAGCTCTACGCTAAGTTCTCAAAATGCGAATTCTGGTTAAGAGAAGTACACTTCCTTGGACATGTCGTTAATGACAAGGGAATACATGTCGATCCTTCAAAATCAAGGCAGTGCAAGAATGGAAAGCGCCACGTACCCCTTCCGAAGTAAGATCATTTCTTGGTTTGGCTGGTTACTATCGCCGCTTCATTGCCAAATTTTCCCGTATTGCTGTACCGCTCACGGCTTTGACTCATAAAGGAAAACCCTTCATATGGGGACCTAAACAAGAAAAAGCCTTCCAAAATCTAAAGCAAAAACTTTGTGACGCACCTATCCTCACACTCCCTGAGGGTTGCGAAGACTTTGTAGTATATTGCGACGCATCAGGGCAAGGGCTAGGCTGTGTATTAATGCAAAGAGGAAAAGTGATAGCCTATGCTTCTAGGCAACTCAAGGTTCATGAAAAGAATTACACCACCCACGACCTGGAACTCGGAGCCGTTGTGTTCGCTCTCAAGCTATGGAGACATTACCTCTACGGAACCAAGTGTGAAATATACACTGACCAGAAAAGTCTCCAACATATCTTCAACCAAAAGGAGTTGAATATGAGGCAACGAAGATGGGTCGAACTTCTTAACGAATACGACTGTGAAATTCGGTATCATCCTGGCAAGGCAAATGTGGTGGCTGATGCACTCAGTCGAAAAGGTTATGCGAACTCCATTCGTCTTCTATGTTCGCAAATCATAACCGACATCAAAGATCGAATCCGAGCAGCTCAACATGTTTCTGTAACAGAAAACGACGTACGCGATGAGCTGTCATGTGGAGCAGAACTCAAAATCGAAACCAAATCCGACGGTATTCTATACTATCTAAATCGCATATGGATTCCCGATCGCGATAACCTTCGTGATTTCCTTATGAATGAGGCGCACAAAACACGGTACTCTGTACACCCAGGAGCCGACAAGATGTATCAAGACCAACGATACACCTACTGGTGGCCGGGCATGAAAAAGGATATCGCTGTTTTTGTTTCCAAGTGCCTTACCTGTTCCAAAGTAAAAGCTGAACATCAAAGACCTTCAGGACTTCTAATCCAACCTGAAATACCTGTATGGAAGTGGGAAAACATAACCATGGACTTCATTACCGGGTTACCTCGCACCTCCAGTGGGTATGACAGCATATGGGTAATCATTGATCGTCTTACGAAATCAGCTCACTTCATTCCGATTCGCGAGGACTTCAAGAATGAGAAGTTAGCTCGTATCTACATCAGCGAGATCGTAAGCCATCATGGTGTACCTTTAAGCATCATTTCAGACCGTGATGGTCGTTTTACTTCACGAACATGGTGAGCCGTACAAACCGCCTTGGGTACGCGATTAGACCTCAGTACCGCTTTTCATCCTCAAACTGATGGACAATCTGAACGCACCATCCAAACTCTTGAAGACATGCTTCGAGCATGTGTCATAGACTTCAAAGGGAATTGGGACGCTCATCTACCATTAGTTGAATTTTCGTACAACAATAGCTACCATTCAAGTATCGGCATGGCTCCTTTCGAAGCTTTATATGGTCGTAAGTGCCGATCTCCAGTATGTTGGCACGAAATTGGGGAATCACGAAATTGGCACGAGATATAACTTGATTTAAATTAAACATATATAATACCGAAACTTCATCTTCTTCGTTAAGCTTAACCCAGAACCAATGTACGACTGGATCGACGATTTAATCAAGTTCTTTAGTGGGTTGTGATTAGCTACATGTGAGATTAATAAAAACGAGAAAGATTAGGTGTAAGATATACCGAACAGAGATCCTCTGTTTCGCCGGCGAAATTCCGATGACAGCAGGTTATTCCGGCGACGTGTATCTCGCGGCAGAGGGTCTTCAGGAAGCTTGAGGTGAGTGTGGGTGGCTTCGGTATGAGCTCTAGGTGTTCTGTTTTTAGAATATGGCACAAAGGTGAAGGGGTTCGGTTTTCCGGCGAGTTGCAAAAAGTTTCCGGCGAGTGAAATTTCGTCGGGAATGGGTGTGATTGTGGGCAAAAAGGCTAACAGAGGTTAGAGGGTGTATTTATAGGGAAGGACATCGATGAATTTAGTCCGATTACCGTCTGGATTCGTCGGTCAAATATTTTCCGGCGGTTATGACTGATGTCGCAGACTGGACATCGGTTATAACCGATGTTAAGGTTAATGCTTCGGTTAAATCAGAAGAAACCGTCCAATCTCGGCGAAATCGTCAGGATTTCCGACGACTGCGATTTGGGCGCGTCAGTTTTGAAATCGAGTTTGTGTATTTGAATTAATTGTTTCTAATAATGAACAAGAAACACAAGTGGCGGAGTGGTTTGATGGATGAGAGTTAAGTCGTTGCTGTATCTGGTTGACCCGGGTTCGAAACCCGGCTTCAGCCTTTTATTTTTATTTCATTATTTTTAATACTTTTTCAAATGTAACATTTATATTCTAATATACTTATTAATTATGTATCGTTTAAAATCAATTTGGGCATTAAATACGCAACGAAATTTTTAACTGATTGTTCGGTTAATAAACGGAGCGGGTTTGGTAAATCCGGTTTTTTACGGATGTTACAGAAACCTCCGAACTAAGCATCTTCCCAAGTTTTACATATTAAATTTATTGTATCAAATGTTCAGACTCGTATGTTTGCAAGACAATACGAACTATATATTAACATTAAGGGTATAATCAATGCTAGACAATAACATAATATAAATTCGTCGCTTGACATGACACGGAGCTACCGGTCCCGACGGGGTTGTCAACCCGATAGATCTATCAACAATTCCACGCAATCCATATTAATGATTAAATGGCTAAGTTCACGCAAAGTGCCCGCAATGGGTCACCCAAGGTGCCAACCTTATGAACAATATATATATCCTACTAAAATGATAAAATTTAATGTAACACGTTGTACGAATCCCCGACGTCCCCACCGAAACGTAAGCCTAATCCCGATACTTACTCTCTTGAGACTGGGCCAATTCGTTACAACTTTAGATTTAAACATTTTAAATCCACACGGTCGTTCTATCCCATAACGCCGTAAAATTCCCGTTTCATCCCCGAAACATATTTATAACCAAAACCATGTTTTTCTCTAAAAACATATCACATAATTTCCAAATCATATTTTCCACGAAAATATACTTATAGTTTTAATCAAATGCATATTTTATACGAAAACGTATACTTATCCTTTTAAGGCGTGTTCTTCCCCAAAAAACATATACTAAAACAGTAAAAAGAGGGGTTTAGTGACACTCACCTTTGGGTGCGTATTTAAAATAGCGCGATCCCACAATTCGATTCTACACGTCCTAACATATGTAGGCTCGATTTAATAATCAATATATTACGAAATTCCTAAGTTTCTCCAATACTTAGAATTTTCACATAACTTTGAGATTTTCTCGAAAAGTTATTATTTTTGATTATGTTGGCATATTAATATATATATGAGTTCATATATACATATATTTTAAGTTTTTTCAACTTGAACGATTTTATTGGTGACCTTAATGTTTTATCCGATACACTCCCGTTTATAAATACTATATATCTACGATTTGCGCGTCGTAATATATATACACAAACGTGCACATTTTCACCATATCATAACATGCGAAAACTCATTAACTTGTTCACTTTATCATTTTTAAAGCATGTATACATGAAATAACTCACTAAGTTAACCTATGTATCAATTTTCATGCTAGACAAATAAGTTACACATTTTAACGCGATTCACCGATTCTACCGTTTTAAACATACAAGCGTACATGCATAGACTTAATTCCCGCTATCATGTCAACACTTACCATATTATAATATACACATATTTAAATCACATAACACATTTAAACACATAAGGTTCATTCATGAACAACCCATTCTAGTGTACATTGAAAAATGCGTATTTTAGTGATTCGGTAACGTTTTCGGGCGTCGGAAGTCACGTATGACTAACCAAACACCAAATAAATTAAATATAAGTTAATATACTTGTTTTATACTAAAAATATCAGTTTATTTACTGATTTAAAACAGTTTCATAAAAAACCCTCTTAAAATGCGATTTTTACCGTTTTTACCGCATAGTTTTGCGTCAAACGTTACCATAACCATCCGAACTCGAAACGACTTCATATTTTAACATAATACATGTTATATACTGAATAAAATGATGGTTATAATCAGATTAGTGCAGTTTTTGTGTAAGGCACATAAATCATGCGATTTCATGTATTTTACAATACTTTTAAGCACATAGTACAACAGGCAAAGCTAGTAAACTTTATATTAAAGTTCCATACCATTTTACACTTCAAGTAACACTAATTTTTATGCTTTATAATCTGATCTAAACTTATTTTTATCAAACACACTTTGATCATCATTTCATGTGCATACACCCACATGCATGTCCATGTACAAGCTCCTAAAGCATCCATAACATATCTTCATCAACATGATGTATTCATATGCATCAATATCATATTTATTTCATTTCATCTATTCAAGAACATCATCTTCATATGACACATCATATAATCTTTTCATTAAATGCAAGACATATATTCTTTCACATTTAATCCATCAACCTCAAAACAACACATGCATGCATACATATATATATATATACATACAACATATATACATACACACATGAACTTCCAAAAGTTCACTTTTCATCATATCCATTTCAAATCACAAAACCCTTTTTAGAACATTCTTTTATGACAACTTTTGATGCATGCATGAACTTCAATCTTTCAAGGATCATGTAATCAAGAATCATTTAACAAAATTTCAAAACACAATCATTATACACACACTCATACCCACGTCTCTACATACATACACACACCTTGTCAATTTTCATTTTCTTTGAAAACCCATTTGATGTAGTTTTTAAGTTAGTGTTTATATTCAAGAACTAGAGAAACTTCCATCCTCATCAAAACTCATCAAGAATCAAGAATAAAGTTTTTAAAGTAATTTTATACCTTCTTGTTTTTGATGGGGTTTGAGCAAAGTATAATGGTATGGAGCTTGATTCTTGCTTGGAAATACCTTTAGACCTTCAAAACACCTTGCAACTTCTTTGAAAATGCCTTTGATCTTCAAGAACAAGCTTGAAACTTCAAAAATGGTGGTGTGTGTGTGTGTGTTTCGGCCGTGAGTTTAGAGAGAGAGAGGAGTGTTTGATTTTTGAATTGTTTGTCTTGGATTTCTAAAGATTATGGAAGATATGGAAGAAGGCTAATCATATTGTATCTTCCAATGCCCACAAGTGTCAAGAGAGAGGAGAGAGAGGCCCTAAATGGCTTGCCACCATTCCCCACTCACACATACTTACACGCATATATACATATATATGTCATATGTGTTCAAAACTGGTATTTAACTGGATACCGGGTATTTTATCTAGCCTTTTAACTGCGTTTTAACGCGTTTTAAATTATTTTCAACGCTCTATAAAAATAAACACACCAAAATATTACTAATCAATATTTTTTTGCCGGGACCAGTTACGTTGTCGGTATTTGGCAGTATGCGCTGTGTTGTACAGTACGCGCTTAAATTCGCAAAATAGGGATTTTAAGTGTTTTAATTTATTTTTATCATTCTATAAAAATAAACTTGTCAAATTATTACAAAATAATTATCGGTTGCCCTGAACTGGCTGTGTTGACAGTATTTTGTCAGATACGCGCAGTATCGCGCAATACGCGCTTAAACTCGAAAAATAGAGTTTCTTAGCGTTTTAAATTATTTTTCCTCACGATTATGATTAAATATATTATTTAACTCATAACGGACTATTTTTAAGATTTTAACATTATTCGGCGGTCACCGACGTTCGTTTCGATTTTAACCGTTACGCGATAAGCGTTTATCTTAATATTGCCAACATAATTTTATCAAACTTTGGATTTACCAACACATCAAATACCATATATAAACATCATAAACAATCAAATACGGCCTTTTATTCATTCATGACACGTGTTACATTTGTACGGGACAACCTAAATAGCCGGGTGTCACAATAACGCCCTTAATAACGTCCCGTTAGGCATTATAATAGAATGAAGAGGGAGAGACATTTCTAGTATATATTTCCCCTTAGAGAAAATACAAAACGGAAAGTAAAGATTAAAAGAGTATTAAAAGTCGTTAACTATTACACATTTTTAAAGAGATGTTATGATATGATGGAAAATGCCTGTTTGAGGCCATTAGCCATTATGAATAGCCTTAAACATGATTAAAAAGTAAAATAAAAATTTATAAATTATTTATAAAGTGAATATATTCTTTAATTTCAGGACACACTTCTCTCTTTATTTCTTTTTCTGCCGGATAATTCTCACTTTTTAAAGTGAATATATTTTTTAAAAACCAAAATATAGAATTACTTTATTTCCAGAGGACGACAATAACACTTTTCTACTAGTTTATTTTTCTGATGGATAAACTTGCAAATTGATAAATAGGCTGGGGGTTATATTGTAATTTAACCAAAATGAAAACAATCATGTCGGGTTTTGATAATCTGATGTTGCCTGTGTACACCTTGTTAAATAGCAGCGAATATATCATTTCCCAACAACTCACATATGAAAAATCATCCACATACCATGCCGACGGCTCTTAAGCTTAGAAAAACGTCGTAATTACGGATTGTTTTCCAAATAACGACATTTTTCTAAGTTTTAGAATCGCCTACACTTGTAACTGAATTCATCTGCCGTCTTCGTTGGTCAAATTTCCATGTGAATTGGCGTGTCTTTGCGATTTGAGGTTTGGTTGTTATTAACGAATTTGGGATCTGACCTGATTTTGGATTTCCTATAATCACCTAACCCCATGAACAAATCCTTGTTCCAAACGAAGGAAAAAAAGCAAGAGGTATAAGGTTTGATTTTGATGTGAATACTTTGTTCATGATACTTTTGACATTTGATGAACAACAAAATCGTTTATTAACGGAGTTTGGATATCTAAATTGAAAATAAGACTGTTGAATCTTGTTGCATATGTTCAAAATTTGTTATGTGTAGGTTTTAACTATTATCGTTGCTCTATCTGGTGTGGTCATGACCCAAATGATCATCACCACCTTCCACGTCAGCTTCATGTCATCTCACCATCATCTACCAACCTAATCCACCACCCTATATAGTGTGGACCATGACCTTCACTATCATCTACGATCCTCTCTCACCAATCAAAATCCTTTAATTATGTGAAAGAGGTCATGCTTGTCATTGATTAAACCATGCGAACCACCATGTTTGAGAAGGGGCGGTGTACCACGAGAACCAAGTCTCGCATGACAATTTATGATCCAATTCACCACCCCCATAGGCCATAGCCTTACTCAAACGTTGAAAACCCAAAAAAAAAACCTTCAAAACTGAGACATGTAAATGAACCGAACGTTTTTGTTTATGTTCGTTTATCTAATGTGTATTATTTGCTTAGGATTTAAATACACAACATAGAAAAGGTTTTCTAATAATATATATATATATATATATATATAGGGTAGGGATCCTAAGAGAAGTCCAACCTATTTGAGAAACTTGAGAAGTATTTGAACCACACATTTCCCCAAGCTTTTCGTAATATACACATAGTATAGTTTGAAATTGACTATAAACTATATACATATGTGTATAATTCAATATACATATACGTATATAGTCAATTTCAAACTATACATATGTGTATATTACAAAAAGCTTGGGGAAATGTGTGGTTCAGAATACTTTTCAAGTTTCTCAAATAGGGTGGACTTCTTTTAGGATCCCTACCATATATATATATATATAATATATATATATATAACTAATTAGTAATTAATGTTTCTAGTATTAAAAAAGGTTCCAATAAAAGTTAGTGTATATATATATTAAAAAATATATATATATATAACTATTATAATTAATTTTCTATACTAAAAAAAGGTCCAATAAAGTTAGTGTAATTAATCACTAATTTATAAAAAAACAACTTTGTGTTCGTTTGTGTATGCTTGGTAATTACGATCATTTGTGTTCGTTTATGTCATTATGGTGTTTGTTTATGTTCGTGAACTGTTTGTTTAGTTTTTAAATGAAGAAACAAAAACTTGCCCATTTTCTTAATAAACGAACATGAACAAAGAAATTTGTTTGGTTATATGTCCGTGTTCGGTTAAAGTTAAACGAACAAACACGAACATGCTCATGTTTGTGTTTGTTGATCCATTTACAGGTCTACATATACGGACAGAAGATAGACCTGGCCGAGGATCTTTGAAGAAGAAGAGGTGTTTAGAATTGAGTTTGGAAATAACTTATTGACCTATTGGTTTTTATGAAAAGTCATAAGTTATATTGGTGTTTGACATTCATAAATATGTTTTTTATTTTAGCTTTTTGAGGAAGAGTAAAAAATGTTTTCAAAAGCCATAAAAATAACAACCAAACATAAAAAATTATCTCGTCTATTTTGGTTATTTTGCTTTTTCCACTACAAAAACTAAGTTAAACACCTTTTAAAAAAGACTAATTTAGAAAAAAGATCATAATTCAATAAAAAAAATTCGCGTTAAATAAACAAATCACAAACACCCTCTAAAAATAGGTCTCTGTTTGGCTGACATTATTGGGTTTACATTTTATTAAAAACATTATTGAGCCAACATCATCGAGGTAACACGATTGGGCTAATCGGTTTAAACAAGTAAATTGGATTTTATAAATTAATAATTAGTCTTTTTATATATATATAATATATATATATATATATATATATATATATATGGGAAGTTCATTTGGGAACACTAAAAAATAGGGAACAGTGAGGAACCGACTCAAACGAACTCCGATTGACTCATTTCAGCGGCGTTGGAACCGGCTCGTCGAACCATAACTTGGATCTCTTAACCCTAAACACTAAATCCTAACCCCTAAACCCTAAAAGCTAAAAAATAAGGCTAAAACATAAGCTAAATCGTCAAATCTAAGCTTTAAACCCTAAAAGCTAAACCCTAAAGCTAAACCCTAAAACCATAAAGCTAAACCCTAAATACTAATGATAAACCCTAAAACTAAACCCTAAAGCTAAACCCTAGAGCTAAACCCTATATAAGACCCTAAATCCAAACCCTAATATATTTTGGGTTAAGAGATCCTAGTTAGGGTTCGATGAGCGGTTCCAACACCGTTGGAATGAGTCCAATGGGAGCTCGTTTGAGTCGGTTTTCCCCACTTTTTTAGTGTTCCCCAATGAACCTCACACTATATATATATATATAATATATATATATATAGGGTTAGGATCATGTGAGAAACACTAGGCTAATTTAGAAACTTGAGAAGCATTCTGGACCACACATTTTCCCAAAGATATTCATAATATAACATATGTATAGTTTAAAATTGACTATATATACATTTTAAACTACTTGGTATATTACGAAAAGCTTAGGAAAATGTGTGGTCCAAAATGATTCTCAAGTTTCTCAAATAGGGTGAACTTCTTTAGGGATCCCTACCTTTATATATATAATAATATATATATATATATAATTATATATATATATATATATATATATATATGTAGGGATCCTAAGAGAAGAGCACCCTCTTTGAGAAACTTGAGAAGAAATCTGGACCACACATTTTTTAAGCTTTTCGTAATATACACATATGTATAGTTTACATTTGACTATATACATATGTGTATAATTTCAATATACATATATTGTATATAGTCACTTTTAAATATACATATGTGTATATTACGAAAAGCTTAGAGAAAATGTATGGTCCAGATTTCTTCTCAAGTTTCTCAAATAGCCTACTTTTCTCACATGATCCTAACCCTATTATATATATATATATATATATATATATATATATATATATATATATTATATATATATATATAAGAGGGTTATCTTGAAAACGTTAAATATTAGGAGAACCGTGAGAACGGATAAAAAAAGCAATCAAAACCATTTTTTAGATACAAACCTCAATGTAATTAAAATAAAACATAAAAAAGAATTTCACAACATCAAATAATTTATTTCTCCTCTCAAAATCACTCTTATTAATTATTTTTACACATGTGTAAATGAGAAACTACACATAAATTTCCAATATTTAGGAATACATGTAAATTTAAACGTGAAAATTAATTTCTAACATTGTATTCAAGTTATAATAATAATGATAAGTGTAAAAAGAAATTTTATATTTGAATTGTTTTTAATCAAGTTCTTGCAATTTTTTCTTTTATTCTCATGGTTCTTACAATATTTAGCATTCTCATTTAAAGATTATAAGAACAAGAAAGTTTGCTCTAGGTGATCGTCCATTTTACCATCCCAATGGGTCGACCCTGATAATAGAATGAACTACCATAAAGAGGATAGATCAACTATCTCCTAATTTAATTACAATATTCAATCCATATAATAATCTTCTTATTCACATTTCAATTTCAGTGAAGGTCGTTTATGTTTCATTTTATTAATTTGTAAACATAACCTAACACATTGTTGCAATAGGCTTAAGGGCACCTAAAATTACACCTTACGGTCGGTACATCCTATGAAAGCATCAACAATGCAATGTACATGGCATGCTCCGAAAAATAATGACTTGAATTATGAACTAATTTGCAATGTGGGTGGGGTAAGATGGAGAGTAGAGGCAGAACCAAGAATTATTTGCTAGGAGTGCGAATGAGTGGTTTAACAAACTTTCTGTCGAATCCCTAAGCTTCTGTTTGAAGGTCCGACTGATTCGTTAACGTCTGGTGACCTTCTAGATAAGCTACAAAACAATAAACCGTTAGCCTCGTCATGGAGGGCCCCTATGGGTGATCCGTGACCAAGCTCCGGCGTGAGGATAAGTAAACTTGCCGGAGAAGAGATGAAGTTTTGGTGTGATAAGGCTGCCAGAATGTTTGGTGTGGCTCGGAGTATTTATGGTGATCCGGAGAATGTCCGGACAATGAGAGTAAATTCTTTTGGTATTCAAATGCTTACGTCTTATGATCATGGAAGTCCCTTATATAACGAGGTTGTCGTGTCACTGCTAAGATCTCCTGCACCGGTCCAACGGTTACCGGTGCCAGACCATATCTTGGGCAACGTGGGTCACATGTCATCACCTGACGGGAGAGAGGCTCGTTGCATTAATGAGACAAGTACAAGGTACATACTTCTTAGCCGTTCCTTTCTTTCTCCTCTTGCAGGCCATTAATGACCCTGTAGAGGAGGTCTTCTTCCTACTTCCTGTCTTACCAATAAATTGGGTCTTGATGGTAAAGATTGGGCCAATTATAGGAGCACAACTGCTTAGCCCAAGACGAGAAACCCATTCTGGGACCTCTCGTCGACACTTTCAATGGGTGTGATCGGGATTTTTTACCTAAAAAATACACTAAAATTTTATTTCCAAGGGGTACGTCCGTCCACCTAACCCATTACATAGGTCGCCCATGAGGGGAGTCGGGGGGGGGGGGGGGGGGGTTGGTTTGTGCATGAGGACCTAGTTCAAGACGTTGGATGGAGTCCATTAAACTCGTTGTTTGAAGTGGGTCACGACGGAGGGTGAGAGGTGATGACAGTGATGCGGCAACGAAGGGTGAAAGTCACATGCTCAATTTTAGTCTTGCATTTATATATGTACACACATATACGAGACGGGGGGAGGGGATAAAAGTGATGTATGTTAATTTTTTTTCATTTATTCAAATAAATTTTGAAGTACTAGACATTTCTTGATTCGTGTTAATACTTAATTTTAATTAATCTATTATTTAAGTTAAATATATAAGAAATATTAAAAAAAAAGTAATTTGGTTTATGCTAAATAATTATAAAAGTAGGTGATGATGTGTAGTGTAAAATGGAGGTTTGATGTTGTGAGAAAATAAGAGTTTTTAAGAGATATTTAAAGTTCTGCGTTATGGATGCTTTGAACCTTGCGTTGAATACATGTTGGATTCTTACAAAACAATATTATTTGTTACTTATTAGAATCAAGAACAATTGATACTTAATATAATAGGCGATATGAGTCACAAGATGAGATGTATCATGCTCATAGAATTAATGTTTGTGGTTCAGAAAATTAATAATGGTTTTACCTATAGGTATGTGGAAGGAGTTGGGGAGTTGGGATTTTGTTTTACTTTTTTAATCATCGTAATCATTTTCTTTCAATTTTTTTCTACATTCAATATTTTTTTCATTCAAAAACTCAAATTCTCTTTATATTCTATAGTGTGGTACATCTCATCTTGTGACTCGTATCACCTATTATATTAATATCAACTGTACTCGATTCTAATAAGTAACAAATAATGTTGTTTTGTAAGAATCCGTAACATGTATTCAGCGCAAGGTTCAAAGCATCCATAACGCAAAACTTTACAAACCTCCACCTTAACATTTTATATCAGATTTTAAATATCTCTCAAAAACTCTTATTTTCTCACAACATCAAACCCTCATTTTACACTACACATCATCACCTACTTTTATTATTTTTTCGTATAAACCAAATTACTTTTTTTATATTTCTTATATATTTAACTTAAATAATAGATTACACAATTGTATTAGTATAATAGACGATACGAGTCACAAGATGAGATGTACGACACTATAGAATTAATGATTAACACAAGAACATAATTGTTTGTGGTTCAGAAAATTAATAATGGTTTTAGATACCATCCCTACCTTATAGGTACATGGAAGAAGTTGGGGGAGTTGGGATTTTGTTTTGTTTTTTTTTTAATCATCGAATCATTGCTTTTCAATTTTTTCTTACACATACAATATTTCTTTCTTTCAAAAACTCAAATTCTTTTTATCCTTTATATTCTTAATCACGAATAAAAAACCAAGGTTATTTACACAATTGTTAAATGATGACACATCCTAAGAAAACCCAAACTCAAAACCAATTCCCATTTTCAAAGTTCGGGTATTACCAGTCTAAGGATACTCCAAACCTTAGTTTCAAAATTTTGGTTTTCCCAATTTCAAAATTTTGGGAAAACCCAAATTTCACAAATTTCAAGTCATCTCAATGTTAGTGTGGATTATTCTCATTCCCCACAATTCAAACTGCTAGTATACAAGATGGAGAAAGCAGTGGTGTTCTCGACTAAGGTAAAGAACATATAAAACGAAATTAGTTAACTGTAACCAACGAGGAGGTACTAGCGAGGGCATATGTATACACACATGGATTCCACTAGCGAAACAATCAGATGTTGATGTTCACTAATAAGTGGACGCGGGTTCATAACTATTTTATCATGAAGATCATTATGGTGCATTCATATCTGCTCATAACTTAAAGTTTCACTAGCACATAATCTAAACAAGACAAACAAATTCAATGAAAACCACATACGCCTGAATCATAAAGGAAGGGCTGATGACTAACTTATGACATGCGCTTAGGATTAGTATTATGTGGATATAACAATGACCAGAAGTTCTCATATGAACATGTGTGACACGTACAAGTTATGAACAAATGAACACTTTCCTTGAACTGAAAGAACAAAGAACTTCCTTCCTTAATACAAGCTAAATGAATCGCACACAACGAAGGCGAATAACTAATGCTTCCTTTGGAAGACTATTAAACCATAGGAGAGTGAAACTGATCAATGTGTATAAGACCATCTAACACCATACCGATATTGACCATTGCTCGACTCATACCACTCCAAGGGAGACATGTAAATGATCTTCGGTATCCCTCGTACCATCCTAGGACTTTATGCTTGCTTGCATTTTTTTTATTTTTGTTGGGAACACGAAGTTTGCAATCCTTGCAGAGAATTTAGTAGTGAGCTAGACTTATACGAAAGAGAAAGGTCATTAAGTTGACCTATCATGGTGTTTTGATGTGGAGTTCCGGGAACCTTGTTGATTCAGGCAGGGTTGATTTTGAGGTTGAGGTTGAACATTGATGCCATCAATTATACATGTTTTTATGGATATTAAACCCCCCATTTATATTGTTCAGCAGGGTTGATTTGAGGTTGAGGTTGAACATGATGCATCATATACATGTTTTATGGATATTAAACCCATTTATATGTACTTGAGGCGTTATCATGAGGAAATACTATCCAGTTGTTCTTTTTTATTTTTGAAGGATTTGAGGGTCCGAAACCAAAAAGAAATAAAAAACAATGAAAACGGACGAAAAATACAAGATTTTCTCATGCATCGTGCAACCTCAAGACCACTTTCTTGAAAAGTAAACAAACTTGATGGCAAGTCAAAAAGTACACGCACCCCGTGCACATTACTGTGCATGTGCACGTGATGCCCCTAGAAAAGACAAACCAGAACAAGACAAATCCAAAGACAAGAAGTATGCCAGTTGTGGGGCATGTTGGGACACATGTCCTATGCATGATCGTGCATAACTAGGCACGACATGCATTGTACCTACACAAGGACAAAAAAGGCTAGCTTCTGGAAGAACTATGACAAAAAGGACGTGCACGCCAGTGCCTACTATGGTGCACGACCCTACACCCTTACCTCGAGCAACACTACAAATAGAGGCCTCCCCAATCATTTCCAACATGCCTTTTTGTGCCTTTTGTGCATTTCTATGTATTCTCAAACTCTTGGATTAGTTACACTTATATAACCTATTATTTTATTTTATCAAGTGTGTTAATCTTGTACTAATTATTAGTTTGTTATCTTTAATGACAAGGATCATTTGGCACCCTTTAAAAATAGATTAACTGAATAACATAATTTAATTAAATTAATCTAATCTAACTTAACTTGACTGGTGTGCGTATAGCTTCGGATACCCTTAATCAGATCTGGTGTAAGTTTTTGGTATTGAACCAGATCTTACTAGGGGTTTCTAGTATTCAACCAAATTGGGTGACAAGCTTTTGGTATCGAAACCGGATCTTGGGATAATAAAAGACTAAAAGGCTTTTGATATTACATCAAAATGCTTATGGAGGCTTCCAGTAATGCACAGATCCAAGGTCCAATGGGAGGGGGTAAAGTTAAGAAAGGTTAACTAATGGGTTTGTGTTATCCTACAAAGTAGTGAAACCGGCGAGATTGTAAGTAAGTACTTATATCTTTGTTGGACCCGAAAAGGGACCACGATTATAGAGATGCGCGAAGTAACAAGATCAAGGAATATCGATTTTGTTTATTCGGTAACTTACTAATGTGGAAGTTATTCGTCTTAATAATTAATAGATCCTAATTGGAATCCCGAGTATAAGTTTGGAATAACCCAAACTAACTAAGTTAATAAAGATAATAAAACCAAGATGGCCTTAAAACTAGTTTTGTTGTGGCATATTGTTTACTAGTCGAGATGCTAGGGATGGTCGAATGAAGAGTCTATAAAACGACAACTTCAAACCATTCTATCAATATGTAGTGACACAATTGATCGAAAGACGATCACCTTAATAGGAGCCTCTTCCAATTATCCCCATAGTTAACCATGTTTGAGCCTTTTCCTGTTCGGTTCTCTTTTAACAAAACTTATTAACCACTTAGCCAAATTTAGCCTTTTATACTTTAACCCATTTTTGGTTGGAAATCTAGTTTAGCTAGTGTCTAACTTCAATTTTTTTCTCTTAGTGTTTTTGTTTCTTTTAGTGTAATCTCGTAATTAGGAGTTTTTATCTAAGTAGACGTACTTAATTCCCTCCAAAGCATGAGAATGTTGTACATGAAAAAAAATCATGTATCTTGGATAGTTTAAAAAGCCTTACAAATCGGCTTGATTAAAGCAATTTTGTGGAAATATAAAGCTAAAAGTCTTTAGTTAGCTCTCGGATTAGATTTATTCTAGTTGCATAGTTATCTAGTTCTTGTGGTTCGAGTTAGTCTAGTAGTCGGGTTATTTTAGCCATTTAGCCACTTTCAAATTCCACCTCCACAACCTTAACCCTATCCAAATTACAACCTAGTCAGACCTATTATTTTTGTTATGTTTTTAGCCAACTGATGGGACTTGATCCTTTCACAAGCTTAGGATATTGCATGGTCATTGTCTAGGCATTAAGTGTTCTAAATAAACTCCACAATATATATGTGCATCTATATCTAGCCAAGTGTGTGTG
The DNA here is from genome assembly GCA_947069175.1 of Scalesia atractyloides. Lineage (NCBI taxonomy): Eukaryota > Viridiplantae > Streptophyta > Magnoliopsida > Asterales > Asteraceae > Scalesia > Scalesia atractyloides. Next base: position 31,622,348 of record CAMTDV010000014.1, read on the forward strand.
AACATTGTGAAGATGCAAGGTGAACTTGTCAGGGATTTCTTAGATGAATCATTGCTATATGATCTATTTTATATGCTCCACTATTCTTCTATTTATGACGAGTGTTCCCTTGAAATTATTATGACCCAAAATATTTATTTTATGCTCGTGTATTGCTAGTTGAGATGGTTGCCATTGAGAGAGTTTTGTTTATTTCAATTTGCTTGAGGACATGTAAAGTTGAAGTGTGAGGATGTTTTGTTTATACATCTTTTAGCATCAAATTATCATTGTTTATGCGAAAACTCTTTGTATTTCATTGATTTGGAAACTCGTTTGAGTTATTTGTCGAAATACAGGCCCGGGCTATGGCCCGATGGAAAAAGAAGGCTATTGGAGCAAAAAAGGAGCAAAACAGACAAATTCTACAGATTTCCAGCTATGGCATGACCGTGCGACCCACATGCATGACCGTGCCCGGATCGCTAACAGCCCAGTACCATCGTGCCAAAATCATGCACAATCATGCCAATCAAACACTAGCCCAATTGGAGAAAATCCTTGATCAACACGATCAAGCCTCCCCTCTACATGATCGTACCCGACCCAAATCACGTAAGCACAGCCACTGTTCGAGCATACCAACGTTAATTCTCGGTGAAAACTAAGATGCACGATCATACCAAAATTTGGCATATCTGTGTTGTTCCTCTGCAAATTTAGCGGGATTTATCCAAAAAACGAAAGAAAACAAGGTTGCTAAAGGGAAGCAGAACCTGACATGACAACGCACGATCGTGTGCACGACCATGCACGATCTTGCCTTTTCATAAGATACTTTATAAACATTCTTTTGTTCATTCATTTGGGAGGTTGGAGCTTGGAGGTAAGATCACTCTCAAAATCTGCATTCTTTGAAGTTGATGGAGCCTTGAAGAAGTATAACACCACACAAGATCACTCATCCCACATTCATTCCTTTATTGTTAAGGGTTTGCATCTTAACTTCGTTATAAACTTTGTAATCTTTTCAATACGTGTTGATGTTATCATGAGCCCTGTGGGCTAAGATTGTTAGTTGTTTAAACCAGGTTGAAACAATTGATTATGTGATTATTGTAAGACTTTGTGATGACTAATTTATATTAATCTTGATGATGACTTTCTAGTATTGTTCTTGGATTATGCATGCATGTTTAAGGTTTGACTCCATGATGTTTGATGAATGTTTGCTTCTAAATGTTGGAAAACTCATGTGTAGATATTGATTGTTGAATCTTGTTACTAGTTAATAGGATTCATGACATGAAACTAGGATTAGTAATTGTTAACAAAAATTGGATGTATATTTGAACATGTATGTGTAATCTTACATTTGGAAGGATCAAAGGGTGTTAAGTTGGATTCTTGAGTATGTTAAAATTATGTAGGTTAGTGATTTAGGCCAAAATTATCTACTTACATGATCATGTTTTTGGTTCATAACAAGAACAAGATTAGGAGTTCATATAATTAAAAGCAACCTTAGGTGATTAATTTGTTTTTCAAATTAATTTTCCTTACGTTGTCGAGTTAGGAATTTTGATAAATGAACAACTCGTGTTTAAAGATTAATATTAACTTTGCAAACGAATTTCAAAGAATTATTTAAAGTGATTAGAATAATTTGTCACTTTAATTTTCCAAAGAATTATAAAATTGAGGACCTTGATTGAGACTTAATTACCTGAGAGTTTACGTCATCATTAGTTTTGCTTTTAGGTCACTCGTGGATACTTGGTTTAGGCAACTTTTTAATTGATATTGTTTGAAATCTTGTTAACTTAGGATATTTATTATTTTTGCATGGCAATTTAGTAAAAACCAAACCTGTTAATTAAGACGGCTTTACCATAACAAAAGTTTATTATTGAGAAACCGCGTCGACGGATTGATATTCGGTTCTTACCTCAAAAATTATATTGCTATTCAATGGGTACACTTGCCTTTCGTGCGTGTGATCTAGTTCTAGGGTTAAAAACTATATTTAGAACCAAATTTGTGTGAAAGAAATATCTTCATAAATATATATACTTCACGCACATCAAAGATATAAGTATTTCCCATGCTAATAAAATTAAATATATTAAATAGGAAAGACTTATCCAAGTGTCCGTCTATTATTGTATAGTCAACTAATCTAAACTATACAATACGCGATGGGTACACTCAGTGGCGAAGCTTGAAAATTTCCACCGGGAGGTCGGATGTCACACCCCAACTGATGGCGGAAACATCGGGGTAATGGCACTAGGCGAATCGGATTGATCAAGAGATTCCATAACGATCATTTTAAAGACAATAATCAACATTTAATATCACATACTATCAAACTCATATGATCTTCAAATAATCATTACATTTCAAAAAAATCTCTTAAACATAAAAACCCGATCGATCTTCCCTAGATTTTATTACAAGATATTCTAAGGCAAAACCTAACACTAAGCATCCAAGCTAAAGTCCTCAACCTGCCACATATGTTAAAATAAAACGTCAATACAATTAAGTAAAGCTGAGCATACGAGTTTTGCTTACAATATAGATATAAAAGCGTTTAGCATGCACCGCATGACATACGTAATAGTCGTGAATGATGTAACTACTTAGATTCATGCAAACCAACAAACCGCGATTGATCGAGGCATGCGAACAAGCGTTCACATCCAAAAGAGAAAAAAAATAATGCGAAATAAAAATGCGAGCCTTAACAACCCTGGGCCTCCTGGTGGCGGGTCAACCTCTAGTATACTATCATGTTAAGGGTGGCGTACAAGCAATCAAGCAACACATACAATTCTGGAGATTTCACGTATAATCATGTAACACCGGGTTGCAATAAGCATTTGAGATTTTTGTGATGTGATTTGAATATAGGAACATATGTGACACCCAAAAGTGCGTTTAAGCGTACAAGGGTTCAAGTATACTCATTGTTGGTGCGTTTTTGGTAGAGATGAGGGATCTGAGAAGAGTTGCGAAGAGTGCCGAATCAGCCTGTAAGCGAACAGAAGGCATCAGTCTTCCGAATTGCTGAAACTGTTAAGTTTGGATTGGGCAGAGGACAAGTTCGGGCGAACTTGTATGTTTCCATACAAGTTCAGGCGAACTTGTGAAACCTGTTGAATTATGAGGCAAGTTCGGGCGAACTTGTATGTTTCCATACAAGTTCAGGCGAACTTGTAAGGTTTTCTAACTAGGGAGGACAAGTTCGGGCGAACTTGTCTAATTCTCTTGAGAATTGGACAGAGTTTGGGTGAACTTGTGCCATTTTTGAAGATTTGACGTGGGAGACCAAGTTCGGGCGAACTTAGTCACCAATCTGGTGACAAGTTCGAGCGAACTTGGTGTATTCCAGCAAACTTGATCGTTTTGACATCCAAATCGAGCGTTTTTGCGTGTTTGCTGAGGAAATCGAGTGTTCATCCCTCCAACCTTAAGCCACTGAGTAAAACCTTGGCTGGAGAGGTCTTTTGGAGCGAGTTTAGCCATTTTACAGAAACTCGGGCTAATCCGGGCGAACTTGATGGTTCGTACGGGTTAGTCCAGCTTGTGTAAAGTGACGATTTCGTCCTTGTGCTTCCGGATCTGAGATCTTGCTTGACAACGACTCGTTTCACTCAAAAGTGAACGAAACATACGTCATTAGTCCCAATATTGTGTGAAAATCAATGTTTTAAAAGGTTTCACTCAGATTCCATATTGTGTGAAAATCAATGTTTTAAAGGTTTACTCAGATCTAGATCTGAGTGGAAAAGAAAAGTTTTGTATAAAAAGATGAAGATTTCGTAAAACAGAAGAGATTTGATGAAAACGAAGGCAGAGGCTTGTGCAAAATCGTTGTAAAACATTGTTGATCGTTGTTGTAGTTGAAAACGGGTTGAATCTTACTTAGAAAACAAAGGGTTTCAGGTTTTGAGAGCTCCGGATGAACTTGCAGCAAGTTCAAATGAGAGAATGGACCTGAGTATTTATAGGTGAGGTGAGAATGAGGAGGGCAGACATCAAGTTCGGGCGAACTTGTGTGTTTTGCTGAGATTTAGAACAAGTCCGGGAGGACTTGTGTTGGTTGAAGAGTTATTGTGGCTCAGGCAAGTTCGGGCGAACTTGCGGGATACAAATTTGGCCGAACTTGACCTAAAGGCCAAGTTTTGTTTGATTATTTCACGTTACGAGTTCGTTCGGCGATTCGGTTCGTATTAGATACTTATATTAAGCGTTATAATTGATGTAATAGTGCGATTTAGCAATTCGAGCGTGTGAGAGCGTTGCGATAGCGATTATAACCATAACATAAACGTACATAACACACATAAAACATAATTCCATATAATTAACTGCGTTTTGCGATGCGATGAGATAAGCGATGCGATGGCACAAGTGTTTATTAAACAATAACCCACTCGGCTCGTATAGTAGCATAACTACTTGTGATTGCGATTAAATTAGCGATGCGTTTTAATAAGTGATTAGATGCGATAATCATTGTAAACAAGCATAATTAATTAACATAACTTTCTTATAAACGAATCTCGGGATTACAATGATAGATATAACGAACTTAAAAGAAAAGATAACAACGAAAAATTGGAGTTGTTACATCAGAAGTCACCGGACCTAAAAAATTCTATAAAACCAGGGGGTCGAAAACGTATATACCAAAAAATTATATACAAAACGTACATACATAATACTATTGAGCGACAAGTTCGGGGGTCGGGCGTCCACCGGCCCTTCAAAGTTGCGTCCGTTGGTACACTACCCGTTATGTGTGTTTAGTTTATATAAAAATTATTTTTATAAATTTAAAACGAGATAACCGTCGTATTCCAAAATTATTAACTCACTGCTAAACACAACACATCAAACATGTGAATGGTTTGGGAACAATTCACTAGCAAACCACATGTAATTATGCATTATCATGCTTGGGTATGCCATCATGGCAAGATGTCATGTCACTTATGCAATAAGATGTGATTTGGACAACTTTAGTGTGGTCGAACATAGGAGTAAAAATAGTTGGGCTAGAAACAAAGCAAGTTGCATAATGGGTAAAGTCTTCATGAAGTGTATAGATGGTATGAAAAAGGCGACATACGCCAAACTTAAAGATTAATAGTGTGTTCCCAAGGGCATGGAGGAGGGACACTCCATTACAAGTGATGAAGTTGGCTCAACAAGGCTTAGGAATATATATGCTTCACGGTGTACTTTGTGTTCATTGTGGTGAAGTGGAATCTTGTTCATACCCATGGATGTGGCTTTTACCGTTGACAAGGGAGTTATGTTCACACCAATTAGTGCTGTCCAAAAAACTCGTGGCTCGGAGCTCGCTTGGAAAAAGCTCGCTTGACGTGGCTCAGTTTGAAAGTAAGCCGAGCCGGCTCGACTTGGTTAGAAAGTGAGTCTAGCTCAGCTCGGCTCGTAACGATCCGGATTGGCACGGATTGGCTCGCATACTAGCTCAGCTCGGCTTAGCTCGGATATTTTACTTTTAATATATTTTATATTTAAATACATTATAATATTTCACAAAAACTGATTATTATTTTCATGTGATTAGGAGTGTAATTTAATATCTATACTACATTTAAAGGTTGATTACCATGCTAATAACTTATATTGTATTTCGTTAAAATTAAGAACGTATTTTGTGTTGTTAAACTTGATTTTGGCTTGTAATGTATTAGGTTGAGCTTATTTTGAATATGTTCTTTTGAATTATTAATAATATTTTAGATTACTGAATTTTAAGAGCCATGTTTTAATTTTTGTTTTCAAAATCGAGCCAAACCAAGCCGAACCGAGCTAGCTTGGTTTAAAACCAAATCGAGCCCGAGCTTAGATTTCCAGCTCAGTTTCAAATCCGAGCTGAGCCAAGCCAGCTCGGTTTATAATCAAGCCGAGCCCGAGTTTTCCCTAGCTCGGCGGCTAGGTTCGACTCGCGAACAACCCTAATGCCAATAGGTAACGACTGAACGCCAACGGGGAAAGTGTGACCTCTTGTTCCACCTTGTCTGCCAGTCATATCCTTATGCCCTTTGTTAAGTCTTCATGATGTTACCATTCATGAGTTCTCTAGTTTGGAGAAATTTTACTCTAACCCCTTTGGGTGTGATTTCCAAGGTGTCCAAGGGGTAGGCTATTGATATGTGGACATTCTTATAAAGTTTTAACGGTTGAGATTAACTATTTGTGGGTCTCGTCACCAAAAGACAATTAGGAGATGTAAGAGGAACCAACCAAAAGACAATTTCTCTAGAGGGTTTCCCTAGGCCATGATTTCGTGTGGAGCACTATTGAATGTGTAAAATGTTAGAAATTCCAAAAAATAAATTATTTAGTGGTTAAAGCAATGAATGAAAGATCATAAGCTTTAATTGTATGTTGGAACTTTAATGTTTGGGAAGTTGTGTTTGTCCCACATTTGGTGGAGAGATAAATCTTTTGTGGATTTATAATTAGAATTTCTACCCGAATATATTCTTGTGTGACAACTCACACCCAGTGGCAGCCAGGTGCGATGCACCCAACATGCGCCCGGGCATGGGACCAGGACGAGGGTGATGGTGGCGCTTTGATGGCTCACTTTGCCCTTCGCATCGCCGCGAGCCGTCTGGAGCCTCCTTTACAATTTTTTAGATGCGTCTTGGCTCATGTGGCTTGAGCTAGTGGTCTGGTGACTGTTTAGATTCCTACTGGTCAAGTAGAATTTAGTTCTTAGAATTTATTATGTCATTGAATTTTAGACTTATTTTTATTGAATTCATTATGTCATTGAATTTGAGACTTTTTTTATTGAATTATGTATTCAATTCTGACCTTTCATTTTGGAATTCTAAATAACTCTATATACAAAGCTTTGTGATTTTTTAGAATACAAGATATAGAACATTCGTATGGATCATAGCACACACTCTACTTCCACAGATTTTCCTTACTTTGCACCTCTGAGAACTCTTGTTTCAGGTGCTTGGCTATCCCGAGCAGTACAATCTGCTATGGCTGTTGTACCTGGGAAACAGACGGGTTCACCTGGGTGGCCTGAAATTTGTTTTAAGGGAAGCGTGTTCTTCACGTGCTTCGGTCGTAGTTGTTTTATTTTTTCCTTTACTTCTTTGTAATCTATTCTTAGTTATGTTTACATTTTCTATTGTATTTTAATTCACTCTAGTTCAGTTCCTGTTTATGTAATGAAATCCGAATATTGTTTAACAAAATTGTTATTTTATTTTATTTTATTTTATGAAAGGATGCCCTACATATAAGTGATGGAACCGAGTTTCTAGTGGCTTACTAGATGTGTGGTCCCATGGATGGTGTTGATTGTAACTTCAATGTAAACAAGATTGGGTTAGTAAAATGAATTGTCTTAGAGTATGGGGGTCTTTGCTATCCAAACCTTGGTTGTTAAGAATAAAACACCATAAGTTTTGACTGTTAGTTTGATGGTAAGAGTGGACCTCATACGATCAACTTCCAACATGAGAATAAGCATGGGTTTTTGTAAGAAAAAAGGTATAGTTAGCTTTAAGAGTTAAACGATGTTTATGTTGATACCAAGGGTGCTTGAAGTATATGTTTATATTATCTTGTACCTATTTTTGATCTGTTGTGGTCGGATTTGGGAAGGTCTCTAACGTTATTTTGGTCTGTCTAAGCATGCGGTTTCCTACCTTGAACTTGCACAACTACCCTTTCTGTGCAAGGACCTTTTTGTACGCCTGCATGGAAAAAAATGTCTTGTTTTACCTTGGCCCTAAGCACCTTTTCAGCTCCTAGCACCTGACCTATGATTTGTTTTTTTTTTTATCGTGAAGCGTATTCGAATGTTTCTACCTTCGATAGGAGAAGCTACTTCCTTTAGAGAGTGCCTTTCGGAAGTTGATGAGCAACTTACCTCAAGTCATCATTTATATTTTCTAGTGTCTTGCTACTTCTTTTATATGTTTTTTCCGTTCAAAAAACTTTATAGCAAACGTTGTAGTTTGTGGCAGTGGTCTTGTGTTGGTCGTGTAAGTCTTCTATTTGTTGGTAGGATACAAAGACATGTATTAGCTGTTAGGTATCGACTAGAGCAACACACATCGGAACACTGTCACACACACACATAGAAAAGCAATAAATTAAACGTGAATTTACGTGGTTCAGGTTTAGTGTAAATTCTACGTCCACCGCTGCAACTAGGTATTTGCTTATTAGCTTAAACGTACAATATTACAATTAGCTCAAATAGTACAATATTACAATTAAGAATACAAGGGATATATATAACCAATGATTAGAGTTTCTAACTTTCTGGCTAGTGGTGTTCACGGTTCGGTTTCAAACCGTGAAACCGCCAAACCGGTCATCGGTTCGGTTAGTTATCTTTTGGTCGGTCGGTTTCAATATTTGCAAACTATAGCAAACGGATTGGTTTACTGTTTATAGTAAAAACCAACCATAATAAACCGGACCGGACCGTAAGATTTCATTGTATTTTATAATATTCATTACTTATACATGGACATAAATAAATTTAAATCAAAATTTAATCTATAAGTAAGTAAATTAAAAAAGTTAGCTAAAAATGGGTCATATGTGAACTTTCAATTTCAATATCTAATACACTACATGTCGGCATATATTTTAACATTCAAAAGTCTATATTGACAAGTGTTATGATACTCTCTAATTTTGTAGGGTTGAGCATTTTACGTTCTGAACCGCCAGAACCGGGGAACAGATCCGAATTGCCAGATTCAAACCGTATTGTTGTATTTCAGGCTCGGTTCCGGTTCTTAAGTTTGGAAAAAAAGGTTCCGATTCGAGTTCCGGTTATAACTGACACTTCCATATAAAGAACCGCTAGAATTGGTTTGTTTTAAACTTTAAATAATATATTTAAAAATCCTATTAGTTTATTTAAGCTTTAAATATTATATTTAAAAAAATGTTTCTAGTATTAAAGAATACAAAAATAGTTTTGTGATAATGTATGAATGAAATTTTTGTGATGGTTAACTAAAAAGCTTTTTAGTTAACTTTTGTGTTTTTATATTTTATACTTACGTTTGATGATTTAAAACATTTTATTGATGATAGTTTTACTTAGATTGGTTGGTATTTTGGATGTTGCTACTCTTAGTTATATGTTTTAACCGGTTTATTATTTTACTTATTTTTATTTTGTTGTTAGTTTAAGGATTTAATTGATAACCGGTTCCGGCATGAATCGTTTACACGAAAACTGTTTAACCCGGTTCCGAACCGAACTAGAACCGTTAGAATACGGTTCGGTTATGTTTCTTACAATTAGTATTAAACGGTCCCGGTTTGTTCGGTTATAAACCGTTGCACAACCATACTAATTTGGACAACTAGTTTTTCTTTTTATTCTTTTGTTTTGTTTTTCAATTTTAGCAAATAAGGCCTAAACCGTGAAATCGAACCGAACCAAACCAAACAATAATAATGGTTTGGTTTCATTCGGTTTAAGAATACAACGATTCGGTTTCGGTTTTCAATTACCAAAAACCGTGACTAACGGTTTGGTTCACGGTTTGACCAAAAAAACCGATTAAATCAGACTATGGACACCCTTATTTCTGGCTAAGAAACCTAATATGGGCCTTACTAAATTAACGGAGGGGGTCCCCTTTTATTTCGTTTCACACCATTGTTTTAAAATGTTTCGTATTAATCATTAAAACACTTATTACATAGGACATAAAAGATTTGAAACCCTAAAACAAAAAGAATCTAAAACAACGAAATATTCGCCAACGTTAGCTATTGCTCATGTTACATGTAATGATGATGATCTTCAGTTATTTGTTCCGTCCATGTAAAATCGGACATATGAAGATCAGAATCATAACCATAACGAACATCTTTGAATCCATATAAAGATCCATCTTGTTTCATTTGGAAGTTTTGAGTGTTTTTGCAGATTGACTACCTTTCTTTCTTGAGAAAATCCCACCAAGTGAAGGAATTATGGTTTTTCTTAAGGCTATCTTCTTGTGTGAAGATGGGCTTGTTTCTTGCATTTTGGGAGCTTCAACCATCAATTTGGTTAAAGAAGTAGGGCTAGCAAACTTTACCGATCTCTTCTTTTCAAACACCGCGTAATCATCATCACTTTCTTCCTTTTCCGGATGATTTACTTCGACTTTTAGTGGATTTTCGATGAATTTGATCTCTTTTATCTCTTTATCAACTGGAGATGATTGTTTTGGATAATAGGGTTGTTCTTGTTTCGACTTGAGTTGTTTTAGCTCGGACTTAGTTTCTTCAAGTTCTTGTTTGAGCGAGGCGAGGTAGTAAGCCATGCATGTTTCCTCCTCCTTTGCTTTCTCTAGGGTTTGTTTTGTCTCTTCGAGCTCTGCGGCTATTGCTCCGACTTTTGTTCGGTATTCGCGGTTGTTTTCTCCTTCAATGACCCTGGTCTATCAAGATATATAATTTGTATCAAATGATCATATATTAAGATGCATATAATACCAAATTTGAGTAATTATTCAAAGCTTTTCTTTGTATTAATTGTTGTACCATAAACTTGAGATGTAATGCTTTATTACGGCTGCCAAGCAAGTCGTGTTTGTGGGTTTACGAGTCGAATTCAACACGGAACAAACAATTTTATAAACAGAACACAACATGAACCTAAAAATTATGTACACATATGAACCCAAACACAACACGAGTATTCATGGGTTGATACAACATGACCAATTTTCATATCTATACATGAGTGACGAGTCTCTAAATTTTGACATAAAAATACCTAAATAGCTTAATTTACAAAATAAAACACATTTTAGAAAATATTCATAAAATCTAAATGGGTTAAACATGTTAACATCACGCGACCCGTCATGTTGACATGAACACAATCCTCTTAACTAAATATGTTCGTGGAACTCGAACCTTTTTTAGACAAAACCAAAGCCAACAAATTTCATGTTAAATTCGTGTTGTGTAAGAAATTGACACCCTTTGTTTACAGATGATACTTTAAGGTATGGCCATGCATTTGCACGTACACGACAAGCACATGTACAAAACTTGGATGTATTGAGGTACAAATCGTCAAGGATACTGGAATCAGGAAATTAGTAAACCTGTTTGAGCTTCTGGCCGGCATAGACCTCTTCTGCCAAAACTTTCTCTCCGAACAACATAACGGCCTCTTTAACCGACTTGAAAGGCCGGCGCATATCGATCTCCACCCGCCCTCTCACCACCAATCCTTCCTCCATCTCCATCGATCTTTTTCAAAAGCTTTAAATTTAAAACCACGTGCATGCAGTGAAAGGTGTAATGGAGTTGTGGAAGATTATAATGGAGAGAGAGTTGAATAAAAAGAGGGTATTATCTTTGCGTCCACTTCACTATAGGATTTTCTGTTAATGGAGGGTGATGTTTTTAGTTAGGTGGTTGCACCGTCTTTTTCCGTTTCAATCCTTAATTTATACCACCATCCCCTACGTACCATACCATCAAATCCCAAACAAATACCATACTAGTGGAGAACAATATTATATATATATAGTTTGGGTTATGATAATAAATGATTTTTATTTTAAAAGTGTAGAACTCAACAGAGAGATGTCACGTGTCTAGTGAAACCAATTCAAAAATGCAGATGACACCATGTTAAAAAGAATCGAATGACACGCCATATGCCCATATGTATCTTCTATAACACCATATATATATATTATATATATATATATATATAGTAAGGTTCATGCGAGAACCACCTTTATTGTGAGAACCGCGAGAACCACCTTTATTGCAAAATAAAATCTAAAAAAATAAAAAAAACACTAAAAAATATGTTTATTTTTTTTAATATTTTTTAACGTTATATTTTGTTACCAAAAAAATTTCGAGTAACAGTATCCATGCACATGTGCATATGTATCATAACTTCGACAAATTCAGTACTACGTTATCACTAGTAGACAATTGCACTTTAATTTACAATACCATCCATAATACACTCAATTTTACATTAAATGCACATGTGCATCATTATGTATAACAATTATATACCATGTTTTGTACAAAAAGTTTGTGATTAGTAGACTCATATATATGTTTTTTTGTTAGTTATATCTAGTGGTTGATGGGTTCATTATATTTGTCACTTTATGATGTAATTTGTTGATTGAATGGTATAAACGGTGTTGATATACATGTAATAAAGTGAAAATATTGGTATTGGTATTGTATTAATAATGGTAGGAGGTAATGGTGTTGTATTATAGATGGTAGAAGGTAATGGAAGTATATTATGGATGGTATGATAGATGAAAGAGAAATTGTATTCAAAGTAGTGTACCAAAACACCTTATTTCATGTCGATACATATAGATGCATATGTGCATTTCTTATATTGGTAACGTAAAAAGTAGTATATTACACATGATAGTGTAAATGAAAGTACAATTGTCTAATGTTTGTGATGTATTACGGAATTTGTCAAAGAAATGATGAAAATACACATGTGCATGGATAGTTGGTACTAAAAAAAAGATTTTTTTTTGTATTTTTTTATTATTGAGTAAATATAGCGACTTTTTCAAAAAAAATTAAAAAAAAACAAAAAAAAATTTGGTATTTTTTTTCATTTTTTAGGTATTACTGTTTGTGTTCACACTAGTTCTCGCGGTTCTCGCAATAAAGGGTGGTTCCTAACGGATCCTTGTCATATATATATATATATATATTATATATATATATATATATATTATATAGGGTTAGGATCATGCGAGAACACTAATTGTGAAACATTCTAAACCACACATTTTCTCTAAGCTTTTCGTAATATACACATACGTATAGTTTAAAATTGACTATTTACATATGTGTATAATTCAATATACATATATGTATATAGTGAATTTTAAACTATACGTATGTGTATATTACGGAAAGCTTAGAGAAATGTGTGGTCCAGAATGCTTCTCAAATTTCTTAAATAAGGTGGACTTCTCTTAGGATCCCAACCATTCATATATATATATATATATATATATAGTGGATGGATCATGAGAAAAACTAGTTTAAATTAGAAAACCAAAAAACTAACTAAAAAAGCCAAAATAACATATCAATTTTTTTTAAAATTCGTTATATATATTATATAAAAAAAACTTTTTAAAAAAAAATTAAAAAAAACATATAATGCACATGTGCAATATATACATATAATGCAGATGTATAGTACACATATAGTGCACATGTGCAGTACAAGTTTTTTTATACATAATATGCGAACGATTTTTTATTAAAAATAATTGTAAAAAAAAGTTTTGTATGTTTTTTATGTTTTTTTTTTGCCTTTTTAGTTAGTTTTCTAGTTTTCTCATGATCCTCTCCCTATATATATATATATAATTATATATTAGGATTCGGTTCAAGAGAGAACCAATCTCAGTTGCGAGAACCATGAGAACTACTATCATCCAATAGCATATTTACACATCACCCATAACCAAAATAAATCAAAAGGTATTTTAGTCTTTTACTTCTCATGTCACATCTTTTCTCTCTCTTTTATTTAAAACCAACATGTTACATATTTTCTCTCTCTTCTATTTAAATTTCAAAATGAGACATCTATTAAGTCGTGATTTTTGGGGACGAGTTCGTTTGGTAAGATTCTCAAATTTTGTAAAGCCGAAATCGAGGTGTCGCGGGCGTAAAAGGATGTTTGGCGCAAAAGTATTTGTAAAAAAGTTTTTGAAAAAAATTGTAAAAAAGTTTTTGTAAAAAAGTTTTTTTTTAAAATAAAATATTTTTGTTTGGCATAAATATTTTTTTGTAAAAAAGTTTAAACCCGTAAAAAAATTGTTTTTTGTAAAAAAAATTGTTTAAAGTTTAAAAGCACGCGTAAAAAAAGTTTAAACCCACGCCTAAAAGAAGTTTAAAACCGCGTGTAAAAATTTAAGCGATAAAAAACTTTATACGGTGTTAAAAATTTAAAACCGCGCGTAAAAAAAGTTTTAAACCATCGCGTAAAAAAGTTTAAAACCGGCGCGTAAAAAAAGTTTGAACCCGCGCGTAAGAAAAGTTTAAAACGCGTGTAAAAAAATTTGAAACTACGCGTAAAAAAAATTTAAAACCGGTGCGCAAATAAAATTTTAAACCGGCACATTAAAAAGTTTAAAACCGCGCGTAAAAAAGTTTTAAACCGGAGCATAAAAAAAGTTCTAAACCGGCGCGTAAAAAGAGTTTAAAACCGCGCGTAAAAAAGTTTAAAACCGGCGCGTAAAAAAATTAAAACCGCGTGTAAAAAATTTTTAAAATTCGCGCGTAAAAAAGTTTAAAATCGGGCGTAAAAAAAGTTTGAACTCGCGCGTAAAAAAGTCTAAATACAAGCGTAAAAATGTTTAATATGGCGAGCAAAAAAAGATTGAACCCTACGTAAAAACTTAGTGCATGATTTAAAAATAAAATTAATTAAATTATATTAATTAAATCACAAACATTAATTAAAGCACAATGATTACAACTTAATTATCAATCACTAAAGAGCTTAGTAAAAATCTCAATTTACCCTTATCCCACTAAAAACAAAACTCATTAATTAAAACACAATAATTAAACTAATTTAATCTTATCAATTAAAACACTTTTGAGAACGGCTTATATTGGTTCTACGTTCTCACAATCAAGGTGGTTCTCATTTTACCCATCTCATATATATATTATATATATATATATATATAGGGGATGGGCAAAATGAGAACCACCTCCAGTTGCGAGAACCGTGAGAACCATTTCTAACCATTGGATCTTATATGGATGAGATTAAAAGTAATTAAAAACAATATTAAATCCTTTTGTTTTATTATGTTTTTTATATTTTAATAGCAAAGGGTAGTTTGGTTAATTTGTTTTTTTATCTTATTGTATTTATTGTTTTTTAGTACTTTTTTTGTTTTATTATATTTATTGTTTTTATTAAAATCAGATTTTTTTATTAAAAAACATTTTGAAATCGGTTTTTTTTAACAAAAAACGATGTTTTTCAAAAATTTTTTTACAAAAAAAATTTTTTACGAGCCGTTATTTTTACGTTCAGTTTTTTTTACGCGCCCGTTTTTACGCCCGTTTACGATTTTTTTACGCGCCGTTTTTACGTCCCGTTTTTTCGCGCCGTTTTTAGCACCATTTTTTATGCCCCGTTTTTTACGACTCGTTTTTTTGCGCCGTTTTTTTACGCCCCGTTTTTTACGCGATGGTTTAAACTTTTTTACATGCCGGTATGTAAATTTTTTTACGCGCGATTTTAAACTTTTTTTACGCGCCGGTTCAAAAAACTTTTTTTTACGCGCGGTTTACACTTTTTTATGCGCCGATTATAAACTTTTTTTAGACCCGGTTTAAAACTTTTTTTACGTGCGATTTAAACTTTTTTTACACGCCGATATAGACACTTTTTTACGCGTGGTTTTAAACTTTTTTACGAGCCGGTTTACACATTTACCTTTTTTTACGCGCCGGTTTAAAACTTTTTTTACGCGCGGTTTAAAACTTTTTTTACGCGCCGGTTTAAAACTTTTTTTACGCGCGGGTTTAAACTTTTTTTACACGCCGGTATAGAAACATTTTTCCGCGCCGATTTAAATTTTTTTACGAGTGGTTTTAAATTTTTTTTACCGCCGGTATAAAACTTTTTTTACGCGCGGTTTTACGCGTGCATTTTAAACTTTATTTACGCGCGGTTTTACGCGTGCATTTTAATCTTTATTTACGCAGGTTATAAACTTTTTTTACGCACCGGTTTTAAAACTTTTTTACGCCGTTTTTACGTGTGCATTTTACGCGTGCATTTTAAACTTTTTTTACGCCGGTTTTACGTCTCGTTTTTACGCCCGTTTTTTTCGCCTCGTTTTTAAACTTTTTTTTACAAAAAGTTTTTTATAATTTTTTTTACAAAATAATAAAAAGAGGTGAGAGAAATTGAAGAGAGAGAAATTGAAAATAATTTAAAAGTAACTTTAATGAGGAGAGAGATGATTTGTTGGTTTTGATTAAATGACTATAATACTCATTCGGTTGTTCATTATCTTATTGGTGGAGAGTGGTTCTCGCGGTTCTCGCAACTCGGCTTGGTTCTCTCTTAACCGATCCCTATATATATATATATGTACACACGCGCGGATGACACAATGTATTTTGATAGATCAAATGTAGCAAGATTTGGACGAGCCCCACTCAAATTTTTTATTGTCATTTTCTTGTGATTACGACTCTTCTCCTATCCCCACTTGATTACTTTAGTCTTTTCCAATAAACCCATCAATGTTTGGTCTCAATTTAGGTGAATTTTCTCTTTGAACTAACACAATTGACATCAAGGCTATTTAATATATATGATGATCTTGTGTTCTTTTGTGTTAGTTACATATCTAATTCATATACTAATATCAACTATCTTATATTTTGTTTTAACATTATTAAGTTATACCTTGTATAAATGATCAGTAAAGTGGTAAGCATAACGTTTATCACCAATTTTTTTTAATTTTTATTTCCATGCCGTCTTGTCGTTATAGAATTTATAATTGTCAACCCACAAAGAAAACTTAATGAAAGGATGCACTACAGTTTATAATCGTCAACCCACAAAGAAAACTTAATTAAAGGGATACACTTAATATGATAGTGCGATTTTAACTAGATAATTAATAAATGTTTCATTTATGGTATACCATACATAATATAAAAATACGTACGGTGATGTTTTTGTTTTCAAGAAACATAACGAAAATGAACAAAACGTGATAACATAGAGTAATATTCTTTTTTGGTTATCCATTTTTGTTTTCATTCGTAACAACCAAGTCTTTTGGTACCTTTGTACATGGACATCATATTTGGGTAGCTAAAAGAATGTGTAAAAAACGAAATATCTGAAAAAAAGACCAACATGTAATGATTATATATGATGTAACACACACCCAGACGACTTATATTGAGAACTCATCTATTTTCTGAGATAAGCGAAACTTGTTAAAAACCATTTAAATTCAAATAATAATTACATTTATCATTATTATTAGATTACAATTACAATATAACAAATAAATTTACACGTTTAAATTTACAAACATTTGTAAATAAACGAAAGTTTACATATGAGAAAACTACCATTTACGCATATGTAAAGTAATTACTTACAAATGTGTAAAAGGCTTATTAAGAGTATTTTTGAAAGAAACGATGAATTATTTGGAAAGTAAATTCTTTTTTGTGTTGTATTTTAATAGTGATAATGATAATAAACATAGTAGCATAAAAATGAATTTTATTGGTTTTTCATTAGTTCTTACGGATCTAACAAACAGCGCAAAAATCGCAAGCCCAATTATTACTAAAATTTGAACTGAAAAAATAATTTTGTAAAGCTTAAATAATTACTCTCTCTATTTAATTATTTTTTTCTTTTTGTCCTATCTCTTTCTCATCATAAGTTTTAAACACCGTGAGCTCTAATCTTTGTTCGAATCTGCAAAACTAGCAACACCGTGAGCTCGTTACGAGAAGAGGAGGTAGGGAGAATTTCTCTGTAACAATCTCCAACCTGAAATAAGTATTGTTCTTTCTAAAGAGAGAATGTATAAGTTTAGAGTGAGAATAGAGTGAATGGAATGGTTTCACCTTTGGAGAATTGTGGTATTTATAGCCGAAAGGTAGGAGGAGATTGGAGAAGGATTTGACGAGACGTCGTTGTCAAGGAATATCTATTTGGTCCCCTCTCTCGTGATAGTTAGTGTCCGTATAGGTGAGAGTACATACTGGGGCCCTGATTGGCCACACATCGTTTTCTAGGTGACTTGTTGTCTCGTTTATTTTCAGCCGTTAGTAGAGGTTTAAGGATAAGTGGATTGGCATCCTGTGATTGGCCACACGTCGTTTTCGGTTGTACCTCTTGTCCCATGCACAATGGCATTTAGTGGAGTTCACCTAGTACGATGTCTGGCCAACGGTGATTGGTTGCAAGTCACTTTCACCTTGTGTTATTTGTCTCCTCCGTGCTGAAATAGTGCCATACGGCGGGAGTCACCCGCAGGTGGTTTATTACGATCAGTTGGCTGTTTTTTGGTTTAGACGAGTTTAGTCATGGGCCCGCTATGGTTTAATCTGGGCCTGCGGGGGTCCAAGACCATATCTTTTCAAGTGCTTGCGAATGAGCAGGTGAAATTCTAAACTAGTTGATTTTTTTCCTATAGATGGTGCTTTGCGGGTAATGACTCGCTTGTGGTACACAGTTGTGTAATTCTTTGATTGAGGGTTGGCCATTGGGCGGGTTGAGATCCGCCTCTGAGGGGCGCTTGTGTTTTACCATCCTTATTTGTGAATGCCCTTTCGCAAGCGGGCATCTAAAAATTGAAAATAGTTTCCCCTAGGATAAGGGTTGGTGGGGGCTGATGTGATGTCTGACACTGTCACAACGTATGATGTATGGCACATCAGACATCTTTTTTGCTTTTTGGAGGCGCGTGACGGCGACGCGCCCACTTGCTTTGTCGTTCTAGTTTTCCCGTCTGACATAGTGTTTCCTTATTCGTCCTCCTACACACGTCGGTCTGCACATTTCCCATCGCATTAAAAAACTGCGACGGGTATAAATAAGGGAGGTCTCATTAGTTTTCCTCACCGTTTCGAATTTCTTTCCATCTTTTTCTCTCGATAAAACTTGAAGATCTTCGAACTTTTCTTGATCATTTTTCCATAAATCATGTGTTCTTCTTCGCAAGTCCAACCAGAGGGTAAGAATGGTGGTCGCAAGGGGCCGGCCCTCACCACTGAACAAATGAAGATAAAACAAAAGTATGATGAATTTTAAACCCTCTGCGAAGAGATGGGATTTCTGCATGAGTGGGAGGTGGTTTACTTAGGCGAAGGGAGTACAATTGCTAAACTTCCGCCGAGCATAATCGCCCTATACTCGGAGTATTTTTATGTCGGGAACTTCCGGGTTCCTATTTCTGAGTTCATCTCTAATTTACTGACGATGTATGAAATTTATATTTTTCAGTTAAGCGCGTTAGGGATGGTGCGGACGACACACTTTGAATTTTTTCCAAGTCCTACGGTATAACCCCTACATGGGACATGTTCAACGTGTTTTACAGGATGACCTCTGCCACTAGCTGGTACTCGTTTTCCCAACATACGAAAGCAAAGGTGATAGGGTTGAATCCGCCGCGTAGTCTGCATGATTGGAGGCAAAAAAAATTATATTCGTGAGGAGTGATCTCCACTAAGATGACCTTATGAAAGACTGGAACGAAGATTCCGGAGTTCCCGGTGATCCCGTACAAGGAGGCGCAGTGGTATCTCACGCTAATCGGCCGACTGTCTCCTATGAGGCAGATCATAGAGTCCGCTCTTGTGGCGGCGGGGATGAGCCGGGTTTGGAATAGGGAGGGCAAAGCGTCAATCTATGCGGCTAACGACGTTGGTATGTCGTTGTTCCTATGCTTTTATTTTATGTTTGTTTGTTTTCGTAATGCTAAAACACATATCCTTTGCAGCGGATAATGTTTATTTCACCTTCATTGATAGCGAGCCCGAGAAGAAGGAGGCGCCATGGTTAGAGTAGACAAAAGACTAGTTTTTGTTCCCACAGCTCAAAGACCTGGTGAAGCGGTCTGCCATTACCTTAGGTGCGGCCCCAGTTATAACAGTTTTGAAACCCTTTACCGCGATGACCTCTGCGGGTGATGAGATTATGATTCTCTTGACTGAGGAATTAATAGCTTAATTTGGTGAGCTTTTAAATCTGCCCCACATTGTTAACTATGCAGGTAGGACCTCAGGATCCACGGCTAGGTGGACTGGCTCTGGTGGGAGGTCCCAGGTTCAAGTGGGCATGGTAGTTGAAGCGGCGGTGAAAGGAGAAAAACTGTCAGTTTCGATGGTCGAACGGGTTCCGGCGATAGGTTACAGGCCTCTTGACCGGAGGGCATTAGTGGTGATGCGGGCGGTGCAGATGCCCATGCTGAGGCCAGCGCTACTTGAGGTGGTGGTAGTGAGGAGAAGAAGACTGATACGGGTTCTTGTGTTTTGAAGATAAGACAAACATGCGAGGGTTATGTTGAAGTGTACGAAGATTCTCTTGGTAGCAGAACTGGTGGTGTAGCCTCTGGCGGGGGTGGTATCTTTAGCTATCCAACTGGGCCCGCGTGTGTCAGGTTCAATAGGCAGAGATGCAAAAGGCCCGCGAGTGGAAGGTAATCTGATCTTCACAACCTCTAATCCTTGTTAGAATCTGCAAAATAGCAACACCATAAGCTCGTTAAAGAATGAGGGGTGAAGGGTTCTTCTTGTAAGCACCATCTGGTGTGAGAATAAGTATTGTTATTTCTAGAGAGAAAATATATTTTTAGAGTGAGAGTAGAGTGAATGAAATGGTTGCAATATGGAGAAGTGTGCTATTTATAGCCGAAGGGTTGGAGGAGGTTGGAGAAAAATTGGACAATACGTTGTTGTCAAGGAATATCCATATGTCCCTTCTATCGTGACAGATAGTTACTGCAGAGGAGGGAGTACATTTGGGGTCCTAGTTGGCCATGTGTCGCTTTCTGGATGTATTTGTTGTCTTGTATGTTCTCAGCCGTTAGTGGAGGTTTAAGGATAGATAGACTAGCGTCTTGTAATTGGCCACATGTCGTTTTCGTTTGTACCTCTTGTCCTTGCATGATGGCGTTTATTAGAAATCACTTGGTACAGTGCACAACAGATGGTGATTGGCTGCAAGTCACTTTCACCTTGTGCTATCTGTCTCCTCCGTGCTGGAATGGTGCCACGCGGCAGGAGTCGTTTGCGGCTGGTTTACTACAACCAGATGGATTTTTTTAGTTTAGATGAGTTTAGTCATGGTCCCGCAAGGGGTTCAAGACCATGTCTCTTCAGAATTATAAACAAATACAATACATAACTACACACAAATGGATGTTCCAAACTGGTTCCGCTAATTTTAGATATACAAATGGACTGTTCATTGCAAATGCTATATTATTATAAAGGAAGTGTGGAAACTTTGAACTATGTTACCATTCAAGATTTTTGCATTCAACAACCTTACCAAAAGGATTTTTACCAACTTTTTTCAAAAGAGACCGAACGGGTGTTCTTAAAAATTGTAAAGGAAGTGTGGAAACTTTGAACTATGTTACCACACATTCTACTTTCATTTTTTTTATTTACTTCAGATGATTGTTTAGTTTGTATTTATTATGAGTTGATTATTTCAGATGATTGTTTAGTTTGTATTTATTATGAGTTGATTATATAAAAGTAAAATAAATTAAGAATTCACGAGTTGGTTAAAAAGGTATAAAATATAAAGAAAACCTTTTGAATTTGACACGAAAAGATTGCCACACCTACATTAAGGGATCGGTAGTCATATAGCGGAGTCATATATGGATCGGTGAATATGCGAAAGAAAATTGAAGAAAACCTTTTGAATTTAAGATTTTTTTACTTCAGAATAACAACATGCGTAGTGGTAATGGTGAATATAATGGCCCATCCTTGAGCGGTTTTCCTCATGTGACAGTACAGTCAGCAAGGGGCATTATTGGACGTTTTTTCTAAAATTGGTGTAGTTGGGATGTGGGTATTATGTTAAAAGGGTGTAAATAATTAAATAAAATTAAGAGTTAATTACTATTTTTGTCCATGTGGTTTGTCAAAAATCACTATTTCAGTCCATTAGTTTAAAAATTGCGATTTCAGTCACTGTGGTTTCACTTTCGTAATCATTTTAGTCCCTGTGGTTTCACTTTCATAACCACTTCAATCCATTTATTCTGTAAGTACAGGGACTAAAATGGTTGCGAGGTGGACTGAAATGGTTACGAAAGTGAAACCACACGAACTGAAATCGCAATTTTTAAATTAATGGACTGAAATAGTGATTTTTGACAAACCACATGAACGAAAACAGTAATTAACTCTAAATTAAAAAAACTAACCAAAAAATGTCTAATCAAAAGAAGGATACCTGTGATTGGTGGATTTCCAATTGTTCCGGCGTGGTTTCAAACACGCCAAAACAAAAAAAGTGACGAAAAACGCCCATAGGGGCGGGTGCTAGGCGTTATTAATTGTGGTTGGTGAAAAAGAACGCAATATATTCGACCACTAAGGAAATCATGGTTATCACATTAATTTCCTATGTGTAGTTTTATGACAAATTTCTAGAACTTTCTCATAAAAGAATCTTCATATATTGGTTCAGGGGCGGAACCATAGGCTAACGAGCCGTAGCACGGGCTACGGCTCAACCCGGTATTCGTCGTGTTTTTTTTCCGGTTTTGTACAAAGGATACACCAAAAAAAATACGAGGATACCCTTAAACAAAAAATATGATACTTGATATTACTAAAGTCTCATTTTTTTGTAAGCCCAAACATATTACAACCCAAAAACTTATAGAATAATTAAGCCTGAACAATAAAATAAACCCAAATTAACAATCATGGAATTGAAAGGAGATCCTAAACATAATCGATAAAGTTAGCCCAAGACCCAAAACAATATTACAATAGTGATCTTGTTCATCTTATGGTGGAAACCGGAACACATAGTTCTTGTCCTTTGGTTTATCAGGTAGTGAAGCTAACTTTGATTTTACCAGTTACAACCGCAACCGTTGAAAGATGTTTTTCTAAATTGAATGAGCCCGGACTATTTGAACAATGCTATGGTTTGTGAGGTCGAAAAAGAAACTTTTGATGAGTAAAAGACGACGATGTGATGGAACGATTTCAAGCTATGAAAAAAAGAAGTGATCTATTAGATATTTGTTTTACTTTATTTATTATCGTTTTTTTATTATTGTATGATTGCACGGTAAAAAAAAATTCAGGATACCCCTAAATTAATAGGCTAGTTCCGCCACTGTATTGGTTTATATAATTTTTTTTTTCCATTCAAGAGTACTTCTTGTTTTCTAATACGTGACAGATATCAATTCTGCGTTACATCCAATCAAGAACAAATAAAACAAAATTTTGAACTTTCAATCAAGTTTCAAAGTTCATTAACTAATCAAGCAAGCTTCACTTTCAAATGTTCAAATCAAAACCTTAGATAAACAGACACAATAAGAATTCAACTTCAAAACCTTAGACAAAACAAAAACTAAACAATAATTGGTGTCACAAGAAAGACAACCATAGCAATCAACATCTTATTACATGATTCTTCTTTTCGCAAACCTCAAACGCTTCCCTTTGATGACGACGACGACAACAACTCTCCTTCGGTTTCCTCATCACTGTCATACACAAATCTTGTGTGTTTCCCACTGAACTCAGAACTTTTGTTGACACTAATCTTGCTCATCTCTTCACACAACTCATCCACCACCTCATTGTCTTTATGCTCCTCCTCACTTGTGCTCACATTTACCTGAACCGACCATCCCGATGAATTCGAATCTTCGCATTTCAGCACAGAGTTACACTCAGATGATTCAGATTCATCCCTGAACAATGACCTTGTTATCTCATCCTTTTCACCCTTATCTTTTTTATTTGATTCACCAATAACCTCATTAAGCAACTACATTAAAAAAACAACCAAATTAAAAAAAACAAACAAATAAATTAATCCTAATCAATATAAGTTAGGATATAAAGAAACAAATACCTGAGTAAAACTGAAGTTTTCAGCAACAGGAGAGACAGTGAATGATTCCAAACCATTGTTATTACTAAAGTTATAAACTTGAGGGGTATTAGCAGGTGTTGGTGCAAGAACAGCCATTGGAGAGTTCAAAAACCTTTTATAAATCAAAGGGTTGGGTTCAAAACAAATCTTTGAAATCACACCCTCTTCTTCCACTTTCTGCAGCAGGGTTTTCACTTGACCCCTCAACAAAGTCTCTCCGGATCCCGGAGTTGTGGCGTTTTTCGATTCGCTGTTGGGAATCATCATCCTCTTCTTGGAACATCTTGATGATGGAGTCTTTAAACTCCCCATCGTAAGCCCGACGATAGGTGAACCGTTGGTTATATCGATCAATGCGGAATTCTCTCTTTCTTGGTTTTTTGATTTCAAGAAATTCTTGTTAGCAGATTCTTGATTCTCCAGTCCTAAAAAAACACAACTTTTAATATTTAAAAACAGAACCCAGATGATAGATTTTTCAACCATTAAATTATACGATATAAAACCGTGGATTCTTCCCTTCAAAAACACAAATTTTAACATCAAAATACAAAAACCAGATGATAAATATCTCAATAAATAAGTTATGATATAAAAAAACCTTGATTCACTACTCCTTAAAAACAAAACTTTTAGCATGATGAAACAATACCCAGATGATAAATTCTCAAAAATTAAATTATAAATAGAAAAACCCTCTACAATCACAATTTTTAGGATAAAAAACAAAACTCAGATGATAAATTTCTCAAAAAAAAAAACTCTTGCTTCTCCGATCATATAAATACAATTTTTAAGATCAGGAAACAAAACCCAGATGATAAATTACTCAAAAAATAAATTATGATGGATCAGAAGACTCACTTGATGATCTTGTGATTCTTCTTGATGAAAGTGGAGTCTCCATTGTAACCCTTAATGTTTGTTTCAAGTCGATCAAGAACTTATCACCGGAAACTTGAAAGGTCACCGGGGAATTGATTTACAGAAAAAGGGATTAGAGTGGGGAAAGAGACAGATGGTTAGGGTTTTTAAGAGCGTTTTAGGGTGGGAGAAAAAGGGAAAATATGACCGTTGGGAAGAGGGAAGCGCGTGACTATTGGGTTATTTCGAAACTAGCCGTTGAGAGTGGGTTTTTTTCCGTTGTATTAGATTGGGATAAGACAATGGCCTTTTAAACTGCAAGCCCAAATAAATTGATACCATGATAACTTAAAAGTCATGGTTATTGTTTTAGCTAGGGGTTTGGCTTTTTTTAACCGATAGCTCAAAAATCGATCCGAATAAAACTAACACCAACTCGATTATGGTGTTACCCAGATTAACTCAAACCCGAACAAGATAAAGCCGGCAACATGAAATTAACATCCGTTTTGGTAATTGGGTTGAAAATGTTAATTAGGTTAACCTGATTAACTGAATTTACATAAAAATGTCATTTGAAAAGCTTTTATTATACGTTCTTCATAAACTGCAAAGCTGATTGGTTTAGGGTGAACCTGTATCACCCTATGTGACTCCACCACTGCGTACAAACGTTTACAGATAGTGTTAACTAGTTACGATGAAAGCCACTCGATTCGATATTCGATTTATATTTTACAATTTAAGCACAAAATTTATAGTAACTCATAGGTATATTGAGGTCCAGGAACACATTTATTTAGGTCCGGCTACGTTTGAAACAATTTTACGTAACCGTAAAAATGGTACATACATAATACATTTATACATAGTGTTTGACTATAAACAATACATGCATTTTTATACATATTGAGAGAGGAAACATTACTAAGTTATATATATTTTTGAAAGGCATTTATGCAGCTATATGCCGATGGTCCTAGGTTCAAGTGGTTGGCGGTCTGGATTTCTCTTGAGAGATTCAGGTTCGAACCCTACTGGACACAACAAGATGAGGCCAGGGGTTTTACACAAGCCGTGGTTGCGTGGTTTTCTCCTGGAGCGGGTCGCGGTGATAATTAAATGCCTATGATATCCATTCTTAGTTGTGTTCTATCCACGGGTGGATTGAGGGCCAAGATGTACCAAGCCTAAAATGGAGGGTCTCCTGGTTTCGAACACGGGTCTCTCGTGTAGCACTGAAGTTGGTGCGAAAACCCCACCAATTGGTTTACTAGTCGTTAAAAAAATAAAATTATGCAACTATATAACTAGCCATTTTACAATTAAAACAATACATGTGTTTTTTTAGTTTTAACATTTAATTTGTTGGTCTCGATTAACCCATTATTTAACTCTCGTCTGTTTTAATGTATAACAACAGGTCTTAGTAATATGGTTGCTCTCTTTTGTGACATTACCTTATCATTCAATTTATTATTGTAGGTTGCGTTCAAACGATAGTTTTGTAACAAGTGTAAACTTCTAATTGCTTTTACTAAAAAAAAGTATTATAAATCTTTTTTAAAAGATATTTATATGTTGGATTGTTGGGAGATGAAAAATTAGTGCCTATATTACTCGATAAATGTGTCTTCTTTTATTTTTTTATAGGGAAAATACCAAGTTTCAAAAGTGTTCTAATTAGGTCACTCGTATCGTTTTTGTCCCAATTAGATAATTTAACATTCAAATCGAGTCATGTCCTTTTTTCCATGTGTCAAGAGAAAAATGGAGCATAAGATGCTAGGGTCGGATTATATTAATATATGAAATTTTATTTATTAAAAAAAACATTTTAATTACATTAAAAATTAAAAAAACAAGTTAAAATCCACGTAATCACTGGACGTTAGCATCAAATGAAAGGGAAAAAATAAACAAAAATTCACATCACCATGGTTACCTATGAAATGGATGAAAAACCCCTTAATTTAAAAAAAAATGAATGTTGAGTGACCTGATTGGAACACTTTTGAAACTTGAGTGACCTAATTAGAACAATTTTAAAACTTTGTTACTATTCTACAAAGTTACCGTTTTTTTTATATTAACTAAATGTCCTTTAGCAAGATGTGGGCTTATTTGAATTTGATAGTCAATTAAAAGTAAGGGTCTGTTTGGTATGGGGAATGGAATGAGCGAGAGAATGAAATGGACGAGGTAATGGAATGGATGAGGTTAGAATTGATCATTACCCATTCCATGTCTTCTTTGGTTACCATGTGAGAATGGAATGAACCATTACTTTTTGTTGTTTGGTATGCGTGAAAAGACGAATAAATAAAATCGGATGGAGGTGACGGAGGTGGGTAGCGGCGGTGGCGGGTGGTGGCGGTGGCGGGTGGGGTGGGTGGTGGCGGTGGGTGGTGGCGGTGGGTGGTGCGGGTGGCGATGGGTGGCGGTGGGTGGTGGGCGGTGGCGGGCGGCGGTGGGTGGAGGCAGGTGACGGTTGCGTTGGGTGGTGGCGGGTGGCGGCGGTGACGGGTGACGGCGGAGGCGGGTGGCGGCGGCGGATGGTAGTGGATGACGGTGGTGGTGGGTGATGACAACGGTAGTGGGTTGTTGTGTTGTTAATGAAGGGTGAAGAGGGAATTAAATGAAAAAAACAGGGGGGGATGGAATGATTTTAAGGGAATGGAATGCATTTTGAAATGAGCGATTCCATTCCATTGACCAACCAAACACTCTTTTATGCATTCCCTCTATTCCATTCCCCCTCTCATTCCTACATATCAAACGCTACCTTAGTCTTTAACTTATTATGAATTTTATAGTCAAACAAAGGTATTAGCTTTTAACTTTAATTTCTTTTTGGAAGCATATTAGCTATGACTATGCTTGCAAACAATTCGATTGGGTAGGTTAAGTTTTAAATATCATCAAAACTCGTAATTTCGGTTTGAAAGTGTTCATATTGTTAAACCGGATTTGACATAGTGGTTCGCCTAGTGTGCTAGAAAAGTGAAATTTATTTTTGTTGTGATACTTTGAATAAAGAATCTTGCCATTTATGCTAAAAGTAAGGGTTTGTGTCTAGTCAAAACCGGATCAAACTGAAACTTAGAGATGGTAACGAGACAAGTATCAGTAAACTCAATGTCTCAATACCTGATGGAGTTGGATATTGGGCACACTTGCGGGCATTGAGCATACCTACGGGCATCAAGCCTGTTAGTTTATAAAAATTACTCATCAGGATTTCTAGGTATATTTTTTCTTGCCATTTTGGTTGTTGGGTATGTTTGGCATTGAGCTTTTAATAGCTTTAAGTTTTTAAGAAAAAACTCATACTCAATAAAAAGTCTTGTTTGGTTGAAGGAGCTTGAAGCTTTTGGTTGAACGCTCCTATTAGTAGCGTTTAGAATGAGCTACAAGATTTTAGGGAAAAATGAATATTTTAACTTCTAAAGATAATAAACTTTTTAAGGCATCAACTTTTTAATATCCATTTTGGTCATTTTATACATTGTATTAAAAGTTTCAACTACTCTCCCAAACACCTAAATATATCTAAAAAGCTACAGCTACCAACCTGCAGCCACCAGCTTTCAGCCATAGCTAATTTTGCCAAACATACCCGTTTTATATTTGTTATATTTCTAACTCAATGCATACTTATCAGCTTCACCATAAAATATTTGAACTTTCTATTATGCGCCAGTTTTCTAATAACATAAATTACAAAAGAAAAGATAATCATATAACGAAAAAGTTACTAGTCTATGGTCAATGGGAAACCAAATACTATAATAAACTTATGGTTTGGGCATAGGGGCATAAATTTTTGAATAATATGTCGGGTATCATCTAATCTCATAGTCATTCAATACCAGTGAATTTTTTTTAAAACTAATCCATACTCGTAGGAGATGACAATAAAGCGGGTTTGGGACGGGTTTAGGTAAACCCAACCTCAGACCCGATTAGATAAGATTATCCAAACTCGTCAGGTTAATATTGGGTATCCCCGTAGGATTCGGGTAAACCAGCTAATTTAAAAAAAAATTTACATGTTGGTATACCTAGCCCAAAATCCACCCTATAACTATTAATCAATTACATTTAGCATTATTACTATAAAAGTATATCAAATAACTACAATTTATATATATATAGAATGGCAAATGCATATATATATATAAAATACTCAAATGCATAGATGACAAAAATAGTGTATGCCAATAATCGCTATATTGCATATATACATGTTTTAAAAAAACAAAAGAAATTATATCGGGTATACATTGGGTAAACTTTGTACACTTTTTTGGTAATCGAGTCGGTAAACGAGTCTATCATCAAATCCCCAACCAGCGAAAAAAACTAATCTAAAATTCGGTCTCATACACGATTACCCGATCCCAAATGGCCAAAGATGTCGGGTTTCAATTTAATTCATTAGGTTCGGGTTTGATTTTCATCCCTACAAACTCATTCCAATACATGTCGTAAATGTTTCAGGTATTCATATCAGGTTCGGGTATTTTTGACATCCCTACCGAAAGCGTTACTAATTATTTTGTAGGATGAAACCCATGCGTCGAACCATATAGGGTTGGTTGGTCAGTCTATGGTACTTAGGTTGGGCATCAGTCTCGGTTTAGGACCGAATGGATCCCCTCATTGCTGGTTAACTAAACAAAAGAGTCTCAAACATGAGATAGAAAAATTCTTTTCTTTTGATTCACACATCTCTTCCCCCTATTTTTCAGTTCTATGTTTTTTTTGTTATTTTCACGGCTTAATATATACATTCAAATTGTTGTGAATCCATATGCGATAAACATTCTATTATCTAGTTCACAATATACTCAAATTTAAAATGTATTAAGGTTGCAAACATAAGGCTTACAACCTCATGTATATAATAACAGTCAACAAAATGTTTACACCTATCATGTTTACACGCATAATCAACAAATGTTTACAACCTCACGTGGAGTGTTTCTCAGAAACTATGATTTAACAACTAAATGACGATATTTACCAAATAATATTTACAAAAAGCTCAAGAAAGATGATGATGATGATGATGATGATGATGATGATGATGAATACAACGATGATGACCCATGATTTATGATGCCCCCATGTGGATGATTGAAGAATAAGATTTTGGTTAGATTATAATGAAGAAGGTCGTTCAAAGAAGATGATGAGATAGCGAATAGTTGCACAATTTTGATCGAAGAAGATGATGCAAGGAATAGTTGAACAATGTTGATCGAAGGTGTTAATATTAAACCTTAAAATGTTGATTGTTTTTGTGGATAACCGAACATTTTCTAACCTACAGTAGCGAAGCTTGACGTTTTCGATGGGGGATTCGAAAACGTATATACCCAAAAATTTCTATAGAACCGGGGGTCGAAAACGTATATACCCAAAAATTTCTATACGAAAACTACATATATAACACCAATAAGCGAAAAGCTCGGAGGGTCGGGCCCCCGGCCCTCTTAAGTTGCGCCCCTGCTAACCTATATACGTAATGCAGTAGATTAGGATTTATTGATTCTAATCTCGTTCGAGTCTCTATTATCAACATGCTTCATAAAGTTTGGACTAAACTGGACCAAAACTGACTACAGCTAATTTTACCGGGCTAGAGTATCTATGAGAGGTGTGTGGGTAAGTGGACCAGGTGGGTTATGTCGGTATGGGTAGTAGGCCTAGGCTTCACCCATGTCAACTGTCGCTCTAGATGTAGCAAGAAAATGACGTCCTAAGATAATTGGCACTTGTTCATCCTCGTGCATATCAATCACTACGAAGTCAACCGAAAATGCATACGTATCCACTTTAACAAGCTAGTAAGTTTTCAATAATACCCATAGGAACCTTAGTGGACTTGTCTGCTAGCTAAATACACATACAAGTGTTAACTCTCCCAGGTCTTGTTTCTCAAACATTGAATGTGGCATCGAATTTATGCTGGCACATAAATAGTGAGGGCAATCTTATTGTCAAACTACTAATGGAAAAAGGGATAGTAAAACTACCCGGATCATGCAATCTAGTTGGTAGTTTGTTCTAAATGACAATAGAACACCCTTTACTAAGAATTACATGTGAAAGTTCCTCCAGCTTTTTCTTATTTGTCAATATATTTTTAAGGAACTTTGTATATTTGGGCATATTGCAAAAATTCAACGAAAGACAAATTCACCTTTAGTTGCTTGACTAACTCAATGAATTTATTAAACTCACATGCATAAGCATTCTACAACAATCTACCCGGATAAGGATAACGATGTAACGCCTCGTATTTCTGTATTCTTATTTTTTAAAAATTCGTCGCATTCTATTTTTAGAAACCATACATTCGTATTTCAATTTCAATCTCATAATTCGAGGCGTTAATCATAATGGAATTCATTTTTATACATATACGTGTTACCTTTCATATTTGTGTTATATACGCAATCAATCTTTAAATGCATGTTTATACACAAAACTAAGACTTAAAATACACTTTGGATACCTAAAAACAAGTTAAGATACAAGAAAACAACATAAAATAACATAGTTACAAGGTGCAGTGACTAAAAGGGAGCAAAACCAAAAGCTTTTTCACCTCCTTTCTCCTCCGATCACCTTCCACCATTCTTAGCCAATTAGATTTCACTTTTTTCCATCTCCTTTCTTCTCCAATCACCTTCCACTATTCTTAAATCAATTAGATTTCACCTTTTTCCACCCCCTTGTCCGCTAATCACCTTCCTCCTCTCTTTAGCCAATTATATTTCACCATTTTCCACCCATTTCTCCTTCAATCACCTTCCACCTTCATTTAAACCCCAACCACTTAACCCTTTTTATAAATACCAACCCTAACACCTTCCAAACACTTGCACCACCTCCAAATCACTTCCAAACTCTCTCAAATCTCCAAGATTTTTAACTTTAGGCAAAAAGTTCAAGAACCAAAATTGGTATTTTCGGTGTTCCATCATCTCAAGACTCGTCAAACCCACTAAGTGGAAATTTCTTCGCAAACCATGAGTATACATGACCCTTTTACTTTTCGACACTTTTGGGTGCAATACTTATTCCTTATCAAAAACGCACACATACACTTACAAACATGCTTACAAACAAACAATCCGTCATACATGCTTAATATGTTATGCTAGAATTCATATATGCTAGAATCGTTACATGTGCTATGCTTTGTCATTAACTTGTTTCAAGTCTCCCTTAACATGTATAACGCTATAGGAGTAACGCACTGCCCGTATTTGTGAGGTCATGTTAAGTAAACAAAACGGTCTAGTCATTGCTGTGATTAGATTATGCTAGCGGTAAACTTTGGGTTGACATGTATTGTTGCATGCTAGTATTATATGATATTAAAGTTAACTATTATGTCATGTGGATTCGTTTAAACTTTTACACTTATGTTAGTACTCAAACCTGTATGCTCGCCAATACTTTTTGTATTGAATAATGCTTTAATACGTATTGCAGCAATTCAATGATGATGACGAATGGAACTTAGTAGGAAGGACTAGAAACGCGCCAAACTTTAAATTCAAGTTTATAGATTAGTCATACTCTACTTGTTGTATTTTGTTTTCCAATTCAAGTACTTGAACCATTAGCAATGAAGAAATATTATTTATTAAATACTTGTCGCAAAAAGAGTGTTATGAAGTCTTGAGCAATCTACTACGTCCGCCCCGATGATTCCGCCATCGGTTGGGATATGACAAACGAGGCGTGTATGCTCTAACAGACTCCATCGGCTTCTATTTCTCCTTAACTTCCCCCGTCGGCTTTGTGGTACTTGTTGGGACTCGCATGTTTTGCACCTCGCCCGAGATTCCATCTCAATATCCTCATCCACTCTTTCTTCAGCCTCCTCTTCTATCGGTGGTCCCTCCACTCCCGTACTCCTTCTACTCCCAATGAACACGACGTTCACCTAAGCATTGGCATGGGGGCGAGTCAACAAGCCATAGCGCTGGGGGTATTACCCGACGCCATTGGGCGCTATGGCATGGTTGTCGCCCCTATGGAGCTCGACTACGAACAATCAAACTAATTTATCTATAATATTGTTTAAGATAAAGGAATTAAAATGTAATTAAGATGAAATGGGTTAGTTTATGATAAAGGAATTAAAATGTAATTAAGATGAAAGGGTTTAAAGTGTAATTAGTGTTTTAAAAGACTAATGTACCTTATTTTAAGTTGTACATTATAAATTAAACAAAAAAAAAGTTCTTAATTTTAGATCTTTTAAAATATCCTAATGTTACGCATTATATATAATAGATAAAGCCTTTCTTGTACAATAACCTTCTCCATAATATTTAATCTTAACTATAAAAGTGTCCCATGTCATATTATACTTCTTATACAAAATGTAGTTTTTAGGAGATCCTTCCGTGATTACATGGTAAACATATATGTTTCAAAATTAAAGAAAAACATGTATTAAGACATATTCAATTAGTTAGTTGTCTACTTAGATTAAGTTTATATATACATTACTAAAAGAGTGTGTGAGTGATAATATCCTATCATTTCATATTATTTTTGTTTGTTTATGTATAATCAAAAAGAAAAGATATATTGCCTATAATAAAATATGAATAGCTAGTAATTTTACCCGCGCGTTGCGGCGAGAGTTTGATTATCAGTATAATACCAACACTCGGTATAGCAACCATAGATAACATAAAATCATTGGAAAAAGAGCATCGAAATGTCCACATAACAAAAGAAATACCAAAAGAAAAAAAATATCGGTTCCGATAATACCGATAGTTGAAGCAATATTGTTCAGTTGGATTGGCTTTGGTTCATCACGTTAGGGAGGAAAAAAAAAACTCTAAAAGGAGAAATACTTAATCGAATAAAAGTAAAAGTGGAGTGACTAAACATGTATATCAACAAAATTAAAGTAGATGTACTAAACATTTATATAAACAAAGTTAACTAATAAGGAATAAAATTTATTAAGTTGAGGGACTAAATATGTATATTAGGAAAGCTAAAGTCGAGGATTAAACACGTAAATAACAAAGTTAAAGATTAAAAACATAAAATTTTTGTGGCAAATCATAAGATAACATTTGGCTATGTCGGGATTGGGCACCGACATAGCTTTTAAGATTTTATATAATGTGATATTGGAAGTGACTTGGGCTACCCATGACTCTTGACGGTTTATTTGCTAAAAGTAAAGACTGAGTCTCGTCACACGTACACCGACACGGCATGATGTAATGTTTTTTAACTTTTTGTATCGACATATCTTGAGAAATTCAGTACAATTGAAATATTAATTTTATCTTTAAGTACTATGATTACTCGCGTAATGTGGCTAGAATTTGATCATCATCAATTCACTTTTTGGTGTACCGACAATCTTTATAACAACCAAAAGAAAAAAAAATTCAAAAGTAAAGTTGTGATATTCTCAAAATGATATCGACACTTAATCTACATTGATCGAAAACCATAAATATTTTTTCTTACACTATAAGATACGATGTTTGAAAAAATTACGAGTATACGTTGCGATGTGTCTATTTTTATCTACGTCCGGGTATATTTTTTTATTTTTCAAAACCAAGTTATGAGCAATATTGTATTAGTAATCGAATCACAAACATACAACAACAATAAATAGCAACTTTATTTTTTCAAAATTTTTAATTAATAATATCTAATTTGATTTTCTATTACAAATAATTTGCGTTCGGTTTTTTACTGAAAAAAAAAATCTGAATACATAACTCTGTTTTTCTTTTTTTCTTGACTTTCCAGCACAAATTTGGTTGAAGCGGAAGCAAGTTAAGAACAAGAGAGCCAACCATATTTGACCCCAAAAAATTAAAGTTAGTTGTTTATCCAATTACTTGTTATATTATTTACATATTTAACTCGTTTCGAAAACAGAAAAACTATATTAAGACGTAGATAAATATAAACACATCGTATCATATACTTGTAATTTTAAAAACATAATGTCTTAAAAGTTATAAGAAATAAATTGTGTAAAGAACAAAAAAATCAACTGTATTGACCTCATTAGGGTTATTGGATTTTATCACCCCTAACTATTGGGTATTGGCCGCTGTCACCCCCAACTATCACTTTGACGCCTGCCACCTCTAACTTAACACTTAATTTGTTCTGTCACCACGTCGTTAACTGATCACTAACTTTTGATCATGTTTCTATACTTTTGGGGGTGTCTTAAGATTCCTAAAATCTTCCTAAGATCCCTCTAACACCCCAAAAGAATAGTAACAGAATCAAAGTTAGTGATCAGTTAATGACATGGTGACAGAACACACTAAGTGTTAAGTTGGGGGTGACGGATGTCAAAGTGATATTTGAGGGTGGCAACGGCCAATAGCCAATAGTTGGGGTGATACAATCCAATAACCCTTTGAATTAAGCTTTTTTTAATCGTATATAAACAGAAAGCACGTCGCAACGATATATTCAAAATTTTATAAAATATTATATTCTATTACTAATATAATGAAAAGAGCAAAGGGCGTTACTTTATAAAAAATAACTAAAAGGCGAGACAACTTTGAAAACATGTATATTTATGCTTCCATCATTCATACATTACTATTCACAACTCGGTTTTGAGTATAATTATTTCTAGACTTAAATAAAAATAATAAGTATGTTGCAATGGCATACTCGGAAATTAATAAACATCGTATCTAAAAAGTTATAAGCAACAAAAAAAGAAGTTGGGTCATGTACATGACAAAAAATTAGTACGAAGCATACGCGACTAGGAGAGGAGGACAAGTAGCATTGGGTTGAAGTGTAATTTAGTCCTTTTTCACTTGAACAACCCCCTTTGATTTTCAAATAGCTATAACTTTTTCATATGCTAATATATTTGAAAAAAATTATACTGCATTAACGATCATTTTATTCTTTTTATTTCGAGCAGCCTATTACTAAAGTTTTCTTTAAAAAAAATATAGGATTTTGAATACTCATTATTCCATTACCTAATTACGTAATTTTGAACACCCAACACATGACTACGTGATTTTGAATACTCATTACGTGATTACACATTCAACATAAACCATTACGTGATTACACATTCAATATAAATTCATTACGTGATTACAAATTTAATAATAAGAAGTTGATTGTTTATGCTTTATTACGTGATCAAACCTCTAATATACGACATTATGTGGTTACTATAGGTTGTTTTAGCTAATGTTTTGTATATAATTTATACTTAATACGTGATTAGACCTGAAATACATAATTACGTATTTGTGTTTTTACGTTATTACGTAATCACTCATTGTCGTTTCACATAAAATACTATAATGAAATCACGTATGACAAAGGACGTACGGTTTAGCAACCACCACTGGTGTGTGAGGGAGACGCCAATGGGGGCGAGGGGGCATGGGGCGAGAGGGAGGAAGCGGCTCTTCATGTAAGTGATCGACCATACTAGCGACGCAACGTGAGACCACGTCTAATGGCTCTAGCAGGGTATAAGGAGAGTATAGGTCAAGGCTCAAGTGGACAACTAGTTACTCATATAGCCCAGGTAGTGACTCAGCTTCAGTGGATGTCGAACATGATGGTAGCTCATTGACTGTTGTCGGGGTGCCCGTTCCTACACGACCAGATGTTGCACATCCACCCCTACCAGGTTCGCCGCAACAGTAGGGGCGAGTATTGTATTTTCCTTTTGTTGTATTTTGATTTGAAACGTTGTACATGTTATTGTAAAAAAATATCTTATCTTGTTTTGACGATTGTTATATTTACATAATTTTTATCTTGTGCATTTGATTGTTTAGTTATATCCTGATTGTTAAACATGGATCGTAATATAATCTCTGGCGTATTACAAACTCGTATCTGAGTAATTCAACATTTAACACCATAATTCAGCTAAACTCGTTATACGTTTTTCATTAAAGTAAGATTGTTAATAAACTCGTCTCTTAATAAAAACTCGTTGTACGTTTTCTATTTAAATTTGTTAAAGTAATTAAAGAAATAAAGTTATAAATCTATACAGGGTTATACGACCCGTATAAAGGCTCAGAAACCTCACAATTTCAACAAAAAATATAGTGTGGCCCGTATAATTTTATACGAGTTGTAAATGTCAGGACAAAAGAAAACATTCTCTGACTTTCTAGTTGTATATTAGTCATCTATACGACTCGTATAAAGCTACACGAATCATATAGATGACATGGTGTGTTAATAAGAATGAGGAGGGGGGGGGGGTAATAGTGGGAACCTATTTTATTGTAAACTAAAGATGTAACATTCGTCGAAAAACGGGTTTTCCAAACCCGCTTCGTTTATTAATCAAATATTTAGTTTCGTCGCGTATTTAATGTTCATATTAATTTTAAACAATACATAACTAATAAACATTATTAGAATTTTAAACCATAAACAATGAACAATAAAAATAAGTAAATAAAAAAATAAATAGGGCTGTCGGGTTTCGAACCCGGGTCGCCCACAAACACAAACACACACCACACCACTCCGCCACACATTTCTTTCATGCCAAATACAGAAACAAATAACATTTAAAGTAAACCCAAAAGTCAAACCGGTAATCAGCGCGCCCAAATCCGCAGTCGCCGGAAAAAACCGAAGATTCCGCAAATTAGGACCGTTTCCTTTGACTGAAACGAGTGAACTAATTTCGACATCGGTTATAACCGATGTCTAACCCTCAATTTCAGTCGTAACCGCCGGAAAAACTTTGACCGCGAATCAAGACCAAAATTCGGACCCAATACATCCTGTTCTTCCCTATAAATGCCCACCCAAACCTCTGGTAACCTTTTCGCTCAGAATCGCACAATCTCTCGAAGCTTTAGCACGTCGCCGGAAATTTCAATTTCGCCGGAATCACTGAACGGAAAACCGTGATTTTCTTCAGACGGTACAATCATCTAAATTTCTCTTGCTATCTTTCGATTTGTAATCTAATTGCTCAATCCAGTAATCAAAACTATTAAACAGTTTCCCTCAGCCGAAATCAGCAGATCGGAGACGACGAGACTTTGCCGGAAAACCTGAAGCAAACTCGCCGTTCTGGTATACCATGTCATCTCATTTCTCCTTTCAATTCAATCAAATATAAGTTAAGATCGATTAAACAGAACAGTCGTAATTCACTGTTCTGAAATGTTAAGCGAAGAAGACGAAGTTGAACAATGTGTATAAGTTTAATTAAACTGGATATTTAACCGGGTTAGACACACAGTCCAGCGGTGGACTGTGTGCAACATAACACGCACGTCCCGAGTTTGAATCGCATATGTTACCGACTTTCAGAAATAAAACCAATCCTTTTTAAAACCTATTCAGATCATCCTTCAACATGTATACAAATATAATATAATTCTGTAGTTAAACAAGGTTAGACACACAGCCCAACTGGTTGGGCTGTGCGCACTCGAACCGAACGTCCCGAGTTCGACTCCGGGTCACTGAAGTCGGTTCGGCCATATTAAATCATTTTTGAAATAAACTAAATAAGATAACAGTTAATTATTATATATATATAATTAAAACAGAGAATATTTCGGGTTAGACACGTAGCTCAGTTGGTAGAGCTACGTGCACGTATACGAGAGGTCCCGAGTTCGAACCTCACTCAACGCATAATTACACACAGTCCGACCGGTCAACGGTCAATGGTCAAAAAAAGTCAAATTTTTATTTCTTTTTATTTATTTATTTTATTTAAAAATCAATTAAAAACACTTAAAAATAATATTTTTAAAGTTAGAAAATGTCCTTAAACTCACAAAAATAAATCTAAAAATTCCATTAAGAGCACTAATTAAAAACATTAATTCCAAATAAAATTTATTTATTTACCGGATCGTCTCGTTATTATTTAGGTTAGTTTTTCCCTCGACGGTCGAGTCCTAATATTCTTGCGCATCATCATCATCAAGAAACGCATCCACTGTGAGTGAATCTCTACCAATTCCCCGTTTTAATCACGTCTTGGGGTGTATCATGTGTCGTATAATTCTCATATTTTATTTAAACACTTATCCGTGATCAAATGTGTATCAATTGTTGTGTGAATTATGTTTAGATTGAAGTATCATTTTCAGTGCATGCATTTCATTAGGCCCATCAGCTCCCCGTGGGATACGGGTTGAGTATCAGGTGCCTCATTCGATCGGCTCCGTTTGATTGAGCCTTGATCTCACATACATCATCAATCATGTCACTCGATCGGCTCCGTTTGATCGAGCCTTGATCTCACATACATCATCATTCATGTCATATACTCATCCAAAGTTGTTTGTGATTGTTTATTTATATATGTTTGCTCACATGTGATTATTGCACAAATTTTCCTTATTAAATAAATCAAGAAATTATTAACAATGTTTTATCAAGATTCACTCGCCAACTTTTGTTGACCCAAAATCTCCCCCGTTTTACACATGATACAGGTGATCTAGTTGAGACAAGAAACACATAGGAAGGCCTAGAAGAATAAAAAGTTTATGCTTTGGAATAATTATGTAGTTTCCTTTTATTGTAATTGTATGAATTTTGTTTGGATATTTAAGTTGTAAATTTGAATTTAATAAATATGAAACATTTAGTAAATATCATGAGCTTTGGTGATAACCCAATTATGCCCCAACTTTTATTCCGCTGCGGGTCGGGGTGTGACAGATTGGTATTAGAGCTTGTGACTATACGGATATAGGATAGGTTATTAGACCCTTAGAGCCTATACTATAGTTGACTAGATTTTAATTGTTTATGCGTTACATGCAAAATTCATGATGTTTATATGTTTCATGTTTATTTTCACACTCAATGTTATGCAAGCATGTTCATAAGTACATATTATTATACAATGCTCATCATGAATCATATCCTCATAACATATCATATCCATGAGAGCACACACCTCACAATTCCCATGATTTTTGCAATGATTTTTGTATTTTTCAAATCACATCAAAGTGAGTTCTCATGACGGGCATGTGGTAACTGGAAGGGTACGAGTACTGGTAGTCGGAACGTCCTGTCTAGGCTTGGCATTCGTATAAATCCAAAATAAAGGACCAGATTGCCTACCTGGGGACTAACGATGAGAGTACGAAGGACCTATTAGGCCAAAGCATGCTATACCAAACGTCGTGTGAGCTAACCCCACTTTGAGTTGTCATTGTGTCTACACCCGGACACCCTCCTACCATACATCTCGCAATTATGTTTTCCGATTTTCATTCGGGTGGTGCGAGTGTTAACCCGCCGACACCAATGTGAATCCTACCAAGCCCAATAGTCATAGGGGCCCACATGACTACACAGGCGATGGTATGGGGGACATTGGAGGCCCAAACCTGAGCAAACCCAAGACATCCTATGGATGTAGTTAATTTATTGCCAATTATGTTGTTTTTTCATTCTTTTTACGACACATGACACCTAGAAAATTCTTAAACTCACAATCTTCTTATGTATGTTCCTGTAGATGTCGGCTAGGCAACTACGTGGAGGTAGAAAGTCAGGAAGATCAAATGAACGCTTGGCCACCCAAATTGCTAAACAAATGGCTGCAGTGCTTCCTGACATCGTAATTCAAGTTCAACAAGCTCTCATCGCGAATCCCATCAACCCTCCCAATCATGAAGACCAGAACGTCGTCAACCCTCCTTCCAAAAAGTGCTCCTACAAACACTTCAAATCTTGCGATCCCCCGAAATATGAAGGGACCGAAGGTGTTACCGCCCTCCTTCACTGGTTTGAAGAAATGGAAAACACTTTCCTCAATTGCGATTGTCTCGAGGATCGCAAGGTACGTTACGCAACTGGGAGACTGTTTGGGGTAGCCCTTACCTGGTGGAACACAGAAAAGGGTAAGCGAGGAGTCGAAGATGCCATGGCCTTAACATGGGAAGAGTTAAGGGAACTCATGACAAGGCGCTTCTGTCCAAGAAGCGAAATCAAAAAGTTGGAAGATGAATTCCACTTGTTGAAACAAAAGGAAGGAGATCACACTTCCTACAACAAGAGATTTCTCAAACTAAACCAAATGATCCCCAACTTGTTCACCCCACTGTACCGCTTAGTCGAACACTACATTCGAGGCCTCCCCTCGAAAATCCAAGATTCGGTTTTAAGCACTTCGCCTGCAACACTTGAAGCCGTAATGGAATTAGCCACAGAACTCACCGAGAATCGCATCCGAAACGGCAAATTCAAGGATGAGAAAAAGAAAGCCCCCATTGAGGCCCAAACTCCAAACCATTCCGTCTCCTCTTCGAAGTTTGCTGGTTAGAGGAAACGAAACAGCAGAAATTTTGCTGTCACACAAACAAACCCTCCTATTACTGCCGCACCAATTACCCAAATTGCTCCCTCAGCTGCACCATTTAAAAAGCCATACACCGGCCCATACCCAAAATGCAACCGTTGTCAATACCATCACCTTCCCGAAAATCCCTGCCAACATTGCACAAGCTGTGGCGTGCAGGTCACACCATCCAAACCTGCCGTATCCTTCAACGAATGAACCGCAGTCAACCACAAACCCAAACTCAAAATCAGACAGTGGGTCAAGCCCAACAACCCTTACTTCTACCACCCACGCAACACATAGCTCAACCTTACTACCAACCCAACTACCCAATGATGCAACCCATGCGAGCTTGTTACAACTGTGGGGGACCCAAACCACTTCAGGAACACTTGTCCACGCTTGGTAAACATCATCCATGCCCAAGCTCAAGCAAATCCGGTAAACCAAGCTAACCAAGCTCCTCCACCTGCCAGAGGGAGAGCTTTCAATATCAATGCCAACCAAGCCAGGGCTGACAACAACGTGGTTAACGGTACGTTTCTCATCAATGGTAGTTATGCATCCATATTGTTCGATACTGGTGCGGATAAGAGCTTTGTGTCCTTAGAATTTGAATCTATCCTCGACCAACCTCGTGTTAATCTCATCGAATCTCTGACGGTGGAAGTTGCTGACGGAAAACCCGTCTCATTAGATTCTATTATACGCAATTGTACTCTCACCCTAAACGATCACGATTTTCCAGTTGACCTCATTCCTATGAAGTTGGGAAGTTTCGATGTTATAATCGGTATGGACTGGCTCAGCCAGCATCACGCGGAAATAGTGTGCCGCGAAAAGTTCATTCGCATTCCTCTTGCAGACGGTCAGACCCTACGTATTTTTGGGGAAACCCCTTCGAAAGGACTCAAATTAATGTCGTGCCTTCAAGCCCGAAGATATCTCCGTAAGAACTATGTCGCATTCCTAACTCGCGTCGTCAAAAAGGGAACCAAGGAGAGGAAACTCGAAGACATCCCAGTTGTGAAAGAATTCCCACAAGTTTTTCCTGATGACATTTCAGGACTTCCTCCCGTGAGAGAAGTCGAATTCCGCGTCGATCTTATACCTGCGCTACACCAGTCGCAAAATCTCCTTATAGGTTAGCCCCATCCGAAATGCAAGAGCTGGCCAGTCAACTGCAGGAACTGACTGACAAAGGATTCATACGTCCTAGCTCCTCGCCTTGGGGTGCACCTGTTCTTTTTGTGAAGAAGAAAGATGGAACGTTTCGCATGTGTATCGACTATAGAGAACTCAACAAGTTAACGGTTAAGAATCGCTATCCATTACCTCGCATTGATGACCTCCTAGACCAACTTCAAGGCGCCACCTGTTTTTCAAAAATCGACCTTCGTTCTGGTTATCATCAGCTCAGAGTACATGAAGAAGATATCCCAAAAACCGCCTTCCGGACTCGTTATGGTTATTACGAATTCATGGTCATGCCGTTGGTTTAACCAACGCCCCCGCTGTCTTCATGGATCTAATGAATAGGGTATGCAAACCCTACCTCGACCGTTTCGTCATAGTCTTCATCGACGATATTCTTATCTACTCCAAGTCTAATCCGATCATGAGCGACACCTTCGACTTATCCTTACACTCTTAAGGACTGAAAAACTCTACGCCAAGTTCTCGAAATGCGAATTCTGGTTAGGAGAAGTACAATTCCTTGGACATGTCGTCAATGACAAGGGAATTCATGTTGATCCTTCAAAA
Source organism: Scalesia atractyloides (assembly GCA_947069175.1). Lineage (NCBI taxonomy): Eukaryota > Viridiplantae > Streptophyta > Magnoliopsida > Asterales > Asteraceae > Scalesia > Scalesia atractyloides. Next base: position 31,665,070 of record CAMTDV010000014.1, read on the forward strand.
ATCAAGGCAGTGCAGGAATGGCAAGCGCCACGTACCCCTACCGAAGTTAGGTCATTTCTTGGTTTGGCTGGTTACTATCGACGCTTCATCGCCAATTTTTCCCGTATTGCTGTACCACTCACGGCCTTGACTCATAAAGGAAAACCCTTCATATGGGGACCTAAACAAGAGGAGGCTTTCCAAACCTTAAAGCAAAAACTTTGTGACGCACCTATCCTCACACTCCCGGAGGGTTGTGATGACTTCGTAGTTTATTGCGACGCGTCAGGGCAAGGACTAGGCTGTGTACTGATGCAGAGAGGAAAAGTGATAGCCTATGCTTCTAGACAACTCAAGGTTCATGAAAAGAATTACACCACCCACGATCTGGAACTTGGAGCCGTTGTGTTCGCTCTCAAGATATGGAGACATTACATATACGGTACCAAGTGTGAAATATACACTGACCACAAGAGTCTCCAACATATCTTCAATCAAAAGGAGTTGAATATGAGGCAACGAAGATGGTCAAACTTCTTAACGACTACGACTGTGAAATTCGGTATCATCCTGGCAAGGCAAACGTGGTGGCCAATGCGCTCAATCGAAAAGGTTATGCGAACTCCATTCGTCTTCTATGTTCGCAAATCATAACCGACATCAAAGATCGAATCCGAAAAGCTAAACATGTTTCTGTGACAGAAAATGATGTACGCGATGAGCTGTCATGTGGAGCTGAACTCAAAATCAAAACCAAATCCGATGGTATTCTATACTATTTAAACCGCATATGGATTCCTGATCACGACAACCTTCGTGACTTCCTCATGAATGAGGCGCACAAAACACGATACTCTGTACACCCAGGAGCCGACAAGATGTATCAAGACCTACGCTTTACCTACTGGTGGCCTGGCATGAAAAAGGATATCGCTGTTTTTGTTTCCAAGTGCCTTACCTGTTCCAAAGTAAAAGCTGGACATCAAAGACCTTCAGGACTTCTAGTCCAACCCGAAATACCTGTGTGGAAGTGGGAAAACATAACCATGGATTTCATTACCGGGTTACCTCGCACCTCCAGTGGGTATGACACCATATGGGTAATAATCGATCGTCTTACAAAATCAGCTCACTTCATTCCGATCCGCGAGGACTTCAAGAACGAGAAGTTAGCTCATATCTACATCAGCAAGATCGTAAGCCGTCATGGTGTACCTTTAAGCATCATTTCAGACCGTGATGGTCGTTTCACTTCACGAACATGGCGAGCCGTACAAACCGCCTTGGGTACACGATTAGACCTCAGTACCGCTTTTCATCCTCAAACTAATGGACAATCTGAACGCACCATCCAAACCCTTGAAGACATGCTACGAGCATGTGTCATAGACTTCAAAGGGAACTGGGACGCTCACCTACCATTGGTTGAATTTTCGTACAACAATAGCTATCACTCAAGTATCGGCATGGCTCCTTTCGAAGCTTTATATGGTTGTAAGCACAAATCACCGGTCCAGAATTAATTCAAGAAACAATCGACAAGATCCATCAAATTCGAAACAATCTTCTAGCGGCACAAAGTCGTCAAAAGAGTTTTGCAGACAAACGACGAAAGCCCTTGGAGTTTGACTTTGGTGATCAAGTACTTTTAAAAGTATCACCGTGGAAGGGAGTAGTTCGTTTTGGCGAGAAGGGCAAGCTAGCACCACGCTACGTAGGACCTTTCAAGATACTCGAAAGAGTAGGTCCTGTAGCATACAAGCTTGACCTACCAGAAGAGCTCAACAGAATTCATCCCACATTCCACGTATCAAACTTGAAAAAGTGTCTCGCCGATGAAAACCTCCATATTCCTCTAGAAGACATTCAAGTCGATGAATCTATGCATTTCGTTGAAAGACCAGTAGAAATTATGGATTTCGGAGAGAAGCGTTTAAGACGAAGTCGTATTCCAATTGTCAGGGTGTTGGGAGTCAAAACGAGGACCCGAATTTACTTGGGAACGTGAAGACTCAATGCGCGAAAAATACCAGCATCTTTTTCCAGTTACCACTACTACTTAAATTTCGGGACGAAATTCCTAAAAGTAGGGGATACTGTAACATTCGTCGAAAAAACGGGTTTTCCAAACCCGCTTCGTTTATTAATCAAATATTTAGTTTCGTCGCGTATTTAATGTTCATATTAATTTTAAACAATACATAACTAATAAACATTATTAGAATTTTAAACCATAAACAATGAACAATAAAAATAAGCAAATAAAAAATAAATAGGGCTGCCGGGTTTCGAACCCGGGTCGCCCACAAACACAAACACACACCACACCACTCCGCCACACATTTCTTTCATGCCAAATACAGAAACAAATAACATTTAAAGTAAACCCAAAAGTCAAACTGGTAATCAGCGCGCCCAAATCCGCAGTCGCCGGAAAAAAAACCGAAGATCCGCAAATTAGGACCGTTTCCTTTGACTGAAACGCATGAACTAATTTCGACATCGGTTATAACCGATGTCTAACCCTCAATTTCAGTCGTAACCGCCGGAAAAACTTTGACCGCGAATCAAGACCAAAATTCGGACCCAATACATCCTGTTCTTCCCTATAAATACCCACCCAAACCTCTGGTAACCTTTTCGCTCAGAATCGCACAATCTCCCGAAGCTTTAGCACGTCACCGGAAATTTCAATTTCGCCGGAATCACTGAACGGAAAACCGCGATTTTCTTTAGACGGTACAATCATCTAAATTTCTCTTGCTATCTTTCGATTTGTAATCTAATTGCTCAATCTAGTAATCAAAACGGTTTAAACAGTTTCCCTCAGCCGGAATCCGCAGATCGGAGACGACGAGACTTTGCCGGAAAACCTGAAGCAAACTCGCCGTTCTGGTATACCATGTCATCTCATTTCTCCTTTCAATTCAATCAAATATAAGTTAAGATCGATTAAACAGAACATTCGGAATTCACTGTTTTGAAATGTTAAGCGAAGAAGACGAAGTTGAACAATGTGTATAAGTTTAATTAAAACTGGATATTTAACCGGGTTAGACACACAGTCCAGCGGTGGACTGTGTGCAACATAACACGCACGTCCCGAGTTCGAATCGCATATGTTACCGACTTTCAGAAATAAAACAAATCCTTTTTAAAACTTATTCAGATCATCCTTCAACATGTATACAAATATAATATAATTCTGTAGTTAAACAAGGTTAGACACACAGCCCAACTGGTTGGGCTGTGCGCACTCGAACCGAACGTCCCGAGTTCGACTCCGGGTCACTGAAGTCGGTTCGGCCATATTAAATCCTTTTTGAAATAAACTAAAAAAGATAACAGTTAATTATTATATATATATAATTAAAACAGAGAATATTTCGGGTTAGACACGTAGCTTAGTTGGTAGAGCTGCGTGCACGCATACGAGAGGTCCCGAGTTCGAACCTCACTCAGCGCATAATTAAACACAGTCCGATCGGTCAACGGTCAATGGTCAATGGTAAAAAAAAGTCAAATTTTTTATTTCTTTTTATTTATTTATTTTATTTAAAAATCAATTAAAAACACTTAAAAATAATATTTTTAAAGTTAGAAAATGTCCTTAAACTCACAAAAATAAATCTAAAAATTCTATTAAGAGCACTAATTAAAAACATTAATTCCAAATAAAATTTATTTATTTACCGGATCGTCTCGTTATTATTTAGGTTAGTTTTTCCCTCGACGGTCGAGTCCTAATATTCGTGCGCATCATCACATCAAGAAACGCATCCACTGTGAGTGAATCTCTACCAATTCCCCGTTTTAATCACGTCTTGGGGTGTATCATGTGTCGTATAATTCTCATATTTTATTTAAACACTTGTGCTTACATCATATCCGTGATCAAATGTGTATCAATTGTTGTGTGAATTATGTTTAGATTGAAGTTATCATTTTCAGTGCATGCATTTCATTAGGCCCATCAGCTCCCCGTGGGATACGGGTTGAGTATCAGGTGCCTCATTCGATCGGCTCCGTTTGATTGAGCCTTGATCTCACATACATCATCAATCATGTCACTCGATCGACTCCGTTTGATTGAGCCTTGATCTAACATACATCATCATTCATGTCATATACTCATCCAAAGTGGTTTGTGATTGTTTATTTATATATGTTTGCTCACATGTGATTATTGCACAAATTTTCCTTATTAAATAAATCAAGAAATTATTAACAATGTTTTATCAAGATTCACTCGCCAACTTTTGTTGACCCAAAATCTCCCCCGTTTTACACATGATACAGGTGATCTAGTTGAGACAAGAAACACATAGGATGACCTAGAAGAATAAAAAGTTTATGCTTTGGAATAATTATGTAGTTTCCTTTTATTGTAATTGTATGAATTTTGTTTGGATATTTAAGTTGTAAATTTGAATTTAATAAATATGAAACATTTAGTAAATATCATGAGCTTTGGTGATAACCCAATTATGCCCCGACTTTTATTCCGCTGCGGGTCGGGGTGTGACAAAAGATATATCTTCAATAAAAAACAGCTATGTCATGTTATTTGCCAATGTGAGATTAGCCCAATTACTTGTAATAGAGGTCTCATATTCAAACATGTACAAGGAAAATAATTTACAATAACTAGTGTAATAAAGTACTAGTATCATTTGCCATTAAAAATGTAATATGTTATCTAGACGTGTTATAACATATCCTTTAAAAGAGAAATATTCGTAAATACACTATAAAATTACGTACAATTCTTTCAAAAGTAACATAACAAACCACGTATTAATATTTTAGAGATTTGCTTTATTTTTTAGTATACCTATCATTTTTTGTAGTATACTATACTAGTAAATACACTACAAAATCACGTACAAGTCTTTCAAAAGTAACATAACAAACCACGTATTAATATTTTGGAGATTTGCTTATTTTTAGTATACCCATCATTTTTTGTAGTATACCAAACTCGTAAATACACTACAAATCACGTACAATTCTTTAAAAGTAACATAACAAACCACGTCTTAATATTTAGAGATTTGCTTATTTTTAAGTATACCCATCATTTTTTTAGTATGCTTAATTGGGTTATGTTCACTTTACCCTCTCACATGCAATTGAGAATTCTTCATCTGGCTTGTATCAATCTTTGATTCATCAAATTATCGGTTCATGATCTTGTGAGTCCTTCAGATTTTCATGTATTCTTGAGGTCTGGGTTTTATTGAACATCAATGAAATAAACATTAGTAACCTAAATCACTTTAACTAGTTCTGATACTGACAACCGTGAGTAGGAGTACAAGCAAACTAAACTATATATCGCATCACTGAACTCCAGATCACATCATCATTTATCTATATCGTAACCATAATTAACACTATTAGACACAAATGCAAACTTATCCACCATTAATCTCGCTATTTAGTGTTTTTTTTTCTTTTTACTACCAATCATAAAATCATGTCACAAACACGTGGGTTTGTTCCGGTAAAAAACCATATGTCATTCTTCGTGTTGCTTAGCCTTTTTATATGATATAGATCTTATTTATATATATACACGTGCATACTTCGTATTGCTTAGCCTTTTTGATCTAGATCTTATTTATATATATACACACATGCATACATACATATATAGGTGTGTTTAATCTAAAAATCAATTTTTAATTTAGTACCATCAGATCATATAAGCCCTTTTGTGCGTACGTCTATGGGTGTATAATTCATAACCAAATTTAAGTAAGAAGCACATAAACAGTTGAACGTAAGACTTACCAGAAAATATGAGAGGAAAGAGTGGATTATGCACTTGCATATTCGTGTTATGTATTACAGCGAACAATATTTACATGTTTTATACGATTGTCTTGATATTTTACTCAAAACCGATATTGTATCAGATCTTCGTTTCTTATCTCTCTCTCTCTCTCTCTATATATATATATATATAGTTTGTATCAATGCAATTTAAATTTTCATGTTAAGCGTGCTAATTAAAGGAAAACCAAAAACACGCAGTCACAAAATTTTAAATTCAGAGATCAATCGATTGAAGCTTGCGAATTAGACTGGTTTGATTAATTGAAGCTTGTGAATCGGATTAATTGATTAACTAAAACTTGCGAATCAGACCGATTGATCAATTGAAGCTTGTGAGTCAGATTTATCAATTAACTGAAGTTACAACGCCTGAAGTTACAAAAGGAGTTTTGCGAATTGGGTTTAGTAGGTTTTTCACATACACGATCGATTGATATCAAGTATTTTAATTCAATTTTGGTTTGTTAGCAATGGCTAGAGAGATGAACATTGATTTGCAAGGGTATGTAGTTCTAAAAATATAATAGTTAATGGTATCAATAGTTACTCTAATTACATATAAGATTATCTACTACAAAGTAATTATTTTTATAACTAACATAACTATTTGTATAATAAGAGTAATTAGTTTGTATAAGTACTCTACAACATGTAATTATATTCCGATCCAACTCTAATATATAATTACTCTAATATAGTTACATAATTACTTTAGGGTAATTATACAACTAGCGTAATTATGTAACTATGTTTTGATCCAACTCAAACATATAACTAGAGTAATTTTATAATTAACGTAATTATGTAACTATATTATGATCACTCAAATATATGTTACGTAATTATGCAGCGCATGGAAAAATGAAGGATCAATGCAATTACAATTATGTTAGCACCCTTTTCTTATTTCATTCACTTCATACGTTTAGTATAAAACAATTCTATTTGTACAGGAATCTAACCATATATACATATAAAGATATTTTTAAAACCCACATGTAGGCCTATAAACGAAACAAACAAACCCGAACAAGGGTATGTTCATGTTCGTTCATTTAACTTTAACTTAACACAAACACATACATATAACTGAACACAATTTTTGTTCATGTTCGTTCTGTCACACCCCAACCGATGGCGGAATCATCGGGGCGCGCCACTAGGCGAATCAGATTGCTCAAGAGACATCATTACAACTATTAAGCGATAATATTTAAACGTTCAACATCCCATACTATTAAACAATAAAATCCCAAACAATTATTACAATTTCAAACATCTCTCAAGCAAACATAATCCGATCTTCTCTAGATTTCTATTACAAGCGAGTTTCTAGAGATAAAAGTCCTACGTCCATTTGCAGCAAGTAGAATCAGTAACCTGCAACATACGTTAAAATAATTGTCAATACAAAAATGTATTGGCGAGCATACAGGTTTTGATATAATAGCATAGTAGATAAAAGTATAGCGAATCTCTTCATACATAAACCTGATTCATACAACATATAAACTCACAAGACAATTTATCATGCTATACTCGCTGAGAGCTCGCGCGTACATCTTAGCTAAACCCCGTCGGATGAGAGCTCCTCTACAGTACTATACTAGCCAAGGTGGAGATAACGAAAAGAGTCCTAGCTTACACGTTCTAGCAATCACGTATGTATAACATATATTCGTGTGTGGTAAATCAGTTTAGCGTGCGTTTTGTATTTTTGATAAGAACGTATGTTACACCCAAAAAGTGCATTAAAGCGAAAATGGGTCAAGTATACTCATAGTTGGTGCGTTTTAGGGGAGTTTTAGGATCTGAGAAGCGTTGCGGGGAGTGCCGGATCAGCCCGCATACGCGAACGGAAGTGCATCAGTCTTCGAAAAGCTGAAACGGTGAAGTTTGGTTTGGGGAGTAGGCAAGTTCGGGCGAACTTGTATGTAAACATACAAGTTCGAGCGAACTTGTGTAGTATTGCTGAGGTTTGAGTCAAGTTCGGGCGAACTTGTGAGGATTTGCAAGGCGAAATGACAAGTTCGGCCGAACTTGTGAAGTTTCCTGAGAAACCTTGCAAATTTGAGCGAACTTGAGAGATTTCTGTTGAAAAATTGAGTGTTAGGACACAAGTTCGGCCGAACTTGACCCTTAAGGTCAAGTTCGAGCGAACTTGACTAATCTGCTGCACAAAAATCAGTTAAATCTCGAGCGAACTTGATGTTTTCGGGTCCAAAATCTTGCATTTTCGTGTCGTTTGCTAAGGAAATCGAGTGTCCATCCCTCCAACCTTAAGCCACTGAGCAAAACTTAGGCTGGAGAGGTCTTTTGGAGCGAACTTAGCCATTTTACAGAAACTCAGGCTAAACCGGACAAACTTGATGGTTTGTACGGGTTAGTCTAGCTTGTGTAAAGTGACGGTTTCGTCCTTGTGCTTCCGGATCTGAGATTCTGCTTGACAACGCCTTGTTCCACTCAAAAGTGAACGAAACATACGTCATTAGTCCGAATATTTTGTAGAAATCAATGTTTTTAAAAGGTTTCACTCGGATCTAGTATAGATCTGAATGAAAAACATAAGTTTTATAGAAAAAGATGAAGATTTTCGTAAACAGAAGAGATTTGATGAAAACGAAGGCAGAGCCTTGTGCAAAATCGTTGTAAATCGTTGTTGAACATCATAGTAGTTGAAATCGGGTTGAATCTTACTGAGGAAACAAAGGGTTTCGGGTTTGAGAGCTCTGGGCGAACTTGCAGCAAGTTAAAATGAGATAATGGGGCTGATTATTTATAGGTGAAGGCAAAAAGGAGAACTGGTGGAGTCAAGTTCGGCCGAACTTGCATGGAAAAATGCAAGTTCATGCGAACTTGTGAGATTTTGGGAGTGTTGGAGCTAAGTTCGGCCGAACTTGTACATGTACGTACAAGTTCGAGCGAACTTGTAGATAAGCAAGGATTTTTGTGTTAATCTGCCAAGTTCGGCCGAACTTGGTAACACCAAGTTCGAGCGAACTTGACTCTAGTTGTTGGATTTTCTTTGTTTTTCGCGTTAAGAGTTCGTTTGGCGATTCACTTTGTATTATATAGTTATATCAAGCGTTATAGTGAAGTATTAAGCGTGTTAAATGGTCATATTAACTTAAATTCCACAGTTACTCAAAGTCCGATAAATAAGCGTTGAATCATGCGGCTTTGTTCCCAAGTCCTGCGAGGGTCGCGTTGCAGTTTAAGCGAGCAGATAGCCTTGGAAACTCCACGCAAAGTTGATAGTATTTAGTTTGTGCGAGATAAGCGTTGTTTTAATGCAATGTAATGCGTTGTGATGTGCGTGGTGATACGAAAATATGCGATATAGTGTAATAAGCGTTTTAGGTTACATTATGATCCGAATCTCTGGTGCTAGGCGTAACGAGAGTGACGAGCTTGCGAGGCAGCGGGTTGTTACAGTCTCCCATACTTTAGGAAATTTCGTCCCGAAATTTATTCGAAAGGGGGGGGGGGAACTTGAGAACTGACATGAATAGATAATGATAGATAGCGGTAGGACGTTTAGCGTAAACCGAGGATGAACGAGCGGTCGATCGAGGACTGGCGAGTGAAAGCGTCTCGAAGGTGTAAAGAGTCGATGAGTGAAATAGATTAATTGAATCATGGTCGATAATTCACGAGCTGGCGATGAAGAAAATGCTTTTAAGTTTTGCTAAATTTGTTAACCACCATAAAGAGCGTTTAAAGGAAATTGGGTTTATGAAAATCTTCTCACAACGTGGCGCTAGGCGGTCGATTCCCCATTGTGAGAAGGGTTTTACTTGCCTAAAAGATTTTCGTAAAAATATTTAAAAATTCTTAGAAAAATTTCCCGTTAAATTACAAAAACATAATGGTAAAAACTAATTTTAAAGGTATCAAAAGGTTTTAATTAGTGTCATACCCCGTATGGCATCTTTCCACAAAAGTTTGTAATATGGCTAAAACACTTATATATAGGAAGTACCAGCGGCGTATCCACCTTATTTTAGCCATATCGCATTCGTTTCGTGGAGCGATGTCAGGCGTGTTGACACGATTATAGATAGATTCCGGTATCCTTGGTCCACGCGGTAAAAAGGGAAAGCAAGAAATTATGAGGCTTGAATAACGTCGAACCCCACATGGCATCCTTGCATGGAAGTTTGTGAATACGGCTAAAACACTTATATATAGGAAGTACCAGCGGCGTATCCACCATGTTTTAGCCATATTGCCTCCATCCCGTGGAGTGATGTCATGTGTGCCGACACGACATGGATAAGTTGACGATTTATGTAACATCCGTCGAAAAACGGGTTTTCAAAACCCGCTTTGTTTATTAATCGAATAGTCAGTTACATTTTTTCGTTGCTTAATTAATGCTCCTTTTAATTTTAAACAATACATAATTAATAAATATACTAGAATTTATAAACTATAATTAATAAACAATAAAAACGGTCGAAGAAAAAAATAAAAGTCGCTGCCGGGTTTCGAACCCGGGTCAGCCGGCTCATTTAACACACAAACACTTAACCACTCCACCACTTGGTTCTTATGTGTAATCAATGAAACAAATAAAACTTAACTTCTACCCGTGAACTCATCTGTTTGCGCCAAAACTGAAACCGCTCATCGGCTTTCAACTATCCAGACTTTTGAGTGATCGCTAATTATGATTATAACCGATAAATCAATTGCTGCCCACGTTCTTAATCAATTCGGTCTTCAATTGCCTCGATTCATATGATTTTTGGGAGTTGAAAACCGAAATCATTTACTTCTTGATTTACACTGATAATATCATCGTCTCATAACTTGGAAACACTCACAGAACCTTCAATTTCATTTGCGCTCTAATTTCTGTTCGTCGGAAACGTTATCTGCTATAGCCGGACTTTCGCCGGAAAACCGGGACATACGTCAAATCGGTAAATTTCTCGATTCTTTCATTCTCAATCCATTGTTAGACTTTCACTAACTTAAATCCTTCAACCAGAATCGGTCCCAGACGACGTTACCGGATACTCTACGCTCGCCGTAAAATCTCTGGACATTTTCGAAAAACGCTGTGAATCGATACAAACATCTAAACCCTTGGATAATCTTTGTTTAGTAACTCAATTTCACAATTAGTTGATCAAAACTGTTAATTGATCCGATCAGACGGAATTCACAAAACAGAGCCGACGATCTTTGCCGGAGTTCTGAGAAAAACATCTGTTTCGGTACATTCATTTCCAAAACCCTCTCTATCCATTACATTTCAATCATTTATAAGTTTCGTTAATCGAATTAAACAAGAACAGTCGAATATCGTTGTTCTGTGTCTTTGAATGAAGAAGACGAAGTCGACGTTGTGTATAAGTATAATTGTAACGCATCGTATTTTTTTTTTTAGATAATAATAATAATAATAATAATAATAATAATAATAATAATAATAATAATAATAATAATGATAAACAAAATAAATTCGACGTTTTATGAAACTTGTACTTGAAATCGGATCTCGTCGGTACGTTCGGGCCACTCAAAAACGTTAGAACGGGTTAACAGGCTTTGGCCCAACACACCACCTAAACCTAACTAAACCCTAAACCTAATTGCAACTAAATAAACACCACACCCTCACACTATCCACACACACACTCATCTCCCTGCTCCCCCCCCCCCCTTCTCCTTTCCTGCCTGCACACAAACACTCGCCTTCCCCTCTCCAGCCACATCCATCACCTCCAACCTTCGCTCTCCTCTCTCTCTCTGTATTCGAGGCCGCCGGTCACCATTTGTGGTGGCGGCGCGCCTGTAATCAAGCCGTTGCGGCAGCACACGGGGACGAAAGCAATGAGGCGGCAGCGGTGGTGGCTTAGCGACGATGGTGCAGCAGCGGCGACGGCGATAGCAGTTCGCGGCGCGGCAGCAGCGATGTTAGCCGGCTCGGGTTCATCTGGGTTCAGGTCTTGCTTATTCTCGGTTCTGATTTCAGGATTGTCGAGTCTATAACCCGGTTCTTATTCCACTTCTTAATCTCAAATCTTGTTCGTTTGATTTCAGGTTTGAGTTCCGGCCGACGTCAATCAACTCCGGACGACGTCAGCTCGGTTCATGTTCAGTCCAACCCGGTTCTAGTTCGAGTTTCAGCTCAGTTCCGGTATCGACTTCAAGTTCAGGTTTCGGTTTCTCGGTTCAGGTAAAGTTTTCAGTTTATTCGGTTCGAGTATGTAGTTCAGTTTCAGTTTCAGTGTCGTTCGGTTCAGGATAGAAATGGTTCAGGTTTTGTTTGTTTATATTTCGATTCAAGTTCAGTGGTTGTTGTTTCAGATTCGGTTCGGTCTTGGCTCGGATTTTAGTTCATGTTTGGCTCGGATTTTAGTTCATGTTTGGCTCGGGTTTCGGTCAAGAACAGTCAACCGACTTAGTTGGGCGTTCCGGCTCAAGCTCAGTCAATTCGGGTCTCGTTTCAGTTAGGTTTCGGCTCATGTCCTGTTCAGGTGAGTTTTGGTTCGGTTAACCTAGTCGAACCCGGGTCAGCTTTGGTGTTCACTCCAGCAGCAGCGGCGGCGGCAGGAGTCCCGGTTTCAGTCAGTTAGTCTCGGGCCTGATGCATCTCGTTTCAGGGCTTGGTCCAGCTCGGGTTCTTGTCGGGTCAGCTCCGGGTCGAATATCGGTTCAGTCAAGTTCATGGCTCATGTTCAGCGGGTTCGGGTCTCGGTGCAGAGGTTCGGGTCAGCAGTGAGTAAATGACAGTTTCGGTTTCTTCGGCTCGGGTCGTGAACGGTTCAACACGGCTCCGCACAGTTGGTTCGGGTCTCGGTCAAAGCAGGTTAGCGAGCAGATTCGGGTCAGCTTGGTCCATACACGTTTCGGTTCAAGTCAAACCTGGTCAAACAGTCAACGCCAGTCAAACCAGTCAGATTCGATGTTCGGTTCGGTGTTCGGGGCCAAGTTCAGTCAATGCTTTAGTCAACTCAATCAAAACACGTCACGGTATACTATTAACGCCGCAAATTTTTATGTTATTAATTATATTGTTTTGTATTTAATTAGTGTTATAATCACGTAACCGAACCTTATAAAATTTGTAGACATAGAAAGAGTATGTAAACATTTATAGTGTTTCGTCGATTCTTGCGTTGTTTATTGTTGTGTTTTGGAAAAATATATCGACACATATGTTGTCGGGATTGTCCAAAAACAAGAGGAAACTCTGCCCGTTTATCGATAAAATATTCTATTTATTTTTTATCGACAAAATATATATATATATATATATAATATATATATATATATATATATATATATATTTATCATATCTCTTGACAAATATACTTATTTACTATACTTTCGACAAAACATACTTATTTTACATTCGACAAATATATTTGTACACCATTCGACAATATACATATATATATCTCATACAATTCGTTAGAATATAAATATATATATACCAAATATGCTTTTCGTCAAATATATATATTAATTATTTGACAACACTCCTACAACCCTTTTGATGAATTTAATTTAGAAATTCCTTTCTTAAATGATGTTAACTATATACGTACTTTCAACTCCAATTCGAATCCTTCGTCGTAGCTTCTATTATTCATGTACATTCGTTTGCCATTTTTAAGGTGACCTCGATGTCCCCTTTCTCCCACTCATCAACTCGTCGTGGGGTTTCCAAAGAAGACTTAGCAATTTTGTGAGTACACTCGACCCATATTTGTTTATATCACTTTTTGGGTGTAACATGTTTCCATATACAAAAATCACAAACACTTAAACTTTATGAAACGCACAAACAATCCTATACACATGACTACTTGAATCGTATACTTGTTGCTTGTCTAGGGATAAACGTTGTGCTGTGCTTTAGTCATTAAATATTTTTAGCCTTTGTTTGACATGCTTAGCGCTATAGGAATTCACGCATCCACCTCCATCGTGTTATTCGTGAGGTCATGTTAAAACATCGTGATTGTGTTACGGGTTTGATTATTAGCATTGAATGCCTTGATATTGCTCTTGTATAGATTTAGTTGCCATGAGGATTGTTAAAACTTTATTCGTATACGTATGCTATGCTTAAACTTGTGTACTCGCCTTTGCTTTTGCATTGACTTTATTTTAAAACATGTTACAGGTTGAAGGAGATGACGCTATGAAAACAATATAGCAAGGACTAGATACACACAAATTAGACGTTAGGTTTAATGTCGACGTATCAATTTTGTTATGACTTTTCAAATGTTAGATTGTTCCTTGTTTTGTTACATTGATGTATTTGACAATTCTTATGAAATGAAATATGGTTTAATTAATTATTGTCACTTAATAATGTTGTGAGCAATGAGCAATCTCGTTTTCGTCTCATCCCGATGTTTCCGCCATCGGTTGGGGTGTTACAGATTGGTATCAGAGCCATAACTATAGGGAATTAGGTAAATTGCTACGCTTTTGACATAGTCTATAGTTAAGTACCATACTTGACCATACGTGATTCACATGCTGATTTCTTAAAACTTCTCTTATATGTTAAATTTATGAAATGCTTTACGTGTTCATACTCGTTACATTATTTCAATCATACGCCTTCCCTAATGCATATTACTCGATTATACTAAACTCGAAAACACTCGTATTACACAAGTGAGGCGACTTCACCAAAATAGGCGTGATATCCACAATTTGGTGAAAGATTCTCATTACGCTTATTCTTTATATTTTTACGAGGTTACACCATCAAGTTAGGAGTGACATCCACACCTTGATGGAAAACTTCCCATTCAAACTCTAGTGGACTCTCGTCAAAGTGTCGAAATTAATTTTGACCCGAAGAGTGCCAACCACACTTAGGGTACGAAATCGTCGAGTTAGGGGTGAAACCCGCACCTTGTCGATTAAGTCCCATTCCTCGATTTTAAATCTCGCCAAAGTTTCGATTTTCCAATCGATTAGAGACGTGTAATAACTGGAAGGGTAAAATGCCGTTAATCGCTTCTCGACGAGAGCGTTTTACCTATAGGCCAAAGCACGTTTCTCTAATTTGAAAGGATCTTCGATTCACTTTGGAATAGTCGACGTTTCTCTACCCGAAACAGTCTAATATTTTCTGAGACTCTCTTTTATACCATTTCAATTTATACATGACTTTTTATATACTTGTTACCCTTTCTTTCAAGTTTCTAATTTATTTTAAGGTTTTTACGCAATTCATATTAAACCTTTTCATCCACTTATACATTATTTGCATACATGATTTCAAAACGTTATCAACTAGACTTATATTTCTCGAAAAGTCCGAAATGGAGACCGTCGTCGAGATAGGAGTGAATTCCTTACCTAGACGATCAAACTTCGTTTCCTTCATTCCTTAAAACGACCTCACCAACGGATTAGGGGTGATTCCCATACCTCGGTGATCGTTACCAACCCTCCTTCTTGGAGACTTTATTACACAAACCACATGTTTAAATTGTATACCTAAATCTTTTACCATGTTGTCAAAATTCTTACTTAGACGAATTTCAAAACGTACTATTTTATCAAACGTATTCCCCATCCGGTAATCTATTTCATATAAATCCCATACGCATATACTTGGTCACCACATGAAACGTTTTGTTTTACGATTTTAAAAGCTCGACAGAATGCTACCTACCAACTTAATCGGTCTAACGAATACCTTGCCCACAAGTCTTATGTTTAACTTAATCACTAAAACACGCTCACGCAATAACTTTATGTTAAAAATTTTCGTTTGTAAAAAAAAAAAAAAAAAAAAAAAAAAAAAAAAAAAAAAAAAACCAATATCTTATAGGCATTATGGGATCGTTGTACTAAAGGTGTGTTTGGGATTGTTTTTGCAACCTAATATTTTGTTTTGTGTTTGGAGGCGCAAATATTAAATAAATAAATAAAAATCTATTTTTAGTGTTTGAAAAAAAATATATATATATATATATATATATAATAATAATATGTAAAAAAAAACTGATTTGTTTTACGTATTTTAGAGATCAAAGCTCGTCTATTTATAACTTTATATGTACACGTATATATATTTTTCAAACACTCAAATAGTTGATTACCTGATTATTGTGATATCAAATAACATAATCAAATCCAAACACTATCTCCCTACAGTATGTTTTGTTACAACTAATTATCTGATTTTGATTATTCAGAACGCATAATCTATTTTCAAAACTCAACCCCAAACACCCTCTAAATCTCTCATCGCGATTAAGAAAACATTTTGCTAAACGTTTTTCAACGGTCATTAAATCAATTAACACGGATTTCCTCTCAAGGGTCAACGTTTCACAAGCACCACTAAATTTCAAATCTCTTATATCCTTTGAAAACAATGCGAACTTACTATTTTAATACCTTATCATACACCTCCCGAAATGTCACATGAGTTTCAAAACACGTGGGCAAGAAAACTTTATGAAGACCAACCATTTTCGACCTACTTAAATTCTTTTAAAACAAATGGTAGCACTCCCGTCCATTACAAAATACGTAACGCATAATCAATACGTACCTTATATTCCTTTATATTCACTAGATCCTATATTCTAAGTTAAACTTAAGCCTATTTTAGAAGCGATAACCTCAAAGTTTTGCTCAAACAACAATACATGCGTATCCTCGTACATGGTTTAGTCAACTGTTGCATGACATTTTAATCATATCACTCGCTTTACACACCCTGATCTCTCGACTATTTTATGTAAATAAATTCGTAGCATTCAATTCATATCATACGCACAATTATCGTCTGTTACACTTGTTGACGTTCATAATTATATACATGTTCATGTTCATGAAAATACGTGTCATCTTTCATGCTTATTATAACACCTAATGGCATACCTCCCAACATCGTCCGTAGACAGGAGAGATTCCTGGCTCGTAAGTAATGCCCTACCTCTAAAATCACCAACGCGTTTTGGGCTTAATGCTAGTGGATGAGAGGAGAACTCCACAGTTAAGCGTGCTCAAGTGGGAGTAGTACTAGGATGGGTGACCTCCTGGGAAGTCTCCACCAGGGCAACAAAGAAAAAACAAAGTCGTGAGTTCCTGGATGGGCCACCCATCAAGGGCAAAGCGGACAATATTAGTGATAACGAGGGGTGTTATTGGGGTGTTACACTTATACTTATCATCACATTCATGCATATACGTCTTATATCTATGCTTATACTTATTTCCATACTTATGCTTATACTCATACACATACCTATACTTGTACTCGTATTCATATTCATGCCTATGCGCGAGCGGAACCCGAGGGATTCGCTTACGTGGGCCACAAGCTATTTGCACGCAAACATGCATACGCACTACATTCTTACACGCACGCAAACTTATTTCCAGAATTTATGTACACCTTTATTCATGCGCTGCTAGTACAAGCTATGCGGATCATGTGATGATCGGTATAATCGCGGGTGCACACGGGATTATCGCGATAAGCGCATAAGAACCATAGAGTGTACTACCGCGTATGGTAACACACGGAACGTAACATTGCATCGAGTAACGAAACGGTCGCAACGTGGTCAAAACATGGTGGATACGCCACTGGTACTCCCTACACATAAGTGTTTTCACCATGTTGTCAAACTTTCGTAATACGTGCCATGAGAAATTCGGTGATTTACAGACCATAATATGACCTAACACGCCAGCTTTAAACAACTCACAACTGCATTGCTAAGCGCGCGCTACCCGATTATCCACGACGAGTCTTAATCCCTAACGTAACGTTTTCGTTTGTTCATATACATATGCCATCCTTACACGAGTATTCGTTGATCGAATCAATCGTCCGCTCTTATGCCTCCGTTACCCCCGTTAACCTTGTCTTTTATGCAGCCTCGCTTATAATCAATCGTGTAAGCATTCAAACCCTAAATGCCTTCTTACTCTAAAGTTATCTCCCATTCTCGTAGATAGCAACACACTTACTTGGCCGCTACCTTGATAACTAGTCTATTTTAAATTACCTAACCTTAAGCTATTCAAACTTGTTTAAACACTCATCTATACGCACACATGCACGTTTTATTTAAGCTTGATGCCTCAAATCATCCTAGTCAAGCAACTTCTTGTTGCAAACCTAACTCTTCGTCACTCTAAACTCCATGCTTACCCTCACGTATCCAGAACGTCAAGTCTTGACCGTTAACCCTCAATTCCTTAACCAATTTCTTTCGAGTCTTCCTCGTGAATAAATTTCGGGACGAAATTTCCTAAATGAGGGGAGACTGTAACGCATCGTATTTTATTTTATTTTATTTTTTCTAGATAATAATAATAATAATAATAATAATAATAATAATAATAATAATAATAATAATAATAATAATAATGATAAACAAAATAAATTCGACGTTTTATGAAACTTGTACTTGAAATCGGATCTCGTCGGTACGTTCGGGCCACTAAAAAACGTTAGAACGGGTTAACAGGCTTTGGCCCAACACACCACCTAAACCTAACTAAACCCTAAACCTAATTGCAACTAAATAAACACCACACCCTCACACTATCCACACACACGCTCATCTCCCTGCTCCCCCCCCTTCTCCTTTCCTGCCTGCACACAAACACTCGCCTTCCCCTCTCCAGCCACATCCATCACCTCCAACCTTCGCTCTCCTCTCTCTCTCTGTATTCGAGGCCGCCGGTCACCATTTGTGGTGGCGGCGCGCCTGTAATCAAGCCGCTGTGGCAGCACACGGGGACGAAAGCAATGGGGCGGCGGCGGTGGTGGCTTAGCGACGATGGTGCAGCAGCGGCGACGGCGATAGCAGTTCGCGGCGCGGCAGCAGCGGTGTTAGCCGGCTCGGGTTCATCTGGGTTCAGGTCTTGCTTATTCTCGGTTCTGATTTCAGGATTGTCGAGTCTATAACCCGGTTCTTATTCCACTTCTTAATCTCAAATCTTGTTCGTTTGATTTCAGGTTTGAGTTCCGGCCGACGTCAATCAACTCCGGACGACGTCAGCTCGGTTCATGTTCAGTCCAACCCGGTTCTAGTTCGAGTTTCAGCTCAGTTCCGGTATCGACTTCAAGTTCAGGTTTCGGTTTCTCGGTTCAGGTAAAGTTTTCAGTTTATTCGGTTCGAGTATGTAGTTCAGTTTCAGTTTCAGTTTCAGTGTCGTTCGGTTCAGGATAGAAATGGTTCAGGTTTTGTTTGTTTATATTTCGATTCAAGTTCAGTGGTTGTTGTTTCAGATTCGGTTCGGTCTTGGCTCGGATTTTAGTTCATGTTGGCTCGGATTTTAGTTCATGTTTGGCTCGGGTTTCGGTCAAGAACAGTCAACCGACTTAGTTGGGCGTTCCGGCTCAAGCTCAGTCAATTCGGGTCTCGTTTCAGTTAGGTTTCAGCTCATGTCCTATTCAGGTGAGTTTTGGTTCGGTCAACCTAGTCGAACCCGGGTCAGCTTTGGTGTTCACTCCAGCAGCAGCGGCGGCGGCAGGAGTCCCGGTTTCAGTCAGTTAGTCTCGGGCCTGATGCATCTCGGTTCAGGGCTTGGTCCAGCTCGGGTTCTTGTCGGGTCAGCTCCGGGTCGAATCTCGGTTCAGTCAAGTTCATGGCTCATGTTCAGCGGGTTCGGGTCTCGGTGCAGAGGTTCGGGTCAGCAGTGAGTAAATGACAGTTTCGGTTTCTTCGGCTCGGGTCATGAACGGTTCAACACGGCTCCGCACAGTTGGTTCGGGTCTCGGTCAAAGCAGGTTAGCGAGCAGATTCGGGTCAGCTTGGTCCATACACGTTTCGGTTCAAGTCAAACCTGGTCAAACAGTCAACGCCAGTCAAACCAGTCAGATTTGATGTTCGGTTCGGTGTTCGGGGCCAAGTTCAGTCAATGCTTTAGTCAACTCAATCAAAACACGTCACGGTATACTATTAATGCCACAAATTTTTATGTTATTAATTATATTGTTTTGTATTTAATTAGTGTTATAATCACGTAACCGAACCTTATAAAATTTGTAGACATAGAAAGAGTATGTAAACATTTATAGTGTTTCGTCGATTCTTGCGTTGTTTATTGTTGTGTTTTGGAAAAATATATCGACACATATGTTGTCGGGATTGTCCAAAAACAAGAGGAAACTCTGCCCGTTTATCGACAAAATATTCTATTTATTTTTTATCGACAAAATATATATATATATATATATATATTAACATATCTCTCGACAAATATACTTATTTACTATACTTTCGACAAAACATACTTATTCATTATATTCATCGACAAAATATAGATATATTTATCATATCTCTCGACAAATATACTTATTTATTTTACTTTCGACAAAACATATTTATTTTACTTTCGACAAAACATATTTATTTTACTTTCGACAAATATATTTGTACACCATTCGACAATATACATATATATATCTCATAAAATTCGTTAGAATATAAATATATATATACCAAATATGCTTTTCGTCAAATATATATATTAATTATTTGACAACACTCCTACAACCCTTTTGATGAATTTAATTTAGAAATTCCTTTCTTAAACGATGTTAACTATATACGTACTTTCAACTCCAATTCGAATCCTCCGTCGTAGCTTCTATTATTCATGTACATTCGTTTGCCATTTTTAAGGTGACCTCGATGTCCCCTTTCTCCCACTCATCAACTCGTCGTGGAATTTCCAAAGAAGACTTAGCAATTTTGTGAGTACACTCGACCCATATTTGTTTATATCACTTTTTGGGTGTAACATGTTTCCATATACAAAAATCACAAACACTTAAACTTTATGAAACGCACAAACAATCCTATATACATGACTACTTGAATTGTATACTTGTTGCTTGTCTAGGGATAAACGTTGTGCTGTGCTTTAGTCATTAACTATTTTTAGCCTTTGTTTGACATTCTTAGCGCTATAGGAATTCACGCATCCACCTCCATCGTGTTATTCGTGAGGTCATGTTAAAACATCGTGATTGCGTTACGGGTTTGATTATTAGCATTGCATGCCTTGATATTGCTCTTGTATAGATTTAGTTGCCATGAGGATTGTTAAAACTTTATTCGTATATGTATGCTATGCTTAAACTTGTGTACTCGCCTTTGCTTTTGCATTGACTTTATTTTAAAACATGTTACAGGTTGAAGGAGATGACGCTATGAAAACAATTTAGCAAGGACTAGATACACACAAATTAGACGTTAGGTTTAATGTCGACGTATCAATTTTGTTATGACTTTGCAAATGTTAGATTGTTCCTTGTTTTGTTACATTGATGTATTTGACAATTCTTATGAAATGAAATATGGTATAATTAATTATTGTCACTTAATAATGTTGTGAGCAATGAGCAATCTCGTTTTCGTCTCATCCCGATGTTTCCGCCATCGGTTGGGGTGTTACAATAATATAAATTGAATATTAAACCGGGTTAGACACACAGTCCAGCGGTGGACTGTGTGCAAACACATAGCGCACGTCACGAATTCGAATCTTACAAACGCACCGGCTTTCCGAATTAAAACCAAATTTTTTTAAACTGAATCAGAGTAGGTCCCGGGATGTTTTTAAGGTTAATATAAACTGTAAGTTTAACAGATAAGACACACAGCCCAACTGGTTGGGCTGTGCGCTTACAAACCAAAGGACCCAAGTTCGATCTGATTTCACTGCAGCCGGTTCAACCATTTAAATTCTTTTAATATAAAACCAAATAAATTAAACATTTAATTAGTATATATATATAATTAAAACATAGAATATTTCGGGTTAGACACGTAGCTCAGTTGGTAGAGCTGCGTGCACGCGTACGAGAGGTCTCGGGTTCGAGCCTCACCCAGCGCACACATAAGTCACTGTCCGACCTGTCAACGGACCGGTCAACGGTCAACCCAAAAAAGTCAACATTTTTTTTATATTTTTATTTATTTATTTAATTTAAAAATCAAATAAAAATACTTAAAAATAATATTTTTAAAGTTAGAAAATGACCTTAAACTCACAAAAATAAATCTAAAAATCCTATTAAAATTGTTAATAAAATCCACTTATTTACCGTACCTTTTCGTTATTATTTAGGTTAGTTATTCCTCGTCGATCAACTCTCTAAACTCGTGCGCATTCAACATCATCAAACGAACGCACCCAATGTGAGTGAATCCCTACAAATTCCCCGTTTTAATCACATTTTGGGGTGTATCATGTGTCGCTTATTATTTATTACATTTAAACACTTGTGCATCCATCATATCCATGATCAAATGTGTATCCAATATGAATCAATTGTTTGTGTGGTTAATGTTTAGATTAAATTTTATCATTTTCAGTACATACATCATCATAGGCTCGTCTGTTCCCCATTACCTATGAGCGGAACCGTTCCCCATTACCTATGAGCGGAACGTGGCGTTGCCATCATACGATCGGCTCCGTTTGATTGAGCCTTGATCGTACATACATCATCATAGGCCGTCCGTTTCCCCATTACCTATGAGTGGAACGTGACGTTGCCAACATATACATTATCATTCATGTCATATACTCATTCAAGGTGGTTTGTTATTGTTTGATTATATACGTTTGCTCACATATGATTATTGTACAATTTTTCCATATTAAATACAATAAGAAATCAATATCAATGTTTTTAACAAGGTTCACTCACCAACTTTTGTTGACCCAAAATCCCCCATTTTACACATGATACAGGTGATCCAGTTACAGCAAGAAACATATAGGACGGCCTAGAAGAATAAATCAGATTAGGCTTTGGATTGTTTACTTAGTTACTTTTTCCTTGTAATTGTATGAACTTGTTTGGAATATTGAAGTTGTAATTTGAATTCAATAAATATGAAACATTTTAGTAAACATCATGAGATTTGGTGATAACCCAATTATGCCCCGACTCTTATTCCGCTGCGGGTCGGGGTGTGACAGATTGGTATCAGAGCCATGACTATAAGGATATAGGATAGGTTATTAGACCCTTAGAGCCTATACTATAGTTGATTAAAATTTTAAATTGTTTATGTGTTACATACAAAATTCATGATGTTATATCCTTTATGTTTATTGTTACATTCAATGTTATGCAAGCATGTTCATAAGTACATATTACTATACAATGTTCATCATGAATCATATCCTCATAACATATCATATCCATGAGAGCACACACCACACAATTTCCATGATTTTTGCAACGATTTTTGTATTTTTCCAAATCACATCAAAGTGAGTTCTCATGACGGGCATGTAGTAACTGGAAGGGTACAAGTACCGGTAGTCGGAACGTCCTGTCTAGGCTTGGCATTCGTATAAATCCAAAATAAAGGACCAGTTTGCCTACATGGGGACTAACGATGAGAGTACGAAGGACCTATTAGGCCAAAGCATGCTATACCAAACGTTGTGTGAACTAACCCCACTTTGAGTTGTCATTGTGTCTACACCTGGACACCCTCCTACCATACATCTCGCAAACATATTTCATGGTTTTCATTCGGGTGATGCGAGTGTTGAACCGCCAACACCAACGTGAATCCTACTAAGCCAATAGTCATGGGGGCCCACATGACTATACAGGCGATGGTATGGGGGACATTGGAGGCCCAAACATGAGCAAACCCAAGACATCCTATGGATGTAGTTGCATTATTGATGTTTATGTTATTTTTTTTAAAACGACACATGACACCTAAAAAGACTCCTTAAACTCACAATCTTCTTATGTATGTTCCTGTAGATGTCGGCTAGGCAGCAACGTGGAGGTAGAAGGTCAGGAAGGTCAAACGAATGCTTGGCCACCCAAATCGCAATACAAATGGCCGCGGTGCTTCCTGACATCGTAATTCAAGTCCAACAAGCTCTCGCCGCAAATCCTATCAACCCTCCCAATCAAGACGACCAGAACGTCGACAACCCTCCCTCCAAAAAGTGCTCTTACAAACACTTCAAGTCCTGCGATCCCCCGAAATATGAAGGGACCGAAGGTGTCACTGCTCTCCTCCACTGGTTTGAGGAAATGGAGAACACCTTCCTCAATTGCGATTGTCCCGAGGATCGCAAGGTGCGTTACGCAACCGGGAGACTATTTGGAGTAGCTCTTACCTGGTGGAATACAGAAAAAGGTAAGAGGGGAATCGAAGATGCAATGGCCTTAACATGGGAGGAGTTAAGGGAAATCATGACGAGACGCTTCTGTCCAAAAGCGAGATCAAAAAGTTAGAGGATGAATTCCACTCGTTAAAGCAAAAGGAAGGAGATCATACTTCGTACAACAAAAGGTTTCTAGAGTTGAACCAAATGATCCCCAACTTGTTCACCCCAGTATACCGCTTAGTCGAACACTATATTCGAGGCCTCCCCTCGAAAATTCAAGACTCAGTTCTAAGCACTTCGCCCGCAACACTTGAAGCTGCTATGGAACTAGCTACCGAGCTTACCGAGAATCGCATCCGAAACGGCAAATTTAAGGATGAGAAAAAGAAAGCCCCCATTGAGGGCCAAACTTCAAACCATTCCACCTCCTCCTCAAAGTTTGCTAGTAAGAGGAAACGAAACACCAGAAACTTTGCTGTCACTCAAACAAACTTCCCTATCCCTGCTGCACCCATCACTCAAGTTGCCCCCTCATCTGCACCATATAAAAAGCCATACTCCGGCCCATACCCAAAATGCAACCGTTGCCAATACCATCACTTTCCTAATCATCCCTGCCAACATTGCACCGGCTGTGGCCGTGCAGGTCACACCATTCAAACCTGTCGCGCGCTTCAGCGAACGAACCACAATCAACCCTCAACCCAAACCCACCATCAGATAGTGGGTCAAGCCCAACAACCTTTACTCCTACCACCTACCCAACATGTAGCCCAATCCTACTACCAACCCAACTATCCCATGATGCAACCTATGCGGGCTTGTTACAACTGTGGAGACCCGAACCACTTCAGGAACACCTGTCCACGCCTGGTGAACATCATCCATGCCCAAGCTCAATCAAATCCAGTAAACCAGGCTAACCATGCTCCTCCACCTGCTAGAGGAAGAGCTTTCAACATCAACGCCAATCAAGCTAGGGCTGACAACAACGTGGTTAACGGTACGTTTCTCATCAATGGTAGTTATGCATCCATGTTATTTGATACTGGCGTGTATAAGAGTTTTGTGTCCTTAGAATTTGAACCCATCCTCAACCAAACTCGTGATAAACTCATGGAATCCATAACGGTAGAAGTTGCTGACGGAAAACCGGTCTCATTAAACTCTATTATACGCAATTGTACTCTCACCCTAAACGATCACGATTTTCCAGTTGACCTCATTCCTATGAAGTTTGGAAGTTTCGACATTATAATTGGTATGGACTGGCTCAGCCAACATCATGCTGAAGTAGTATGCCGCGAAAAGTTCATTCGCATTCCTCTTACAAACGGTCAGACTCTACGAATCTTTGGAGAAACCCCTTCGAAAGGACTCAAATTAATGTCCTGTCTTCAAGCCCGAAAATATCTCCGCAAGAATTATGTCGCATTCCTAACTCATGTCATCAAAAAGGGAACCAAGGAGAAGAAACTCGAAGACATCCCAGTAGTAAAAGATTTTCCGCAAGTTTTTCCTGACGACATTTCAGGACTTCCTCCCGTGAGAGAAGTCGAATTCCGAATTGATCTTATACCTGGAGCTACACCAGTTGCAAAATCTCCTTATAGTAGCCCCATCCGAAATGCAAGAGCTGGCCAGTCAACTGCAAGAGCTAACTGACAAAGGATTCATACGTCCTAGCTCATCGCCTTGGGGTGCACCTGTCCTTTTTGTGAAGAAGAAAGATGGAACGTTTCGCATGTGTATCGACTACAGAGAACTCAACAAGTTAACGGTCAAGAACCGCTACCTATTACCTCGCATCGATGATCTTCTTGACCAACTTCAAGGCGCCACCTGTTTTTCAAAAATCGACCTTCGTTCTGGTTATCATCAACTCAGAGTACATGAAGAAGACGTCCCAAAGACCGCCTTCCGAACTCGTTATGGTCATTACGAATTCATGGTCATGCCATTTGGTTTAACCAACGCTCCAGCAGTATTTATGTATTTAATGAATAGGGTATGTAAACCCTACCTCGACCGCTTTGTTATAGTCTTCATCGACGACATCCTCATCTACTCAAAGTCTAAGTCTGATCATGAACGGCACCTTCGACTCATCCTTACACTCTTAAGGACAGAAAAGCTGTACGCTAAGTTTTCAAAATGTGAATTCTGGTTAAGGGAAGTACAATTCCTTGGACACGTCGTCAATGACAAGGGAATTCATGTTGATCCCTCGAAGATCAAGGCAGGGCAGGAATGGCAAGCGCCACGTACACCTACCGAAGTAAGATCATTTCTTGGTTTGGCTGGTTATTATCACCGTTTCATTGCAAATTTCTCCGGTATTGCTGTACCACTCACGGCTTTAACACATAAAGGAAAACCCTTCTTATGGGGACCTAAACAAGAAGAAGCCTTCCAAACCCTTAAACAAAAACTCTGTGGCGCACCTATCCTCACACTTCCTGAAGGTTATGATGACTTCGTGGTTTATTGCGACGCGTCAGGGCAGGGACTAGGCTGTGTACTGATGCAAAGAGGAAAAGTGATAGCTTATGCTTCTAGACAACTCAAAATTCATGAGAAGAATTACACCACCCACGACCTGGAACTTAGAGCCGTTGTGTTCGCTCTTAAGATATGGAGACATTACCTCTACGGTACTAATTGTGAAATATACACTGATCACAAGAGCCTCCAACATATCTTTAACCAAAAGGAGTTGAATATGAGGCAACGAAGATGGGTCGAACTTCTTAATGACTACGACTGTGAAATTTGGTATCATCCTGGCAAGGCAAACGTGGTGGCCGATGCGCTTAGTCGAAAGGGTTATGCGAACTCCATTCGTCTTCTATGTTCGCAAATCATAACCGACATCAAAGATCAAATCCGAGAAGCCAACATGTTTCAGTAACGGAAAACGACGTACGCAAGGAGCTGTCTTGTGGAGCTGAACTTAAAATCGAAACTAAATCCGACGGTATTCTGTACTATCTAGATCGCATATGGATTCCCGATCACAATAACCTTCGTGATATCCTTATGAATGAGGCGCACAAAACACAGTACTCTGTACACCCAGGAGCCGACAAGATGTATCAAGACCTTCGATACACCTACTGGTGGCCTGGCATGAAGAAGGATATCGCTGTTTTCGTTTCTAAGTGCCTTACATGTTCCAAAGTAAAAGCTGAACATCAAAGACCCTCAGGACTTCTAGTCCAACCTGAAATACCTGTATGGAAGTGGGAAAACATAACCATGGACTTCATTACCGGGTTACCTCGCACCTCCAGTGGGTATGACACTATATGGGTAATCATTGATCGTCTTACAAAATCAGCTCACTTCATTCCGATTCGCGAGGACTTCAAGAACGAGAAGTTAGCTCGTATCTACATCAGCGAGACTGTAAGCCGTCATGGTGTACCTTTAAGCATTATTTCAGACCGTGATGGTCGTTTCACTTCACGAACATGGCAAGCCGTACAAGCCGCTTTGGGTACACGATTAGACCTCAGTACCGCTTATCATCCTCAAACTGATGGACAATCTGAACGCACCATCCAAACACTTGAAGACATGCTTCGAGCATGTGTCATAGACTTCAAGGGAAATTGGGACGCTCATCTACCATTAGTTGAATTTTCGTACAACAACAGCTATCATTCAAGTATCGGCATGGCACCTTTCGAAGCTTTATATGGTCGTAAGTGCCGATCTCCAGTATGTTGGCACGAAATTGGGGAAGCTCAAATCACCGGTCCGGATTAATTCAAGAAACATCAGACAAGATCCATCAGATTCGAAACAATCTTCTAGTGGCACAAAGTCGTCAAAAGAGTTATGCAGACAAACGACGAAAGCCCTTGGAGTTTAACATTGGTGATCATGTACTTTTAAAAGTATCACCGTGGAAAGGAGTAGTTCGTTTTGGTCAGAAGGCAAGCTAGCACCACGCTACGTAGGACCTTTCAAGATACTCGAAAGAGTAGGACCTGTAGCATACAAGCTTGACCTACCAGAAGAACTCAACAGAATTTACCCCACATTCCACGTATCAAACTTGAAGAAGTGTCTTGCTGATGAAAACCTCCATATTCCCCTAGAAGATATTCAGATCGATGAATCTATGCACTTCATTGAAATACCAGTAGAGATCATGGACTTTGGAGAAAAACGTTTAAGACGGAGTCGTATTCCAGTTGTTAGGGTACGCTGGGAGTCGAAACGAGGACCTGAGTTTACTTGGGAACGTGAAGACTCAATGCGCGAAAAATACCCGCATCTTTTTCCTGTTACCACTACTACTTAAATTTTGGGACGAAATTTCTAAAAGTAGGGGACACTGTAACATCCGTCGAAAAACGGGTTTTCAAAACCCGCTTTGTTTATTAATCGAATAGTCAGTTACATTTTTTCGTTGCTTAATTAATGCTCCTTTTAATTTTAAACAATACATAATTAATAAATATACTAGAATTTATAAACTATAATTTATAAACAATAAAAACGGTCGAAGAAAAAAATAAAAGTCGCTGCCGGGTTTCGAACCCGGGTCAGCCAGCTCATTTAACACACAAACACTTAACCACTCCGCCACTTGGTTCTTATGTGTAATCAATGAAACAAATAAAACTTAACTTCTACCCGTGAACTCATCTGTTTGCGCCAAAACTGAAACCGCTCATCGGCTTTCAACTATCCAGACTTTTGAGTGATCGCTAATTACTGATTATAACCGATAAATCAATTGCTGCCCATGTTCTTAATCAATTCGGTCTTCAATTGCCTCGATTCATATGATTTTTGGGAGTTGAAAACCGAAATCATTTACTTCCTGATTTACACTGATAATATCATCGTCTCATAACTTGGAAACACTCACAGAACCTTCAATTTCATTTGCGCTCTAATTTCTGTTTGTCGGAAACGTTATCTGCTATCGCCGGACTTTCGCCGGAAAACCGGGACATACGTCAAATCGGTAAATTTCTCGATTCTTTCATTCTCAATCCATTGTTAGACTTTCACTAACTTAAATCCTTCAACCAGAATCGGTCCCAGACGACGTTACTGGATACTCTACGCTCGCCGGAAAATCTCTGGACATTTCCAAAAAACGCTGTGAATCGGTACAAACATCTAAACCCTTTGATAATCTTTGTTTAGTAACTCAATTTCACAATTAGTTGATCAAAACTGTTAACTGATCCGATCAGACGGAATTCACAAAACAGAGCCGACGATCTTTGCCGGAGTTATGAGAAAAACATCTGTTTCGGTACATTCATTTCCAAAACCCTCTCTATCCATTACATTTTAATCATTTATAAGTTTCGTTAATCGAATTAAACAAGAACAGTCGAATATCGTTGTTCTGTGTCTTTGAATGAAGAAGACGAAGTCGACGTTGTGTATAAGTATAATATAAATTGAATATTAAACCGGGTTAGACACACAGTCCAGCGGTGGACTGTGTGCAAACACATAGCGCACGTCACGAGTTCGAATCTTACAAACGCACCGGCTTTCCGAATTAAAACCAAATTTTTTAAAACTGAATCAGAGTAGGTCCCGGGATGTTTTTAAGGTTAATATAAACTGTAAGTTTAACAGGTAAGACACACAGCCCAAATGGTTGGGCTGTGCGCTTACAAACCAAAGGACCCGATTCGATCCGATTTCACTGCAGCCGGTTCAACCATTTAAATTCTTTTAATATAAAATCAAATAAATTAAACATTTAATTAGTATATATATATAATTAAAACATAGAATATTTCGGGTTAGACACGTAGCTCAGTTGGTAGAGCTGCGTGCACGCGTACGAGAGGTCTCGGGATCGAGCCTCACCCAGGGCACACATAAGTCACTGTCCGACCGGTCAACGGTCAACGGTCAACCAAAAAAGGTCAACATTTTTTTATATTTTTATTTATTTAATTTAAAAATCAATTAAAAATACTTAAAAATAATATTTTTAAAGTTAGAAAATGACCTTAAACTCACAAAAATAAATCTAAAAATCCTATTAAAATTGTTAATAAAATCCACTTATTTACCGTACCTTTTCGTTATTATTTAGGTTAGTTATTCCTCGTCGATCAACTCTCTAAACTCGTGCGCATTCAACATCATCAAACGAACGCACCCAATGTGAGTGAATCTCTACAAATTCCCCGTTTTAATCACATTTTGGGGTGTATCATGTGTCGCTTATTATTTATTACATTTAAACACTTGTGCATCCATCATATCCATGATCAAATGTGTATCCAATATGTATCAATTGTTTGTGTGGTTAATGTTTAGATTAAATTTTATCATTTTCAGTACATACATCATCATAGGCTCGTCTGTTCCCCATTACCTATGAGCGGAACCATTCCCCATTACCTATGAGCGGAACGTGGCGTTGCCATCATACGATCGGCTCCATTTGATTGAGCCTTGATCGCACATACATCATCATAGGCCGTCCGTTCCCCATTACCTATGAGCGGAACGTGACGTTGCCAACATATACATTATCATTCATGTCATATACTCATTCAAGGTGGTTTGTTATTGTTTGATTATATACGTTTGCTCACATATGATTATTGCACAATTTTTCCATATTAAATACAATAAGAAATCAATATCAAATGTTTTTAACAAGGTTCACTCGCCAACTTTTGTTGATCCAAAATCCCCCATTTTTACACATGATACAGGTGATCCAGTTGCAGCAAGAAACATATAGGACGACCTAGAAGAATAAATCAGATTAGGCTTTGGATTGTTTACTTAGTTACTTTTTCCTTGTAATTGTATGAACTTGTTTGGAATATTGAAGTTGTAATTTGAATTTAATAAATATGAAACATTTTACTAAACATCATGAGCTTTGGTGATAACCCAATTATGCCCCGACTCTTATTCCGCTGCGGGCCGGGGTGTGAAATTTAAATAACGAAGCGGTAGGAACGAGGTGCGATAAGCGTTAAAGCGATAAGCGATAAAAGGTAAACGATTAGCGACAAGCGATAAGCGATGTGATGCGATGCGAGGTAGATCCCTGCAATAGTGCGATTGCGTTGCTGTAGATTCGCGGGGCATCTAACGTTTGCACGATCGAGAAAGCGATGAGATGTTACGCCCTTATGGAGTAGTTTTGCGTGTGAAAATAATCATCATAATATAGAAGGTCTAATAACGTTTAACTACACATGGCACGTCTCCACGGAAGTTTGTTAGCATGGCAAAGCACTTATATATAGGAAGTACCAGCGGCGTATCCATCATGCTTTAACCACACCTCCTCCGTCCCGTGGATAGGTGTTGCGCTTTGTCGACATGGTTACCATTAGAACTCGTTACCGTCCCCGTGCAGACCCCAAAATAATCCCGTGTGCACCCGTGATTAGTTTGGTGTTTGCATGTTTATCGTAACTTGTTTTAAAGGCGTATAGTAGGGGTAGAAAAATGTATTATATCGTGATATACCATATAACATTAGTAATAATAGCTAGTGTGTGCGCTTAGACTAAGTGCAAGGAATCGAGAGAGATAGAGAGACATCGTTCGTGTGCTGAAGCGATATCAAATAATAGAATGATTATAAAGCGTAAGCACTAACATCGAAAGTTGTACCTTCGTTAACGTCGTCCTGCGCCTGGTCGAGGTTGGTGTCAACGTCTTCCTTTGCTGGGGCTGCGGCTTGGGTTGGTGATTCCGGGGGTGTCGACTCGTCTTGTTGTCGCGGTCCTGTGCGACATTTGTCGGTGAAGTGACCGTAACGGTCGCAGTTGGTGCAATAACGGCAGCTGGCTCCGGCTCGATGGTGATAGGTACATATCTGACACTGGGGATGAGGTCCGGTGTAGTTACGCCGTGGGTAAAATGGAACTGCTCGAAGAGGTTCAAGGTTGAGCGGCTCAGTCGTGGAGTAGTTGAAACTCGAGCTCTTCCTCTTAGGCTAGTCTCGGCGGCAGGTTGCGGTGGTGTGTCGTCGCCGTCGGAACCGTCCTCGGATTTGTTCTCGGATTCGTTGTCGGAATCGTTGTTAGAATCGTCGGACAATTTGATAGTAGCTTGATTCAGATTCTTGGCGGGATTTTTGGAGAAGTACCCTTCCAATACCCGGTCGTTGTTGATTTCTGCGGCCAACCGATAGGTTTCTTCGATAGTAGTCGGTCTTGCAGCTTTGACAAAATCACCCACACACTCCGGCAAAGCACAAATGTACTTTCTGATGGCCTTTTCAGGAGTGTCGACTTGGCTAGGGCAGATGATGCTAAGCTGTTTGAACATTGCCGTGAGGCCGGCGTTGTCTCCTTCGATATGCTTGATTTTCCAAAATTCGTTCTCGAGCTTTTGGACTTCGTGGGGAGGGCAGTACTCTCTTTTCATAAGCTCCTTCAGTTCCTCCCACGATAGTGCGTAAGCTGCGTCGTTTCAACGCTTGATGCGCTCGGCTGTCCACCAGTCGAGGGCTCGGGATTGAAATACTCTGGTAGCACATGTGGTTTGGAAATGCTCAGGGCACCCACTCTGACGAAGGGTAACCTGGATGGCATCGAACCACTGAGCATCTGAGATACACTTCCTTCACCTGTGAAAACCATCAGGTCACATGCCTTGAATTGCTTGTAGGAGAAAGTAGACTTTGGTGCGCTGGACTTGGAGTCTTCGGAGCTTTGAGAGTTGCTGAGGGCTTGAACCTGAGTGATGATTCGAGGAATGACCTTGGCCATTTCCTTTGCCACAAGCGAAACAAGCCTCTTGTCGGAGTTCCTTCGAGCTTGACGTCGAGAGTTGGAAGCGTTTGAAGACATCTGAACAAAGAGATTCGGAATGAGATTCGATCATAATAATTTGTAATTTCGATGCGATTTAGCGCGTTAAAAACTTTGTTATAGTAATACGTATTTCACATAGGAGCCACATAGGAAAAACACATATCTCCTAAGTTCTCATGTATTCACATAAGCACATATGATTATATATTATATAGGTATGTACATATAATTGCGGTACAATGCAGGGACGCGGTTAAGAGGATTGTTATGATTTAGTTATGTTGCGAGAATTAGCCCTTGTTTTGGATCGCGATGGCTGTGCGAGTTGTGCATTAATTTAACAAGATGAAAGCGATAAAGCGACAAGCGAAAATCGACAAATCGGAAACATAAAAGTTTAAAATTTGTTAAAACGTGCGCTAAGCACATGTAAATCGATGATGCGAAAAATCGACGATTGCGGCTAAAATCAATGGAGCGTCCTGGGTTTTGAGCCAGCGACTACCCAAAGTGATTCGATTATTCCGCCAAGTTTGGGCACACGCTTTGGCCTAATAGGTAGATGCTCTCACCGCCCCGCGGCTAACGACATTACCCTTCCGGTTACTACGCGTCCCAAAGCGTTGGAAGCAATCGAGACTTTGGTGAGATTTGAAAATCGTTAATTGGGACGAGTTTTCAAGGTTCGGGTCTCACCCCTGACTTGATAACTTCGAATCCCTGATTGTGGTTTCACCTCCCGGACCCATCAGGAGGCTTCCACTGGATAGAATGGGAAGTTTCCATTAAGATGTGGATATCACTCCTAACTTAACAGACAATTTCGTGCAGATGAGAATACGCGGAGTGAGTGATTCGTCGAGAGTTCGCGGTT
Organism: Scalesia atractyloides; assembly: GCA_947069175.1. Taxonomy (NCBI): domain Eukaryota; kingdom Viridiplantae; phylum Streptophyta; class Magnoliopsida; order Asterales; family Asteraceae; genus Scalesia; species Scalesia atractyloides. The sequence continues at coordinate 31,698,673 of CAMTDV010000014.1, forward strand.
TTCACACCTAATCCCGAAAAATCGACTCGTTTGTGTGATATGAGCGTTCTTTACGTGTATTGTGGCAGCTTTAGGAAAAGCGTATGATAAAAGTTGGTGTAGAAAGGTCCTGATCAAGTTCAGGCTAACTTGGCATCAAACTGATGTCAAGTTCGAGCGAACTCACACATTACCAGCGAACTTGTTTGATTGTTGAGGGAACAGGAAAGTTCGAGCGAACTTGGTCAAGTCCGGGCGAACTTGATCAAGTTCGGGCGAACTTGATCAATTTCGAGCGAACTTGTCACCCCAAGTTCGGGCGGACTTGCTGTTCGTATTCGTTTTTGGTGTTTAATCGATGCGTAACAGTCTGATTTGGTGTCCTAACTATAGACTAGGTCGAACATGGCAATTCTACCTAATTTTTCTGTAGTTATGGCTCTGATACCAAATATGTCACACCCCAACCGATGGCGGAATCATCGGGGCGCGGCACTAGGCGAATCAGATTGCTCAAGAGACATCATAACAACTATTAAGCGATAATATTTAAACGTTCAACATCCCATACTATTAAACAATAAAATCCCAAACAATTATTACAATTTCAAACATCTCTCAAACAAACATAATCCGATCTTCTCTAGATTTCTATTACAAGCGAGTTTCTAGATATAAAAGTCCTAGGTCCATTTGCAGCAAGTAGAATCAGTAACCTGCAACATACGTTAAAATAATTGTCAATACAAAAATGTATTGGCGAGCATACAGGTTTTGATACAATAGCATAGTAGATAAAAGTATAGCGAATCTCTTCATACATAAACCTGATTCATACAACATATAAACTCACAAGACAATTTATCATGCTATACTCGCTGAGAGCTCGCGCGTACATCTTAGCTAAACCCCGTCGGATGAGAGCTCTCTACAGTACTATACTAGCCAAGGTGGAGATAATGAAAAGAGTCCTAGCTTACATGTTCTAGCAATCACGTATAATATGTATAACAAATATTCGCGTGTGGTAAATCAGTTTAACGTGCGTTGTGTATTTTTTATAAGAACGTATGTTATACCCAAAAAGTGCATTAAAGCGAAAATGGGTCAAGTATACTCATAGTTGGTGCGTTTTAGGGGAGTTTTAGGATCTGAGAAGCGTTGCGTAGAGTGTCGGATCAGCTTGCATACGCGAACGGAAGTGCATCAGTCTCCGAAAAGTTGAAACGGTGAAGTTTGGTTTGGGGAGTAGGCAAGTTCGGGCGAACTTGTATGTAAACATACAAGTTCGAGCGAAATTGTAGTATTGCTGAGGTTTGAGTCAAGTTCGGGCGAACTTGTGAGGATTTGAAAGGCGAAATGACAAGTTCGGCTGAACTTGTGAAGTTTCCTGAGAAACCTTGCAAGTTCGAGCGAACTTGAGAGATTTCTGTTGAAAAATTGAGTGTTTGGACGCAAGTTCGGCCGAACTTGACTAATCTGCTGCACAAAAATCAGTTAAATCTCGAGCGAACTTGATGTTTCCGGGTCCAAAATCTTGCGTTTTCGTGTCGTTTGCTGAGGAAATCGAGTGTCCATCCCTCCAACCTTAAGCCACTGAGCAAAACTTAGGCTGGAGAGGTCTTTTGGAGCGAACTTAGCCATTTTACAGATACTCAGGCTAAACCGGACGAACTTGATGGTTTGTACGGGTTAGTCTAGCTTGTGTAAAGTTACGATTTCGTCCTTGTGCTTCCGGATCTGAGATTCTGCTTTACAACGCCTCGTTCCACTCAAAAGTGAACGAAACATACGTCATTAGTCCGAATATTGTGTAGAAATCAATGTTTTTAAAAGGTTTCACTCGGATCTAGTATAGATCTGAGTGAAAAACAGAAGTTTTATAGAAAAAGATGAAGATTTTCGTAAACAAAAGAGATTTGATGAAAACGAAGGCAGAGCCTTGTGCAAAATCGTTGTAAATCGTTGTTGAACATCATAGTAGTTGAAATCGGGTTGAATCTTACTGAGGAAACAAAGGGTTTCGGGTTTGAGAGCTCTGGGCGAATTTGCAGCAAGTTAAAATGAGATAATGGGGCTGATTATTTATAGGTGAAGGCAAAAAGGAGAACTGGTGGAGTCAAGTTCGGCCGAACTTGCATGGAAAAATGCAAGTTCGCGCGAACTTGTGAGATTTTGGGAGTGTTGGAGCTAAGTTCGGCCGAACTTGTACATGTATTTACAAGTTCGAGCGAACTTGTAGATAAGCAAGGATTTTTGTGTTAATCTGCCAAGTTCGGCCGAACTTGGTAACACCAAGTTCGAGCGAACTTGACTCTAGTTGTTGGATTTTCTTTGTTTTTGCGTTAAAAGTTCGTTTGGCGATTCGGTTTGTATTATATAGTTATATCAAGCGTTATAGCGAAGTATTAAGCGTGTTAAATGGTCATATTAAGTTAAATTCCACAGTTACTCAAAGTCCGATAAATAAGCGTTGAATCATGCGGCTTTGTTCCCAAGTCCTGCGAGGGTCGCGTTGCAGTTTAAGCGAGCAGATAGCCTTGGAAACTCCACGCAAAGTCGATAGTATTTAGTTTGTGCGAGATAAGCGTTGTGTTAATGCGATGTAATGCGTTGTGATGTGCATGGTGATACGAAAATATGCGATATAGTGTAATAAGCGTTTTAGGTTACATTATGATCCGAATCTCTGGTGCTAGGCGTAACGAGAGTGACGAGCCTGCGAGGAAGCGGGTTGTTACACGTTCATGGACGTAAACAAACACAGTGGACTTTAACAAACAAACTTAAACGAACTTTATAAACAAACAAACATAAAAACACAAATGAGCATAAGTAAACAAACATAAATGAACACAACTTAGTTATGTTTACATAAGTAGTTAGAAAGCCCATTTTATGTTTATCTTTTATATATATATATATATATAGCTACTTGGGTATTTATTATAATTCAAACGAACATTAACGAACAAACATAAACGAAAGAACATAAATAAAGGAACATAAATGAATGAGCGTAGACACACGTTCACAAACATAAATGAATGAACAAAGCGTGTGTTCATGTTCGTTCGTTTATTAAATAACCAAACTTTCAGCCGAACAATTCCGATCAAATGAGTTGTGAAAAAAAAACAAATTTAATTTCACAGAGTTTTCAGAATTCATGAGGGGGAGAAGTAAGTAATAATTTTCTTTTTTTTTTTTAAAAAAAAAGAAAAGAACTTTCTTGTGGGATGTTAGAAATTGGAAGCGACTTGGGCCACGACTTGAACAATATGCTAAAGACCGAGTCCAACACTCACTCGTCACACGTAGACCCTGACCCAATTTTTGGCTTCCAGATGTGATGTTTTATATGGACACGTTCTTCACTTTTTTAAACTAATTATTATGACAAATTAAAGTATCTGAATCAATATTTTATGTTTACACCTTGTAAGCCGAAAACCACTTTTATGTGTTTGAAAGCATACATTTTTTTTCTTTTTAAAATAATTATATAAAAACTACTTATTTAAAAAAGAAAAAAATGTATTTTTTTTTTCGATTCAAACACTTCAAAATGGTTTTTCTTATTTAGAATAAATAGAAAACGAAAGTTAACATACATGTTCCATCAACCAACATAACTGAAAGTTGAAACATATAACTAGGAGTGTATGTTTGGTTAATGAAAAAATAAATACTATTCGAGGTTGATTCATGTTTGCCTGTTTGAGTGAGTGTGAACACCCAAAATTTAATAAAAAGGTTTATCAGTTACATCTATAACTTTAAATGTCCACCCTCCACTTTCTAAATTTACACTTTATCTCATCATTGAGTTGTTCTCCTAGCCATAATTTCTTTTTTTTGTTTCCACAAGTGTTTCCATTTCTTTCTTCTTCAAAATGTTATAACACCATAACATATTTACAATCACAATAGATTATTAAGTATTAACCAACATTGTCTCTTTTATCATGCATTTTTATAGATCTATACATGGCATAAAGATGCTTCGTTGTTCTAATATATTCACTAACACGTATATACGGCCAAATTTTATTTTTACGTGTCATATTTCTTTGTGTTGGTGATTTTAGTGTCATCAAATTATTTTGGGTAATTGGATTTATTTGAAAACCAAATGAGAAATCATAATATACATTGATACGGGTTAGGAGACGTGGAGTACACACTCGTTTTAAGATTATTATAATCTTGATCACTATAGAACCTCAAAGGTTTTAAGAAGCGAAGCCCCTAAATCATGGTGAGTTCTAAGAGAGCATCACCGCCACTCTGTAATAATATAACCCCATATGACTATATCGGTTGTACGCCAACTTCCATACCTTTTACAAAAGATGGAACTTTTCACCCTAACCATTGTAATGATTTGACCCTCATATAAAGAAATCATTTTGTTTGACTAAATATTCGAATCCACATTTCGATTCACACAAAAGAACTTCTCATTCTTGTAGAAACACTTTTTGTCTATTCAGATTATTGACTTCGTGTACACATGAAATACTCTAATCAAGAAAGTGAATTCACACGTAATTCAAAAAGTATTCATACGAAATCCTATACCATGTAACATTTAGAGGCTGTTTGGTAACTTCTGAATGAATAAGTGTTGAACCACTAAGAGGTAAGAGAGGTCTGAACCATTAAGAGCAAGTATAATGCTTAACCGTTCAGAGACAAATGTCTGGCAAATTCAGATAAGAGGTCTTAACTATTCAAACTCAGTATAATGCTTAACCATTCAGAGGCAAATGCCTGAGTTATTCAAATATCTGCTCACAAAACAAACAGTCTGAACCAGACAACCATTAAAAACCTCTTTAAAAGCTAAACAAACAACCCTTAACCAAATAAAACTTTAAAACAAGAAGTTTGAATTTCCATACATGCACCAAACATAAATAGCATTACACATTCTTTTATTCCTCTCAAATAGTTTACAAAAAACCACAACAATCTTTATAGAATATTGTAAGGATATACAATGAAGATTATATTGTAGATCCACATTCCCACTTTCCAAACTCTTTGGGGGTGTTAACTGTAAAGTCAAGAATCTCACCTTCTCCTAGTAAACAAAACATGATCAAAAGCTGTAAACAACCAATTCAATCTCCAAAATCTCCCTTTCACACACACACACACACTGGTCCAGTGTTCTACCACAAAACCAATAAAAAGTCTATTTTGACCACTCCCACCATCTCCCCTTCTCCCCTCTTTCCTCCTATCTGCTTAAACCTTTCCTCTTTATTATTTTATAATCCTTTAATTATTTCCAGTTCTTGATTTCTTGTCTCTTTCTCACTACATCTCCTATGTATTTAACCATCAACTCATTGTTTCCCTGAGTTCCCACATGCCAAAGATACAATCTTTTTAACTCAAAACAAACATGGGTAGCTGTTTTTCAACTACCAAGATCAGTGGTTCCAACAGCAACGCCCCATCATCATCCACCGCCACCACCGCCCACCGCCGGCCATCAGCAGCTGCCACCAAGCATGATGCAGGTGGGTCTAACTTTGTTTCTCATAAAACTAATAATAATAAGAATAAGATGAAGAACAAGGCTACTTCTAGGCGCCAGAATGGAGTGATCCCTTGTGGGAAAAGAACGGATTTTGGGTACCTTAAAGATTTTGATCGGAGGTATACTATTGGGAAGTTGTTGGGTCATGGTCAGTTTGGGTATACTTATGTTGCTACTGATAAAGTTAATGGTGATCGTGTTGCAGTCAAGAAAATTGATAAAAATAAGGTGAGTTTTGTCAGTTTTTTTGTTAAAAATTGTGTCTTGTCTTAATTTGACTTTTTGTTTATGATGAAAATGTTGCTGAGAGTATTCTAAGTTTAGGGTTTGGATCAAGAATTATGTGACTGATTAGTGATTATTTGGATGGTTTTAGTGATTTTTTGATTCATTAAGATTAATGTTAGTGTTTGGGAAATTTGGGGGTTGAAGATCATATGACCACAAGATCTAGTCTTACTTATAATTGTTTTATGCAATGTTTCTTCCATCAAATTTCAGCAATTGACTTAAAAAAGTTGTTGACTTTTAGATTATCAACAATGGAGGCTCTCAACAACTCTTCCACGTCACCCTTGACCGGTCTTTGCCCCTAAAAAAACATCTCCCCTCTCACTTAACCCGTTTCTGGGCGTTTTTCAGCAAAAACGCCTCTCCTCCCTCTCTCCTCCACGTCAGCGTAAACCACTGTTGTCAATAGCGATAATAGTGTTAGCTATAGCGTGCTTCATAGCGGACCGATCCTATCTTATAATCGGATTGTTAGCGACTCTTAGCGTGAAAATAGCAGGATTTCAGGTCTCTTTTTTGTTTTAATATTCTCTTTTTTGTTTTAATATAAATAGAGGGATTTTTTTGGCTTTTTTTCTGTATTAATATAACTATTTAATATAAATCGCGTATTTAGATGGCAAAAAACAGCTTATTTTGATAAGATATACATATATAATATTTCTAAAATTTTCTTCTGGTGTATCGCTAAACATAAAATAGCGCCTGCTATTTTATCATAATCGTGACGTACCGTATAGGTAGCTTGACGCTATTGTCCGCTATTTGCTATTGACAACTATGGCGTAAACGCCCCAAAAACATGCATTGGGTGCCATCTTAGTTATAAGAGTCTAGACCCAGTGGTGAAGCTTGAGATTTCCGATCGGGGGGTCGAAAACGTATATACCTAAAAAAATTATAAAACCGGGGTCCGAAAACGTATTTACCTGAAAATTCTATACGAAAATTACATACCGGACACTACTGAGCGAAAAGTTCGGGGGTCGGGCGCCCCTCCCGGCCCCCATAAAGCTACGCCCCTGTCTAGAACTGAGATGGAAGAACATGTACTGGTTTTAGCTATGAATTTAGTGATCTTAATTCGTTCTTTGCGTTTTTTGGCAGATGATCCTTCCGGTTGCCGTTGAGATGTCAAGCGAGAAGTTAAAATATTACAAGCCTTAAGTGGTCACGAAAACGTGGTGCAGTTTTACGATGCATTCGAAGATGATTCCTACGTGTATATAGCTATGGAGTATGTTCTGCAAATCCACTGATTTCTAAATAAATTTCCTTGATCCAATTTTACGACTTTGCTTCTTATAAGCGATGCCAGTTTCACCATGTGTTTAATTATAAAGTTTGTGAATTTCCCTTTTCAGGTTATGTGAAGGCGGTGAATTACTGGACCGAATACTGTCAAAGTAAGAACTCTCGTCTATCAAAACAGAAGTATTTTGACTTTTGTGGTCAAACCTAATGTTTTTCTTATTTTAAAGTTGTGTGTTTACATCCTAATCTTGTTCTTAAAATTCCTATAAAAATAAACTACTTTATAAATTTTGAAGTTGAAGAATAACCTGTTTTCCATCAAAAGTCAAAGAATGCCCATTTATAAATCTTGATTTTGTATCATTATTTGTTTTTTTTCCAGAAAAGACAGTCGTTACACAGAGAAAGATGCTGCAATAGTCGTAAGACAAATGCTTAAAGTTGCAGCTGAGTGTCACTTACATGGTTTGGTGCATCGTGACATGAAACCAGAGGTACCGACAAATAAAGATTTGTGATTTCCGCGTGATGACAAGTAGCTCGTGAAGGTCAATAGTCAACTACGGCCACACGGGATTTTTTTCATTAGCATATGTTCATAAGATGATGCTAACCTTGCTTCCTTCTCGTTTTTTTTTTCAGAACTTTCTTTTCAAGTCACCAAAAGTAGATTCACATTTGAAGGCAACAGATTTTGGACTGTCAGACTACATAAGACCGGGTACGTTCAACATCTTAAATGTTATTCGGCAATGACAGTACAATGAGTAGTGAAATGTTACAATATTTTTTGTTTTATTCAAGATTTCAAGTTAAAGTTACCATTTACCAAGATTCTTTTTTGACATGTTTTGGAAACCGGACCAGACCGGCTAGTCGGACCGGGAAACGGGGTTTTGACTGGTTTCACCTTATCAAACCCGCTTTTAGTCGAACCGGCCGGTTGGACTAGAATCGACGGTCGGACCGGGAAACCAGCTGGTTGGACCGGATTTTTATTTAAAAAATCAATTTTACCCTATTTATTTTTTATAATATTTACGGCATCACCCGGTTCTTACATCCGGCCCGACCAGTGGGCCGGTAAGGAGACCGGTTCAACGTCTGGTCCGGTGCTGAAAGCATTGCTTTTTTGGTCTTGTTCAATAGTCTCATGTAATTATTGTTTATTTTAAATGATGCAGGAAAGAAGTTTACAGATATTGTGGGTAGTGCTTATTACGTTGCTCCTGAAGTATTAAGGCGTAAATCAGGACCCGAGTCTGATGTATGGAGTATAGGTGTAATTACATACATTCTACTATGTGGGCGTAGACCCTTTTGGGATAAAACAGAGGATGGGATTTTTAAAGAGGTCTTTTTTGCATGAAACTTTACATTTATATATTAAAAAAATCGTTTTTTTTCTATAACTCAATAATAATAAATTTAATTAATAGGTATTACGAAACAAGCCTGATTTCCGGCGCAAACCATGGCCAAGCATAAGCACAAGTGCTAAAGATTTTGTGAGAAAATTACTTGTTAAAGATCCACGTGCACGACTCACTGCCGCTCAAGCACTATGTATGTTTCTATATTATTTTTACTTCTTTTTGTTGTAATTTAAGCCAATTTGTGATTAATTTTATGGGCTTTTGCAGCACACCCATGGGTTCGAGAAGGTGGAAATGCGTCTGAGATTCCTCTTGACATTTCTGTTTTATCAAACATGCGAAAGTTTGTGAGATACAGTCGCCTAAAACAGTTTGCTCTAAGGGTAAATAATTATATTTTCTTTTTTCTTGTTAGCCAATATTATATGAAAGAAGTGTTACTAAAGCCCGAGATTGTTTCACAGGCACTAGCTAGCACTCTTGATGAAGAGGAACTAGCAGATCTCAAAGATCAATTCCATGCAATTGATATTGATAAAAGCGGTGCGATTAGTCTTGAGGAAATGAGACAGGTATGCTGAATGAATTCAAGTATGGTTATTCGATCGTTACGCCGGCGAATAACATTTAGTGTTGCATTCGTCTAAATTTATAATGGTTTCTATAGGCCCTTGCTAAAGATCTCCCATGGAAGATCAAAGAATCGCGTGTTTCAGAGATTCTAGAAGCGGTAAGTGTCCTTTACAAATAAACATAACTATGATGATAAATGATACATGCTTATATTGTGGGGAAGGTTAACGTACAATAGCCCTTAACGTGCGACGGTGCAAAGTGAATTACGCATGTTCGTTTAAAAAAAACGCACGTTATAATACATAATTACGCACGTTATTTGCATAATTACGCATGGGGGTTAACCCTAATTACGCACGTTATTTGCATATTTACGCACATTATTTTGGTGGTTGCGTACCGTTGCACGTTAAGAGCCTTTTGTATTATAAACTTCTATGCAGTTATAGCGGTCCAAAATCATATAGCGGTCAAGGTCCGCTATATGATATATAGGTTATAGCGGTGGTATAGCGGTGTTATAGCGGTAATTTTTATACCAAGCATAATTTATGTATTTATATATAAATATAAATATATATTTGAAAATATTGATAGTGGTATCAAAATTCATAGTAATATCATGCGAAATATTAGTAGTAATATCAAAAAATGAAAACGTGAAAGTGGAAGTCCAACAATTTCTAGATTTAGGTTTAAGTTTGTTGAACGATGAAGAACCAACGTCAAACAAATCTAGCAAATGAAGACTTTAGACCTTGATTTAGGTTTAGTTTTACGTTTGGGCCTTTACTTTTAGGTTTATTTCAAACAAAAAGTTGATTCATATGGGTTTTTGGGTTGAAATATAAAAAAACCGCTAAAAGCAGTGCTACGACCGCTATACGGGTTTCAGAATAGCGGTCAAAATAGCGGCATTTAGCACCGCTATAGCGGACCGCTATGTGAACCTATGAGATCGAATGTCGCTAGCGCTAAGCGGCTATAGCACGCTATTGACTGCATAGATAAACTTCCACTATATATTTATATTCATTTACTGTAATATCTTTATTTAAGAAACATGCTTATAACTGATTGATATCAGGTATGCTTTTCTTAAAATACTGAACCGAAAACATCATGTCTACAATACTTGTCAAAGTTCTATCCAAAAGTCAACGAATTTATATCTAGTTTAGGTTGAATAATGTCAGTCAATCTGACTTCAAACTCAAAACTCTTCTAATGTGTTGTCACATGATGTCCATGTTTCATTGATATTGATGGATATTATCCGTTTGTGTGATACAGATCGACAGCAACACAGACGGGCTTGTGGATTTCACAGAGTTTGTGGCAGCTACTCTCCATGTTCATCAGTTAGAGGAACATAACTCTGTAAAATGGCAACAATTGTCACAGGCCGCTTTTGAAAAATTCGATGTGGATAGAGATGGATACATAACTCCAGAAGAACTCAAAATGGTACGCCAGCTTTTCACGTTTTACATGCTTATCGATTAATTAAAAGGACTTTCCGGTCAAACAAACTCCTTTTCATGTTCAAAATCGATACGGATTTTGCTATAAACATCTTAATTATTTTTTGAGTTTTCACCTCAAAAGTTATGCTGTATCACAAAGCTATTTCGATCGACTTTTCAGGTCAAACGAGCTTCTTTTCAAGCCCGAAATTGATACTCGTTTCCCCACAAATATTCAATCCAACCATTGAATTTTTCTCAAGACTTCAAGAAAACACCTATCGATTTAAGTCAAATTTAGTCTTTTTACGTACTCACGCCTACTTGTTAACTTTTGCAGCATACAGGCTTGCGAGGCTCGATAGATCCAATTCTAGAGGAGGCTGACATCGACAAAGATGGGCGGATAAGCTTGCCTGAGTTCCGTAGACTCTTAAGAACTGCAAGCAATCTCTCTAGCCCGACTGCACATAAAGCTTCACATAGAACATAGGTTTCAATACAAAAGGCAGAAAAAAACGAGACTTCATGTTTTCGCGTGTGAGTTGGTTTTCGTTTTTGAGTGAATAAATTTGCCTTCTTATCACCAAGATCTCAAAGCAATCATTTTCATAGACAGCCCGTTTTCTTGAAGAAAATGCAAGTTGCATTAGCCGTAGGTTGTATGAGGAACATGTTATATACTATGTATGCAAGAACAGAATTAGTGTTAGTGTTTTAAGTTATTTCTTGTGTGTGTATAGTTGATGTCGTTAAGGTCGGTCCTGTGTCGTGTAAGTGAGCGTTTATAAGCACTTTATCATGGTGTTCTTTGTGATTTTGAGTCGTTTGATCCGAAGAGACCAGTTTCTTCTTTACATCAAGGTTTAAATCATAAAGAGTACATGTTTATTGTTACCATGTTCTTGTATAGCTGTACGATACAGGTACAGGCACTATGTAAGTTGAACCTTATGGCAAGTGTTTCTTTTTAGTTACACTTTCTGGCTTTGATCTAGTGTTTCTTTTAAGTTACAGTAGACCCTTAACTTTGGTCATTGAATCCGGTAATTCTTGTATATGGTACGAGCTTTTTGTAACTGAGGTCTAACTCAAGGTTTGCTGACGTGGACTACTTATGTGGCAAAAATAGTCAAAGTTCTGACTGCTACTGCTTATGTAGCAGTCCATGTTAGCAAAAGCTATCTGAGTTAACTTTTTAGTAAGTATAGAATTACTGAAAGAAAATAGATTAAAAGGTGGGACTGTCACAAAAGATTTCGTTAATTGAGACTGTTACCGGCTAATATGTAATAGTCGTCATTATTAAAATCCAATTTCCTTATTAAAATAGTTAACTATTTGATTAAAATTTGAATAGAAGTCCTAAAGTTTGAAGAAACAATAACAAAATGAAATGTAAATATTAAGACAGAAAATAGGTAAGCCACATGTGAATTCATTAAGTCAATGTTAGGTCTTGCAATCATTTTTATAAAGTAAAGATTAAGACAGAAAATAGGTAAGTCACATGTGAACTCATTAAGTCAATGTTAGGTCTTGCAATCATTTTTATAAAAAAAAGTTTAATGGAAGACCACCCACAAACTGACGAAGGTGTCATTTATCAGGACAACCATATACATACTTTGGTGGGTCACCCACTTAAGATATTTTCTTTGTACTAAAAAGAACAAAGACAAAGTTGGTTAAAAGTTCGACACTAAACAGAATAATAGAGATATTTAAAAGATTGTTAGGTCTTAGAGATCTGTCATTTGCTCCTAGAGTGGACCTTTTTCTATTATAGAATAAGGTGTTTATTATTCTTGCAGGATTCCAAACGGTTCACAAAATGCCGATTTCGAGATGCGAAAAATCTTGATCATTTACTGTACAACACTGGCTGAATCCGATCAAGACAACTTACAGCTACAATGCGCTCTGGTTGTCTAAGGAGTTATGTCTAAGCGGTTAACGAGACCAAAGGCATACGAGTCCTTTCCAGTGGATCTTTCCATAATCACCCCAAATGGTCTAGTGAACTTGGTGACTCCCATGACGTAAGGAGACCAATGTGAAGAACTCGATCCGGTTCTATAAGCTTGACAAAACGGGCGGGCTGGGTTGGGTCACGGGTCATTAGACCCCTTCATTGTTGTCGACCACACTATTTGATGAAGACGTTTGTCTACTGCTTGAACAACCCCCTTCCAGTTGCTTCCCTTTCTTATCTCCACCCGACGATTCCTGCACAACACTCAAATTTAAACTTCATATACGAAACATATTGGTTTCTAAACTACGGTTTTTTACCTGCCCAGATCTTGATCCTGGAGTCTTAAGCTCTAATTCTGTTACTAAGTCGCTAGAATCATCCCGTTTTTCATCATCATGACCCCTAAAATGACTATACAAGGTAGGTGCTACATTTGCATATATAGGAATTGTCTGATTCGGATACGACATAAAAGCCGGAGTGGATGTAGGAACAGCGCCAGGTGGATTATGATTTGTGAAAAAAGAAAAGGGGTGCATTGGGATGGGGGCCGTATGGACGGGTAAAGCGACTGGAAACGCTTGTGGCATAACGACTGAAGAAGGATTGATCGCACCCCATGGAGGCATAACCCTGACTCTTTGCTGATACTGTGCGTTAAGGTTTTCTATATCGGATTTCAGTGATGATTTCTCCTCTCTGAGTTCGTTTTTCTCCTGTGTAAGCTGTTTTAAACAATTTAATTGACTTAAGGTATAAAACTAGCAAATGCTATTATGATGTTTAAGGTGAAGCTTAATTACCTCGCATGATTCTTCAGATAGTGCTCTGCATTCGGCTTTTAATCTTTTAACTTCAGCTGTCAGATCCTTTAGCACTTGGATGGTGTCGATGATGATACTGGCCTTATCATTTTTGGGTCTGTCTGGATCTGCACATTGGCCTTTGTAAGATATGACATTTTAGTGTGGAGCGAGTAATCATAAATTTGATAAAGTCATTACCAAGAACGTTTCCCAACTCGATAAATTGCTCATTTAGTCGGTCCCTCCTCAATTTTTCACGGTCAGCCTTCTGAACTTTTCTAGCTTCGTTTGTATCTTTCACTTCTACTTCAGTCATCTCTCTGCTTGGAATCAACTAGATTTTAGACAAGGGGATACACATTATGTAAAGATGACACACGTCACACGTAGCCCAGAAAGATATAATTCCAAAAACTTTGTAATACATCTAAAAGCCATAAAAATCCCACTACAATAAAATTTTCATTATATTTGCCATCATCTCCATGTTTCTATGATATTATTCTCTCGAAAGATGAAAAGTTTAGTTCCACTCAAATACCTTTTCATTGAGCATATTCAATCCATCAAATGAGAGAGAGAGAGAGAGGATAGGAAGAGCACCAGTGGTTGAGTGAAGAATTACAAATAACACAAATCTTCTACATCTAAAAGCCATAAAAATCCCACTACAATAAAATTCTCATTATATATTGCCATCATCTCCATGTTTCTATGATATTATTCTCTCGAAAGATGAAAAGTTTAGTTCCACTCAAATACCTTTTCATTGAGCATATTCAATCCATCAAATGAGAGAGAGAGAGAGAGGATAGGAAGAGCACCAGTGGTTGAGTGAAGAATTACAAATAACACAAATCTTCTTAACTCGAGCCAAAATGAGTTAAAAACAAAAAGAATTCTGCGAATTTGTTCAAAAAAATGCAATTGATATTTGATACTGCAATGAACAAACACCCTTCATGTGTCCAATGATTTGGTGTGCCTATAAAAACAAGTTCATCACCAGAAAAACATTTGGATCATCTTGCCACTTCAAAGTTTTGAAAAAAAAAACTTATATGATTAAACCTTTAGACAATCTTTAGTTTATAACTATGCTGTCAAAAACCCCTTTGGGCAAGCGGGCCCTCAGGTGAGGTGAGTCACAAAGGAAATCACCCTTGTGGCAATCCAGGCGTTCCAGTGATGTTTTGGTGAGGTTCCATTCAGATTCCGGCCAAGTTCTGTAAATTTCGGCAAAAATCTACAAATTCCAGCCAAACTTGTCCAAAACATGGTTAAAAAAAGGCTGCTCGAAGCGCCCAAAGGACGAGTCTGAGGTGGCGCCTCAGGGGGGGTATTTCGTACGTGTGCCTCATAGGGCTGAGGCGCTAAGAAAAGCTGCGCCTCAGGGGGTTTTTATGTTTGTTTTTGATGTTTTTGACTTTTTGTGTCAATTTCAAACATTTCATGTCTTTTTTCTGTGTGTTATGTTTTTGATGAATCTAATGATGAAATTAGTTAGTATTTTATTTTTTATAAGATATATAATTTTTATATTTATTTTTTAATCCGCCTCGGTTTGCCACGATTGCGTACTTTTAAACCTTGGTCAAAAACATTCAAAAATAACCTGGAACCAGCCTAAACTAGCCTAAACAAGCCAAAAAACACGTCTAAAATCCCTAAAAATTGTATATTTACACTATGCGCCTTGCTTATCTCGGGCCCTCACTTTATAAGCGCCCTACACTTAAGCCCAAGGCTCACCCTTTGCGCCTTGAGTGCGCCCTCGCCTAACAGTTTGATGATAAATTTGCACAAATACAACATATAAATCATCTAAAAGAAGGTGACACATCAATGAGCAAGCCCTATACACATTTATAAATCAACTTTACTTTGATACTTTATCAATAAATCAAAGTTATCAACACAAAATCATAACCATTTCATCTTTGACATCAAAACCTAAACTTGCAAACGAATCATGCATCACAGGAATCAAGATTAAGAGAGCACTTCATCAGTACAACATAAACATCATCATACAAACCATCTCAGCAAACAAAAGTTGACTCCAAATTAACAAAATCTGTACGGAGAGTGAAATGCAAACAAACCTTCGATCATTGGGAATACAATGATGTTGATTGTCTTGTCGTTGATGCAATTCGAGCTTCGGTTTCCACTGATCCATGTAATGATGTTAACCAGAAGAAGAATAGAGATGAGTGTAAGGGTTAGGGTTTTGAATCGAAAATTTGGGGGGTTTTTATTGCAATAAGTAGGGCCATAAACGAACCGAACGAATTGTTCGTGTTCGTTCGTTAAAGAAATAAATGTGTTCACGAACGGTTCATGAACACTTATCGAACTAGATTTTATGTTCGTGTTCGTTCATTAAGGAAATGAGTGTGTTAACGAACGGTTCACGAACACAAACGAACACAAATAAATTTGATGAACGCGATGAAGGATAGAGGTGGATGGCCCATAGAGTAGCACTAGAACTTGAATCCTTTATTGTGGAACGGATGTTGAGCGTACTCGTCGATATATAATGAGAAATGAAAGGGAAATAGTGCATAAACAAGGTGAAATAGGGTTTCCTAGTTTAATTGTTATGGCAATAAAATAAATAATAAGTTTAATAATATAAAAAGTATAGATAAAATATATAAAAGTAAAGAATCTTGAATATAAAGGAACGCAAATTCATGAACATGTTCATGAACGCCTTACCGAACGTTCACGAACACAATTGAACGAACGAGACCTCTGTTCATATTCGTTCATTTAACTAACCGAACGAAATTTCTTGTTCATGTTCGTTCGTTTATTAAACGAACGGACATAAACGAACTTCTCGCCAAACAGTTCACGAACTGTTCGCTAAACGTTCGGTTCATTTACAGTCCTATCAATAAGCATGTAGACGAAGAAAATGAAGGTTAGAGGGAATTGTGTTATAAGGCATCATTAATATATTTTATTATTATGGTTAGCAAGAAATGGACATGTGCCCACCACGATTCCATATTGTAGTTGTTGGTGATACTTTTTTTTTAATATATACACTCTTTATTCCAACCAATATAACAAAAGTTCAAAGCTTTTGTTTTTTTAGAGAGGAGAATAGAATAGAATAGAGAACTATCAAATATGAATACAATTAAATTTAACACAATATGTTTTAAATATATCATTTGTGGGACATGAAATTTGGATACAAAAATATTCAAACACGATGAAAGTGTTTCCTTTGTAACGACTGCAGGCTCATAAACTGTAGAAACTAGAAAATATAGAAAGGTTGAGATGATGTCATACGCAAATCATCAACTGTCACACCCTCATTGTGTGCGGAAACCATCATGGTAGGAAGAGATCAAGGCAATAAAAGAAAAATTACTTTTGGTTGAGATATGAATTACATTCTTTTTTAAATCCAAACAACTTGTTCATAAAAGTAATAACTAAATCTGGTTTATTTTGATAACTAGGCTATCCTATATAAGCATGTCTTGATCTCTAGGAATGATAACCTGAAACATGTAAGAAAATTGTGTCAACTATGAAAGTTGGTAAGATAACATAGGTTTTTATTAAGCATGAATAAAATAAGTTTTAAAATTTATAAGTGTTAAAATCAGAGTTTCAGAGTGGATTACCGAATAAGGCTATTCATTCATAATTGTTTGTTATATCGTTTTTATTACAAATGCAGGGATTTATAACTTTACAAAGGAACGTAAAAAAGGAAATAGTGCATAAGATCCGATTGTTGATTTGCTAGCAATCGGCTGTTGATTTGCTGTGATCCGGCTGTTGATCAGCTGTCAATTTGCAGCTGTCAACGCCCGTTTTGCTAAGGATTTTCTCCGAGGTTTGACTTCCCTTTCTGACACTCCCCCTCAAGTTGAGTAGTGGGGTTTCCAATACACAACTTGTCTAAGCATTCGCCTAAGACTCTCCCACTGACAGCCTTTGTTAGTATGTCTGCTAATTGATCTTTTGATCGAACAAACGGTAGTTTAATTGTACCATCTTCCAATTTTTCTTTGATGAAGTTCCTATCAACTTCTACGTGTTTAGTTCGATCATGTTGTACTGGATTTTCTGAAATCTGAATTGCAGCTTTATTATCACACATAATCTTACTTGTTTCTCTTGAAGGAAAGCCAATCTCAGCTAAGAGTCTTCGCATCCACATGGCTTCTATTAGACCTCGAGCTATACCTCTAAATTCAGCCTCTGCACTTGAGAGAGCAACCACCTTTTGTTTTTTACTTCTCCAAGTGACAAGATTCCCACCAACTAGAGCGAAGTAGCCTGCTGTTGACCTCCGACTTCCCTTATCTCCTGCCCAGTCTGCATCAGTATAGATTTGAACATTTAGGTGTCCATGTGATTGAAACAGGACTCCATGACCCACTGTTCCTTTGAGGTATCTAATAATTCTCCAAACTGCTTCCATATGTGATTCTTGAGGTTGGTGCATGAACTGACTTACCACCCCTACAGCATATGCAATGTCTGGGCGAGTATGTGAGAGATATATTAGTTTTCCCACCAGCCGTTGATATCTCTCTTTGTTTGCTAACTTTGCTCCTTCCTCCATATAGAGTTTTTGGTTTACACTCATAGGAGTGTCTGCTGGTTTGCAATCTATCATTCCAATCTCTGCCAACAAGTCTAAGATATACTTCTTTTGACTAATGAAAATTCCTTGTTTTGACCTTAGTACTTCAATTCCGAGGAAATACTTCAGCCTGCCCAAGTCTTTCATTTCAAATTCGGCAAACAAGTTTTCTTTTAGTTTTCCCATTTCTTCTTTATCATTCCCTGTAATGATCATATCATCTACATAGATAATTAGACAGGTTACGAATTTTCCTCTTTTTTTGAGAAACAAAGTATGATCGGCGTTACTTTGTTTATATCCAAATTTTTTCTTAGCTATGGTAAATCTGCCAAACCAAGCCCGGGGAGATTGCTTCAAACCATAAAGAGATTTCTTCAGACGGCAAACTTCTCCGGATCTGAAATCTTTTATGAATCCTGGAGGAGCATCCATGAATACCTCTTCATCTAGATCCCCGTGTAGAAATGCATTTTTACATCAAACTGTTGAAGTGGCCACCCTTCATTTGCGGCTATCGAAAAAAGAACCCTAATTGTGTTCATTTTTGCAACTGGGGAAAACGTTTCAGCGTAATCAATCCCATGTGTCTGGGTATACCCTTTTGCTACCAGTCGGGCTTTATATCTCTCAATTGTACCGTCTGGTTTATACTTAATCGTATAGACCCAACGACACCCCACGGATTTCTTTCCCGACGGAAGAGTACATTTCTCCCAAGTGTTGTTCTTGATTAAGGCTTCCATTTCTGTTTTCATTGCTTCCTTCCAATGTTTAGACTTTAAGGCTTGATCCACGTTTGTAGGAGTTTCCTCAGAATAAACAGATGAGATAAACGCTTTGGCTTCCTTAGTGAGATTTCCATTAGCTACATTAGCTATAGGATAACTAGACCTCCTTGGCTCTTTTCCAGGAGAATACCATTTCGGAGGAACCCCTCTGTTTGTTCTAGGGGGTAACACATATCTTGATGGTGTTTCTTCTTGTATGGATTCATCTGCCTGTAAACTTTCAGCTTGTTCTCTGGCAGTTGCATGGTTAGAAGTATTGGTATCTTCGGAGTCATTAGAAACTCCAAAAGTATCACCAGACTGAATAGGGTGAGTATTACTTACCTCGGATACCAGGTTAGGAGGAACATTAGGGCCTTCAGTGGCACTGAAATTGAATTCTGTAGTTGGTACATAGGGAACATATTTCAACCAACTTAGTGTGTCTGAACATTCCTTCTCCCCCTGACCACTGAGTTGGGAATAGTAATACTCGGTTTCAAGAAAGTCACAGTTTATTGTGGTGAACATATGACGTGTCTTTGGGTTATAACATCTGTATCCTTTTTGATTCATTCCATACCCAACAAAGACACATTTTTCAGCACAAGGATCAAGTTTGGTTCGATCTGATTTAGGTATGTGAACAAAAGCAGTACATCCAAAGATTCATGGTTGAAGGGTAAGGACTGAGGGTAGTTTGAAGAATTTTGAAAGGGTGTGTAACGGAGTGTTAAGTTTTAGGATTTTTGTTGGGAGTCGGTTGAGAAGATAGGTAGCAGTAGCAAGGGCTTCAGGCCAAAAATGTTTCGGGACCTGGGATTCAATTAGGAGGGCTCGTGTCATTTCCAGCAAAATGCGATTTTTCCTTTCAGCGACACCGTTTTGTTCTGGGGTGTTTGGGCATGTGGTTTGGTGGATTATTCCTTTGTTTTGAAAAAACAATTTAAAGGAGGTATTAACAAACTCACCACCATTATCGGATCGGAAGATTTGGATGTTTGTTTGAAATTGGGTTTGGATCATGGCGTAAAACATAGTGAATTTTTCAAAGACTTCGGATTTGTTTTTCAAAAAATAAACCCAGGTCATTCGGGTACAATCATCAACGAACATCACAAAGTAGCGAAGGTTTTGCCCCCAAGAACGGGGGCAGGACCCCATACATCAGAATGGATTAATGAAAATGGTAAAGCAACCTTAGTGTTATTGGGCTTAAAAGTTTTCCTGTGGCTCTTTGCTAAAACGCATGTTTCACAATTTGACAAGGAATTAACTGGAAATAGTTTTGGAAATAAAATATGTAAATAACTTGTAGAGGGATGACCTAATCTTCGGTGCCACAGCCATGCTTCTCGTTCCGATGTACCATGAGTTAACATCACAGCACCATTTTGAGTTACTTCGTCCACATAATATAACCCTTGACTTTCAGTGCCACGCCCAATGATCGCTCCCGTCCTGATATCCTGTAAAATGCAAAACGTAGGGTACATTAGAACAATACAGTTGAGTTCTTTAGTGACGTGGCTAATGGAAAGCAGTTTATGTGACAACGAGGGAACATAAAGACAATTAGAGATTTTTATTGTGGGTGAAATCTCAATCGTCCCTCCCGATTTTACATCCATTATCCCTCCGTTTCCCGTTTGAATATGTGTTCTTATTGGTTTAGTTGTTGAGATAATATCCGATGACTCATAAGTCATTGTGTCGGTTGCGCCACAATCGAATATCCATCGTTTTTGTTTTTCATGATGTTTTTGGGCCATATTAGCATTCCCACTATTTCCAGGGACCAAATGTGACATATCCAATTCTGGGTTATAAACCCATGGATTTGTGTTATCCGCCCCAAAACCAAACCCGTTACCTTCTCCTTCATTCTCTCCGCCATTACCTAACCCTTCGTCTCCTTCGCCTGTTGCGTCGGCCATTCCGCCGAAACCCACCCTACTCCGGCTTCCATCTCCTGGAACCTCTCGGTTGCCGGTGCTGGGTGATCTTCCTTTCTCGTGAGCAGTGGCCTTTGTGCCCTTCTTGTCAGACCACCAATCGGGATATCCGACGAGTCTGAAACATTGTTCCTTTGTATGCTTAGTCATGCCACAGTGGTCACATTTGAGATGAGTTTTGTCATCTCTGCTTACTGATCCAGTTCTTCTTCCGTCAAACCGTCGGAGCCCTTTCGATGCAAGTCCTGCCCCTTCTATTTCTGAGGCTATTAGACCTGCTGCGATGCCCTGTGTGTCATTGAGAGGTGTTCCGAGAAGTTTTTTGTGAGCGGCCTCCTTGCGAACAGTGGCATATGCGGCTTCTGCAGTCGAAAGTGGTTCTGACCGGAGTATTTCCCTCTTTATAGGGTCATACTTCCGATCAAGAGCATTTAAGAACTGGAAGAGTTTTTGCTCTGTTCGGATTCTGGAGTATGTTTGAATATCCGTTGAACAAGTCATCGGATTCGGATCAATGCGGTCGATTTCTCCCCATACGCCTTGGAGGGTTATCCACAATTCTTCGAGAGAAGTATTGTTCTGTTTGATGTCATTCGCTTTGACATGAAGATTAAAGGTTTGGAGCTTGTCCCGTCCACTGCTATATGTAACTACCAAGGCATCCCACAGCGATTTCGCTTTGGGAAACTCGGTGAGGTTACCCGCAAGAACAGGTTCAATATTTTGAATTAACCATGAAAAAACAATTAGGTCATCTTGCTCCCATTGTTCGTAGGTTTCATGATTTTGGTCTGGGGGATTTGTGGTTAAATGTTGCAGCAGGGTTTTTGATTTTCCGCCTATGGCGACTCGAATCATTCGGGTCCATAGAGGATAATTCTGGCCGTTTAGTTTCAGATTTATCTGTAAACTATCGGACATTTTGGGGCTTTTTGACTGGGAATTTTTGAGAAGGTTGGCTAGTTGTAATGTGAGATCACTACTCGAGTTACCGTCTCCGGACATGGTGACTCGGTTGTGGCTCGGTTGTGTTTTGGGTAGATGATGAGCAAGCTAAATAACCCGCTCTGATACCATGTTAAAATCAGAGTTTCAGAGTGGATTACCGAACAAGGCTATTCATTCATAATTGTTTGTTATATCGTTTTTATTACAAATGCAGGGATTTATAACTTTACAAAGGAGCGTAAAAAAGGAAATAGTGCATAAGATCCGGTTGTTGATTTGCTAGCAATCGGCTGTTGATTTGCTGTGATCCGGCTGTTGATCAGCTGTCAATTTGCAGCTGTCAACGCCCGTTTTGCTAAGGATTTTCTCCGAGGTTTGACTTCCCTTTCTGACAATAAGTTCTAATATATTACAAACAAACATATAAAACAACTACACAATCAAACATAACATGATAAAGAATAAATGTGCTCCCAACCTACAGGTTATCCAAAAGAAAGAATGTGACACAACTCGAAAAGTTTTACATGCGTTTTCCAACCCATAGGCCCATATTTGTACTAACGCTATCTAACTTCCTCGAGTTTAACCAGAATACGTCAACCCCGAGAAGTTGAATAAGAATAATGATGAGACATGTCTTCATAGTTAGTTTAATGAAATATGCATAAGAAACCATGGTTAGAATGAATTGCAAGAAACGATTTGCTTTTACATGTTAAACGACAAAAGGTTTAAAAGATATGTGCTATGTATCTAACCTTAGATTGAGTAGCTTAACTTGACTTGATTGTGATCGCGAGAACCGTTTTATGGATGTCCTAAAGCATTAAGGGTTTTTAAGTCGATTTGGATTTGAAATTTTAATCAAAACCTTTAGTGTGTATTAGAAATTCTATATTAGATCGGTAATGTATAATTTGATAGATAATACTACAACGTAAACAAATCTTTATTTATCATTATAACTTTAAAGATGATATCACTCTATTCTTCAAGAAAATAATCATGAATGCACGGTCATGGTTCATAAAATTTCAGACTTTATTCGTGGGAAAAAAAGGGGAAAATAACTAGAAGCATATGGGATGGTAACGATGATGCTTGCAATTGAACAGCGTAAATCAAAAGGAGAACCAAGATGGGGATATATCAACGCGAAGATTGTGTGATACCCAACAATATAGTTTGTTTATATACGCCTATAGGCAATCCGTCAAACAAATTAAGGAATGGACTTTTTTCTTGGAAAACAAAGCGTTGAAACAACAAGAAGCTTTGATGTGTGATCGTCTGAAGTTCCATGAACAAGATATTATGCTTGCAATTGAAAACT
Organism: Scalesia atractyloides; assembly: GCA_947069175.1. Lineage (NCBI taxonomy): Eukaryota > Viridiplantae > Streptophyta > Magnoliopsida > Asterales > Asteraceae > Scalesia > Scalesia atractyloides. The sequence continues at coordinate 31,721,589 of CAMTDV010000014.1, forward strand.
TTGAGTTGAAGTTTTGGGTATGTAAACGACGGAGGTGGTTGTGATATCAAATACTATAGATTGTATATATATATAGAGAGGGAGAGATGTAGGTATTTGGCCAAGAAAATTTAGGGTTAGCTATTAGATTGAACTAATTGGGCCGATTGGGCCATTAGCATTGACAAGATTAAACTAAACTAAACAAACCAAACAACTACTTTAAATCTTTCATATTTCTAATGTCTTTTTATTTACATACATGTATCTTTATTAGTTGGGATACTATAAGTTTTAAATTAAAGAGTTTGAAGTAAACACATAAAACAAAACAAAAAATCTGCTACTAAAACAAGAGTAACTTTTTTATTTTTTCTATCCTATTCTCTTCGCCTACCCATATTTGAATATGATGAAACGACTTTGAAGGTCTAGTTCTTGTGTTAACATGCTCTAATAACATAGCTTCTACGATCACCTTTTTTAGTAAGCCGCCTTAAACCAAATACTATGATAAAAATCTTTTATATTGTAATATAATAGTTTCTCAATGCACCATGCTTGGGGAACTATCTAGTTTATGACAAAATGATTCTTATAAGGTTTTTGTATGTAAATTAATGAGTTGACCTTCATCGGGTCTACGATTTTAGACCATTTGAGTTACACTCAAAACATCTCCAAGATATCCACTTTCAAACATTTACAAGCACGTCAAGTCAGCTACCACAACTTAGTGACTCCCTTATTTTAAACTCACCCATTTTCTCTACAATGATACGTCTACTTTCAAACACCCTTTAAGAGTGAAAATAATATAAATATTAAATACATAAAAAGCGATTTCACAAACGTCCACATCTAGACGGGTCCTTTAATGGTGACACTTTAACATCTAAGTGTCCGGATGTCCCACACATTTTTGTGAATGAGGGGAGGAGAGAAAGAGAGGTGTGGTGGTTTTTGAGGGTTGTAATAGGGAAAAGAGTGGTCAATTTCGTAAGGTGATGAATGCAGCTCTCTCTAACTAGTGATGTTTTTGGAGCTTCCTCATTTAGAGGTGTTCAAAGAACGTGTATGTCACACCCTAATTTCCACGTGTAACCCGGTGGGCCTGGTTGGGGAATATCGTGACGTAAGTTGATATCATCATTACCAAACAATACAATAATACACAGCGGAAGTCTGAATAGTTACTATTACAAATGTTTGAATGTTCAAAGTTCAAAAATAATAAATACAACACTTGTAACTAGATTCACAGGCGGATCGAAATGTGAATACAAAATGAAACTTGACAGACTAAGGCCTTCTAAGCAAAGGGTTGCAATTCCTCTTAAGCTTCTCCGAGCACTTCCAGCCTAATTACGTATACTTGTCACCTGCACTTAGTCTTTTGAAAATACATCAGTTTTCACTGGTAAATACATTTAACCGACTCATTTTGAAAACATTTTGAAAACGTTTAGTGTACACAATGGTACTTTGTTTTATAAATAACTTGGGATAAATAATTTCATGTTATCAGTTTTACATGCTAATAATACATAGCCCGAAAACTATGCCGGGATCATGATTAATCGACACACCATTTTAACACCTTTAACCCTATTGGGTAATATTTTATTTTAGCATCTGACGGGTGTGTGCCTACACCCCGTGCTTAGGTCGTGGCCATTTGCAATTAAATGAGCCGTGCTTAGGTCGTGGCCATTAAGCAATACGAATTAAAATGGATTATTTGAATTCCCGACTCATTGGTCTTCGATCCCATATCCAACCATGCGGTATTAGAATACCGTATCCCAAGCCCGTATAAGGGAAAATAAGTTAAAGTATTTACCTGGTTTGCAAAATCTTCTAATAATAAGAAAATAAGCAAAGCGCCGCCGTAATCAAAATAAACTAGCTTGGCGACAATCTACCAGAAGTCTCTAGTTTGGAATAGATGGTATTATTAACCGATTATTTAGCTAGCGGATCTTTATTTAGTCATTGACTTAGACCGGCTAACTTAAAATAAGAATAACGGTACGAAAAGCTAGATTAAGCGGTGACCAGAAAAAAATGTATTTTGGACCCGACAAGTACTAGGACTTGTATAATATGGGTTACCATTTTACATTTTGGAATCTGAGGATATTTTGATATGATTAAACCCGTTTCGGTTAAATTATGTAAACTAGTCACGTAGGCTTAACCGTATGCATATAAGCGAAACCGGGTAACCGGGTGAGTCCTATACAAGTTCCATATGCCATTATGTTTAAAATATGTTATTATAACAGTAGGTTATTGATATGACGGCCCGTTATGGTTTTGAAAGTGAATTATGCCTTTAAGGGCATTTTCGTCATTTTAAAATGTAATAAACGGGCTTATATGTAAACTCATGTTATTAATATAAACACTTTGTAAAAATACTTATTTTATGATGTTATATCAATAGGACAACAATTATATGTGTGGTTTATGGTTTAAGACCAAACTATGTCCCGAAAGGGCAATTTGGTCATTTCACATATAATTCGATACTTATTTGGAATCTGAGTTTGAGATATGTACCTACTTTAATTAGTTGAAAATGTGTTTTCAAATCAGTAGGTATCAAGTCTTAATGCTCTAATATGTTTTAAACCGTATTGTACGTCGAAAAGGCGATTAAGTCGCTAAATGACGATTTAAACGGTAATTTAAGTAAAACCAAAGTTATAATCTGTTTTGGTATGACCAAAATATTTTATTTGACATAATATATTAGTGTGTAAAAGGTTTGATTTATTAAACGCTTTAAATTCCATTTTATGTGTCAAAAGGGTAATTTCGTCATTTAAGGCTTATTACCCGAACCTAAGTGTAAACTCAGTCCTTATTCAGATTCATACCCCAAATAGTTCCTAACATGATAACACATCAGTAGGTATGTGGTTTTTAGGCCAAAGTTATGTTTAAAATCATCTTGTATGAAAAAGGCTAATAAATCACAATTTGCGTAATTCCCGTTAATTAACCACCTTTTATGTTCAATTTAGAAAGTTGGCCCCTAAATAAGTTTAGTAACTTATTACATCAGTTCCTAGCTCGTAATCATGCTAATTTGGTGTTAAAATCTCATTTTCGAATTATAGGGACTATTTTGCAAAAATTGGCATATATTAAGGAAACTTGCATAATCACTCAATTTGTATGTGACCATGTCTTATGATAACATAGGATCATTCTAAACTTATTCATGGTCACATTACAACATTATTTCAGTTTCATAAGTTCCTAAATCGGGTCAGAATCGAAAGTCAAAGCGTGAGTCAAATACCGGACTTTCGGTCGTAAACCGATTCAAAACTTGGTCTTGTCGGGCCACATGGGTTAAGACATGTTTTAATAATATTTACTAAATTGTTGGAGTGTCAAAATGGATTTTATGACCTTCACATTGTTAGTTATGCAATTATTTATAATCTGACCGTTGACTTTCAGTTGACTTGTCCTTTGACCCGACAATTGACCAAGCAAACGTGGTAATCAGTAGACATTCTTTTGAGGGATTAAAATCTACATAATTACGGTCACGTGACCACATTCGTTGTGATAATAGACTGAGCGGATGTGGTTTTAAGTCAAAGTCAAAGCATTTTTACGTCAACGCTTTGACTCGAGCCATAATCTTAATGAAACTGAAATGAATGAGTTAGGACACTTACTAGAGGTCCTATGCACGAGTTCCTACTGATTTGGAAGCTCCTTGTAGACCAGAAACCTCCAGAGGAAATCAAGAGTTGGAAAGTAGCAAATGAGCAAGTTTTGAGACAAGATCAAGTGTCCTTATATAGTGAAAGAGGAGCAAGGAGGTGAAGCCAGGTGTTGGGGAAGGTTGAGAGGAGTTGCCATGTGGTTTGGGACGTGTCAAGACCCAGAGGAATGTGGCAAAACGCGCACAAGGTGGCAGAAACTGCAGACTGCAGATGGCATGCAGAATTCTGCGAAACGCATGCCGTCACGCCACGTGAGGGAACCACATGTTCCCGCGCGACACGCGGGGGTGACCATTTCTCAAAATTTTCAATTTTGGTCCCTGGACTTCCCAAACTTCCATATTTTGACATAAAAGCATGTTTTATGATATGGCACCTGTTTAGCACTCTCGGGAGTATAACCGAACATCATTAGGCTCCGGGTTCGTTAAAAGGTCACTCAGAGGCATAGATTAAGCATGTTGACACGTTTAACCCTCGACTTTAATATTCACCACTCAGAGGTTATAAAATAACATGTTGGGATTTTAGTCCCTCTCGTTTAGCACGTGGCAACCAAAGATTTCGGGACACGTGTCAAAATTTTATTAGATGAAATTTTTGAGGTGTCATAGGGTAAGGTGGTGTTTTCTCTCTCGTCTGACTTGTCGCTCTATTCACACATTTTGTACCTTCCGAAAACGTAATTCTCTCTCCTCTTTCCCACTCACATCTCGTATACTATTCTTGACACACAAAAGCTACATGACACGAGAGAATTTCAACTAGATGTTTTATATTTGTATTTTTTACTGCAAGTAATTTTTTTATATATATGTCAAACAAAATCTCTTTCTCATTTTTACTTAAAAAATATCCATTTCTACAAGAATATTAACATATCAAAATAAATATATTAGTTCATACATATGAATTTTACTCCATAGATCTATATTTATGTCATTTTGTTTGATTTATGGTAAGAATGTTATATAAAGATATAATATATGATTAAAATTAAATCTTGTTTTCTCCATTAGGTAATTATTTTAATACTCTAAAAACATTCATATTTTTAATAAAGAAAGAAAAGGTTTTATATTTAAGATACGAGTAAAGGAATAAATTTTCAAGCAAATTAAAACAATTATTCCACATTTACATTCATGTAAATTTCTTTATCAATTTAAAACTAGAACGAATATGAAAGACGCTTTTAAATTTACCATTACTAATAAATAACTAAATACGGAACGTAATATAGTTACCGAAATAAGGGTTTTTAAGTCAATTTGGATTTGAAATTTCAATCAAAACCTTTTGTGTGTATCGGAAATTCTATCTTAGATCGGTAATATTTAATTTGATGGATAATACTATGTTGGACCTACTAAAGAACAGATGATATTCAAAAGCCAAAACATGGACAACTGATCAAGAAATAAACAAAAGATTAAACAAGTCTATCCCCAAAGATAGTAAATCTTGAACACCTAATTGGAACATATGTTGAAGACAAAGCAAACATATATTCAAGCCTTGGAACCGCTGTTCAAGAAAAACAACATCTGTTGAAGGCTAAAGTCTGTTGAAGTCAAAGTTCTGATGAAGAAGATCAAACATCTGTCTGGCCAAACAGATGTTTGGATCACAGCAACAGAGGATAGTCTAGACAGCAGTTTCCTAATGTAACATTATTTTTCTTGTAACAGTATGTAGACTAGTTAGAAGAGATGTTAGGATTTTCACAGATGTTCGCAGCATATGTGGAATCTATTCTGTCAGGAATGTTAGATGTCACTATCAGGGCAATGTCGGCCAATCACTGAACAGAGCTTTCGTACTTAGTATAGATAGATCACACCTGTTAGTGATTTATTTATCACACACATCACATTTTCTCTTATACGAACTGATTTGTTACGTGATCGGCTGCGGGGAGTCTGTAGAGTCAACTTTTGTAAAACATATTGTAATCATTGAATTATAATTGAAAAGCAATCGTTGATGATGACTTTCTACTTGTGAATTATATTGTTATTGATCAATATTTGTTTACAAGTATCAAACTCAGAACTAACCAATTGGTATCCGAGCTTGGTCACGTTAAACTCGATTTCACATTCAGTTTAACATACAAAGATCAGCTCAAAAAAGATCCAATACAGTTCGTAGCTCAGAGTTGTATAGTGAAGAACTAATCATTGTCTTTCACATACTATGTTTTTCTGATAAAGAACAAGAGAAAATAGCACAAAATGACCACACAATACTGGCTTCAGTAATAAACCACCTATACTTGTCAGATAAGAATTTAACATCTAGCAACATAGGATGGAGCATATACTTGCTCAACAAAATACAGGGTGTTGGAAGTCTGCCGTGTTCGGACCACATATTCCAATGGTACCAAAAACCGAGAACCAAATATTTGAGCCCAAGAAGCTGGAGAATTATTCCGAGCAAGATTATCAAAAGTTCGAGCTAGATGCGAAAGCCTTCAGTATCGTGGATTCTGCGAAATGATATCTATGATGGCAGACATTATTTTGAAACTCATACAATTATCGTCAAAACTAACTTTCCTATTAAGAATGTTCTCAAGAAGCCCGAGATGTCGGGAAGAATGGCAAAATGGACCGTCATGCTTAGTGCTTATGACATTAAGTACGAACCCGAGATTGCCATTAAATCCCAAGCTTTGGCTGACTTTGTGGTTGATTTCAGTAGTGATCTACAAAGGGAAGCTGAATTGGAAGTGCAACAACTTGAGGAGACCAAAGATCCTTGGACACTCTTCACTGATGGAGCTTCAAATGTCAAGGGATCTGGACTAAGCTTACTACTAAAATCTCCACAGGGGGACATTATACCCCAATCTATAGCTTGTGAATTTCAGATCACTAATAATGAGGTTGAATATGAAGCCTTGATAGCAGGTTTGCAACTAGCTAAAAATATGAGAACCAGGTATCTTCAAGTATTTGTAGATTCTTTATTAATTACTAATCATTACAATGGATCCTATGCGGTTAAAGGTGAGAAACTAATCAAATATTTAGAGATAGTCAGGAAACTGGCATATTCTTTTGCTTTCTTCAGTTTAACACAGGTACCTAGGGAAGAAAATGCAGAAGCCAATGCTCTAGCCAACCTTGGATCATCATTGAAGATGCCAGAAGATGTGAAGATACCTATTATCCATGTCCTAACTCCTGCAATCGAGGAGAACCAAGCAATGGAGATAATGGATGATGCTGCAATTCTACCTAGTGATGGTATACAGTCGAATTCAGGATCCTGGATCCTTCCAATTCTGAAATACATTCAGAATGGAGAAATTCCTACTGGGGAAAATCCAAGAGCGATTAAAATTAAGGTATCTCAGTTCACCATTATAAATAACACGTTATATAAAAAGTGTCTTGCAAGTCTATATTTGAGGTGCATTGAGGATCCAGAGATTCAAGAAGTCTTGAAGGATTTTCATGAAGGAGACTATGGAAATCACACTTGGGGCAGAGCACTATTTTCAAGGATCTTAGAACAGGATATTGCTGGCCTACAATGAAGAAAGATGCTGTGGAATACGCGAAGAAATGTGATGCTTGCCAGAGACATAGCAATATTCTTCATCAGCCAGCAGAACCTCTGCATCCTATATCCTCTTCTTGGCCATTCATGAGATGGGGAATGGATATAGTAGGCAAGCTGCCCAAAGCACCAGGTGGAAAAGTGTTTATGTTAGCAATGACATACTACTTCTCCAAGTGGATAGAAGCTGAAGCCTTCGCCCATGTCAGAGAAAAGGAAGTTATATCCTTTATTAAAAGAAATATTATTACTAGCTTTGGTATTCCTTCAGAAATTGTTTGTGATAACAGATCCCAGTTTATTGGGAGTTGTACTACTAACTTTTGTGACAACTGGGCGATTAGGATGATTACATCAACACCAATCCACCCACAAGCTAATGGCCAGGCAGAATCATCCAACAAGATCATTATCAATAATTTGAAAAAGAAGCTTAGATCCAAGAAAGGGAAATGGGCTGAAGAATTACCATACGTCTTATGGGCATATAGAACAACTCCTAAGAGTGCTACAGGTCAAACTCCTTTTTCATTAGTCTTTGGAGCTGAGGCAGTGATCCCTACGCCAGAACAAGCATCTGTGATCCTGAAGCAAATGCTGAGACTCTGACACAAGACCTGGATACCGTAGAAGAACTTAGAGATTTAGCAAGGATAAGATTGGCTAGCTATCAACAAAGGCTGGTGCTTATAATAAGAATGTCAGAGTAAGAAGATTTCAAGTAGGTGATATGGTATTGAGAAAGGCGTTTCAGAATACAACGAATCCTTCTGATGGCAAGTTAGCACCGAAATGGGAAGGCCCCTATCTTATCAAAGCTGAAGCTGGAAAAAGGGCATATCATTTGCTAACCATGGATGGTGATCTACTGCCAAGAGCTTAGAATACTGTTCACTTAAAGAAATATTTTATGTAAGGATCAAGGATCCTCAAGCATTCTAATATCCTATTTAGATTGAAGGATCCTCCAAGGATGTATGATCCTTGCTTTGGTAACATTTTACTAAAGCTTTTATTCTTATTAAATTTCCTATTATCTATTACAAACTAAGGATGTTAAATTTTTAACATCCTTTTTTATCAAGCGTTAAGTTTTACAAAGGATCAAGAGGTTGGCCACCTCTCAAGACTTTGGGAATGTCCCCAGTTTAAGGTATCTAATACCTTCTAAGGTTTAAAGGTTTTCACCTTTCACACGAATTGGTTTCGACACCCCGCCAGTAGTGCACGTTATCCAAGTATAGTTAGAGGCAACGGGACCAATACTCATTTTCGGGGTTGACAATTTCATTGATGTTGGCTATATGTAGGATCTTAAGTATAATGGTAGACGTATCAGACATCCGTTCCTAAGGTTTCTAACGTTTTCACGTTAGCTAAGGTTTTGGCATTTTCATGTCACTTAAGGATGGTTAAATGCCAACATGGGCCACACACCAGAAATCTAAGGTTTCTAACGTTTTCACGTTAGCTCAAGTCTCATCGCTTATATGGGCTTGTCCCTGGTTTATATGGGCTCGTCCCGAGTTTATATGGGCTTATCCCCTGTTATGGGATTGTCCCCAGCTTATTTGGGCTTACCCCAATTATTAATGATCAGTCTGATACATATTTGGCTTAGTCCCAAGTTGCTAATTTCAGGTTTCTGAAGTTCTGTAAGAAAGGATTCTGGATCCTCCAATCTTGTCCAATACTTATGGTCTAATTGTACAACTGTGAGTTTTATGGATTTAGAATCCTAACGTGGATTCCCTGGTATGACTTATCCTTAGTTTATTTGTTTCATTGTTTTAACCTTTAACCATGAAATTAAGAGTGAGTGATCCTAGATCATATGATGCTTTCTGCACTAGCAGTTGCTATGTTGCGGACTTGAAGTATTTTTACAAAGTCAAAATTTTGAGAATTTTATGTAACAAGATATTGCAAAACATACGCGCGTAAAGGTAATGATTCATAAACAAAATTGCAATACCAAATATAGTCAAAAGTCTGATATTATTAGCCCGTTAACATTTATCAAAAGTATCTAGTCCGGACTTCACCAGCAAAATGTGGACCATCCATCCAGGCCGGATTGGGTTCACCTAACAGTTAATGTTTGTGCAGAAAAGTAAAATGCAGGAAATTAAAGGCGAGGGGCGTCAAAGGCTTCATCCTCCACAAATGAGGACCCATCCACCTTTGCCACCCCTCTATTGTTCAAAGGATCAGTGATCCTTAATCCTAAAAGCTATTGTTCAAAATAACCAACCAAAAATCCTTAAAAAGTGGGCTCCGGCCTCGTCTACATTATCCATCATCGCCCACTTATGCAGCTTACACCATAGCTGCCTCACCACCTTCACCGCACCAGCTCCACCTTCAGCACCTTCAACCACCATCTCTTGAACTTCCTTCTGCACCCCACTGGATCCTGCTTCACATGTCACCACTATTGCAAGCTATGGTGTGCTTCAGCCAAGGTTGTCCAAAGCTACGTCCCAAGAATTTATATCCCATGAAGACATGCCAAAACTAGGATCACCAGTTTCCTTAGCCATCTTGATCATGGATTGAAGAACAGACTTGGCCGCACTGAGTTTGGCTTGTTCAGTGACCACCCTTATTTGTTCATCGGCAGTGGCCTCAGCTTCCTTTAGCATCTTCTCCAGGGTTTTCTTCTCCTTTTCGAGCTTGGACATGTATTTGTCCTTGAAAACCGCGATGGAGCGCATCCCAGCCAGAGTGTCTTCATATTCAGCTATCTTCTTCTCGTAGTAGATCTTCACCCGGCTGAACTCCTACAAAACAATGAATAATCTCTAGGATGCATGATCCTTACAAACAGGTAGGGCATAATTTTCAGGATCCAGGATCCTTACCTCAGTTAGAGCATCATGGAGGCATTTTTCGATGTTAAAGAGGTCGCCTTCTGGTTCAGATGACTTCTTACTCTTTGAACCAGACTTAGCTCTGGTGGTGACTTGGCGTGGTTCAACAGCAGTGGTGTTCTTTGTTGGCTCCTTCTTCACGGCCTTGGAGATGATGATGTTGTTGATGTCGTCAAGGGCAAAGTCTGCAGACTTGGAAATGGATTTCTGGACACCTGATCATCACACATTAAAAAGATAAGTTTCTAACCTAAACTTTTATCACTTTTACACATTACATATTCTACGGTTACTTACTTGACATGCTGTTTGAACTTCTTCGATAGGATCCTGGATCCTAGCTTTGAATGATCTTTCTATCGGGTCAAGGTTCAAAAAAATCTTGGACTCGCTCAGCAACTCCTGGAAGGTTGGCAAGGAGTGCAAAGTTCTGCAATGCAAGAAGATAGAAAAATCAAAAGACAGTTATAACATGAATGCGACACATACAAAACCCCTAAATCCTACCCTTGGTTATCCATCTACGAGGAAACAAATCCCCTTCCGGCAGAGAGTCTCGTCTAACAAAGAAAAACTGATTCTTCCAATCAGAATCGTTTCGGGTTATTTTGAGGATAGGAACTGGTTGGTGGGCTTTCACTTTAAACAGGAATCGGTTAGAACCATGGGTAGTCAAAGAATACATGAAGGCTTGGCAGAAAGGTTTAGTTGAAGCCCTTTCTTTTCAATAATTTCTTCGATGGTGAACAATGTCCTCTACAACATCAGCATAACTTGGCTGAAGCTAATGCCGGTTAGTTTGAAAAATCTTTGGGTTAAGGACGGAAAAGGGTATGACAACCCTAGAAGAAACGGTAAGGCATGAAAGCAAACCTAAGTGTCAGAGAAAGCATCACTTCGAGTAGAAGGATCAAAGGGTCTAAAGACGGCTTCCGGAGGAAAACACGACTTTAGGTTCTTGATTTCTGGATCTGTGAACTTGCAGATCTCATATGAAGGGTCCTTTAGTATGTTTTGCGATGGGAGGGAGTCACCGGATTTTTTGGAGCCGGAGTTCGGAGAGGATCGAGTATTCATGATTGCCGGAATTCAAAGAGAGCGAGAAGAAAAGGGGAAGAGAATACCTGATGCGCAGTTCTTGATGAAGACTTATGACGGGGATATGTGGATTTAAAAAGCAAAGGGACTTATCTCTTCCCCATAAATAGTGATGATGGTTTTATAGACTGTGCGAGCCCATCAGTCATCCTAACGGCTATATTTGAATTAAAGATAATATGACAGCTGCGATCTATTATCACAACCGCCATATTGGGGGCAATTGTTAGGGTTGGGTTTTAACTGCTTATGAATCAGTGATCCTTCAGTATTTTGAGGATATATTATCCTTGTACTGAGTACCGGATACTCGAGGATCCTTAGTAATTACGACAGTTTCTAACAATTGTCTTCAATGTTATATTTTAATTTAATGTAGGTATTCGTTGAAGACTGGGTCAAGCTGGAATATTGGAATATACCCAAAGTTACGCACGTGTATCGAGCTATGTGGACGTTGTGCATGGACGTGGTTGATTCCCAATATCTCAGATAGTTTGTTAGCTAGATATTTCTAATTTTAAGAGGGGACAATAAGCTCATAATAGGAACACATCTGATAATCATACACTCTGATACTCTCTCACAGAAACATACACTCACACGTTAGCAAATTGTTGTATCGAGCTTATTGTCATCCAAAGTTGTAATCTTTTCTCGATAATATAGTTGATAGTGATAGTTTTCACTATCCGAGGTTTTTATGCCGGCGATCTATTAACGATCAAGGGCTTTTCCTCGTACAAATCATTGTGTTCATCATTTTATTCATCAAGCATTCGTTTCATTCATTGTTCATTAACCAAGCACTTAACCTCACAAAATCGATTTGGTTACATTATCCTTATTGTGATTTTTGACAAAAACAATACTATTTGTATTATTTCAAAACAAAAGGTACACGAAGATGCTCTAATAGGACTTAAGGTATAAAATATATACATATATACGTATTTATTTCTATGGCATGAACTATATTAAAAAAATCATTTTCAATCTCAACAACTATCGCGAGTAGATGACACTTGAACTACCTTGGAGTTTGAAACAAAACTTTAACCCGCTCGATTCAAATTTTGTTATGAGACTTTTGAGGTAAGAATTTAAATAATTGGAAATCCATCGAATGGTAACATGGAATTTTTATTTAAGATATATACATTTTGATGATTATCTAATAATAATATCTAATTAAATTATAAAATACAAGTTGGGTATTTTTTTTTATAAATCGATGATTTTAAAAATTAGGATTTAAATCTATACATATTCGAGTTTGGCTGTGGAAGGTACGTTGAGGATTTTTGGTCAATGGATGTGTGGGAAGTGTATGAATTTACATGCCTTGAGTCGTGCATGCCATCACCCCGATGGGCTTGTCCGTTTTGCTAATCATGATAATGACATAGAGAGCCACATTATAGGGATTTCTAGGCCCTCTCCCAAGTTGAACGTGTCCAATGTTCATGATTCGTTCATGCTGGATGTTGTTCTACTTGATCGTGTCTTTAAAGCACCCATCGTCACCGTGAAGAGCATCCCTCATAGTTGTCGTTTGGCTTTCTCTCAAGTGTTGAAAACTACTCTCTAGAAAGTGGTTGCCCAACCTAGATCCATTGAAGCATGGGTTAAGTTGTTACTTCTTCCTTGTTGCACTCTGCAAGTGGTTAGACCAAAAAATAGGCAAGAAATCAGGTCTGGGAATAGGAAGGCATTGCAACAAAGATTAATCCTCAATTCTTTAGCCACATGGGGAAAGAAGATGGTATTTTTATGTTAGTTAAAAAATATTTGATATTTCCTGCTTTGGGGTCTCTAAGTCAAGGAGGTGTTGATAATCTTGAGGAGAGTACCGTTAGTGACACCAATGTTAGGTAGTGTCTTTGAAAGGTTGCAGATGACCACTTTACAGCTGCGGTGAAGGTGTTATGTTCATCTAGTGTTGCTCCATACAATGGTAATACCATGCAGGCTTTAGAGGCTAAACACCCGTACAGAGAACCTCCATCAATGCCAGGTACTACATATTCTGAGCCTCCCTTTGTAGCGGGAGGTGGATAGTGTCCTTCGTTGCATTAAATCATTTCCTAAATGAACATTGTGTGGGAGAGACGGCTTGAGGGCACAACACATTTTGGATGCTTTATGTGGGGAGGGGTCTGTATTGGCACTGATCTCTTATGCGCTATCACTGCAGTAGTCAACTTATGGTTTGGTGGAAATGCCCATTGAGTTTGTCAGAGTTTGTTGCGTCTGCTCCCTTACGCCACTGTTAAAACCTAACAATGGGATTAGATCTATTGGAGTGGGTACGATATGGAGGCGTTTGGTTTCCAAGGTTGCTATGAAGAGTGTTAGTAAAGAAATGACCAAGTACCTTAAGATTTTCAGTTTGGGGTCACACTGACGGGTCTCTTGCAATGCTCACTGTAGATTTTTCAAATGCTTTTAATCAGGTGGTAATATCAGCCTTACTTCACGAAGTCAGGATAAGGTTCCCTTCTATTTCCTTGTGGGTAGAATTTTTACACGGGCAACCAACAAGATTGTATCTTGGATATGGGAACATCTGGTCCACCACTGGAGTTCAACAAGGGGACCCGTTAGGACCACTTCTTTTCGCTCTTGTTTGCACCCCCCTTGTGCATCAGATTAAAGACAAATGCAAGCTTCTTCTTCATGCTTGGTATATTGACGATGGAATTGTCATTGGCGATTCAGAAGAGGTTGCTAGAGTGTTGGACATCATTAAGGTGACGGGTCCAACATTGGGTCTTGAACTTAATATTAAGAAAACTGATCTATTCTGGCCATCCTGTGATGGTAGCAAGTTTCGTGAGGGGTTTATTTCCTACGGACATCAGGAGACCATTATTGGGGGTGAAGCTTCCTAGGGGGGCGTTAGTAGAGACGCAAGCTTTATTAGTGGGTTGGCAAAGAAAGAGTGTTAATGCTGTGGATTTGATGCGTCTCCTAGCCAAACTAGGTGACCACCAGAGTGAACTATTATTGCTTCGATCCTGTAGGGGCATTACCAAACTCTTCTTTGGCTTAGGACATGTCAACTGGTACACATGGAAGATGCAACGTTTTTCTTTGACAAGGGTTTGCGTGAGGCGATTGAGGAATTGATAGTTTGTGGAGGTCCTTTCTTTGGAGACTTCCGTGGCGACTTACCTCCTTACCTGTTAGGTTTGGGGGTTTGGGGTTGTATTCAGCTGTAGAGGCTTTATCTTATGCCTTTGTAGCCTCGAGGGCCCAATCTTGGGTGCTACAGGACCACACCTTACGAGATAGTGGCATATGTGGTATAGATCCTGATTATGATTGTGCTTTGGCTTATCTTCGAGATACAATTCCAAGCTTTGATTTCGGCGGTTTCACTAAAAAGGACACCACCCCCTAAAGCCCAACATGTTGGCGAGTGCTTTTTTAGTAAAATTGTCCAGGACATTGAAGTACAGATTGACTTGACCATTAGACAAAAAGATGTTTTTGAGTGTCTACGAGCACCAATTGCCCAAGATTTTCTTCTTGCTATACCTATAGATGGGTTAGGCCAACATATGTCGTCAGTGCAGTACCGAACTATCCTTAAGTATCGCCTCATAATTCCGTTGTTTCAAGTTGATGAGATATGCCCCGTTTATCATAAGGCGTGTTTGGACTTTTTTGGGGAGAATGCGGTTCATTGTAGAAAGCTCCCATGTTTCAAGTACCGACATGATTTGGTTAGGTATGTTCTTTTTGACATATTCAGACGTGCTGGGATTTCTGCTAAGAAAGAGGCACCCTGAATTTGTTAACTGATCCACAGGAAGGAAGATCTACGCTTAGACCAGTCGACATTTTGGACTTCGGATGGATAGGAGGAAAACATGCATGTGTGGATCTAACAGGCGTCTCCCCCCTTGTGGGCTTAGGGGTAGTGTTTTCACGTTGGGTCGGCTGCTTTAAAAGCTGCTTCGGGCAAAGTGACCAAACACGAGAAAGCGTGCCTTGACAACTGTCACACCCCAACCGATGGCGGAAACATCAGGCGGGACGAAAAATATTGCTCGTTGCTCATAACTCTAATAGTGACAATAATTAATTAAATCGGATTTCATTTCATGCTAAATTGTCATACATTACAAGGGAAAATTCAAATACGACAATAACAAAAGACAAAATTTGATACAACAATAATAAACCTAACGTCTATGTGTGCATCTAGTCTCAACGCTACTTCAATTTCATATCATCATCTCATCAACCTGTAACATGTTTTAAAATAGAGTTCAATGCAAAAGCAAAGGCGAGTATACAAGTTTGTGCATAAGCATACGTATAAGCATAAGTTTAAATAAATCCACATGGCAACTAAGTTTACATACGAGCAAATACAAGGCATGCGATATTTCTAGTCAACCCTCTGTTTACGCAACTAGTATAAATATTTCAACATGACCACACGTTCACAGGCGGTGCGTTACTCCTATAGCGCTATACATGTCAAATGGAGGCTCAAAATAAGCTAATGACTATGTATCACATACGTTCGGTCCTAGTATAAGCATAACATACGTATCAAAGCGTTCATGTAGAATGGATTGTTCGTGCAAGTAATAAAGCATAAAATTAGTGTTGTTTTATGATAATGTAAACATGTTACACCCTAAAAGTGGTAACGTAAAAAGGGAGTTCGAGTATACTCACAAGTTTGCAAGGCTTTTCGATTATCCGAGTACTAACGAGTTGGTGAGAATAGGAGAATGAGTGGTTTGAGTGTTTGGAGTTTATGGGATGTTTGAGTTCGGATTTAAGGATTCGGAGTTTAAAGTGTATGAAAATGGACATATAAGAAAAGTAATCACCTAGCACACATAGTATGTGTTCTTGACACTATGAAACTCAAAAGAGTTTGAATTTTTTCATGGGTCAAAATGCCCATTAGAATCGTAACAAGTATCATGGTCTTAGATGATGTAACTTAACACTTGACAAATAACCACTAGACTATCATAAAGGTTTAGTCACTTAGATATTATATAGGTTATATAGTGTGGTTATTATTTACATAAGTCAAGCATGAGGTAGGAGGATTAACCATCCATTTAAGACCTCTTTTGGATTCATATAACCCAAGCATGAGGTAGGAGGATTATCCATCCATTTAAGACCTCTTTTGGATTCACCATTACACATGTTGCCATAGACAACAAGGGGGGTCATGAACATACAATAAGGAAGGAAGTAAATACAACTAATCTAGGAAAACATCAAGTGATGTGTGGATTTTCAAGTAGGATAGCCCAAGCTAAACATATAATCACACAATCTTCAAGTTCAAGACTTGTTCATCACTTGTGAGTTAAAACTCTATCAAAACAGAAACTTTTATGAGGATTAAACCTCTGGATTTATCTATTACAACCTTGTTTTTAAGCACACGTAATCATAGTCTTGATTAGTGGCATAAGGACATAGGAATGCATGAAGAAAAACATGAGTTTTCTTCCAAAACATGAAGATAAAAATGAGCAGAATTTAGGTGCACTTTGGACCTCAAAATGGTGAGGTTTCACCTTAGTTTGCCCAAGCAAACTTGTGAGAACCTTCCTAGAGGTTATCCAAGTGTTGTAGAAGAAGAAACAAGAAGAAAATTGAAGTGGAAGTGAGTTAAAACTCACTTTTTATGGCTGGAACTCTAAAAAACATGGCTGAAACTCAGCTGAGTTTGGGAAGGTTTTTGAAGTGTTTGGAGGCTTGAAAAAGTGGGATAAAGGATGGGGAAGTGTTCATTATATAGGGAAGGGATTAGGGTGTGACAGATTGGTATCAGAGCCATAACTATAGGGAAAATTGGGTAGAACTGCCATGTTGGACATAGTCTATAGTTAGGATACCAAATCAGGCTGTTACGCATCGATTAAACACCAAAACTAGAGCAAGTTCACTCAAAATTGGCTAAGTTCGCCCGAAGTTGTCAGCCCCCTCTCAAACTTAAAACAAGTTTGCTCGAAGGTCAAGTTCGCCCGAAGATAGTCAACTTTGCCCGAACTTGATCATACGTCTTCAAAACGGACTATTAAACTACTTAAGCTTTTCCTAAAGCTACCACAATACACGTGAAGAATGCTCGTATCACACAAAACGAGTGATCAAGTCGAAACCAAGAACTCTGGATAAGATCATTCACTCCACGCATTCTCTCACACGAGATACCTTCGTTGAGTTAGGAGTGATATCCAAACCTCGACGAAAATCTCCATTTCTATCTAGTGGAACTCCCGATTAGATCAGTGAGAATAACCACAACTAGGAATGAAGTTGTTAAGTTAGGGGTGAAACCCGCATCTTAATAACTAGTTCCACTCCTCAATTTTCAATCTCACCAAAGTCTCGATTATTTCAATGACTCGGAACACGACGTAACTGGAAGGATAAATGTCGTTAATCGTTGTACGGCGGGAGCATTTGTCTATTAGGTCAAATTGTGTGTCCGAACTCAGAGGATTTTCGAACCACTTTGGGTAGTTGCTTTCTCAAAACCTAGGACACTCCCAATTGATTTAAGCCTGCAATCATCAATTTTACGCATCATTGAGTTTATATTATTTATGTGTTTGAATTTATGGATTTTACGCTTATTCGATTTCTCGCTTTATCGATTTCTCAATATATCACTTTTACGCTCCATCGATATATGCATAACTCGCACAACTCTCGTAATCTAAAACGCTAATTAATTCACCAACCAAACTAAAACGCTCAACTCTCCTACGCGAATGTCCTCTTACGCAGCTTTACTCTCTATTTACGCTATTATATCGCATCTCGTACGCGCTATGCATGATTTATTTTGAAGATAAATACGTGCGAAATATGTGCTTACATGCTTATGTGCCTATGTGATTACGTGCTTACGTGATTATGTGCTTACGTGTATACGTGCTTATGTGTTTGTGCCTTAATTGAATAATAATAATAATAGTAAATTTTTACACACAAACCTATCATAATCGAATCTCATCCAATCAAATCCTTCATGTAGATGTCTTCCATGGGATCTTACATGAGGAGGAACATCCAGTGCAACAACGCTGATAAGCGTATCGCCTCGCTGGTAAAAAAAGCAGATGGCTAAAGTCATTCCCCAGATCGTCAGCGAAATTCAGGCTGCCAGCAGCAACACGTCAGTAGATCCAAAGGCCGACGCACCCAAGTCCTCTTTCAGCTTTAAGCAATTAAAGACATATGGACCTCTCACTTTCACCGGCACGGAAGGACCAAGTGCTATGTTCCATTGGTTCGATTCCATCGAGGTTACCTTCCGCCAAAGCGGATGTCCCGAAGCTCTGCGCACCATCAATGCTACCGGCGTGTTCTAATCGAGGGCTCTTGATTGGTGGACCGCGGAGCGTAACAAACGCAGGAACGATGAAGCTTACGGGCTCACTTGGGAGGAACTCAAGGAAATCATGGTGAAAGAATTCTGTCCTCCTCATGAAGTTCAAAAGCTAGAGAACGAATTCTGGGATATTAAACAAGACGTCCCGACAACGCTGGTCTTACAGCCCGTTTAAGCAGTTGAGTATTATCTGTCCCGGTCAGGTGGACACTACTGAGAAAGCAATCAAGAAATACCTCTGTGCTCTACCGGACTGCGTCGCTGATTTTGTTCAACCAGCGCGTCCTACTACCATTGAGGAAACTTATCAGCTTGCCGCAGAAATCAATGACAAGCGTGTTCAGGTCGGTTACTTCAAGAACAGCAAAGTCGCGAACCAAGCTATCACTGAGCCGAGTGTTCCTACCGACCCATCTCAAGAATCCAAGTCAAGCCGCCGATGTCATAAAAGAGGGAACCCGAGCAAGAACTGTGCACTTGCTGCACCACCGAACCCTCAGCCGCTTCAGTCTGCTACACCAAACGCACCTCCAACAAAGCGTGTGTATACTGGTCCTCATCCATTGTGCTCGAAGAGCACTTATCACCATGTCGTTGGAGGCAATTGCCGTTTCTGCACCAACTGCAACATTTACGGCCATTTTAGCGTCAGCTGCCGTTCAGGTCCCCGTCAGCCAGCTCCTCAAGCTCCAGCAGCACCAGCAGCTCTACCAGCTCCACCTCGTACTCCTTAGGCTAACCAGCAGCAGTTCTAGCCGCAAGCACCAGCCCCAAAGGCACGTGCTTGCTACACTTGTGGTGATCCAAACCACTTTAGTAATGTCTGCTTAAATAGAGCCGTGAAGCAAGAACCACAGCAGCAGCCTCAGCAGCAGCCACCGCAACAGCAGCAACCACGGCTGCGCATGGAAGAGCCTTCAATCTCAATCACCGCCAGGCTCAGAATGTCAGCAATGTTGTCAATGGTACGTTCCTTGTTAATGGTATTTATGCTTCATGTTTATTTGATACTGGTGCCGATAACTGTTTTGTATCATTAGAATTCGAAAAAGTTTTAAAATTAAACGCGCTAAACTCCCAAGGACTTTCGATGTTGAAGTCGCAATCGGAAGAACCGTTACCGTTAACTCTGTCCTACGTGGTTGTACTCTCGATCTCAAAAAACACATCTTCCCGATCAATCTCATCCCTATGCAATTAGGTAGCTTCGTATCATAGTAGTCATGGATTTTCTTCATGAAAATCATGCCAAAGTTGTTTGCTTCGATAAAATGATTCGTTTTCCTCTCCCCAACGGTGATCAACTACATGTCTATGGCGAGACTCCTTCAAAGAAGTTGATGCTTATGTCATGTACCTAAGCGAGCAAGTGTTTGCGAAAGCAATGCGTTGCCTTCCTAGCCCACATTGTGAACCCGGAGAAGTAAAAGAAAACCTGGAAAGACGTACCCATTGTTTGTGAATTTCCTAAAGTTTTTCCCGACGATTTACCCGGTTTACCCCTACTCGTGATGTTGAATTCCGTATCGATTTAATTCCCGGTGCTACTCCCGTCGCTAAAGCTCCCTATCGCCTTGCACCATCTGAAACGCGGGAGCTATCTAGCCAACTTCAAGACCTTCTTGATAAAGGCTTCATACGCCCGAGCACTTCGCCTTAGGGCGCACCCGTTCTTTTTGTGAAAAAGAAAGATGGGACGTTCCAAATGTGCATCGATTATCGTGAACTTAATAAGCTTATGATAAAGAACTGCTACCCTCTTCCTCGAATCGATGACTTGTTTGATCAGCTTCAAGGTGCTACTTGATTTTCTAAGATCGATTTGCGTTCCGGTTATCATCAGTTACGTGTGTTGGAAGAAGATATTCCGAAAACCGCTTTTCGTACCCGTTATGTCCATTTCGAAATTGTGGTCATGCCTTTTGGTCTCACAAATGCACCTGCGGTCTTCATTGCTTTGATGAACCGTGTGTGTAAAGCTTTCTTAGATCGATATGTCATTGTGTTTATCGATGACATCCTCATTTACTCGAAGTCGAGAGACGAACACGCGCGCCATCTCTGTTTAGTCCTCGAACTTCTCCAAGGTAATCGTCTTTTTGCTAAATTCTCTAAATGTGAATTTTGACTCGAAGAAGTTCAATTTCTCGGCCATATCATTAAAGTCAAGGAATTCACGTCGACCCTACAAAGACTGAAGCTGTCAAGAGTTGGATTACGCCGAAGAATGCATCTGAAATCCGTTCCTTTCTTGGATTGGCGGGTTACTGATTCATCGCCGACTTTTCTAAAATCGTCGTTAAACTTACCGCTTTAACTCATAAGGACAAACCTTTCATTTGGGATTCCAAACAAGAGGAAGCCTTTCAAACTCTCAAGCGTATGCTATGCAACGCTCCTGTACTCGCCCTGCCCGACGGAAACGATGATTTCGTTGTCTATTGCGATGCCTCTAATCTTGGCCTTGGTTGTGTTCTTATGCAACGAGACAAGGTTATCGCGTATGCATCTCAACAACTCAAGATCCACGAGAAGAACTACACAACCCACGATCTCAAACTCGGTGCAGTTGTTTTTGAATTAAAGATATGGCGACACTACCTTTACGGTTCTAAGTGTACGGTCTTCACCGACCATAAGAGCTTACAACATATCTTTAATCAAAAGGAACTGAATATGCGCCAACGAAGATGGGTTGAACTTCTCAACGATTACGATTGTGAGATACGCTACCATCCTGGCAAAGCAAACGTCGTAGCCGATGCTCTCAGTCGACGAAGCTATGTATATAGTGTTCGTGACTCTCAAGCTTTGAATAATCTTGAAATTTTGATTGCTCCGCCCAGTTTGCTTGTTTTAACGAGAATACCCAGCAAGAAGAAATGAAATGTGGTGCCGAAACTCAGCTCGCAGTTAAACCCAACGGTATTTATTATTATCTCGATCGTATTTGGATTCCTAGCCGTGATAATCTCCAAGAGTTGGTATTGAATGAAGCTCATAAATCTCGATACTCCATTCATCCCGGAGCCGACAAGATGTACCAGGACCTTCGTCCTAAGTATTGGTGGCCGGGCATGAAAAATGATATCGCCGTATATGTCTCAAAGTGCTTAACTTGTTCGAAAGTTAAAGCCGAGCATCAAAGGCCCTCTGGTTTGCTCAAACAACCCGAAATCCCGATGTGGAAATAGGAGAGCATAGCCATGGACTTCGTTACGAAACTCCCTCTGGTCACGATAGCATTTGGGTTATCGTTGATCGTCTTACCAAGTCAACTCACTTTATTGGCATACGAGAAGACTTTAAGGTAGAACGATTAGCACGAATCTCTACCGACGAAGTCATATGTCGACACGGGACGCCTCGTGACATCATCTCTAAACGCGATGGTCGCTTTACCTCATGTCTCTGGGAGACTTTTCAATCCGCTCTCGGTACTATGATAAATCTCAGTACCGCTTTTCACCCTCAAACCGACGGCCAGACTGAGTGCACGATCCGCACCCTCGAAGACATGCTTCGTGCGTGCATTATAGATTTCGGTGGTAATTGGGATACGCATTTACCTTTAATAGAATTCTCGTACAATAATAGTTATCATACTAGTATTCAAATGGCTCCTTTTGAGGCCCTGTATGGAATAAAATGCTGATCGTCTATTGCATGGCACGTGATCGGAGAAGCACAAATCACCGGTCCCGTGCTAATTCAAGAAACGATAGACAAGATCCTCCAGATCAGAGACAATCTCTTGAAATCTCGGAGTCGTCAAAAGAGTTATGCTGATAAACGCCGCAAGCCCCTATAGTTCAAAGTGGGAGATCACGTTCTTTTAAAGGTTGCACCTTGGAAAGAAGTGACCCGCTTCGGAAAGAAAGGAAAACTAGCGCCACGATACGTAGGTCCCTTTAAAATTCTGGAAATAATTGGCAAAGTGGCCTATCGACTCGAACTACCGGCAGAACTTAACAACGTCCATCCGAATTTCCACGTCTCGAACCTCAAGAAATGCCTAGCTGAAGAGAATATTCATGTTCCTCTCGAGGATTTGCAAATAAAGGAGACTCTTCACTTTGTGGAAAAGCCAGTTGAAATCATGGACCGAGAGACCAAGAAACTACGACGCTCTCGCATTCCTATCATGAAAGTTTGATGGGAAGGCAAACACGGTGTCGAGTTCACTTGGGAATTGGAAAGTGACATGAAGGCTAAATATCCACATCTCTTTGTTACGGCCACTACTTAAATTTCAGGACGAAATTTCCTAAAGTAAGGGAGACTGTAACAACTCGAAATTTCGTTGTTATTTGTTTTATTCTATTTTTCATGTAATTCGTTTATACCGATCGTTGTACTCCGAGATTTGATTATGGAAAAGTTTAAGTTAAGATAATTATATTTTGTCACATCAATATCGCAGCTAATCGCTTATAAACGCTAATTCAAACGCAATCACAAGTAACTGTTTTACTTTAATAGCCGAGTGTGTTGTTGTACAATAACCACTTGTGCCATCGCATCGCTTATCTCATCGCATCGCAAAACGCAGTTAATTATGTGTAATTATGTTTTACATGTGTTATGTTTGTTTATGTCATGGTTTACTATCGCTAAAACGCTCGCACGCTCACGTAACTCACTCTCTCTCAATTCAATGATAATATAACGCTTAATGCTTCGCTAAAAATCTTAATATAACTATCTAATACAAACCGAATCGCCAAACGAACACCTAACACGAAAATAACGAACGAAACTTCGCCAATAGGCCAAGTTCGACCGAACTTAGT
This sequence comes from Scalesia atractyloides, assembly GCA_947069175.1. Taxonomy (NCBI): domain Eukaryota; kingdom Viridiplantae; phylum Streptophyta; class Magnoliopsida; order Asterales; family Asteraceae; genus Scalesia; species Scalesia atractyloides. Next base: position 31,745,050 of record CAMTDV010000014.1, read on the forward strand.
AACACCAAGCTCGCCTGAACTTGCTCAGGCTATCAGAACTCAGCATATAAGCCAAGTTCGCCCGAACTGGATTCCAAATCAATGAAATTCATCAAGTTCGCTTGAACTTGTAACAAGTTCGCCCGAACTTGTGACAAGTTCGCCCGAACTTGATCATTTCCAGGTCATTCTGACCTCACCTATAAATACCCAACACCTCCAATCGTGCACTCCTTGCTGCAAGTTCGCTCGAGACCTCCCGAAATCGAAAACCCTTGATTTCCAAGTAAGAATCAACACGTTTTCATGAAACAACAACGTTTTAAAACGATTTTGCACTAGGTTTTACCTTCGACTTCATCAAAACTCTTCTGTTCACGAAAAACTTCATCTTTTTCTATAAAACTTCTGTGTTTCACTTAGATCTAAGTAAAACGCATTTAAACATCGATTTTTACACAAATTCGGACTAAATGATGTATGTTTCGTTCGCTTTGAAGTGGAACGAGGCGTTGTCAAGCAAGATCTCAGATCCGGAAGCACAAGGATGAAATCGTCACTTTGCACAAACTAGACTAACCCGTACGAACCATCAAGTTCACCCAGATTAGTCCGAGTTTCTGTAAAATGGCTAAAACTCGCTCCAAAAGACCTCTCCAGCATAGATTTTGCTCAGTAGCTTAAGGTTGGAGGGATGGACACTCGATTTCCTCAGCAAACGACGTTAAAACGCACGAATTAGATGCCAAAACAGTCAAGTTCGCTCGGAAAACATCAAGTTCGCTTGAACTTGTCACTAGATTGGTGACCAAGTTCGCCCGAACTTGATCCACTTCTGACAGAAAACACACAAGTTCGACGGAACTTGTACTGATTCCAAAGAATTAGGACAAGTTCGCTCGAACTTGTATGTAACATCCGTAAAAAAAAACGGATTTACCAAACCCGCTCCGTTTATCAACCGAACAGTCAGTCAAAATTTCCTTGCGAATTAAATGCCCAAAATATTTTTAAACGATCCGTAATCAATTATTATACGGGAATATATATTTAGTTTTTGAAAAACTGTCAAAAATCGCAAAATAAAAATGAAATGATCCAGCCGGGTTTCGAACCCGGGTCTGTACCGAGTCAGTTCAGCAACTTATCTCTCAACACACAAACCACTGCGCCACTTGTTCCGTTTGTTAAATAATGAAATCATTTAATTGTTATAATGACGTTACGAATTCAAAACCGGCGCCCAAACGGTTCAGTCGTCGGAATCCCGGAATTCTCGCGAGTCTTAACTACAATTTACGTTATAACGTAAACCATTAAGCAGATATCGGTTATAACCGATGTTTGAAGTCCGCGACCAAAATCAAAACCGCCGGAAAATTTAAATCAGTGAATACAGTCGGAATTCAGACCAAGTGCATTGACGATTTGCCTTATAAATTCACCCACAACCGACGACAAACCTTTTCGCTCAAAAACACATCTTTTCACGGCGTAATTCCACTCGCCGGAATAAACCTGTTCGTCGCCGGAAAACCGGTTTCCCCATTGCCGAGCTTTTCTGAACCTCTGAAGCTTATACCGGAGATACCCATACTCTTTCCAAGCTTTTCGGAGACTTGCTGCTGCAAGACACCTGACGCCGGAGTTGAATCCTGTCGCCGGAGTTCTGCCGGAAAACAGAGGATCCAGTCGGTATACCTCTTTCGCTTATTTTCTTATTTTTTCACCTTTATCTCACCTTAATGGACTGTAATTCACTAATGAAACTTGAATAAAACTCGAACCAGTCGATTTCCGATTTCTGGTTATTTTTCAGTGAAGAAGACGATGTTTTGTTATCATATAAGTATAATATAAATCAGGATTTTACTCGGGTTAGACACACAGTCCAGCGGTGGACTGTGTGCACATAAAACGTTAAACATGCAAAGGTCTCGAGTTCGATTCCCGTCTCACACACGCTGCCTTAATAAAAACCATTTTTTTTGTTTAACTGAACCGGAGTCGCCACAGATATATGTTAAGTATATTGTTAACCGGAATAATAACCAAGTTAGACACACAGTCCAGCGGTGGACTGTGTGTTTGTTTATATCGCTGGTCACGAGTTCGAGTCCGGTCTTCAGCACCGACTCGGACAATTATCTCTTCTTTTTAATTAAGGCAGAAAAGGAAATAAATAAATAGTATTTAAGTATAATAAAAATCGAATGATATAACATGTTGAACACACAGTCCAGCGGTGGACTGTGTGTTGGATTAAACCACAGGTCCCGGGTTCGAGACCTGTGGAGTGCATGACCGTGTCGTTTAAACTGTTTTTAAAATAAAAAGGATTTCTGTTTAATTGTAATTAATGTATATATGTAATTAAAATCGGATATATAACGGGTTAGACACGTAGCTCAGTTGGTAGAGCTGCGTGCACGCGTACGGGAGGTCTCGGGTTCGAGCCTCACCCAGCGCACAACAATATGCCTCGAACCGGTCAACGCCAGTCAAAGTCAACAGGTCAAAGTCAACTGTAGCAAAAAAATAAAATATTTTTTTATTATTTTTATTTAATTATTTTAATTAAAAATCAATTATAAATACTTAAAATTAACATTTTTAAGTTAGAAAATAGCCTCAAACTCACAAAAAATACACCCAACAATCCTATTAAAATAGTTTAATAAAATCCGTTTACTTACCAAACCATAATGCGATTTATCTAGGTTAAATCTCACTCGTGGTTAAAACCACTTCGCGTGCATTCAACGTCATCAACCGAACGCACCCACTGTGAGTGAATCTTACAATTCCCCCTTTTAAATTACACGTTTTGGGGTGTGTCATGTGTTATGAAAATAATTAATTTATTTATTTAAACTTGTGCCATACCACATCATGACTTAAACTTAGATTGTTTTATTGTTGTGATTTACTTATATTCCTTTGTCAAATTATATGAAACTCATACATTAAGCCCATCAGTTCCTCGTGGGAGACGAGTAGAACATCGCGTGCTTCAATTCAAATTCATTATTGTACATGTGTGTTTCATTGAGTTTATATTGTTTGTAGTTGTGTCATTCATATCATCATGTTTATGCAATTCATTCATCAGGCCCCTCAGTTCCTCGTGAGAGACGAGTTGAGCATCGCGTGCCTTTAATTGTTCCATTATTATTCATGAGTGTTTCATTTAACATCTTATGATTGTTGATCCAGTTACATCTAATTTTACTCATGTTTGGTTGTGCACATATTTCATAATCAATTTAAATAAATTTGTTCAAATGTTTTCCATAGGATTCACTCGCCAACATTATGTTGATCCAAAAAAACCTTTTTTACACATGATACAGGTGAACAGGTTGAAGCAAGGATAACATAGGATATGCCTTAGAAGAGAACAAAGAAGTTAGATTGTTAGTTAGATCATGTTGTAGCAATCATTGTAAATTTCCATTTAATTTGTATTAATGAATATGAAACGTTTAATAAATGTCATGAGCTTTGATGATAACCCAATCATGCCCCGATCACCTTTTCCGCTGCGGGTCGGGGTGTGACAGATTGGTATCAGAGCCATGACTATAGGGATATAGGATAGGTTATTAGACCTTAGAGCCTATACTATAGTCTGCCTAGATTTTAAATTGATTAGGTGGTTACATACAAACTTATGATATTTATTTGTTTCATATTTGTTTACATTTCAGTCAAACATACATGCTTATATACATATTCATTATACATATATACATATTCATTATACACATATCGATGTTCATGAATTCAATTTATTTTCATATTCTCATTATCCAAAGATTTTATGCAATTTTCAAATCTCATCAAAGTAAGTTCTGCGACGGGCATGTAGTAACTGGAAGGGTACAAGTACCGGTAGTCGGAACGTCCTGTCTAGGCTGGCATTCGTATAAATCCAATATAACGGACCAGTTTGCCTACCTGGGGACCAACGATGAGAGTACGAAGGACCTATTAGGCCAAAGCATGCCACACCAAACGTCGTTCGAACTAACCCTACTTTGAGGTGTCACCGTGTCTACACCTGGACACATTCCGAACATCACCGTTGTATACATATTTCTCGATTTTCTCCGGGATTTTGTGTACGCAACCAGGCAGAGACCGTGCGAACCATATGAAAAACCGGTATTCATGGGGGCCCACATGATTACACAGGTAAAGTATGGCGGCATGACGGGCCTAACAGCGAGCAAAGCCCAAGACATCCTATGGATGTAGTATTTTTTGTATAAATATTTTATGAATGTTCATTCTTGAATGCGACCCATGATTCCAAAAGCATCCAACTCATACTCTTGTCATGTATTAATTGTAGATGTCTTCTAACCTCGCCCGTAGGAAGACGAGAACAAGAAAAGCCCGCGAACGCATGGCTGCCTTAATCGATCAACAAATGGCTGCCGTAATACCCAACATTGTAATCCAAGTTCAACAAGCACTCACCGATAATCCCGTCAATCAAGCAAACCAAAACATTTTCAACTCTCCCCCAAATACCACTAAATGCACCTACAAGCATTTCAAATCATGCGACCCTCCGAAATACAAAGGGACTGAAGGCGTCACCGCTCTCCTCCATTGGTTTGAAGAAATGGAGAATACTTTTCTAAATTGCGATTGCCCTGATGATCGCAAAGTGCGTTATGCTACCGGTCGACTATATGGGATAGCACTTACTTGGTGGAACACAGAGAAGGCCAAACGAGGTGTTGAAGATGCTATGTCCTTAACTTGGAACGAATTGAAGGAAATCATGACCAGACGATTTTGCCCAAGGAGCGAAATCAAGAAGCTAGAAGATGAATTTTATTCATTGAAGCAAATGGAAGGAGACCACACCACCTACAACAAAAGGTTCCTCGAATTACATCAAATGGTTCCCAACATGTTTACTCCCCTCTACCGTTTGATCGAGCACTACATTCGTGGTCTTCCGTCAAAGATTCAGGACCCTGTGATAAGTACCAAGCCTGCAACTTTGGAAGCAGCAATGGAGCTAGCAACAGAGCTCACCGAGAACCGAATCCGAAACAAAGACTTCAAGGAGGAGAAGAGGAAGATAAAGAATCGACTGAAACCTCCGACTCCACTCAAACTGAATCCCCTTCTCAACCCAATCCTAAGAGAAGAAGAGTCGGGCGACTTTTCGCTGCTACTCAACGAAATCAACCCGTTTTTCATGCCTTACCCATCCGAGCTATCCCAATCACCCAAGTGGCACCCAACTCAGCTTACCCAGATAAGAAACCGTATCTTGGACCTCACCCTCGATGCAACAACTGTTTTTATCACCATCCCCTTACTTTACCTTGCCGGCTATGTACAACTTGTGGACGCTATGGTCATTTGAGCAATGTTTGTCGCACCTTTCAAGACCAAACCTCTTCCCCTACTCAAAACATGGCCCAAACTTATCACCAACCTCAATACCCATGTTCCCATATGCTCGAGTTTGCTTCAATTGTGGCGACCCTACCCACTTTAGAAACACATGCCCTCAATTGGTTAACGTTATCAACACTCAAGCCCAATCAAACCCAGTTAACCAAGTAAACCAAGAAAACCCAACCACTATGCCACCAACAAGAGGAAGAGTCTTCAATATCAACGCCAATCCTATCGAAGATAATGACGGCCCAGATGAAGATACTCAGCTAGTCCTCTTCGCCGAGGATCCAGATTTAATTCCTATCGTTTAGTTTATGTTTTTCCATGTGTAGACTGTTAGAGAAATTATTGGATATTATATATTATATATTGTTTTCAGTATATGCTTTTGCCGAGGCCGTAGCTCCCCATCCATCGAGGTTGAGTTTGATCCCCATTTTATTATGGGTTGATCAGGGCGTGCCCGCACGATCGGCTCCGTTTGTTTGAGCCTTGATCGGTTATTTCATTTTACATTTCAATACATGCAATACGCTCGGCTCCGTTTGATTGAGCCTTGAGCGCACATTTCAATTTACATTTCCAGTTCATGCAATACGTTCGGCTCCGTTTGATTGAGCCTTGAGCGCACATTTCAATTTACATTTCCAGTACATGCAATACGTTCGGCTCCGTTTGATTGAGCCTTGAGCGCACATACAATTTCATTATCAGTATCTTGTGGTTGTGGTGTTTGTAGTAGAGTCGCATCGAACCAACCATAATTTACGGATAAAGTCAATGAAAATTTGACAAGGATATGGTGGATACGCCGATGGTACTTCCTATATATAAGTATTCTTGTCAAATGATCGGAGGCATTATCAGGCGATTATGAGAGGTTCCATGCATAGGCTGTTTGTGTGATGGTTGTTTAGATTAAGTTGTTCAATTTCAGTACATTTAATACGTTCGGCTCCGTTTGATTGAGCCTTGAGCGCACATACAATTCCATTCAATACGTTCGGCTCCGTTTGATTGAGCCTTGAGCGCACAGACAATTTCATTATCAGTATCTTGTGGTTGTGGTGTTTGTTGTAGAGTCGCATCGGACTAACCATAACTTGCGGATAAAGTCAATGAAAATTTGACAAGGATATGGTGGATACGCCGCTGGTACTTCCTATATATAAGTATTCTTGTCAAATGATCAGAGGCATTATCAGGCGGTTATGAGAGGTTCCATGCATAGGCTGTTTGTGTGGTTAAGTTATTCATTTTCAGTACATGCAATACGCTCGGCTCCACTCGATTGAGCCTTGAGCACACAATTTCAATTACAGTACATTCAATACGTTCGGCTCCGTTTGATTGAGCCTTGAGCGCACATCCATTTCATTTTCAGTACATGCAATACGATCGGCTCCGTTCGATTGAGCCTTGATCGCACATATATATTTCATTTCAGTAATTTATGTTTGTTGTATTGATTGTAGAGTTATAGGACTAACCATAATTCACTGATAAAACTAATGAAAATTTGGCAAGGATATGGTGGATACGCCGCTGGTACTTCCTATATATAAGTATTCTTGCCAAAGGATCAGAGGCATTATCAGGCGGTTATGGGAAGTTCTATGTAGGATATATTAGTTTCTTGGTAACCAATCATAGCTTGTGGATAAAACTAATGAAAATTTGGCAAGAATATGGTGGATACGCCGCTGGTAATTCCTATATATAAGTATTCTTGCCAAAGGATCAGAGGCAATGTAGGATTTGGTATTGCCTTGGTTGGAATTTGTGTTACATTTATATCATCATGCTATTTAAAGAGATTGGATTGTGATCCATTTCTACATAAACTAACCTCTCCATCATAATAAACGAGAGAGGAACTTTCATCATTCAAACATATATGCTATCAGAATGTGGATTCAAATATTTGCTGTTGTGTTTATTCATGTTCAAATATTTGCTGTTGTGTTTATTCATGCTCAAATAATTGCTGATGTGTTTATTCATGTTCGAATATTAGCTGTTGTGTTCACTTATGTTCAAATATCAGCCGTTGTGTTTTTATTTATGTCCCATATAGGTTGTAGTGTTAGAAGTTTTGCCTTAGGATATAACCATACTTTCCCAAACGTATCTAAACTCTTATGCATGATATCATTTTTAGCGAATCATTCCTGTTTATCAATATTCATACATTAGGCAACAAAAAGCGATTCCTGAATAGGGTACTTAACCCTTACAAGGAACGTTACCGCCTCGAACAAAAACTTAAGCCCTTATTTTGTTAAGCATACAACTGTCAAACAAAACATCATCATTCTTTTAGTCAAATATATCACAATTTAAATTTCGGGACGAAATTTCTAAAAAGCAGGGGATACTGTAACATCCGTCAAAAAACGGATTTACCAAACCCGCTCCGTTTATCAACCGAACAGTCAGTCAAAATTTTCCTTGCGAATTAAATGCCCAAAATATTTTTAAACGATCCGTAATCAATTATTATACGGGAATATATATTTAGTTTTTGAAAAACTGTCAAAAATCGCAAAATAAAAATGAAATGATCCAGCCGGGTTTCGAACCCGGGTCTGTACCGAGTCAGTTTAGCAACTTATCTCTCAACACACAAACCACTGCGCCACTTGTTCCGTTTGTTAAATAATGAAATCATTTAATTGTTATAATGACGTTACGAATTCAAAACCGGCGCCCAAACGGTTCAGTCGTCGGAATCCCGGAATTCTCGCGAGTCTTAACTACAATTTACGTTATAACGTAAACCATTAAGCAGATATCGGTTATAACCGATGTTTGAAGTCCGCGACCAAAATCAAAACCGCCGGAAAATTTAAATCAGTGAATACAGTCGGAATTCAGACCAAGTGCATTGACGATTTGCCTTATAAATTCACCCACAACCGACGACAAACCTTTTCGCTCAAAAACACATCTTTTCACGGCGTAATTCCACTCGCCGGAATAAACCTGTTCGTCGCCAGAAAACCGGTTTCCCCATTGCCGAGCTTTTCTGAACCTCTGAAGCTTATACCGGAGATACCCATACTTTTTCCAAGCTTTTCGGAGACTTGCTGCTGCAAGACACCTGACGCCGGAGTTGAATCCTGTCGCCGGAGTTCTGCCGGAAAACAGAGGATCCAGTCGGTATACCTCTTTCGCTTATTTTCTTATTTTTTCACCTTTATCTCACCTTAATGGACTGTAATTCGCTAATGAAACTTGAATAAAACTCGAACCAGTCGATTTCCGATTTCTGGTTATTTTTCAGTGAAGAAGACGATGTTTTGTTATCATATAAGTATAATATAAATCAGGATTTTACTCGGGTTAGACACACAGTCCAGCGGTGGACTGTGTGCACATAAAACGTTAAACATGCAAAGGTCTCGAGTTCGATTCCCGTCTCACACACGCTGCCTTAATAAAAACCATTTTTTTTGTTTAACTGAACCGGAGTCGCCACAGATATATGTTAAGTATATTGTTAACCGGAATAATAACCAAGTTAGACACACAGTCCAGCGGTGGACTGTGTGTTTGTTTATATCGCTGGTCACGAGTTCGAGTCCGGTCTTCAGCACCGACTCGGACAATTATCTCTTCTTTTTAATTAAGGCAGAAAAGGAAATAAATAAATAGTATTTAAGTATAATAAAATCGAATGATATAACATGTTGAACACACAGTCCAGCGGTGGACTGTGTGTTGGATTAAACCACAGGTCCCGGGTTCGAGACCTGTGGAGTGCATGACCGTGTCGTTTAAACTGTTTTTAAAATAAAAAGGATTTCTGTTTAATTGTAATTAATGTATATATGTAATTAAAATCGGATATATAACGGGTTAGACACGTAGCTCAGTTGGTAGAGCTGCGTGCACGCGTACGGGAGGTCTCGGGTTCGAGCCTCACCCAGCGCACAACAATATGCCTCGAACCGGTCAACGCCAGTCAAAGTCAACAGGTCAAAGTCAACTGTAGCAAAAAAATAAAATATTTTTTTATTATTTTTATTTAATTATTTTAATTAAAAATCAATTATAAATACTTAAAATTAACATTTTTAAGTTAGAAAATAGCCTCAAACTCACAAAAAATACACCCAACAATCCTATTAAAATAGTTTAATAAAATCCGTTTACTTACCAAACCATAATGCGATTTATCTAGGTTAAATCTCACTCGTGGTTAAAACCACTTCGCGTGCATTCAACGTCATCAACCGAACGCACCCACTGTGAGTGAATCTTACAATTCCCCCTTTTAAATTACACGTTTTGGGGTGTGTCATGTGTTATGAAAATAATTAATTTATTTATTTAAACTTGTGCCATACCACATCATGACTTAAACTTAGATTGTTTTATTGTTGTGATTTACTTATATTCCTTTGTCAAATTATATGAAACTCATACATTAAGCCCATCAGTTCCTCGTGGGAGACGAGTAGAACATCGCGTGCTTCAATTCAAATTCATTATTGTACATGTGTGTTTCATTGAGTTTATATTGTTTGTAGTTGTGTCATTCATATCATCATGTTTATGCAATTCATTCATCAGGCCCCTCAGTTCCTCGTGAGAGACGAGTTGAGCATCGCGTGCCTTTAATTGTTCCATTATTATTCATGAGTGTTTCATTTAACATCTTATGATTGTTGATCCAGTTACATCTAATTTTACTCATGTTTGGTTGTGCACATATTTCATAATCAATTTAAATAAATTTGTTCAAATGTTTTCCATAGGATTCACTCGCCAACATTATGTTGATCCAAAAAAACCTTTTTTACACATGATACAGGTGAACAGGTTGAAGCAAGGATAACATAGGATATGCCTTAGAAGAGAACAAAGAAGTTAGATTGTTAGTTAGATCATGTTGTAGCAATCATTGTAAATTTCCATTTAATTTGTATTAATGAATATGAAACGTTTAATAAATGTCATGAGCTTTGATGATAACCCAATCATGCCCCGATCACCTTTTCCGCTGCGGGTCGGGGTGTGACATTGTACTTCTCCAGGGGATAATAACACAAGTTCGCCCGAACTTGTACCCCAGGGTACAAGTTTGCCCGAACTTTTCTACTGTTCCTTCAACCGTTAACTGTTTCAGCATTTCAGAAGACTGATGCACTTCTGCTCGCTTACAGGCTGATCCAGCGCTCTTCTCAACTTACCTCAGATATCTCTCTCAAATTGCACCGACTGTGAGTATACTTGAACCCCTTTACGCTTAAACGCACTTTTGGGTGTCACATATGTTCTTATATCAAATCACATCACACAACTCAAACGCTTATTCGCAATCCTCTATACATGACTATACATGAAATCTTCTGAATTGTATGTGTTACTTGATTGCTAGTACGCAACCCTTAACATGATAGCTAGCTAGAGGTTGACCCGCCATCGGAGGCCCGGAGTTGTTAAGGCTCGCGTTTTTATTTCACATTATTTCCTCTTTAGGATGTGGACACTTATTTACATGCCTCGATCAATCGCGGTTTGTTGGTTTACTTGAATCTAGTAGATATATAGTTCACAACTCTTACGTATGTCATGCGGTGTATGCTAAACGCTTTTATATCTATATTATACGCAAACCTGTATGCTCACCTTTACTTAATTGTATTGACGTTTTATTTTAACATATGTGGCAGGTTGATGACTTCTCACTGAATTGGATTAGGTCTTACTTTTAGAAACGCATTGTAATAAAATCTAGGGGAGATCGAACTTGAATTGTTTTTATGAGATTACTTGGTATTTTGTAACTTGTTTAAGGATTATATGTTGATAGTATGGGATATTAACTCTTGAATATTGTCGCTTAAATAGTGTTATGGAATTTCTCATGAGACAATCTGGTTTGCCTAGTGCCATGTCCCGATGTTTCCACCATCGGTTGGGGTGTGACAGTTAGTGGGTCATTAAGGCTTGAAACAAGCCCAAACACACTCTAAAAAGTGGGCTGCCCACTTTTTATTTTATTTTATTTTAGTTTAGTTATTTAATTGATGTATATTTGTTTATTTGATGCCATTTATTATATGATTAACATATATTAAGGTGTGGCATGGTATTTTTGAAGTATGGACGTCATGTGCTAGTGTTTACTTGGTAAAAAGGACAAGTTTATAAAAGTTTAATGTCACAAAGTAGATAACAAGGGTAAAATTTCTAATGAAGCGTCGAATGATTATACTTTTCGCGATTGAATAACCAAGTATCTTGTATGAATGAAGCTGCGAAAAGCGAGACGTTACAGTCTCCCATCCTTTAGGAAATTTCGTCCTGAAATTTATTCAAGAGGAAGACTCAAAAGGCATTTTGGCTAAAAGAACGATTGTCTAAACTTGAGACTTGGAAGTTTGAGACGTGTTGAAAAGTATAAAATTTTGAGGAACGAAAGATATGTATGTAAAAAGAGTTCGTTTGACAAAAATGATCTGAGGCATTAAAACGTACATGCTTGTGTATAGGCCAGCGAACTTAAACAAGTCTGAATAGCTCGAAATGAAGAGGTACTATAAAATATGTTATCTTAAGCAAACGTTTTCGTTTAAAACAGTATGTATTTTGGTGAAAAATGTGGCCGCATTATAGGTTGTAAGGATAGTTCCATTGGTTTTAAAGAGTCATTAAATCACATGTTCATAGAAAGTTGTTTATTGGTAAGGAACGAGGAAGTCAGATATTTTAATAAAACGGTTTTGGAGGTAACGGCTAAGTACGTGCGTTTGCGCATAAGTAAAGGATGGAAGATAGTTTTAAAAGCAAAAGCATTTTAGGGTTTGAATGTTTAAACTGATTGAGTGTAAGTAAGGCATGAATAAAAGTTGAAGAGTAACTAGGAATGATGGAGGTATGAGGGTGAATGCTTGATCTAGCAGGTGAACCCAATGATAAGAATGGTATGAGTATCAGATATGAAATGATTACGAGGTGTTAAGAATGAGGTTTCGTCATGGATAATCGGATATCGTGTGCTAGCAACGTGTTTGTGAGTTATTAAAGGTTGTCTATCGGGTCTAATTAGGGTCTGCAAAACACCAGATTTCTCATGGCACGTTTTATGAAAGTTTGGTAACATGATAAAAATACTTATATATAGGAAGTACTAGCGGCGTATCCACCATGTTTTAATCATGTTACGTTCCGTGTCTTACCATACACAGTAGTACACCCTATGATTTTCATGCGCCTACCATTATAATCTCATGTGCACCCGTGATTATATTGATCGTCGCACGATCCGCATAGTTTTTACTAGTTGTGTATGAATTATGGTATACATAAATTCTGGAAATAAGAATGTGTTCGTATAACAATGTAAGCATGTTTATGTTTAAGTATGTTTGAGAGCAAGGTAAGTGAACCCCTTGGGTTATGCTCACGTATTGGTATGAATGTATGAATATGAATATGAGTATGAATATAAGTATGCGTATGAGTATAAGTATACATATAAGTATACGTATAAGTATAAGTATGAATACAAGTATGAGTATGAGTATGAATAATAATGAGTGCGTATATAGTATTAATTGAAACATAACGAATTTAAGCATATAAAGATCAAGAAGTTTGAGTATGTAAAAAAAACGAATGATATAAATGAAATTGTCGTGGGATATTGACTAAAACATGTACGATGATATGCATGTATAGTTGTTTGAGCAAAGCGTTTAGTTTATCGAATCAAAATAAATTGAGCTTGACTTGAAATGTAGAATCTAGTTTGTGAACGTAAAATAATATAAAGTACTTATTGATTATGCGTGACGTACTTTGTAAATGACGGAAATGCTACTCTTGTTTTAGAAGAATTTATATAAGTCGAAAATGGTCGGTCCCTATGAAGTTTCCTTGCCCACGTGTTTTGAAATTGAAATGACGTATTGAGCGGTGTATGAAAATGCTTTTAAAAATAGTAAGTTTGCATCGGTTTAAAGGATCTTGCATTAAAATAAGAATTTGAAATTTGGAGGTTCTTGTGAAACATTGCTCCTAAAAGAAATTTAGCATCATGAATTTAGTGATCGTTGAAAAATTTTAACAATTTTTGAAAAGAGTTTTAGTAACACGATCCTATAATATCTAATAGATCTTATAGGCATGTGAGAAAGGTTGGTTTGATTTTCTGATTGCGAATGAAAATCCTTAGTACAATGATATCATGTGAGCATGTTTAGTGTTTACGTCGAGTATGAAATTTGTGGGCAAGAGATTTATTAGACCGGTTAAGTTGATGGGTAGCATTCCGTAAAATTTTGAAAATCGGGAAACAGAATGTTTATGGTATGATTAAGAATATCGTGTACGTGGTTTATGTGGAATAGATTGTAGGATGAGAAAACAATAAGTTTTGAAATTGGCATAAGTAGGGATTTTGACAAATGATAAGCGATTTAGGTATAAAACTTGATCGTGTTTTCATAATACAATATCTTTGAAGGAAAATTTGTTAATGATCACCTAGGTAAGGGAATCACCCTTAACCCGTTGGTGAAGTCGTTTCTTGAGAAGGGAAAGGAAGGGGCGGAGTTAATCGTCAAGGTAAGGAAGTCACTCCTATCTCGATGATATGTCTCCATTTTGGGATTACAAGAAATGTAAATCTAGTTGGTGACGTTTTTGAAATCATGCATGTGGATAACGTATAAGTGTATGAAAAGATTTAGTATGATTTGTGTGTAAATAAATCTTGAAAATAATTTGATTTTGAAGAGGAGAGGTTGTACCGTGTTAAGCATAAGATTGACAATAGTAAAACGAAGGTTTAACTAAAACTTGGATTGTTCCAAAATGGAACTTTGACTAAACCAAAGTGGTCGAAAATTCTTTTGAATTCGGGAAGCATGCTTTGGCCTAATAGGTGAAATACTCTCGCTGAAATGTCGGTTAACGGTATTCACCCTTCCGGTTACTACATGTTCCAAATCAATTGAAAATTCGAGACTTGGCGGGATTTTGAAAATCAAGGAATGGGACTAATTGGCAAGATGCGGGTTTCACCGCTAACTTGACAACATCGTACCCCAAGTGTGGTTAGTACTTACCAAACAAGATAAGGAACTAAGTCCAACTCGTTGGTAAGGGTCCACTAGAGTATGAAATGGAAATTTTCCATCAAGGTATGGATATCACCCTTGATGGCATCATTTTGTGAAAAATCGAAAAAGCGGATTGAGAGGCATTCACCAAAGTTTGGGTTTCACACCTATTTTGTGGAAGTCATCTCGTTTATATAATGCGAGTGTCTTCAAGTCCTCAAGTGTGTATTGTGTAAATGTCTTAGGAAAGACATATTGTATATTTAAGACAAAAGGAAAGATAGAAGTAAGATAGGAAGAATTCGCATATTTTAACAAGAATTTGCATACTTAACAAGATTTTGCATACATAACAAGAATTTGCATATTAACAAGAATTTGCATATTTAACAATAATTTGCATACTTAACAAGTAATTTGCATATTAATCAAGAATTTGCATATTCAACAAGAATTTGCATATTTAACAAGAATTTGATACGAAATTTGGTACTTACTATAGACTAGGTCGAACATGGAAATTCTACCTAATTCCTTATAGTTATGACTCTGATACCAATCTGTCACACCCCAACCGATGGCGGAAACATCGAGGCGGGACGAAAAAGATTACTCATTGCTCATAAAACTAACAGTGACAATAATTAATTAAATCGGATTTCATTTGCATGCGTAAATTGTCATACATTCCAAGGGAAAATTCAAATACGACATAACAAAAGACAAAATTTGATACAACAAGTAATAAACCTAACGTCTATGTGTGTATCTAATCTCAATGCTACCTCAATTTCATAGCATCATCTTCTCAACCTGTAACATGTTTCAAAATAGAGTTCAATGCAAAAGCAAAGGCGAGTATACAAGTTTGTGCATAAGCATACGTATAAACATAAGTTTGAACAAATCCACATGGCAACTAAGTTTACATACGAGCAAATACAAGGCATGCGATATTTCTAGTCAACCCTCTGTTTACGCAACTAGTATAAATAATTCAACATGACCAAAGTTCACGGGCGTGTGCGTTACTCCTATAGCGCTATACATGTCAAATGGAGGCTCAAAATAAGCTAATGACTATGTATCACATACGTTCAGTCCTAGTATAAGCATAACATACGTATCAAAGCGTTCATGTATAATGGATTGTTCGTGCAAGTAATAAAGCATAAGTTTAGTGTTTTTTTATGATAATGTAAACATGTTAAACCCCAAAAGTGGTAAACGTAAAAAGGGGGTTCGAGTATACTCACAAGTTTGCAAGGCTTTTCGATTATCCGAGTACTAACGAGTTGGTGAGAATAGGAGAATGAGTGGTTTGAGTGTTTGGAGTTTATGGGATGTTTGAGTTCGGATTTAAGGATTCAGAGTTTAAAGTGTATGAAAATAGACATATAAGAAAAGTAGATCACCTAGCACACATAGTACGTGTTCTTGACACTATGAAACTCAAAAGAGTTTGAATGTTTTCATGGGTCAAAATGCCCATTAGAATCGTAACAAGTATCATGGTCTTAGATGATGTAACTTAACACTTGACAAATAACCACTAGACTATCATAAAGGTTTAGTCACTTAGATATTATATAGGTTATATAGTGTGGGTATTATTTACGTAAGTCAAGCATGAGGTAGGAGGATTAACCATCCATTTAAGACCTCTTTTGGATTCATATAAGTCAAGCATGAG
Organism: Scalesia atractyloides; assembly: GCA_947069175.1. Classification (NCBI taxonomy): domain Eukaryota; kingdom Viridiplantae; phylum Streptophyta; class Magnoliopsida; order Asterales; family Asteraceae; genus Scalesia; species Scalesia atractyloides. The sequence goes on from CAMTDV010000014.1 coordinate 31,761,229, forward strand.
GTAGGAGGATTATCCATCCATTTAAGACCTCTTTTGAATTCACCACTACACATGTTGCCATAGACAACAAGGAGGGTCATGAACATACAATAAGGAAGGAAGTAAATACAACTAATCTAGGAAAACATCAAGTGATGTGTGGATTTTCAAGTAGGATAGCCCAAGCTAAACATATAATCACACAATCTTCAAGTTCAAGACTTGTTCATCACTTGTGAGTTAAAACTCTATTAAAACAGAAATCTTATAAGGATTAAACCTCTGGATTTACATGTTACAACCTTGTTTTTAAACACACATATTCATAGTCTTGATTAGTGGCATAAGGACATAGGAATGTAGAAGAAAAACATGAGTTTTCTTCCAAACATGAAGATAAAAATGAGCAGAATTTAGGTGCACTTTGGACCTAAAAATGGTGAGGTTTCACCTTAGTTTGCCCAAGCAAACTTGTGAGAACCTTCCTATAGGTTATCCAAGTGTTGGAGAAGAAGAAACAAGAAGAAAATTGAAGTGGAAGTGAGTTAAAACTCACTTTTTATGGCTGGACTCTAAAAAACGTGGCTGAAACTCAGCTGAGTTTGGGAGGGTTTTTGAAGTGTTTGGAGGCTTGAAAAAGTGGGATAAAGTATGGAGAAGTGTTCATTATATAGGAAAGGGATTATGGTTTCAATGGGTTGGGCTTTGGACAAGGTTAGTGTAACAACTCGAAATTTTTTAATAAGGTTATCTTTAACGTGATGGTGGGGGGGGGGGGGATTTTAATTATTTTAATTATTTTTTATTGGTGGGGCCTACTTCAGATTTTAAACAATTTTTTGAATTTTTTATTGTTAAAATTTTTTAATAAGAAAGGGTAATCTGGTCATTCATACCAACTTAACTGAACAAACTAACGTCTATCCAGTGTAAGGACTATCCGTGTAACAAGTGAGCAAACCACAGGAACACACATGCTATTTTGAAAAGTTGGGGACTAAAAGAATAAACCACAGGGACTATCCGGGCAATTAACTCTAAATATCAAACTGTTTTCAATAAAATGAGGAAATTGCTCACCAACATATTTGTTGACCAAAAATATATTTTTAGAACGTCGTGCAGGTTTTCAAGGTCGATAAACAAGTGATGAGGACACGTAGCATGGACCTTAGGAAATTAAATTGAAATCTTATAATATGTTTGTTTTCGAATAATGTACGAGTAATTTTGATTATTAAATGTTATGTGACAATTTAAATGAACATACTTTAAATATCGTAACAATGATTAGTTGTCAAGAGCTATGGCAATCATCATGCCCCGTGCTTTTCGCTGCGGGTCGGGGTATGAAATTGACACTTTTACATCTAAGAGTCCGGATGTCCCACAAATTTTGTGAATGAGAGGTGGAAGAAAAGGGGAGGGGGATAGTTTTGGGGTTGTAATAGTGAAATAGTGGTCGTTTCGTAAGGTGACAACTGTACAATTTTTCATCTCTTTCAAACTAGTGATGTTTTAGGAGCCTCCCCATTAAAAGGTGGTCAAAGAACTGGTAAGGCGGCGCTCCCTCTCTTGTCTGACTTGTCGCCCCAGTCACACATCTTGTGCCTTCTAAAAACGTAATTCTCTCGCATCTTTCCCACTCACATCTTGTATACTATTGTTCACACAAAAGATACATCACAGAGTCAATTTCAATTAGATGTTTTATATTTGTTTTTTTTACTAGAAGTAGTTGTTTTATTTATATGTCAAACAAATTCTCTTCCTCCTTTTTGACTTAAAATATATCAATTTCTACAAGAATATTTACATATCAATATAAATATTTAAATTCATAAATATGATTTTCATTCCATAGATCTATATTTATTTTATTTTATTTTGTTTGATTTTTGGAAAGAATGTTATAAAAAAGATATAATATATGACGAAAATTAAACTTCGTTTTCTCCATTAGGTAATTATTTTTAACCCTCTAAAAACATACATACTATTAATAAAGAAAGAAAAGGTTTATATTTAGGATACGTGTATTGGAATAACTTAGCAAGCAAATCAAAACAATTACTACATATTTACTTTCATGTACATTTCTTTATCAATTTAAAACTAGAAGAAAAATGAAAGACGATTTTAAATTTACCATTACTAATAAATAACTAAATATGGAATAAAATATAGTTACCGAAATACAGGGTTTTAAGTCGATTTGGATTTGAAATTTCAATCAAACCCTTTTGTGTGTTGATATGCGTCAAATGCAACATGTAAATTGTATCAAATACAATGTAAAATCAACCTTTTTAATACTGATGTTGGGAAAAGTGCGTTTCTTTGTATACTTTTAATTTTCAGGATTAAAAGAGTTTAATTGTATAAAAAAAGAAATTAACGGCAAAATCCAGCATAAGGACAGAAGACGTGAAGATAGCACACTATACCAACCTCCGAGCTTCACCCCAAGACTAAAAGAAACAAAACAGAAGATTGGCAGGTGGTCGCTCCCCTTCAAGATTCCAGATCAGAAGAAGACAAACTGTGGTCAACTTCCAAGAGGGACGGGGCCGTGTCCAAACGGACACAAACTATGGTCAACTTCCAGATTCTCGTATCTGCGTTTGTACAACAAGTACAATGGCCACGGGACCGTGCCTTTGACGCACGAGGCCGTGCAGCAGGCTGATCTGACAACAGAAAAATTCCCCCCACCATCACGTTTCAATGGGTTGGGCTTTGGACAAAATTTGGCAAACAAGAAATTCGTGACAAGGGCATCAAAATCTTCTTTCTTCCATTTTAATGGCGGTAGGGTCGACGTCGTCGGCATATCGGCTGTATCAATGGTGCTAGAACCGGTAGCCATGTATCTCTAAAAAAGTTGCAGAAGAAAGAAATCTCAAAGAAGAAGAGAGGAAAGTTTGAAAGCATAAAGAGGAATTGGGAATCAGAGATCAGTATATAAAGGGATCGCAGTTAATACCTGGGGTAACGTGTAACCGCCTTCACTTTTTCAAACCCCTAGGTATATGTCAGGGCGAGTGGGGAACAGTAACCGTCCCCACGCGCGCGTGTGAACCACACACGCCATCAGGCAATGTCTGTTGTACGATTGACAACTGTTGACAGCTGTTGTGCAGTACGTCAAACGTCACTTCACCACGTGCTTTTCACCAACTCCTGACAAAAGGACAACTTTTTCGAAATTCAAAAAAGTTTCTCCTTATCCTAACAGTTTCACTCCATAAAATTTTCCTTTTCTTCAGCGCAACAAAACCATTTCCAAGAATACAACACATCACTACAATTTTTATTTTAGTCCAGTGCTCCACCTACTTGCTACTTGTGCATAGGAGCAACACTGGACTATGGGGACTTGAAGGGTATGGTCCCAAATCCTTGCGCCAAGCAAGAGACCATCCCCATTCCTAACAAGCAATCCTCGCCAGACTATGGTACAAAGAAAGGTCTCTTAAAACCCTGCGTCGTTCACCTTAAAAGGGAAAGAATCATTTAACTACCTTGCGTGGGCTCGCGAAAGGAAAATAGTTAACTTGAATGAATTTCCTAATGAGCACTTTGCTCAAAAACCTTGTGTAGATTACAATATCTTAGAAGGGTGTCACAAATCTCTGCGCCGGTCATTTAAGGAGGAAAAAGATCATTTAACTACCTTGCGCAGACCTGCACAAGGAAATAGTTAACCTTGAGCATTTTCCTTGGCTAAATGGCACCTGTGCACGAGATAAAAGCCCAGAAACAAAAAGAATCTTTTCTGTTCTAACAGAATGGACACGTGGCGAATAACAGAAGGTTTACTGTAAATCTTCTAGAAGACATCAATGCTCAATCGTGCAAGGGTGTGAACGGTTACAACAGAATTACACGTGGCATGATCTGATGCAATCTCAAGAATCACGACGATGGCATACTCTCGCGATAAAAATCAGGTTGTTACTATCCTCCACGTGGCGAATCCCCAGCCGTTGATCTTACCACAATCCATGTGACTTGAGGAACAAGTTGGTAAATTAAGGGTTAGATCTCAACACTATGAAATTCCCCTCTGTCTCCTTTTGGCGCCCGAATCCGGCTATAAATAGGTAACGTCAGGTACAGGAAAGGCATTCACTCTCACTTACTCTCTCTCTTACTTCACTTAAACTATTTCCGACTACCGATACTTATTCTCACGTCGAGGGTGGTCACGGAGAGAACCCCCCTTCTCCCCGTGGCGAGGCTGGCGGCATTCTGTTTTGCAAGTATTATCGGAGCGTAGTTGTGAATAGTATCATCAAACTAAACGAAAGATTAACCTATTTTATGAAGAAACCAAACCCTAGATCGAAACTGATTCCAATCTGTTAGGTCTACGTTTCTTCATTGGCGCTCACCGATTTTCTATTTTCTTCTCATCTTTCGTTTCGTTTCACTTAGATTTACAGCATCATGGCTGATGGATCATCGTTTCCTGGAGGTCCTCGATCTGATATTCATCAAGTCGTTGGTGGACCTCAGATTGACGGACAAATTGTTGAGGACTTGTCCGGCGAAACTGATGCTCCGTATGATCCAGATCATGCGAGCATTCCAGTAACTCTGGGAGCCCCTCATGTTGATGTTGCATCAATTCTACCGCCTGGAGAGACTCCGTTGTCTTGGGTAATCAAATCTCAAACTGCTTTAAATGCTATGTATGCTTAACTATGTGCTCAGACTGGAACTCCAGCTTTTCAAGCTCCAGTTAATGCTCCTCAGGTCCGTGCTTCGCCGGCACCTCGAGTGTTGAGTATGATTATGAGAATCATGCCCGTGCGCCTTTGCATGTGTCTGTAGATGGAACCGAGATGTACTCTAAAACCAGGAATGATTCTGTTCATTCTGGTAATCGAAAGCAAGAAGATAATGCTCAACGTCGCACATCTGTTCACTCACGTTTGGGCCCGCGATTGTCACAGAAGCAAGACACCCAGCATGATGAATATGATAAGACTTATGAAGAAGGAGATAGTGTAAGTGTTTTTAATCGTTTGTCTACGGATCATGTCAGCTACAAGCCCAAGATACGTGCGACATATAATCCTGAGGCGGAGCACGATTACAATCTAGTATATCGACCCGCTGAAGCAGCTGAGCAATCGAAGTTTGTAAGAGAAATAGCGTTTTCTCCGCTAGAACGAGCAAAGTTACCGTCCAACGTAGGGAATTTAACGGTTCAACAGATCCTGGTGATCACATGCACCTCTTCATTGGCGCAGGGCTAATTGGAGGTTGGGCATTACCAATGTGGTGCCATCTGTTCGTACAAACTCTTACTGGCGCCGCGTGCCTTTGGTTTGATAATTTACCCACAGGTAAACTTTCCTCTTGGAACGATCTTAAAGAGAAATTCCTTACGCATTTTAGTCAACAAAGGCGATATGTCAGAGATTCCTCAGATGTGATGAACATCTGGCGGAAGGATGACGAAAGCCTAGAGGATTTTATAACTCGTTACAACAAAGAAGTGTTAGAAATTGGAGATGTTCATGAGGATGTTATCCGCGCACAGTTCAAATATGCGGTATGATGTGATGAAATGATAAAAGTACTTTCTGGAACAACTGGCCTTCCAAAGAGCTGGGATAAACTAATGGCAGCAGCCAAAGTTTATGCGCAGACTAGCGGAACCTTAATTCTAACAGACCACCACTACCTCAGAATCGTCCTCAGGATCTGAGTAAAGGTGGCCGAAAGTTTAAAAAAGGCTGGAAAGACTCGAACCAAAGTTCATATTCCCCATACTCACCAGTAGATGCTCGCGCAACGATTAACAAGATTACCACATAGAAAGCAATCAAATAAGAGAATCGTGATCGACAATGGATCCTTTAACAAAATCTCCCGCAGTAGTTTTGAGCATGAAAAATTATCAGTTTAAGCAACCTCAGCCCATGAAAAACAAGAAGCGTCATGACCCGAATCTCTTTTGTGACTTTCACAAAGATACTGAGCACACAACTGACAAGTGCATCAGTTTACGCGCAGAGATTGAAAAATCATTAAAAAGTGGTAAACTGACACACTTAGTACATTCAGTACAAAAGGAGGTCAGACAACTCACGCGCGGGGATGAGGGTCCAAGCAACAAAAAGATGAAACAAGTTTCTATGATTCAAGGAGGCAAGTCGAGCAAGCGCAATTTCCAACGATTTCAAAATGAAAAATGGCGCGAGCAACAAGTGATTTTTCATGTTGTTCCTGGCGGACCTCAGGAAGAAAGACCAGTCGTAATCACATGTATTTTTGGTCATTACCAAACTGACTATATGTTCATAGATCCAGGAAGCTCCATGGACATCATATATGAGCAATGTTTCAAACAGTTAGATCCAGAGGATAACGCACGCCTGGAACCAGTTGACTTTCCGTTAACTGGATTCTGCAATGAGGCTGTCTTTCCTCTCGGACAGATAGTTTTTCCTGTCACTCTTTCAGACAGAAAACACTCACGAACCATTCAAGTAAACTTTATGGTGATGCCGGCGACTTCTCGTCATGATGTTTTATTAGGGCGTCGTGCGCAACGTGATTTCAGCATCATCACATCTGCGCCACACGCTGCTTGTGGTTTCCCAACGCCAACAGGCGTAGCTATCATGTTTGCTCAAAAGGAGATTATGTCTATCGAAGAACCGGTTGCTAAGGCTGCTAAACCTATGTCGCCGAATGAACCTGAGAAATGGATTTTAAATAACAAATATCCGGAGCAACCAATTATCCTCGGTCCTGCGATATCTATGGCAATCCGCGCAAAGCTCAAGTCATTGTTGTTTCGTAATATGGATATCTTCGCCTGGACACCTGCAGACATGGTGGGGGTCCCGCGCGATGTTGCTGAGCATTGTTTAAGCATCTTCCCATCAACAGAACCAGTGGTTCAGAAAAAGCGCAGCTTGGGTACCGAGAAAACTGAAGCTATGAACGAGCAAGTTGCTGAACTACTAAAAGCTGGCAATTTACAAGAAGTCAAGTACCAAACTTGGGTGGCGAACCCCGTTATGGTCAAAAAGCATAACGGCGGTTGGCGCATGTGCATCGATTTTAAATATTTGAACAAGGCATGCCCCAAAGATTGTTACTCTCTTCCTGAGATTGACAAGAAAGTTGACTCCTTAGAATCGTTTAATTGGAAATGTTTTCTCAATTGTTACAAAGGGTATCATCAAGTGCTGATGAAACAAGAGGATGAAGACAAGACGCCTTCTTCACGGAGAAGGGTCTGTTATACAAAAATGTCGTTTGGCCTCCCAATGCAGGAGCTACTTATCAATGGCTTATGGATACAGTGTTAGGTGATGACATTGGAGTAACCGTTGAAGTATATATTGACGATCTGGTTATGATGAGCCATACGGAAGAAATGATGTTGGAAAACATTCAAAAGACTTTTGATTCACTGCGAAAAGTCAATTTGAAATTGAACCCAAGCAAGTGTTCTTTTGGCATGGAAGAGGGCAAGTTCCTCGGATTATCGTCACAACGGATGGATTTAAAGTTAATCCAGAAAAGGTTGAAGCAATTCAAAACATGACATCTCCGGCAAGTGTTAAAGAGATGTAACGACTAGCGGGACGGTTAGCTGCCCTCAACCATTTCTCGCAAATCACGCTGCAAAATCTTATCCTTTCATCCGTACTCTTCGCAACTGCGTAAAGAAAGAAAAGTTTCAATGGACAGTAGAGGCGGAGCAAGCTTTTCAAGATATGAAGGATTGTTTAATTCAATTGCCAAGTTTGACCGCGCCACGCGACAAAGAACCTATGATCCTTTATCTTGCTGCATCCGAAATGGCAGTCGGAGCGGTTTTACTTGTCGAAAGAGAAGGTGTTCAAACACCTATTTATTATATTAGCAAGATGTTGAATGACCCAGAGTCTCGGTATTCAATGATGGAAAAGTTGGTACTTGCGCTAGTCCACGCTTCGCGCAGACTTCGTAGGTATTTTTCTGGGCATGTCATAAATGTCTTAACAAATTATCACCTCGGCCAGATTCTTTCCAAACCGGACGTCTCAGGACGATTAGCCAAGTGGGCTATCAAACTAGGCGGTCATAATATTGTCTACAAGCCAAGACCAACAATTAAAGGGCAAATCCTTGCTAATTTCGTAGCCAAGGTTCCAGCAGACAAAGTGCAAGAATGCGAAGAAATTCAAAATCCGGTTCCTGTTACGGATGACAGAGAATGGTTGTTACATACAGATGGTGCATCGAATAGTGATGGGGCTGGCGCAGGTCTCCGATTAGTTAATCCAGATAATCAAGAGTTCACTTACGCCATACGTCTGGATTTCAAAAGCACAAATAATGAGGCTGAGTATGAAGCATTTTTAGCAGGCTTGCGCCTCGCTATAAAGATGGGCGCTGCAAATTTAACTGCACACGTTGATTCTCGTCTCGTAACGGAACAAATCAATGGTACGTATGATGCAAGGGGCGACATTATGGCATTATACTTGGAACAAGCCAAGTCATTAATCAGTCAATTCCGACAGTTTAAAGTCGTAGACATCAACATTAGTGATAAAAAACATGCTGACACATTGAGTAAACTTGCAGCCACAAGTTTCCAACATTTGGCAAAAGAGGTCAGAATTGAAGTCTTAAAAATGCATCTATTCCGCTAAAACAAGTCAACATGGTCGAAATGGGGACTCCACCTTGGATGTCTCCGATTATCCTGTTTTTGCAACATGGTCAGCTTCCTGATAACAAGGCGCAGTCACGAAAGATATGGTGTAAGGCCTTAAACTACGAAATGGCAGACAGTATTCTATATCGAAAGTCATACATGGGTCCTTTATTGCGATGCGTCGATAAGCATGATGCGCAATACTTGATCAGAGAAATCCATGAAGGATTATGTGGCATACACGCGGGACCGTGCATAGTCGTCGCTAAGGTAATGGGCGCAGGATACTACTGGTCGGGGATGTACGTGGACGTTGTTGACACTTTGCGCAAATGCATGGCTTGCCAGAGACACGCACCAAAAACGTTGCGCCCCAAAAATTCACTTGTTTCAATAACATCGGCGTGGCCTTTTCAACAGTGGGCTATTGACCTTGTAGGTCCTTTCCCTGATGCGCCTGGCGCAGTAAAATTCATTGTTGTTGCTGTTGATTACTTCACAAAGTGGGTCGAAGCAAAGCCGTTAGCCTCGACAACAGCCATGGTAATCCGAAAATTTATCTGGGAAAATATTATTTGTCGTTTCGGGTTACCCATGCGCATCGTCACAGACAATGGCCCTAATTTAGCATCTGAAGATCTGCAAAAATGGATGCAGGAGATGAACATCGAGCATGTTTTTTCTTCCGTCGCGCATCCTCAAGCGAACGGTCAGGTTGAAAGTGTCAATAAGCAGTTAGTTGATGGTATCAAAGCCCGCCTTGGCACGGCGCGGCGTGGATGGGTAGATGAAATACCCAACATTCTATGGGCACATCGAACAATGCCCAAAACAAGCACGGGAGAAACCCCGTTTAGTTTGGTATATGGAACGGAGGCAGTAATCCCTGCTGAAATAGGCCTCTTATCTCCAAGAATGTTTGCCCTGGAAAAGCAACACAACAAGGAAGAGCGTCGCTTGGATCTTGATTTAATTGAAGAAAGACGCGAAAACGCAGCTATTCGCGAAGCAAAATATAAATCTCAGTTGGAGAAGTATTACAACAAACGGGTACGCGTTTGCACATTTGTACCATGAGATTTGTTCTCCGTGATAATGAAGCTTCTAATGCTGAAAGACCAGGAAAGCTTGCGCCTTGATGGGAGTGCCCATATATGATCAACGAAGTCCTTGGCAAGGAGCATACACCTTGAAGCGCATGGACGGCTCTAGCGTCCCTCGGACCTGGAACGCCCAGCAGTTGTGCAGATGCTACATGTAATCTCAGTCCCCAATGCGATAGCCCCGCGCTGCGCAAAGAGACTGCTTACAGTCTTTCTTACTTTTGTAATCTTAGTGACAATAGTAGCTCGATGCTTTATCAATACAATTCTATTCTGTCACTACTTACATCTACTTGTTTTTGAATATCTTGCTTACAAATGAATGCAATTACTTTGGAATACAAAAACACTAAGGCTATTAACAACTCATGAGCCACAAGATAACACAACAACTTACGCTCTTACATGAGTTAGCCAATTATGTTCATTTGTCTATCCTAAACAAGTAATTGTACTCATGCACACATTGTAACTCAAAAGATATATTATAAGAAGTCAAAGTACTTGCGCGGCCACGTACCTGTACATACGAATATTATAAAATGTCTTAAACACATACAAACAAAGAAACAAGATCATCCTATTCTACGATCTTCGTGGCTTCTTTTTCTTCTTCTTCTTCTTCAGCAAAAATTTCTTTTAAACGATCAACAAAGTCATCGTGGGATAAGGCATTGTCAATCAAGTCCATAATAGGAATTTGCAGATGGTCATAACGCTCTTTAGCAGACTTAAAAGCAGCAGCAGTGTTAACTCCACGAGTTGTTGCGCGACTATTATCCCATTGAACTTTGAATTCATGGGAAACATGTTCCGAACACTCTGTGTATCCCTGCGCATACCCATCACTCCTCGCGGCAACCATCACTTGAGTAACCGCCTCGTCAAGCTCAATAGAATTCAAAATTGAGTTGGCAATCTACATACAAGTACAAGGGCCAGGAGGTACAAATATTAAGATATCAGTATTTATAAAAGTCGTCACTTACCTTGATGACTCCATACTGTTGAATCCAAGTTAGCTTGTTCATAAGGGATTCAGAAACACTCTCCGCCGTCGCGTGAGCTGTTTCTGTGGCTTCTATATTTTGCTTACCTTCTGCTAAGCGCCGGGTCAGCTCAGCCTTCCCCACCTCATATAACTTGGCATCTTTCTTCAAAGAGTCTACCTGCGCCCTCAATAACTCCTGGTCAAGAAACATGGAAGTAAGATCAGCAATTTCTATATCTCTAAGTAAAAGAATCATTTGCGTCTCTACCTCTTTCTGTTCGCTCCGTTCACTGTGAGAACGAGCTTCTTCAGCAGCAAACACAGCATCAGCTTTCTCTTGCTTAAGTTTTTCAATTTCGTTACGCAAGGAAATTTTTTCATTATTGTCCCAATCGCAAGCTTCCAACCATCGCTTGCGATCTTCAGAATGTTGCGCCGCTGCTGCCTCAGCTTTCTTTTTCCAACCCAAGCCCCAAGGCGGACCACTCTTCCGTCTTCTTCTCCTCTTCAAACCTACACCTCTCCACCTCCAGATCCACTTTCATTTTCCCCAGCTTCTCACACTCGACCCAACCTTGAATTTTTTCGACTCAAATTCATCCCATTCCTTGTTCATGGTGCGCCACTCGCGCACAATCCTATGCATCACAGAAGAGGCTTGCGCCGTCTCTAACAGATAAGCTTGGTAAATTTGTTCATGAGGCTGATCTTCTTGACGTTTCACCTCCGCCGGTGGGTAGATACCCTTGTACCATTCCCTGCAAGCTTGCAGGTAAGTAAAGGTATCACTCTGTTTAAGTTTCCACACTAGCTCATGAAGGGCGGAGGCTCTCTTGCTTGAGTAGGAATGATAATAATAATCCCCAGGCGTCTCCTCTGGACGAATGGAGGTTTCTTCAGATTGGTCATCGAAATATGATTCAAAGTGAGGCGCAACAAAGGATGAGCCAGTATTTTTTGCTTGCTTATCAGTGGCTTTTTCTGAGTGAGGTGGAGGCATCTTTGGATCCTCAATAGGTTGCTTCTCAACATTGGAAGGGGGTAGTATCTTTTACCTGCTCGCCAGCAGGATCTTCAACAAATGATTTTTTACGCTCATCTTCTGGAGTAACTTTCTCTAGCATATCAGGCACGAAGGGGTTAGATCTAGAACCAGTCGGGCCTAGGTTCACATCATCTCCTTTTTTCTCAACATCTTCAGGTTTGCGCGGGGAGGATGATGTGGTCTGCGCCACCTTCACTGTTTTCTCTGCAGATAACAAACACAGTTAGAGAAACGGAGTTTCGGTATTTAAAGGACAAATTAAGTATCCTTACCAGGAGAAAATTTCTCTGCCAGCGCGTCCAGGTTGCTTTTCTTCCCTATACGGGCCCTCGCAACCTTCTTGGGTGGCGGCGCAGGTTTCTCAGGGCTTGCAGCTTTTCTCTTCCTGGGTTCTCTAATCAACAGTTCTGGGCTGGATTCTAAATCAATAGGATCATCAGGGTTGGCTACCGGTATGTCTGCGCTACTAACGGGCTCCGCCTTAGGTATCCTCAAACCTACAGGTGCGAGACCTTATAGGGAGTCAGACACGACCACATAGTCACACCAAGTATCAGATACGAGACGCGTACCTTTCTTCGTTTCAGGTTTCAAAGTCGCAGATGTCTTGGGTTTTGGAATGTCCGACTTTGGAGGAAGCGAAGCAGCAGCAGCTGGTCTCTTCTTCTTCGAATCTGGGCCTACACCCAAGTTTACTAAGACACCTACGTGATCAAAATCAACAAACATCGACGCGCCTGGTTGAGGAGGGTTGCGCTTGAAGATCTTCCTTCTTAGGAAACTCAAAGTTCCCCAAGATATGCTCAAACCAAGGAGCTTCGCCCTCAGCAATAGGCACCACCATCATCTTCCCAGTTTTCCTTTTAAACGCCACCATATGCAAAGGCTTAACTATATCAAAGAAACATAATGCATAAGAAGCAAGACACACATAATGTTCTCAGGAAGTTGTGTAAGTAACTTACCAACTCCATCTTCCATCTACACTGGTTTCTCCCGCCTGTCAGCCTTCCAAAGAATGCTCATACCAGTAGCGATCAAGGCTCTTTCTGGTAAAATAATGTTGGTAACATCCTTGATGTCCTGATACCACACCTCACTGCTTGGGATAGCCAACGTCTCCAACTCTATATCTTCTCCGGCCTGGAACGTCATTGCCATCGGAATCACTACCGCCTTAACATAGAAATTTTTTTTGCTTCCAATCGTGATAAGATTTGGGAGGCACGAGCAACAGACGTTTGGCTTGTAGACGTTGCTGGAAAGAATAAAACCCTAGAGAGCAGTGGAGTTGATAGAACACCCTAAACTTCTCAACTGTCGGGATAATATTCGTCGACCGATAGACAAACTCAAAATGCCTAATCCTCACCATCCCCATGGGATTTAATTGGGAGATGTGGAATTTGTATAACTCGGGGATCTCTAACATGAAGTGAGTCACCGGAAGCCAGAAATTTCCCTTGGCGAAATAATCATAAAATAATGTAATATAACCGGCCAGAGCATCTGTTGCCGTGGAATTCTCCTTTGGATAAAAGGCACCCCAAGATTTGGCAAACAAGAAATTCATGACAAGGGCACCAAAATCTTCTTTCTTCCATTTTAATGGCGGTAGGGTCGACGTCGTCGGCATATTGGCTGTATCAATGGTGCTAGAACCGGTAGCCATGTATCTCTAAAAAAGTTGCAGAAGAAAGAAATCTTAGAGAATAAGAGAGGAAAGTTTGAAAGCATAAAGAGGAAATGGGAATCAGAGATGATTATATAAAGGGATCGCAGTTAATGCCTGGGGTAACGTGTAACCGCCTTCACTTTTTCAAACCCCTAGGTATATGTCAGGGCGAGTGGGAACAGTAACCGTCCCCACACGCGCGTGTGGACCACATATGCCGTCAGGCAATTAATGTTGTACGATTGACAACTGTTGACAGCTGTTGTGCAGTACGTCAAACGTCACTTCACCACGTGCTTTTCACCAACTCCTGACAAAAGGACAACTGTTTCAAATTAAAAAAAGATTCTCCTTATCCTAACAGTTTCACTCCATAAAATTTTCCTTTACTTCAGCGCAACAAAACCATTTCCAAGAATACAGGACATCACTACAATTTTTATTTTAGTCTAGTGCTCCACCTACTTGCTACTTGTGCATAGGAGCAACACTAGACTGGGGAGACTTGAAGGGGTATGGTCCCAAATCCCTGCACTAAGCAAGAGACCATCCCCATTCCTAACAAGCAATCCTCGCGTAGACTATGGTACAAAGAAAGGTCTCTTAAAACCCTGCGCCGTTCACCTAAAAAGGGAAAGAATCATTTAACTACCTTGCGCGGGCTCGTGAAAGGAAAATAGTTAACCTTGAATGAATTTCCTGAATGAGCACTTTGCTCAAAACCTTGTGCAGATTACAATATCTTAGAAGGGTGTCACAAATCTCTGCGCCGGTCATTTAAAGAGGAAAAAGATCATTTAACTACCTTGCGCAGGCCTGCACAAGGAAATAGTTAACCTTGAGCATTTTCCTTGGCTAAATGGCACCTGTGCACGAGATAAAAGCCTAGAAACAAAAAGAATCTTTTCTGTTGTAACTGAATGGACACGTGGCGAATAACAAAAGGTTTACAACTGTAAATATTCTAGAAGACATTAATGCTCAATCGTGCAAGGGTGTGAACGGTTACAACAGAACTACACGTGGCATGATCTGATGCAATCTCAAGAATCACGACGATGGCATACTCTCGCGATAAAAATCAGGTTGTTACTATCCTCCACGTGGCGAATCCCCAGCCGTTGATCTTACCATAATCCATGTGACTTGAGGAGCAAGTTGGTAAATTAACGGTGAGATCTCAACACTATGAAATTCCCCTCTGTCTCCTTTTGGCGCCCGAATCCGGCTATAAATAGGTAACGTCAGGTACAGGAAAGGCATTCACTCTCACTTACTCGCTCTCTCTTACTTCACTTAAACTATTTCCGACTACCAATACTTATTCTCACACCGGAGGGTGGTCACGGAGAGAACCCCCTTCTCCCCGTGGCGAGGCTGACGGCGTTCTGTTTTGCAAGTATCGTCGGAGCATAGTTGTGATCACTATCATAAAACTAAACCAAGGATTAACCTACTTTATACAGAAACCAAATCCTAGATCTAACCTGATTCCGATCTGTTTGATCTACATTTCTTCAGGCTTGAATCCCTTAAAAATAAATTACTATTATAACTTTAAACTGGTCTTGCGGGATGTTGGGATTGAACCCTATGAAAGGAACAGATGATACAAAGCCAAATAACACTATCCGAGCTTTGGTTAAACTATTAGAGGTTACAACCTCTGCTGTACATACACTGCTTTCCCTAAAGACTGCTCTCCTATCATCTGACTTCACAAAGTTGCAAAGCTCTGCCAGAGTTACAAGGATCAGAGGATAGAGATCAGAGCTTAGTCATTAGTTAGATAATCAATGTAACAGTGCTAAACACTGATAGTTAGTATTAGCAGTGTTTGTAGTTAGTTACATTTAGATTCCTGTCACTATCAACCCTGACGTCATCAAAGATGCTCAGTGGTTAGATAGTTTAGTATAAATAGGTAACTTGTGTAACAGTTTAACTTGTCTATTAAAAGATCAACTTTCGCACATCATCTTCTCTGCATTTTCATACTACCAAACTTCAATTGCAAAGGCTGAGGGGGAGTTTGTGAATCACATGCAAGTTTACCAACTTGAAAGCATGATGATGATGAAAACAAACGACCATTGCTTGTAGTAAAAGTTTTCCATCTATTTCCGCTGCAAATCTCTTTTAAACTCAATCATTTTCCATTTTTGAAACAAAAACTACAAGTAATTCAAACTCAGATCCTAACACGGGACTGTATCCCTGCTGACTCGGAATGCAATAAATGTTGAAAGACCCTCTCAAAAAGCCTACTCCTCCCAACTGGGATTTATACAAGAAAGATATGTCTGAAAAGGACTTAAAGTTGAAGAGAATGAAGAATGAACTAATTCAGAACAATTATGGTTCAAAGAATCAAGTGATGAGATGGGGTGAGCTTAGGGTGATAGACACTTACAAAAAATTGGAAGAAAGGAGGAAAAAGGATCCATCCATGCCTCCTAAACCTGATTATTCAAAAGAAGATGCTATTCTCAAAGCCCAACTCTCCAAAAAGTCCAGCACAACATCTGCCCATTCCACACTTGCTCTGTTACACAGAAAAAGGCAAGGGGAGATGTCTCTAAAGACTGACAAAGAGTTTGCGGATACATTTGTCAAATAAGGTATACAGAATATGATTGATTATCCAACAGATGATTCAAGTGCCAAGCTGGCTAAAGATTTATCACAAATAGCTCCTTCACAATCCTCAACAATAAAAGCTCCTTCAAGAAAACCTTCAGACCCAAAAATCCTAAAGTGGAAGGTCGACAAAGACACCCATGAATTGACACTGCTCAAGTCTGATGGTAATGCAACTAAACTATCAATGGAAGCTGCTTATGGGCTTACAGTAGAAGACTTCCAAGAATTATTATGTTTAGAGCTGGAGAAGGATGCTGATGACATAGAATCTCTTAACTTTGAACTTCAATTCAAAGGTCAAATAAGAGAATTCTTCCTGAGGAATAAAGACCAAGAATAAAGTGTTTTTGGCATCATCTGTTCCAGGGGGAGATTGTTGGGATTGAACCCTATGAAAGGAACAGATGATACAAAGCCAAATAACACTATCCAAGCTTTGGTTAAACTATCAGAGGTTACAACCTCTGTTGTACATACACTGCTTTCCCTAACGACTGCTCTCCTATCATCTGACTTCACAAAGTTGCAAAGGTCTGCCAGAGTTACAAGGATCAGAGGATAGAGATCAGAGCTTAGTCATTAGTTAGATAATCAATGTAACAGTGCTAAGCACTGATAGTTAGTATTAGCAGTGTTTGTAGTTAGTTACATTTAGTTTCCTGTCACTATCAACCCTGACGTCATCAAAGATGCTTAGTGGTTAGATAGTTTAGTCTAAATAGGTAACTTGTGTAACAACTTAACTTGTCTATTAAAAGATCAACTTTCGCACATCATCTTCTCTGCATTTTCATACTACTAAACTTCAATTGCAAAGGCTGGGGGGGAGTTTGTGAATCACATGCAAGTTTACCAACTTGAAAGCATGATGATGATGAAAACAAACGATCATTGCTTGTAGTAAAAGTTTTCCATCTATTTCCGCTGTAAATCTCTTTTAAACTCAATCATTTTCCATTTTTGAAACAAAAACTACAAGGTAATTCAAACTCAGATCCTAACAATTGGTATCAGAGCTTGATTCATCAAATTTGATCTAACAATCGATTTGATTTGAACATATCAGCTCTCTGCTATTAGTTTGGTTGTTTTTGCTTGATAAACAGAGTTTTATTACGTCCAAAGTTTTTAAAACAGAAATCTGTGTAAAATCAACTGAAAATGTCTCAAAACACACAGGATGCCAATTCTGGATCCTTATTCAAACCGCCGATGCTCAAAAGAAATGAATATTTCATTTGGCAACGACGGATGGGTCATATCCTTGCCCAGCAAAACACCGGTTGCTGGAGATCTGTTGCTTATGGACCTCACGTTCCGATGGTTCCAAGCACAGAGGATCCAACTAAACAAGTGCCAAAAAATCCTGAAAACTTTTCGGAGCAGGACTTCCAGAAAATTGAATTGGATGCTAAGGCATTTAGCATAGTTGCTTCGGCCTTACCCAAAGCGATTTATGCTGATCTACTCCATTGCAATAGTGCAAAGGAGTTATGGGATGCACTAAAAGAGCAATTCGGTGGGACTGAGGAAGTGATAGAAAGTAATAGAGAAGTTCTAAATCAACAGTATGTAACGTTTTGTCACTTGAAAGGAGAGTCTCTAACACAACAGTTTGAACGTTACAGCTGTCTCATCAGTGAACTTAGACTGGTTAACGTGGTTTTTCCTAATTCGACTGTCAATAGTCGTTTCCTTAGATCGTTACCAGATAAGTGGAAGACTGTAGCTTATGTAACACGAAAGTCTGTTGGGTTTAAAGATATGTCGTTGACACAACTTAATGGGATACTCCTCACTTATGAGAGAGAGTTAAACCAGAAAAAGAAGTTGCAAGAATCTGGCAAAATGACTGATGATTACTCATTGGGTAATACAGCTCTTTTTGGCCAAGAAGAGGGCTTTGGCAACAGTAAGGACCAAAGTTATGATCACTATATAGATATTACTTCTGGTGGGAACTTTGGATCTGAAACATATGCACCCAACTATACTTTTACTACTAGTGGGGAAAGCCAAACCTCTGATAATCTATCTTTTGAGCTGGATGACTTGCAACACTTTGAACCTTCTGACCTTGAAGAAATTGATATTTTGCACCAAATGGCCTTATTGAGTGTTAGGGCTAGTAAATTCTATAAGAGAACTGGTAGGAAATTCCCAGGATTTCATGGGGGGTTGAAGGTTGGGTTGGATAAATAAAAAGTCAAGTGTTATAAGTGTAATAGGTTAGGACACTTTGCCAGAGAATGCAGGTCTCAAAATTCTGGACCAATAGTAACTCATCCTGGCCCTAGACCTCAGCACACACAAAACACTGCTCATTATTCCCAATATTCCCCTGCTCAACATGTTCAAAACACTGCCCACTTTGCACATCCTGCTACTACTGTTCCAGTGCGTTATGTTCAATCCACTGCTCCACAAACAATATGTTCAGGCACCATCACATCCTCAAGTGCATGTACAACAAGCACCCATTATCACATAACCTGCTCAAACCACTGCTAGTCCAGCAGAGGTTGGTCAATAGAGCTTTTTCACACAAAGTTATGTTGACTGGAGTAGCTTACCTGAGGATTTAACTGATGAGAACTTTGCTTTAATGGCCAAAAATGATGTTGAACAAGAATTTTGTTTAATGGCCTTAGAGACAATTGCTGAAGGTGTTGAATCTGTGGAGATAGTGTCAAAAACTGATGAAGTTCAAGTTTGTGATGAAACAGTGGTTTCAAGTGAAGAAAAGGAAAATACTGCTGATAAGGAAAAGATCTCTCATGTTGACCCATGGAATTTGATGTGTGTGAAGATGAGTGTGATTGTGCTCTCATGGCTGCTACAAAGGTATCACCTCAGATCCTTAAAGATCTATGTTCTGACAAATGCATCATTGCTTTTGCAAACATTAAGCAGGTGAATGAAAACCTGAGGAACAAAATTTTAGAAGATGAACTTAACTTTGAAAAACTGATTAAAGAGTTAAAATTAAAGTTAAGTGAAAAAGATTCTGAAATGAGTAGCATGAGACATGAATCAAGCATAACCAAGGACCAACTCCAAATTATGGTAGAAAAATACCAAGTGTGTAAAAAGGAATTAGAAGAAACCCAAATCACTTGTGAAAAATGGGTGGAGTCCTGTAAAAGTTATGAGATTATGCTTGATGCTCAGATCAAGAGCAACATTAAGTTTGGTGTAGGTTCTAGAGCTTATGACCAAAATGAGAAAAATGTTGCTGAAATTGATTCTGAGTTGGTTGAAATAGTCCCAACAAATTTGGCTGCTTAAGAGATAAAATCACAGATAAATCTGGAAACAAAATTGTTTTGGAAAAATCAAAGGTTTCAACAAAAGATAAAGAAATTGAAAAATATCAGTTTAAACCAACCTGGTCAGATGAATGTGATATTTTAGAAAACTTCAAGCCAATGGACTTTACAACCTCTGATGGTATTAAAGCCCCAAAAGCACTGGTGATCCCTATCAAAGATGTACCAGCAGAGGTTTCAACCACTGCTGATAAAAAGTCTGATAGGAAAAGAAGAGTAAAGATTAAAAACTAGTTTTGTGAATTTTGTGAAAGAAGAAATCATATGGCTGCAGATTTTTTTTCTTCTAAAAGCCTATGACATTAACAAAACTTGTGTTATCAAAAATTATTCAAGATGCACCATCTGCAACAAAACAAATCACTTAACTCAAGAGTGTGCTTATCTCAAAAACTATGAGCAAAAGGTAAAAGAGATCAAGGCAAAAGCACTAGAAAGAGAAGGTTCAAGTTCTGCTGGAAATAAATCTAAGCAGAGTTTTGAACCAACTGAAACATCTGTTCAAAAGCTTTAAACAAAACCTCTGTTCCTAGAGAGGTGCAAGTGACAGATGCCCCACCATCAAACTCATTTCCAAGAGGGCATGGCCAACCAGCCTATAAAAGGGTTCCTCTTACTTATGAAGGATACAAAAAGCCTTCAAAGCAAAGAGTGAATAAACATCCTTATGGATACAATCATCTGATAGGAAATGGCCAAGAGCAGATGTTACAAGAAAAAATCCAAACCACTAACCATTGTCCTAGACTTGAGAACTGGACCATCCGTGACCCCATCTAAAGCCATTTTGGCTTTGGAGACCTACCTTAATTGATCTATTTACTTGATGTGCAGGGACCCTCTACTTGCCTTGATAGCTTATGGTATGTAGATAGTGGAGGTTCCAGGCACATGACAGGATGTAGAGTCCTTCTCAAGGACTTCATGGCTCATGGGGGTGAGCCATGAAAAAGTGAAAGGTTTTAGGGTCTGGGTCGGTTCTGGCTGGGAAACTCAAGTTTGAAAATGTGAACTTAATTGATAATCTGAAATTTAACCTGCTGAGTGTCTCACAAATGAGTGACAGAGGGTATGGATCCTTCTTCACCAAGAAAACTTGTCAAATTGTGGGACCAGAGGTTGTTAAAAAGATTGATCAAATCATTGCTGAGACAAAGCACAACTCACTACACAAAGAAGTGGGAATGTTTATATGGTAGATATGTTAAAAGATAATCCTATGTCTAGAACATGCTTATTCTCAGTTGCTTCCAGCAAAGAGACTGAGTTATGGCATCGAAGACTTGGACACACAAATCTTAAAACGATCACCACACTCTCAAAACAAAGTCTTGTAAGAGGTTTGCCTCACAAGTAATTTTCCTGTGAAGAACATTGTGTTTCTTGCTTAAAAGGAAAACAACATAAAAGTTCTTTCAAATCAATTGAAGAGTCCAAAACAAACCAGTGTTTACAATTGCTTCACATGGACTTGTTTGGCCCAGTGCAAATCATGAGCTTAAAACACAAAAGGTATTGCCTGGTGATAGTTGATGATTTCTCTAGGTTTACATGGACCTTTTTTCTCCACTCTAAGGATGAAACTGCAGTCATTTTGCAAAACTTTGTTAAACAAGTAGAAAAGCAATTTGATCTTCCAGTAAAAATCTTTAGGAGTGCCAATGGAATAGAGTTTAAAAATAAGGAGTTGGATACTTTTTGTGAGTCAAAAGGAATTGTTAGACAATATAGCATTCCAAGGACTCAAGAGCAAAGTGGGGTGGTTGAAAGGAAAAATAGAACTTTAATTGAATCTGCAAGAACTATGCTTGCAGACTCTGGTTTACCCTTGTCTTTCTGGGCAGAGGCTGTACACACTGCTTGCTATGTCCAAAACAGAGTTTTGATTAACCCCAGGCATCAAAAGACTGCCTATGAGATTTTGTATAAAATCAAACCTCTGATTTCCAATTTTAAAGTTTTTGGTTGTCCATGTTTCATTTTGAACTTAAAAGATTCTATATCTAAGTTTGCAGCTAAAATGATTGTGGTTATTTTCTGGGATACTCAACCACTGCTAAAGCCTACAGAGTTTTTAACTCTAGGACAAAGTGTGTTAAAGAAACCTTGAAGGTGAAGTTCAATGAACTTTCATCTCTGAAAATCCCAGCAAATCCTGCAAAGCTTTTTGATTTAGATAAATTCACATTTGTTGATGTTTCTATCAAGCTAGACAATGCAAGTACACCACAATCATCTGGAGAAGATCAAGATCAAGAATATGACTGTGTGCTTCCACAAACAAAAGTCAATTCTTCCAATAGAGGATCAGGTGCCACAAGCTCTTGTGTAAACTCTGCCACTTCTGGGTCAATAGTGGTTGATCCTCAAACCTCTGCCAGTTCACAAAATCAAACATCTGTTAATAAAAGTCCTACATTTGGGCACCAAAATCATCAAAATGTTACCTCTATACCCCCAATACCACCACTTCCATTTCCATCAGCGGCTGATACTTCAAATTCACCAGCAAAGGTTAGCTCAGATGATACACATTTGCAGCCATCACCTCAAAATGCTATTGTTCCATACCAAGGTGATTTGATTTATCTCAAAAGCCATCCAACAGATCAAGTTATTGGCAACATCAAATCTGGGGTGCTCACACGGAGCCAATCCCAAAATATTTGTCTTTTTGCTGGTTTTCTATCACTCACACAGCCAGTCAAGTACCAAGAGGCACTGAAAGACAACAGCTGGGTAGAAGCCATGCAAGAAGAACTCCTTCAGTTCAAGACACAACAAGTTTGGGAGCTTGTGCCACTGCCAAAAGATGTAAGTCCAATTGGCACAAAGTGGGTCTTCAAGAACAAAACTGATGAAAGGGGTATTGTTGTCGAAAACAAAGCAAGGCTCGTGGTTCAAGGTTACAGACAGGAAGAAGGTATAGATTATGATGAGGCTTTTGCTCCTGTAGCAAGGTTGGAAGCTATTCGCTTGTTCTTAGCTTTTGCTGCTAACCACAACATAAAGGTGTATCAAATGGATATAAAGAGTGCATTTTTTGTATGGAAAAATCAAAGAAGAGGTTTATGTCTGTCAACCTCCAGGTTTTGAAGATGCATTCCATCCTGATCATGTCTACAAGCTCAACAAAGCTTTGTATGGCTTGAAGCAAGCACCAAGAGCCTAGTATGAAACTCTATCCACTTTTCTCTTATCCATAGGGTTTACTAGAGGTAAAATAGATAAAACCCTATTCTTAAAATGGAAAGGAAAAGATTTGACGCTTGTCCAAATTTATGTGGATGACATCATTTTTGCATCCACAAGCACTGCTATGTGTGAAGAGTTTCGAAAACTCATGGCAGCAGAGTTTGAGATGAGTACAATGGGTGAGCTCCAATGTTTTCTTGGTCTCCAAGTTAAACAATTGCAAAACGGTACGTTTATCCATCAAAACAAGTATGTGAAAGAACTGCTTAAAAAGTTTGATATGGATGATTGTAAACCATGTAGCACATCCATGGCAACCACCAAGCTAGTCACCATTTATGGTAAAGATGACCTTGTTAATCAAATTCTTTATAGAAGCATGATTGGGTCTATACTGTACCTAACTATATCAAGGCCAGACATCATGTATTTGTGCCAGATCACAAGCATTACCTAGAAAGTCTGATCTTATTGCTGTAAAAAGGATATTCAGATACATAAAAGGTGCTCCCACACTTGGTATCTGGTATCCAGCTAATGAGAATATTGAGCTTTCAGGTTTTTCAGATAGTGACTTTGCTGGGTGCAAAACTACAAGGAAGTCCACATCAGGAGGATGTCAATTCCTAGGTGATTGTCTAGTGTCTTGGCAAAGCAAAGAGCAGGTTGCAGTTTCAACATCCACTGCTGATTCAAAGTATATTGATGCTGCTAGCTGTACTGCTCAACTCTTGTGGTTTCAAAACCAGTTGCTGGATTTTGGTGTAACTGCACTAAAGACTCCACTCAGATTGGACAGTCAAGCTGCTGAAAACATCATTAAAAATCCAGTTTCTCATTCCACTACAAAGCACATTGACATCAGATATCACTTTGTGAGAGATTGCTATGAAAAAGGTTTGATTTCTTTGCATCATGTCCATACTTCAGATCAGTTGGCAGATGTTTTAAACAAGGCATTGGATACATCTACCTTTGAAAACTTGATCTCAAGAATAGGAATGCTAAACATGGATTAAAAACAAGTTCTCTTGTAAATCCATGCGTACATAGCATCAATGTTTTCAGAAAATCAAAAACTCATCCTTAAAAATAGTTAAAATTGAATTTTTTAATAAATCTTTAAAAGTCTGCTCATACCATCTGTTTGCTCAAAACCTCTGATAAGCTTCAAAATCTCATCCACTGATAAAGTGTATCCTCTGTCTTCCATCTTTACTACTTTTACAAAACACTGATAGCTATCCACTGATAGTAATAAAAATCAGTACTTTTCTCATCAGAGGTTACACGTGGCCAGATGTTAGCCATCAGATCTGGCAACAGATGCCATGTCATCGTCACTTTTTCAAAACCCTATAAAAAACATGTTTTATCCATCACCAGTGTTTACCCTACAACTGTGTCGATTTCAAAAAATCTCAAAACAGTTTTTCTCTCTAACACCATGGTTCCCAAATCAAATTCTTCGAAGAAATCCATACAAGTACTTCCACCTTACACTCTCATAATCAAAACCCCACATAATTACACCGCCATACTTGAAGCAAACGACGCAAATACTCGCTATCACCCAATGATTCGAATTTTGCAAAAGTCAAAATTCAAGCACATGTTAGAAGTCAAAGCCCCAATCTACATTGATTCCCTTCGTGACTTCTGGAATAATGTTAAGGTTCACTCAATTGCTGCTGGTGTTCCTTATACAATAATCTCAAGAGTAGGGGGAGTGTTGATGCAAATTAGCCCCTAATCGATCTCTCAAGTTTTCAAGTTAAATGACATAGAACATCCTATGTCATTTCCCCACAATGAGATCCAAGCAGAGTTTCTGGAAAGAGGTTATGAAGGCCAGATGAAAGGTATGACCATCTTTAAACCTAACTTTCCTGCTGAGATGAGATTTTTCTTTCACACAATTCTAACTTGTCTCTTAGCAAAAACCAATGCTTTCAATGAAATTCCATTGAACATGCAATATCTGGGGTATGCAATTTTAACTGACACAGATTTTAACTACTCCCAGATACTGTTCAATGATCTTGCGAATAATTTTCAAAATAATTAAAAAAGAAAAGCTTTTTGATTCACCCACGTTTTCTGAGTGTTTACTTACAAGATCAAATCAAAGGTCCTGAAAGTAAAATAGGCGCTGTGACTAACCCAGGCCGCCTCAATCATGAAACCTTTACCAAAATAACAAACAAAGATAAAATTGCGAAAACACAAATAGAGGAGGTTGAGCAAGTTTTACCTGAACAACATGTTCAAACTCAACCTCTTGCTACTGAGCCCACTGCTCTTGGTGATCAGGGCACCACAACCGCTGCTCTGAAACCCACACCAAAAATCCTCAAAAAGAAAACCAAAACACTTACCAAAAAGCCCACTAAACTCAAAAAGGGTCCTCTGGAAGATGAGATCCCAGAGGTTAACCCAGTGACAGCACCAAAGTCACAAACCACTGCTGCTACTTCTTCACAGCAGATGGTTCAAAGATCTCCAACCAGCTTTGAAACTCCTCCTTCTTCCTCACAAAAGGAAAAGGTTGTAGACACAGGGACACCAAATTATGAAGCTCTAGATCCACTTGGTTCTATCTTCCACAACCCCTCTCCCATGGCACTGTCGCTTTTTACACAGCCACCTTCACCAATGACTACACTTCCACCCACTATTTTACCATTGCTGAATGCAATTGAATTAGACCAGGCACAAACCAGCACTTCTCAATAACCTATTACTGAGAATATACTTCAACAAGAGGCTAGGTTGACTCTTTATTCATTGCTAGCCCATCAGCACATGAAGAGGCTACATCCCTTGGGTTACATGTAACCCTTGGTGATAGTTCAACTCAAGCAGCCACTACAATTGCTGAACTCCCAAGTTCTCGGTTGGACAGTGGTTTCATTAATAAGATTTGGTTGAAGGCAACCACTGTTGAGGCAACAACTGTTACCTCTGTTGTGGAAGTCCCCAGTTCCAAGACAAAGGGGCATCTATGGTTGAAGTTGGTACTAAAACCACTCCTAATGATACCATAGATACAACTACCACTTCTGGTAGGAGTTCAGATGATCCTATTAAATTAGGTGATGATCTAAAATATCAGGATTTGACGGAGAGAGTTACTAAGATAAAACATTTTGTGGACGAGATCAAAAATTTACTGAAGCAGATGATAGCTACAAAAAGTCAACCTCTGTTCTATCCACTGCTGATCTCAAAGAAGCTCTTGACCCTTTGTTTCAACATCAACAACATTATTTGGATCTACAACACAAGCACCAGATGGATGATGTTAGAAACATGGTTGAGTCAAGGTATCAAGACACTGCAGCAGACATTAAAGCCATCAAAGCTCATCTACTCACAACCACTGACCATGCATCTCCAACGGTTATCTTTGTTACAACAGATGAAGCCAAAAAGGGGGAGAAGCCTTTGGGAAACAAAAAGCTGAAAATAGATGATGATAAGGCCAGACCTACATTAACTATTCCAACGCCTGATGGTTCAAAGAAGAAAGATTTAACTGATGAAATTGTGGCTAAGGCAAGGGCTAGTCACAAGAAGACAGCGATCGAGGAGAGCAGAGTGTTGGTTGAGAAAAAGATTGAACAGCAAAAAGAAAAAGGAGAGGTTGGTACTTCATCAAAGAAGATACCTGCTAAAAAAGCTAGGCAACCAACAACCACACTTCCTAAAACTAAGCCTGAAATCAATCCAACCATCAAAACCTCTGTCTCTCAAAAACCTATCACATCTTCAAAACCACAACCCACATCCACACAAGCAGATGTTACAGCATCTGTTGATACAGCAGTGAGGTTGCAACAGATGCAGCTCTATCCACTGCCATGATCACATTTCCCACATCAACTCATCCATTATCCACACCACCAAAAATACCACCACCACCATCACCCACTTTAAGGTTTAAAAGGAGAAAGATCACAAAAGTGATAAATGACCTCTTCCACTATCATCACAACCAATGACCTCCACGATCAGAGCTTACAACATCTTCAACTCTTGAAGTTACTCCTTCACCAAAGTTGTATCCTCTTGATTTACCAGCAGTCAGGGAAGAGATCCTAAGTTTCTTTTCAGAGGATGACCCTGACAAAAGAACAATCCTATCCCTTGATGGTTATCCAAGACCTGCAAATGTTGATTATTACCTGAATTGAAACGAAAGCAAGCAGAGGATATTGCCAAAAGAGAAACAGCTGGTAAAGGTGATAGAGAAATACAGATTGCCATGTCCTTTCAACTAAGTAAAGCCAACATCTTACAAAACTTTGTCAAGAACCTGAGCAACCAGTTGTCAGAAAGGGAAGATAAGCTGCTCAAAAGTGAAATTGAGTATATCATGGAGAAGAAGATGTATAAGGCAACAAGGGCATAGTTCAGGGATTGGATCATAGATGAGCTAAGAGATGAAATCAACAGAATGCAATAAATGTTGAAAGACCCTCTCAAAAAGCCTACTCCTCCCAACTGGGATTTATACAAGAAAGATATGCCTGAAAAGGACTTAAAGTTGAAGAGAATGAAGAATGAACTAATTCAGAACAATTATGGTTCAAAGAATCAAGTGATGAGATAGGGTGAGCTTAGGGTGATAGACACTTACAAAAAATTGGAAGAAAGGAGGAAAAAGGATCCATCCATGCCTCCTAAACCTGATTATTCAAAAGAAGATGCTATTCTCAAAGCCCAACTCTCCAAAAAGTCCAGCACAACATCTGCCCATTCCACACTTGCTCTGTTACACAGAAAAAGGAAAGGGGAGATGTCTCTAAAGACTGACAAAGAGTTTGCGGATACATTTGTCAAATAAGGTATACAGAATATGATTGATTATCCAACAGATGATTCAAGTGCCAAGCTGGCTAAAGATTTATCACAAATAGCTCCTTCACAATCCTCAACAATAAAAGCTCCTTCAAGAAAACCTTCAGACCCAAAAATTCTAAAGTGGAAGGTCGACAAAGACACCCATGAATTGACACTGCTCAAGTCTGATGGTAATGCAACTAAACTATCAATGGAAGCTGCTTATGGGCTTACAGTAGAAGACTTCCAAGAATTATTATGTTTAGAGCTGGAGAAGGATGCTGATGACATAGAATCTCTTAACTTTGAACTTCAATTCAAAGGTCAAATAAGAGAATTCTTCCTGAGGAATAAAGACCAAGAATAAAGTGTTTTTGGCATCATCTGTTCCAGGGGGAGATTGTTGGGATTGAACCCTATGAAAGGAACAGATGATACAAAGCCAAATAACACTATCCAAGCTTTGGTTAAACTATCAGAGGTTACAACCTCTGTTGTACATACACTGCTTTCCCTAACGACTGCTCTCCTATCATCTGACTTCACAAAGTTGCAAAGGTCTGCCAGAGTTACAAGGATCAGAGGATAGAGATCAGAGCTTAGTCATTAGTTAGATAATCAATGTAACAGTGCTAAACACTGATAGTTAGTATTAGCAGTGTTTGTAGTTAGTTACATTTAGATTCCTGTCACTATCAACCCTGACGTCATCAAAGATGCTCAGTGGTTAGATAGTTTAGTATAAATAGGTAACTTGTGTAACAGTTTAACTTGTCTATTAAAAGATCAACTTTCGCACATCATCTTCTCTGCATTTTCATACTACCAAACTTCAATTGCAAAGGCTGAGGGGAGTTTGTGAATCACATGCAAGTTTACCAACTTGAAAGCATGATGATGATGAAACAAACGACCATTGCTTGTAGTAAAAGTTTTCCATCTATTTCCGCTGCAAATCTCTTTTAAACTCAATCATTTTCCATTTTTGAAACAAAAACTACAAGTAATTCAAACTCAGATCCTAACACGGGACTGTATCCCTGCTGACTCGGACCAATATGGCTGAGGGTAGCGTTGCCTTCAAAAGAGGGGCATGCCACATTTTGCATTAATAACATACTTAATTATCTTTCAATATTCCAGCCTTGCGGGATTGTTTCCCTGCTGACTCAGACCAATATGGCTGAGGGTACTGCCGCCTCCAAAAGAGGGGCATGCCACTATAACTAAGATAATCTCTTAAAAAACCCAAAGCGTGCAAATCATTAAAAGGATACGTAAATAATGAGTTAGAACTAAGTGATTCTATCTTGTCTATTTGTATTTTCTTTTATTTATTACTTTATCTTTACTTACTAAAAATCTTACCTAAAATTTTGATTAGATTAGACGTCTACGCTATTCCGATACTAAAAACTCGTGTGTACTTGGACGACCTTGGTATCTTACCATCACTGTACTACGCCAACGATGGGTGCATTTGCCCTAGCGTGAAGTAGAGAGTGATAGTGGTATATCGTGTTTTTATAAATTTAAAGCTTGAATATTCGAGTGAAAAGTACTTAAAATATATCTAAAATTCCATCCCACGTCACTCACGTCAAATTGTTGGCGCCGTTGCCGGGGGCACAAGGATTTTAAGAAAGTTTAAAATCGGCGGCCTAATCATTTTTATGTTTTTATAATTTTTCTTTTTAGGTTTTTCTTCTTTTTCTAAATTTTTTTCTTCTCTCCAGAAACCACACGGGGCCATGTTTGATCTACTGTGTCTTACTCACAGCACATGAAATAATCTGTTTTCAGGTTACGGGAACACTGACACGGGGCCGTGTCTAGTCTCTAGTATCTGGGAACCTGAAGAAGTTTTTTAAAGGACTAGGTCGTACCACATTGACACGGGGCCATGCTACTCTTCAGATCTGCAAATTTTATGTTTTTGTACGCCGAAAGTCATGCAGACCCGCATAGCTCTCTTCTTATACAACCTTGTGCGTGACCTCTACCTCTGACAAAGACATAAAAGTGACATTAGAAGAACCCAAGCGATTTTTCCAGAAAAGACTTCAATCTAAAAACCGACAAAAAGCCTCGACCCAAAACCGCCCTATGGCGGATCAACGCACTCTCATGGATTACCTACGGTCTGTAATCTTGGAGCCGTAGTTAACCCTCCTAATGTTGATGCCAATAACTTTGAGCTTCGACCATATCTCATCCAAATGCTCCAATATTCCTCCACCTTTCATGGCCTCCCAGATGAAGATCCCCATTTACATATTACCAACTTTTTGGAAATATGTGATACTTTTCGTATCAATGGAGCCTCGAATGATGCTATTCGGCTCCGCATGATCCCTTTTTCTCTCAAGGAACGAGAAAAAGCTTGGCTAAACACCCTCCCAAGTAGGTCCGTACACACTTGGGAGGAACTCGCCCAAAAATTCCTCTACAAATATTTCCTCCCGCTAAAACCGCCAAACTCATGACCACAGTTAACTCTTACTCTCAAGATGACGGGGAATCTTTGTACGAAACATGGGAAAAGTTCAAGGAGTTGTTAAGCAAACTCCACACCATGGTCTTGAGCGATGGCAACAAGTGTCAATTTTCTATAACGGACTCTTGCCTCATACAAGGCAAATCCTTGATTCCAACTCCGGAGGACTTCTTGGGAATCGGTGGCCCGATGAAATCTATAATCAAATCGAGGAAATTGCTCAAAATAGTTTTCAATGGCACATTCCTAGGGGATCCAAGTTGATTCCCCCGGGTACCCACAAGGTGGACGAAACTACCTCTTTACAAGCCCAAATCGAAGCCTTAACCATAAAGGTAAAGAAACTTAAAATTAAGTAAAACGGTTTCAGTAATTGCTTGCAAAGGGTGTGGCGGGCCACATGAAAACTGGAGTTGTATGAAAGAAATGGAAAATCAAACGGAAGCGGTAAACTACCTTAACAATCTCCCTAGCCTGCCGGGTAGCCAAGGTAATACCTTCAACCCCGAATGGCGAAATCAATCCAACTTTGGTTAGAGAGATTCGGGGGGTAGCAACCAACAAAACCAAAACCAACTATCCAACTTTCAACAACAACCCCGAAACGAGCAACAAGGCTTCCAACCACAACAAAAATGTGGAAGAGAGAGGCTCGAGGACCTCATCACTCGCCTTTTCTCCGAATCCGATAAAAAGTACTCGGAAAGGTTCCTACAAACCAAAGCCAAAATTAGGAACCAGCGGGCTAGCATGCACAACATCAAAAACAAGTAAGCTAACTTGCCCAAAATTTCTCCAAGAGACCACAAGGAGCCTTGTCTAGTAACACCGAAACAAACCCAAAAGCCCAAGTAAAGTTAATCAACTTAAGAAACCGGAAGGTCGGACCCGAAAACGAACCAAGACCACAACAACCCGACCCACTCCCTACAAAAACACCCATCGCCAATAACCAAGAAAATACTAAACCCCAAAATACCAAACCAACCAAACGTATCCCAGTTCCTTACCCGGTCGTTTACTCCGGCAAAAGAGCGACGAGCAATTCACCAAGTTTGTAAATTTGCTTAAACAACTTCATATATCTTCCATTTGTGGAAGTTCTCACCCAAATGCCAAAATATTCAAAATTTATGAGGGACTTCCTAACTCACAAAAGAAAAATTGAATCAATACAACAAGTCAACTTAAATGACAAATGCTCAGCGGCGCCCTCAACAAACTCCCCCAAAAGAAGATTGATCTTGGTAGCTTCACCATCCCTTGCTCCATTGGAGGATCACTGATAAGCAATACTCTTTCCGGCATAGGGGCTAGCATCAACCTAGTGCCCGCCTCTATGTTTAACTGTCTTGGACTAGGAAAACCTCACCCACGAGGATGAGCATACAACTTGCGGATTGGTCGGTAAAATACCCTCAAGGTGTCGTAGAGAATCTCTTGGTAAAGGTTGGGGAATTCATCTTCCCGGCCGACTTTGTAATCCTAGATATGGAGGAAGACACCGAGATCCCACCCGTATTAGAAAGACCATTCCTTGCCACCACACAAGCAATGGCGGACATGAGTGATGGAAGGTTAACATTGAGAGTAGGTGACAAGGAGGTTAAGTTCGAAGTGGGACAACAGGTGGAGGATGATCCGGTCAACTACATCAAAGCCATAGACTCGAGCCTAGACTACGCCCTTAGTCGATGCAATTTGGGATGCAGGCCATCCCGCTCGGGTAACATTTGACCGACTTTGGGTCTAGCCAAGGACCCTTATAAACGTGGTGCACTATGGAGGCATTCCATGGACTGTCCTTAGGTTAATTAGTTTAAATTTTAGTATAATCTTTAGTTTAATGTTTTTCTTTAAGAAATATCTTTTTTAGGAATAACCCACACTCAAAAGAAGGATAAAAATAGCCAAAGGGACATTAAACCAACACCCCATGCACGTAAACATACACTTCCCGAAACAAAATCTTCATAACAGTAAGTGCAGCACGGGGCCGTGTTAGGTAAGCACGCACTCGTGCCTCAAGTCTGCAGACATAATATTGAATCTGGAACTCTGACACGGGGTTGTGTTCCATAGACACGCCTCGTGCCAAGCTTCTGGAAAATTTTCGGTTCTAGCACTTTTAGGCACGGTGCCGTATCCCCAAACACACCACTGCGTCTATCTACTAGAAATTTTCTCTGAAATCTGTTACCGGCACTTTTTGACACGGGGTCGTGTCCCCGAACACGTCCCCGTGTCTATATTTTTTAAAAGAAATTTGTTATTTTTAACCCATGTTTACACATTTAATTAATTTCAATCAGTTTTGGACACATTAAAGACAATGTGTGATTTAAGTGTGGGGGGTAAGCATAACTAGAAATTATTTGTCCTAAAAATGAGCCTTACACAAAACTCTACTTGGAAACGTTAGAATACCCCAAATCTTAAAAAAGACGTTTTTTAGTTTATTTTCGTCTTGTTTATAGTTTAAGTTAGAAACCAAGACTTAAAAATTTTCAAGTTTTTATAAAGTTTACAACCGACAGCGCCGTGATAAAAAGAACCATGTAAGAAAAGTTTATAAAAAGTCATGACAATTCTTTGTAAATTTTGATTGTGTATATAATTTCACACTTTTATCCCCTTTCCCACAAAAATGTGAGTTTTGAGCTTTTACCGAGCATTCAAATTCATATCTTTACTAAATGCTCATTTTTCATTTCTTGTGTGAATAGCCAAATGGTTCTTACGAATCTAGAACTTGACAAGACGATACATTCCTGGTCCTTACCAACAAATCCAAGTAAGTATATGATAGAGGCATTAGGATATTGTAAACCATCTTTTTCATCTTCAACCTTATTTTCTTTTATCTCCCCACCAATATATATATATATATATATATATATATATATATATATTCCCCTAGTTAAACCCTTTGAGCCTAAAAACCGTTCATTTCAAAACCCGCAAAACACCATTTTGCACAAGCCACCCATCAACCAAAACCAGTTTTTCTTTTTAAACACCCCTTTATTTTTAGTAAAACACGGTTCATTTGAAAACTTTATAAAAAGAAGTGACTTAGTATCAAAAAAATTCTCTCTAGCTGCTTGGAATAAATAAGCAAAGTTATTGCTTATAAAAATTTAGTATAACTAAGTCACAAATAAATAAATTTTCAAAAAGAAAATCGATGTTTTACATTTTAGCTACTTTTCAAATAAAACTATCCTACTCCTAGCCAAAACCTACCATTTAAAAGGTTCTCTTGGTATTTACAAAGATTTTGTTAAAAAGGATGATGTTTGATTGCTTGTCAAACATATGGTAGGAGTAAGTTCCATACTGGTACCGAGCGCTTCACTTATACATTTACGGTCGAGTGTTGAGTGATCACTTGTGAGGTGTGTGAATTTATATATAGCTAAATGGAATTTTATAAAGGCATGCTATGCCCAAAAATATTTATTTTTCTTAATAAATTTTCTAAATAAATCATGACGAATAGGATTGTAAATAATATAAAAACAAGAATTAAAGAACTTGGATTCCCGACACTCTACAAACAAGACCTAAAACTTCTTCTCTACCAAGTTCATTTGGGTGTGTAAGCAACAATCAAAGAGTTTTGCTTGAGAACAAGCAAATATTCAAGTGAGGAGGTATTTGATATGTGTCAAATGCAACATATAAATTGTATCAAATATAGTGTAAAATCAACCCATTTTAGTACTGATGTTGGGAAAAGTGTGTTTCTTTGTATACTTATGATTTTCAGGATTAAAAGAGCTTAATTGGACAAAAGAAACAAATTAACGGCAAAATCTAGTATAAGTATAGAAGACGGGAAGATAGCACACTATACCAACCCTCTAAGCTTCACCCCAAGACTAAAAGCAAAAATTCAGAATATTGGCACAGGGTTGTGCCTAGTCAGCATGGGTTCGTGCCCCTTCAAGATCCAGATCAGAAGAAGACAAACAAAACAGACAAGAGGCACGGGACCGCGTCCAAATGGACACGGGCCGTGGCCAACTTCCAGATTCTCGTATCTAGGGTCGTACATCAAGTACAATGGCCACGAGGCCGTGCCGTTGACGCACGGGGCCGTGCAGCAGGCTAATCTGACAACAGAATTAAATGAAGACAGAGAAGAAGGAAGGAACGGGTCCATGCCCGCATGGCACGAGCCGTGTGAGGTGTCTGTTTTCAGCTATAAATAGGTTTCATTCCAACTCATCCCTTGGCAAACCACTTCTCTCACACCTGCCACCACTCCACCACCATCATCCACCACATTCATCCATCATCCATTCTAGAGTGTATGTAGTAGTCTCGGGATCCAAGATTGATCGTATGAGTTTTTGTCAAACAAAGACCATGTTTGGCTAATCTCTTACATCACTTGGTAAAGACCAGTTGTTTATGTATTACTTTTGGTTTCCTAGCTTTGATCAACTTTTTAATTGGGTATGTATTAATGACTTTAATAACTAGTTTTTATATTGAAATTGAATTTTATTCTATCATCCTTCATGTTTCGTTGATTCACTCATACGTGTCTTTACGGTCTACATAAAGCGCGTTAACTGCATGGAAGGGGGTTAGAAGGGTGGTATGGTAAAGTTCTTGGCTCGTTCAGTGTACAGATCCTGCGAGGACTTGGTTCAAGCTTATTGGGACTTCCTTTGAGGCAGATAGCATCAAATCAGGGGAAGTAAGAACGACATGAATCCCTTATAAATAAATTACTATTATAACTTTAAACCGGTCTTGCGGGACTGTATCCCTGCTGACTCGGACCAATATGGCCGAAGGTAGCATTGCCTTCAAAAGAGGGATATACTACTTTTGCATTAATAACTTACTTAATTATCTTTCAATATCCCGATGTTGCGGGACTGTAAAAGAATAGTAACAAATTATTTTTTTCTTCCATATTCTCTTTGCCTATCCACATTTGAATAGGATGAAACGACTTCGCAGGTTTCGTTCTTGTTTTAACATGCTCTAATAACATAGCTTCTAAGATAACTTTTTTAGTAAGCCGCCTTAAACGAAGTGATTTTTTAAGTGTTTCATATGTAAATTTATGATCTGGAACTTCATCGGGTCTACGAGTTTAGACCATCTTAGTTAAAATCAAAACATCTCTAAGGCATCCACTTTCAGACATTTACAAGCGCGTTAAGTCAGCTACCACATCTTAGTGACTCCCATATTTCGAACTCACCCATTTTCTCAGCAATGCAACGTCTACTTTCAAGCACTGTTTAAGGATGAAAATAGTCTATATATATATATATATATATATATATATATATATATATATATATATATATATTAAATACACTTTTGTGTAAAGGTCCCACACTTATTCATTACTTTCAGTTTGGAGTTCAAAGTGACATCACAAACATCCAGATTTCTAGACGGGTACTCGGATGGTGACACTTTTAGATCTAAGCGTCTGGATGTCTCACACAACTTTGTGAATGAGGGGAGGAGAGAAAGAGTGGAGGGGTGGTTTTTTAAGGTTGTTATAGTGAAATTGTGGTCGTTTCATAAGGTGATGAATATACACATTTGCATCTCTTTCAAACTAGTGATGTTTTTGAGAGCCTCCACAGTAACAAGTGTTCAAAGAATTAGTAACGGGGCGCTCGTGTTCAAGAACTAGTAACTTGTCGCCCCATTCACACATCATGTACCTTCTTAAAACATAATTTTTTCCCCTCCTTCCCACTCACATGTAGTATACTATCGTTCACACACAAACGCTACATCACACCAGAGAATTCCCACTAGTTTTTTTATATATTTTTTACTAGGAGTAGTTGTTTTATTTATATGTCAAACAAAATCCCTTCCTCCTTTTTGACTTAAAAATATCCATTTCTACAAGAATATTAACATATCAAAAAAATATATATATAAGTTCATGAATATGATTTTCCTTCCATAGATCTATATTTTTTTGTTTGATTTTTGGAAAGAATTTTATAAAAAATATAATATATGATGAAAATTGAATTTCATTTTCTCCATTAAGCAATTATTTTTAATCCTTTAAAAACATACATATTGTTAATAAAGAAAGAAATGATTTTATATTTAGGATACATGTATAGGAATAACTTTGCAACCGAATCAAAACTATTGCATATGTAAATTCAAGTAAATTTCTTTATCAATTTAAAACTAGAAGATATATGAAAAACGTTTTTAAATTTACCATTTCTAACATAACTAAATACGGAAAAAAAAATTAGTTACCCAAATAAGGGGTTTTAAGTCGATTTGGATTTAAATTCCATTCAAAATATTTTGTGTGTATCGGAAATGCTATCTTAGATCGGTAATGTTTAATGTGACGGATAATACTATAATGTAAACAAATCTCTATTTATTGTCAAAAATATAAAGACGATATTAGTTTATTCATCAAGAAAAAAATCATGAATGCACGGTCATGGTTCAGACTTTAGTGGTAGAAAAAAAAGCTGTAAAATAACTCGAAGCTTAATAGGGTAAGATAACGAAGATTCTTGGAATTAAAAACTGTAATTTAAAAGGACTAGATCGATGGGGATATATCAATGCTGAGATGGTGTGATAATCGACACTATAGTTTCTTTATATTAACTACACTTTTGTGTGAAGGGCCCACACCTATTCATTACTTTCAGTTTGGAATTCAAAGTGACATCACAAACATCCAGACTTCTAGACGGACTCTCAGATTGTGTGACACTTTTACATCTATGCGTCACACAATTTTGTGAATGAGAGGAGAAAAGGGTGGAGGGGTGGTTTTTGAGGGTTGTAATAGTGAAAGAGTAGGCGTTTTCGTACGGCGATGAATATACACATTTTAATATCTTTCAAACCAGTGATGTTTTTGGATGCCTCCACATTAAGAGGTGTTCAAAGAACTAGTAACGTGGCGCTCCCTCTTTTGTCTGACGTGTCTCCCCATTCACACATCCTGTACCTTCTTAAAACATAATTTTCTCCTCTCTTTCCCATTCACATCTAGTATACCATCGTTCACACACAAACGCTACATCACACCGGAGAATTTCCACTAGATGTTTTATATTTGTTTTTTTTTACTATGAGTAGTTGTTTTATTTATATGTCAAACAAAATCTCTTCCTCCTTTTTGACTTGAAAAAATATCCATTTCTACAAGAATACTAACATATCAAAATAAATTTATAAGTTCATGAATATGATTTTCCTTCCATAGATCTATTTTTTTTTGTTTGATTTTTGGAAAAAGTGTTATAAAAAATATAATATATGATGAAAATTAAATTTCATTTTCTCCACTAGGTAATTATTTTTAATCCTTTAAAAACATACATATTGTTAATAAAGAAAGAAACGGTTTTATATTTAGGATACGTGTATAGGAATAACTTTGCAAGCTAATCAAAACAATTATTGTATATGTAAATTCAAGTAAATTTCTTTATCAATTTAAAACTAGAAGATATGTGAAAGACGTTTTTAAATTTACCAATACTAATATATAACTCAACGCGGAACAAAATATAGTTACCCAAATAATGAGTTTTAAGTCTATCTGGATTTGAAATTCCTATCAAAACCTTTTGTGTGTATCGGAAATTCTATCTTAGATCGGTAATGTTTAATTTGACGCATAATACTATAATGTAAACAAATCTCTATTTATTGTCAAAAATATAAAGACGATATTAGTTTATTCATCAAGAAAAAAATCATGAATGCACAGTCATGACCTTAGTGGTAGAAAAAATCCGTAAAATAACTCGAAGCATAATAGGGTAAGGTAACGACGATTCTTGCAATTAAAAACTGTAATTAAAAAGGACTAGATCGATGGGGATATATCAATGCCGAGATGGTGTGATAATCGACACTATAGTTTCTTTATATATGCCGTAGGCAATCCGCCGGACAATTGAAGGGATAGATTTTTGATTAAATCTACTCCTTAGGAAAACAATAATGAAAGCACGATCACTGTTTTTAGGATTTCAGACTTTTGTGTTAGAAAACAAAGCGTTCTCATAACAACAAGCTTTCATGTGCCACCGTCTAAAATCCTATAAACAACGATGATGCTTTCATTTGAAAACTTTGATTTGAAGCTTAGGGTATGTAACCGGCAGAGGTGGTTGTGATATCAAACACTATCGATTGTATATATAGTGAGAGATGTAGGTACTCAGCCGAGCATATTAGGGTTTGCTATTAGATTGAACTAATTGGGCCTATTGGGCCATTGGCATTAACAAGATTTAACTAAACAAACTAAACAACTACTTTAATTTTTTTCAATAAAATTTAATGTCTTTTTTGTTTACATACCTACATCTTTATTATATGGGATATTATAAGGCTTAAATTAAAGAGTTTGTGGTAAACAAAATAAACAAAAGAATCTGCTAGGAAAAGAAGAGTAACAATTTATTTTTATCTTCCCTATTCTCTTTGCCTATCCACAAACCCCTGATGAAACGAATTTGCGGGTTTCGTTATTGTTTTAACATGCTCTAATAACATAGCTTCTACGATAACCTTTTTAGTAAGCCGCCTTAAACAAAATACTACTATAAGTATTTTCTTTATATTGTAATATAATGGTTTCTCGCTGCACAAATGCTTGGGGAACTGCCTAATTGATAACAAAATTATTTTTATAAGGGTTTCATATGTAAATTTTGATGTGGAACTTCATCATGTCTACAATTTTAGACCATTTGAGTTAATATCAAAACATCTCTAAGGCATCCACTTTCAAACATTTGCAAACGCATTAAGTCAGATACCACATCTTAGTGACTCCCATATTTCAAACTCACCCATTTCCTCAGCAACTCAGCATTGTTTAAGGATGAAAATAGTCTACACGCAT
This sequence comes from Scalesia atractyloides, assembly GCA_947069175.1. Lineage (NCBI taxonomy): Eukaryota > Viridiplantae > Streptophyta > Magnoliopsida > Asterales > Asteraceae > Scalesia > Scalesia atractyloides. The sequence continues at coordinate 31,800,110 of CAMTDV010000014.1, forward strand.
TAAGTCAGATACCACATCTTAGTGACTCCCATATTTCAAACTCACCCATTTCCTCAGCAACTCAGCATTGTTTAAGGATGAAAATAGTCTATATATATATATGGGAGAGGATCATGAGAAAACTACTTAAATTTGAGAAAACTAACTAAAAAGCATAAAAACATACAATTTTTTTACAATTTTTTAATAAAAAATCGCTGCTTTTTATGTATAAAAAAACTTTTTTTTTAAAAAAAAAACATGTCACTATATGTGTACTACACATGTGCATTATATCTATATGTTGCACATGTGAATTATATGCTTTTTTATTTTTTTTAAAGTTTTTTTATATAATATATATAGCCATTTTTTATAAAAAATCAAAAAAAATTGATATGTTTTTTTTGGCTTTTTTAGTTAGTTTTTTGATTTTCTCATTTAAACCAGTTTTCTCATTATCCATCCCTATATATATATATATATTAGATACACTTTTGTGTGAAAGGGCCGACACTTATTCATTACTTTCAGTTTGAAATTCAAAGTGACATCACAAACATCCAGACTTATAGACGGGCTCTCAGATGGTGACACTTTTACATCTATGCGTCTAGATGTCTCACACAATTTTGTGAATGAGAGGAGGGTAGAAAGGGTGGAGGGATGGTTTTTGAGGGTTGTAATTGATGGAGAGGGTGAAACCCGAGCCTTAAAGTGTTTAAATGTTGAGTTTTATATGTGTGTTGTGTGATTACTTGATATGAATGAGTTAACTACGAGAATTCGGTGGTTTGCAGGTAAAACACGTAATTTGGCAAAGTTATGAGAGTTAGAAATGAAGTGAAAAGCATTGGATTGGATATTGTAGCCCGTGATACGAATTTGGAGCTTGTTCGGTTGATAAAGATAACTGAGAGAGCAAGAGTCAAGAAATAGTGAAGTCCAGGGACCATTTGGCACTTAATTGCAAAGTGTTTTATGCCTAATCATGCAAGAAATATGAAGATTAAAATTTAGGGGCCTGATAGTCATTCAATGGAAGTTGAAACAAAGAAGAAAAAAAGAGGATGCAGCCGCGACCGTCAGCGACGGTCACCCCACCGTCAGTGACGGTTGGGTGGTTTGGGCATAAATTAAGCAGAAACTGGGTACCGTCACCGATGGTCACCCCACCGTTATTGAAGATTGGGTCAGCGAAAAGAACCAGCAATCCTGGACCGTCACCGACGGTCCATTAACGTCAGTGACGGTCCCGAACCAGGAAAAACGCAAAAGTTGGGTCTTTTGAGGTATATTAGGGTTTGCAAAGTCACCAATCATTATCATTACTTCTAAGAACGAAAAAGGCACTTCCAAGGCTGAAAAGTTCAAAGCTTTTCACCGGTTTCATCACAATTCTTTATCAAATCATCAAGTTGATCATGTATTCATCCTTCTTTCAAGCTTTTGTTGATTTTGTTTGCGAGATGAGCGGCTAAAACTTCCATGGTTTCCTCCGGTTGGAGGGTTTTCGTATGTTAATTCGATTTATGTGTTTATAACTTTATTGAATCCGGCAATCTAAGCATTCGATACTTTTTGCCGGTAACTTGATTCATTGATTGTAAACGGTTACTTTATTTAACTTTAATTCTTAATCATTCAGTTCCCGAGAGTTCTAGTAATTGGGATTTATTTGACATGGGATTAGGGTTGGTAATTGTAATTGATATTTGTTTGATAACCTCCCATTACGTATTGACCGGAGTACTTAGTCTGCAATTATCACAATTGATGAATTAGGTTTTACACTCATGTCTATGTGAGTGTTAAGTTAGACACATAGTTGAATTTAACTGGAAACCTGAATTCCAGAGGAATCATTCTTCCTACATTTGATTACAATCCCGTTTTAATTCGTTAATTTAGACAATCTTCACAATCAAACAAACAGATTTTCCATTTCAGTAATAGTTAATTCATACTCTGCATTATAACACTTTCCAGAATCCTCCTCTGGTTTGATATCCGACTTACTCTAGCTACTAGTTTATTTTGGTTTTTGTATGACATTAATGAAAGTCATCGGTAATAGTGAAAGAGTGGGCGTTTTCGTAAGGTGATGAATATACACATTTTAATATCTTTCAAACTACTGATGTTTTTGGGTGCCTCCACATTAAGAGGTGTTCAAAGAACTAGTAACGTGGCGTTCCGTCTTTTGTCTTACTTGTCGCCCCACTCACACATCCTGTACCTTCTTAAAACATAATTTTCTCCCCTCTTTCCCACTCACATCTAGTATACTACCGTTCACACACAAACACTACATCACACACCAGAGAATTTTGACTAGTTGTTTTATATTTGTTTTTTTACTAGGAGTAGTTGTTTTATTTATATGTCAAACAAAATCTCTTCTTCCTTTTTAACTTAAAAATATCCATTTCTACAAGAATATTAACATATCAAAATAAATATATGAGTTAATGAATATGATTTTTCTACCATAGATCTATATTTTTTTTTTTGGAAAGAATGTTATAAAAAATATAATATATGATGAAAATTAAATTTCATTTTCTCCATTAGGTAATTATTTTTAATCCTTTAAAAACATACATATTGTTAATAAAGAAAGAAATGGTTTTATATTTAAGATACGTATATAGAAATAACTTTGAAAGCGAATCAAAAGGAATTATTGCAAATGTAAATTCAAGTAAATTTCTTTATCAATTTAAAACTAGAAGAAATATCAATTTCAAACATTATCGATTGTATATATAGAGAGAGATGAAGGTACACGGCCGAGCAAATAAGGGTTTGCTATTAGATTAAACTAATTGGGCCTATTTGGGCCATTGGCATTGACAAGATTTAACTAAACAAACCAAACAACTACTTTAATTTTTTTCAATAAAATTTAATGTCTTTTTGTTTACATACGTACATCCTTATTATATGGGATATTATAAGGCTTAAATTAAAGAGTTTGTGATAAACAAATAAAACAAAAAGAATCTACTAGTAAAAGAAGAGTAACAATTTATTTTTTTCTACCCTATTCTCTTTGCCTATCCACATTTGAATGGGATGAAACGACTTTGCGGGTTTCGTTCTTGTTTTAACATGCTCTAATATCATAGCTTCTACGATAACAATACTACTAAAAGCACTAGTACAAAAGTGATCAAAAGATGCGGGTAAATTGGCTATAAGATGCATTTTTAGACCCGCATCTTATGGCGTAGCATGCTTTGGTTATGAGCCAAAAGATGCGGTTCCAAAAGATGCGGTTCTATACCCATATCTTTTGATGTATTAAGCAAAAACTACTTTTTTCGCAATATACTTAAGAGATGCGGTTCTAAAAAACCGCATCTTTTGGTGTTTTAGGCTAATATATATATAGGTTTATTTTCTATAAAATTTTATTAAAAATTCTCAATAAAATACCATCATAAACAAATTATCAAAAATGGAAATAAAATATACAAAAATCAAAATTAAATTAAAATCAATACAATGTATATGCAAGTGTACATATGTAGAAAATATAATCTTTAAATTCAAATGTTAAAATACTATCGTACATGCATACACATAAAACATGTAGTTCCAAATCTACCCTACATATGCCCACATAAGACATGAAGATCCAAATCCACAACCTACTAGTCCAACAACACCAACCAATATATCTACTTTTTTTTGTTCAAGAGATCGATCTATATCATTTTTACTAATAAAAAACTTGTCAAGTTACATCAAAACAGAAGGTAGACGGGCAACAAGTTGCGCTACCACCCTTTTCTGAATTGCAAAGCCTAATCTTCCAAAAACAAACCCCTGCCACCAGGGGATGAACAATTGTTGTGGATGAATCGTTGAACTCTAGTCAAGAAATGGATAGCTTCTGGTGCTAGGGGCCAAAGGTATCAAAAGCAAAAAGGAAAAGGACATGTTGGTTCTCTGCGCAAGCTTTAGCGTGTTTATCCACTTTCTTTGATTTTGCTTTTCTAGATGCTTGCCCAGCTACAAACTTGTTTTCCCTTAAACCAAACAAAAGGGGAACCCCCATGAGGTGCACACAAGCATGTTCTCCCCCCCCCCCCCCCAGCCCAGCCAAAGACGATCAGATCTGCTGGTCGTAGAGTAGATCTCCCTTCTATAGGGTCCGTGAGGAAATTCACAGAAGCCTCTTTCTTAGTAGAAATCCCAGCTCTTCCAGGATGTCCCACAAAACATCCCGCAACCAGTCATGCCAATATTTAAACCCAGGGAGCTCTTAACAATGTACTGCGTGCTCCCCATATTTATCCATACAAGCTTTACGACATATTGGACAAGTTTCATCTTCCAGGTACATAGGAATCATCAACCGGTATTTGAGAATGGATCTCTATTCTATTGCAGACATGCACTACCCCAATCCATCAATCAGGATAACGGTCAAAAAATCCTGAGCATGGGGGGCCTTCAAGCACTCAAACACCGTCTTCTGGCGGGGTGATAAATCAAAAACTTATCCTGGGCTCTGAGCGATTTTGCTAAACAGAACATTTGCCAAAGTTTTTTGTGGCTTCGAGGGGGCGGTGTCCTTATTAGAGAAACCGCCAATATCAAAGTCCGGGAAAGAGTCATTTAAGCGTTCGAGCGCCTGCTGATAGTCCCGGTCGAGCCCGACGACCCACTGTTTCGAAGGATATGATCCTGTAGTTGCCAAGACTGAGCTCTAGACGCCACAAAGGCATATGCCCCAACATCTCGAGCTGAGAGGACGCCCAAACTACCTAGAAGGATCGGCAAAGATGCTAGACGCCACCGGAGGTCACCAAAGAATGGGCCACCACACACGACTATGTCTTCTATAGCCTCCCGGAGGCCATCATCGAACCGAGATGCCACATCCACCATCAAATAAGGTTGACAAGTCTGCAACACAAAAAGTAACTTAGCAACCCCATGCACGACTTTAGCAGGAGGAGTGCACATTGGGGATCCCTAAGGCAGGCAATAGTTTCATGAGGTCAATCGCCCCCGAGGCCCGCCACTCTGCCTACTCCCCAATAAAGCTAGGATCACGGCTAACAGCCCCACCAAGGAGCTTAACCCCTCTTTCTGGTCTACCAATCCCCCTCGGGAAAATCCCGTCCTGAACTTTCCGCCTGTCGCACGTCGGCCAAAAACCTATGTTTTCTTAATGTTGAGGTTAAGCCCCAGAGATGGCCCCTCCTTATTGATAATATCTAAGGCCTTAGTAATCTCAGAAGCGTTGCCGATAATCGTCTCATCATCTAAGTACCAAGCATGAAACTTGAGATTACAGCAGTCCTAGACCCGCAGAATAAGGGGGTGTAAGGCAAGGGCAAAGAGAAGGGGCCCCAAGGGATCTCCTTGTTGCACTCCGGTAGTAGCCTCAATACACTCGGGTACCTACATACAACCTAGCAGGCTGGGCGTAAAAGAATTGGACCCACCGATAGATTGACGGGCAACGCTGATAAACCTCTTGGAGAAAGGCTGTGCGGTCGTCCGTGTTGAAGGCATTGGAGAAGTCCACAGTAAGCAAGGCCAATGAACCATCTGCATGAAAGGAGTGGAGAAACTTGTTCGCACTGTGAAGCACCGCCTCTGCCCCATTTGGCATCCCCATTCCAAATTGAAAGTCCCCCAAGTAATTGGGCCATGTCTTTCTCGACCTTCTTCATCGCCACCTTCGAAACCAACCTTCGCAAAATACCCCCTACAACAATAGGTCGAATTCCTTTATCGGGCTTCAATAAGGGGGTAAGTAGGGCCGAGGCAACAAACTCAGCAAGTACCTTAGGCAAGATCCCCCAAGCCATAAGTTGACAACTTCAATAATGCTCGTAAGCAAACCAGAGAAAGTCACAGAGCCCTCCCCACCAATAGCATCTAGAAAGTGTTGGGGCCGCATCCCGTCCCTACCACAAGACGTCCCTTTGGGGAAGGATCGGATACATTTGAGCACACACTCCCCATCAACAAAAAGAGTGGGTTGGGACAAAGGGTTGGAAGGTAGGGACGGGGCGGCACCACTAGGTGTTTATCAACGAGAGATTTTAAGGTCTAATCACCTAGAGGGACAACTCCACTAGAGCATAAAACCTTAACCGCAGCCATGAAATGTCCATCCCTGACTTTCCAAAGACATTGCTTAATATTAGGGTCCCTTTCTTTGTCTTCCTCCCTCCTGCATTCTCCCCTAGGAGCCCAGCCTCCCCTACGTTATCTAATAGGGAAGAGACCAACTCGTTAAACCCATGCTCATCTTTCTAAACTGCAAGTGCATGCAAGATGTTACTACATTGCAGAGATTTCATGTTCCCTGATCTCCGCTCTGTCTAGAGGATGGTCTAACCACCCTCAAGGTGCAACGCGGTAGCAAAAGCAATTGGACCCAATTGTCAACCGATCCTGGCGACGTCACCACTTTGCGCAAATCACCTGTTAACACCTGAGCGAACGCCAGTCAACAACTGGGGGGAATGCTTTTAACAGTCTGAATAGGGATGGAAAAAACACGCTCAAGGAGGTTAATATCACCAACCAGCCCTGTTGGGCGACGTGGGTTTGTGTCAACCACCACTTGACATGGTTTCCGGATCCCAACAATGCAATTTTCAACATCCCCCGAGACCATGGCAAACGACACGACCTCTTCATCATGCTTGCACCCCCTACTGAGTGCATGCATCACCATGCACCTTCCACATAACCATTTATCTCCTGCCCTAAGAACTTCCCCAACATCCAAAAAAGGTCCAAGTCCTTGGAGATAGCCTTCGGTTTTCTTTCTTGAGGTGGGTGTTTTGCATGCGTTCAAGTAGGCGGAAAAAATCCCCCAGACCCCGGTTTGCCAACTTTAAAATTCGTGGAAAATTTTGAAGGGGCGGGTCTTTAAACCAGTAGCAGAGCCTTGCACATGGCCTCCTAACTTAACTTTCCGGCGCCTCCTTGTAGGAGCCGTGTGCGTATGTTAGCTGCCACTGAAAAAAAAAACACAAACGGTAGACCAAACTCGAGCTGAGTTGTATGGGTAAAAAACCGGTGAACGAAAAAACCTATACAAGACTAAAGAGGGTAGCAACCGCGAGTTGCCCACCCTCTAAATGGTACCTCACGTAACCCCTTACCCCATGGTTGGTGCTCGTATAAACATATATAAAAAAACAAAGATTGGTTCTTTGAGACAATTTCACAAACACGTTCTGTGCACTCACAAAACCCAGATTTGAAAGATTTGTTTGTATACCCTTTCCCAATAAATTGAAATGTCGCCTTTTCAAGATCAGATCATCGAGATAGGGACATAGAAGCTATTGGATGAAAGGAATTTGATTTATATTAACACCGTGTGGATTTAGTTTGAAATTACAGAAATTGACTGCAATGGCTTCAAACGGTCGAGTCACGAGTGGCAAATAAATTATTAGTGTCTTTGCCAATGGCAATGGCTAAGGCTGTGATAACCTCATCGAGTCTTGAATTTGAATCAGAATTCAATGTAAGCCAGATGTGTCTTTGTAATACAAAATAGTTTTTATGGAATAAATTGAAAAGATTGAACCTTTTTGAAAAAAAAAATTGCGGAGGAAAGTCTGATGACGAAAGATTGAACCTTAGGGCACGAAAAAGACGCAGAAAGAGGATGAATTTGTGAAATTTTAAGCACCAAGAAAGATGACAATGAAATTATAGCACCAAGAAAGAAGTAAAATTTTAAGCAAGAAAAAAGAAGCAAAAACCGGATAATCAAAGAACCATGCAAAAAGCCTTCATCTGGTATGGTTGAACACTTGAACCATATATATACACACCCCACACACACACTATATATATTAAACTACTTACTCATATATATTAAACTACTTACTAATATATAAGTTTTTAGCTAACCTTGAAACGCCTTTACGGAGTTTGTGTCCGGCCCTCAAATTAAAAAATTAGAAGGCTCGTTTAGACTTCTGAGCCAGCTCGAGCTTGAAAGAAAGCTAGAGGTCATGCTCGATCTTGTTTAAGCTCGACTCAATTCAAGATTTAGCGACTCGGTTCAAGCTCGATCTCGTTTAATTAATTAAAGTGACTCTTCAAAAGCAAATTTAAGATGTTTTACCTACAGGAGCAAGCTTCAAGAGCAAATTTAAGATGTTAGTTCTTCTGCAAATGCGTGTAAGAATCAATTCCTCCTGTAGTATCAGAAGCCTTTATGAGTGTTGTCATGATATTATTATCCAATAAGCAAATTCCAACTATAAAAAATGATCATCCAACAATGGCCTTCAATGAAAATAATAATGTATATCATAAATGAAAATCAAACTTTGTTGGAAGATAATAATCAAGATAATTAAGTCAAGTCAGTTTTAGTGTTGTTTAGAGAAAATCACTTCAATAAGTTATAACCGACAAAATCATAGGGTATAAATACCCTCATGTATGTAATTTGCAGTGCGTAATGTGTTTAGTGTATATTTAATTGTTTCCTCCCCATTTCTATTCCACCAAGTCCCTGCACATTGTGCATACTCATATACATATAATGTTCATCCAAACATCATGTTAATTGATCCAGTATTAGTTGGTCCTAAGAGCATTCACATCCAGCTCCTTAAAAATATACCTACATTCCACTAAAAAACAACTAATATATCAATATATTTCAACTAAAAACAAATATTTTTTCTCTCTCCTTTTCAATTAAATAATATTTTTATACCTTTGTCATTACATTTTCTCTCTCATTCACTCACAACCACTTTCAATATAGTTAAAAAGTATAGGGGTGGAACAGTGTCCTCCAAATATACAGATGAACAGTAACATTTTCTCTCTCCTCCACTCACAACCACTTTTTATACTTTCTATATTTTAAAAACCCCACACACAGATTTTGATTCGCAGATTGTGAATGCTCTAAAGGGCCTGTGAAACTTTACCTTGGAATAACAAACTTGCCTGCAGCATCAACATCTCTTATTCCATCAGCAAGTTGTTGATATAAAACTCATCTTGATTCTTGAAATACAAAAATCATAGGGAACATGTTTAACCACAGGAGTATTATTCAAATAGCATGAAAATTCATCTATTCAACAATTCAATGTATAAGAACAACTGATTTAACCTATAGTCCATCAGATAGTCATAAAATCATTTACATTTCAACTATAGTGTACACATGCATCAATACATTATATATGGTGATATATATGTAAATCATTACATTATAAAACAACATCTTTTTAACAAATCATATATATGTCAACCTTTAACCTAATGAACACTGAATCATCTATTTGATAGATTTTTCTAGAAACAGGAATTAGTTTAGCGCCCTAGACAAAATGGTGACACCTAACATTCAACCAGTAACTTCTACCTACATATTATACTCTTGTACAATTAGTATCTTAGGGTGTCACGCAGACACATGCCTTTTCAAACACCCGGATTTAGAACCTCCCACCGATTCACATAATAATGGCAAAATGTAACTTCGGTCACCACCGTTACCGGAACCATCACCTCTCTCCATTGCACCCATGTAATACATATATATTGTCCTATACTATATAAACAGTAACAAAAAGACATCACTAACCAGTATGACGGTTCTGAATAATCAAAACAAAGAGACATCAATGATCGAAAAAAAGGGGCATCATCAAACAGTACGTTTGTTATGAATACCAAAACAAAGAGACATCAATTACCACCATGGCACTTATTCTCAAACTTGGCGGTTACTGATTTTGTCGTGTTATCTCTGACAAGATAATCGATTAATCGTCAAACTATATACTCCGACGCCGTAATTAATACCGCCCTGACTTTACAAGCAATAAACAAACTAACGCGACTCTTCATCATTTGCCTTTCACACCCTATAATAACCCCTACCAGCCTTCGGCCGCAACGCAATGTGCTGCAAAACACCAACTGTTTCGGTACCAGATTACGCACTGATCTTCAAGTGTCTCCACAGTCACCGGTTAAATAAAAAGAGATGGCTGGTGATGGTTTTATCAAGTGTATGATTCCATTTCATAACTTCATGGTTTGAACTGGTGGTTGATGGCGGCAATTGGGTCTTGAGATAAAAAGAGGGGTTGAACGAGAGGGGAGAGACAAACTTTCAGAAACCTATATTATTATATAAACAAATAAGGTTTGGGATACATGGTGTAACCATTTGATGGTTTTGGCGGGAAAATGTAAGAAAATGTTAATTTTTTATATGGATCCCGCATTGGCTATCCGAATTATGTTATGTTATGACCCGGGTATATGATAGCATTCCTTTAGAAACCCTAATTTTTATCTCCATTATTCTGGTTGTTCACTCCATTTCACAAGGAATCAAGACTTCATAACCACCACGAATCGCATCAACAATCATCAAGAATCAACATAATCCGTGTTAATCATAGATTATTGCTTCATTTTCTGATTCTAGGTATGTCTTTTTTAACGTTTACGGGTTTTTTTTCCGAAGTTATTTAGAATTTTGTTGTTTTTTTATCGATTTACAAACCCTAAATCGTTTTTTTGTTGATACTTGAGGATCTGCCATACATATTTTCCTGATATTTTCCATCGATTGATGATTATGCGAAACCCAAATTGGCGTTCAGCTTTCTCATTCTCCATTTGTGTTTCTAATTCTAAGGTCTGAAGAGTTTGTAAACATTCTCAATCGACATGTTGAAGAATCGAATTCGTTTATTTGCTTTGTGGTAGATGGCGGCTATGTGCTTCATCCCCAACCAAAGGTAACTTTTTTTAGATGTGTGATTAGGATTTTGAAATCGATTGAATCTGATCTTTTTGTTAAAACGTAACAGTCATATACACACAAGGCGAGATTTTAAATTTTTTCCAGTAATCTATTTGATGAACGTGTTTACGAGAACGAGCGTTTGATTTTGGTGGTTTTACAACATGAAACGGTGGAGATTTGAGGAATTTTGGGGTTTGAGATGCTAGGGTTTGTGGTTTTGGTTGTAATGTTGTGTTTTTTGATACATGGATCTTTCTCTGACTTGATACCTTTTTCCCCAAGTTTTAACCGTTTAACAATTGTTTAAAATATGCATACTTCACTAGGGTTACAACTATGACACTATTTGCTAATAAGTATCAATATTTTTATAATTCCACATGTCCAAAAACATCTTGTTAGTAAGCTGATCCTTTTTCATTCAACCAGGTCATTTCAAGTCACTTACAAAATCTTTAATGGTAAGCAAAACCACATACGTAAACCCACACGCTTTTCTCCACCCAATGTACTCCCAATTTTGATTAGCAAACTGTTGGTCGGATGCAGCGTTTTAACCTAAGTGGACAACCGGGAAATATTACAAGGCTTTTAAGTTGTACAGAAGAGGATCTGAAACAATATAAAGGACATGCTTTGGCCCCCACCCATTATGTTCCATGTATGAGCCGTCATCCATTAACAGGAGGTTGGTAAATACCGTTGTGACACACCTAATTTGTCACCTCTTTCTAAGCAGACGATGATATGTTGTTTATGTGTGCATGGCAATTTCAAGTATCCAGTTATAAATAAACCTGCTGTAGTGCTTCATTGGGTTAATAACAGTGCTTCATTGGGTTAATCACGTACAAACTGATGCATAATATATTGTAATTTATGATGCTGATATGATCATGAGAGGACTGATTACACCATGTGAGTTCAAAGCAGCCCGTGGCAGACCGGTTTCAACCCCCTATGAGTAAGACACCTTATATTACGGTTGGCAAAATGGTACATTGGTGTGATTAGTAATGTTGGGTAATGGGTCAAAACAGGTTTGGATTGACATTGGTCAGTCTGGCAAGACACAAAAACACTTTTTTGTCCACTTTTTAATATTTTTTTTAAAATAACTGATGCATTGACTACGGTTGCATATATGATATTTTCACAAAGAGTATATAAAAAGATTTTGGAGTTGCGTTTTAATAATAACAGTCTATCTTGGATATCTACGTTTCAAACCTACTTGACATGTTTAGCTTTTAGTTTTTTTTTTTTTTAAACCCAAATCGACTCATTCATAAGCAAATGGGTTAAATTGGCGCCTCTAAGTCTTATATCCGTTCTCCCATGCCTCTATTCTTATGCACAATTGCACATTATTTGAAATTTAACGATAATCATGATGGAACAAGTATAGGATAATTTGTGTATTATAGTTTAGCTGTAGGATAATTTTTGTATTATAGTTTAGCTATTTTTAACCTCTTTTTTTTAGGAAACCTCTCTTAGCTACCTTATTGGATGTATAATGAGCTGGAAAAACTCCAAACAAGCCATCCTTAAGCATGTGACAAAGTTGGTGGCATGATAGTAATGCACAGTTATGATCTCCAAAAGTTTACTATCTTATGGTTGCATAAAATAGAGGAAGTCGGAGCTGACACTACTCATTACGGGAAAAATATAACTGGAGATATCTATGAATCTGGTGAAATGTATGGTTATTCTATTGGTGCAACAAAGGTAATTTTATTTACTAATCATGAATTAATATATATCGAAACAGACAATTTTGAAGCAGAGCGACCCCCAGGTTTGATTTTTTCCGTTCAGGTTTGATTTTTTTTCTATTCGAACGATTTTTTTCATTTCATTTGTTTGCGATTTCGATAATGCTATTCAATGCCATATTGATTATGTGCTTTGCGATTCTTGAAGATTACACTTTTGTCTCATTACGGATACGGATACGGTTCTGATGTGGTTGTGGTAATCGCTGATGGTGGTGGTTGTTATGGTGGATGCCGGTGGTGAGACGGTGGTCAAGTAGCTAGGGTTTTGATCAACTTCCGACACGTTTCCGGTAAGCCTTTTTCTATTGCATGTTCTCCATCTGGATAAATCGGTTGTCTATGAACCTTAATTCGATGACTCATTTTGATCTGATGTAATAGGTAACCTCTGGTGAGGTTTTGGCCAAGATTGCGGTGAAAAAAACCTCTTTGGAATCATGTCTTTTAATGTAAAAAACTGTATGTTATGTGCTTTGGTATATAAATCAATTCATGATGCTTCACTTTAATTCTTCCTTATGGTTTAAGCATCTTCAATCCAGATGATTCAAGGTAACCAAATATCCTTTTGTTGATTATGTGCAAGTTATATGTTTAAATTTTTGACCATATCAATTGTTTATATGAATAGGTTATGGATTTTTCTATGACTGCTGAAAAGTATCTGATTTTTTAATTATTATGATGTGCAATATGTGTTTGAATTTTAGGGTTAATATCTTAATCTTCAGACAAATGAAGTAAGATCTATCTGTTTCTCGATTAAATATCAAGCATAATCTTTTAGTGTTTTTTTGATTGTTAAGCCATCTTGTGTAGGAGAATGCCAGGCTACAAAGAATTTGAATTTTAGGGTTAATATGATATTATCTGATGACATTAGCTCTAAAGAAAGTGATACCATATGTATTGATTTGTTTTATTTTTGAAGCTATTTGCATCAATGGACGAATGGCGGCGACGTCTGTTGGAACTAGGGTCCCAGCGAACCATCTTTCGACAGCATGCTATTGCTGAGGTTTGCCTTATGCAAAATCATTCATGCGTTCAGTAGATCATCACCGTTTCTATCACACTTCTTGCGATCAAGGTGATTTTATTTCTTTAAATAAGCACATATTGCATATTGTTTGTAGAACTCATGGATTCCTAAAGCATTTTTAGTGAATCATCATATTATAACCTAATTTACAGGGTTTTTGGATACTTGAAGTTTAATGTTTATTACTTACTTGCAACGTCTATGGCAAGAGTGCTTCAGGAAGAGGCCTTGGATTCAGGTAACAAAAATGATAGCTCAAAAGCATCTCAAGAAAATCCACCAAGGAAAGTGAGTTCACAAAAGCTGATTCTGATCCTTCAATATTATTGATGGAAGGACCAAATGAAAGTGAGAACCATAAGACACAGAAAACATCAATTTCTTCGGATGCTTTCAAGGTTTGTATCACTTCTTTATTAGTTTTAACCCGAGGGCGTGTTTGGATGTGTGTTTTCTAACAGTTGTCTGATTATTGCAACTTTTTTTATGTTTATGTACTATACTTTTGCTTATGACTGTCATTGGGTTAAGGAAGATTCTTAAGAAATTTGACAACGTTTCGGTTATAGAGTTACTGATTATTATGTCAAAACCTAGGCTAATCATCCTTATTTCCAGTTATAAGTCTTCAAGCATGTGGTAATGTCCAAGACGCTCCTATTTTTTTCTTCATTTTTTCCATGTTATTTTTTTACTTAGCATCGTATGGGACTTGCAGGGTTTTGGCGGTGTTAGGAGCCATATTTCGTAATCTTGCAACAGTTCAGGACCGACAAGGGAGCTACCTATCAATTATGATCAACCTGCTCTTCCTCTACAGGTTTTAAAAATAGTTTACACATTAAAAGATGAAGGATCAGAAGTTGTGAGTATGGATATTGTGGTTTTTTATTTGTGTCCACAGATCTACAGTGCGGGTATAACCCGGGTCATAATGCAATCGGTCAATCGGATCATATACATATGATTTGGGAGAAAACATCTCTTATCTAAACCTTAGCATCTTCTTTATCGCTCTTTTGGTTCAAGCATTTACATTCCAAACGATTAATTATCAGGTACCTATCATTTGATAATCGTTTATTCTTTTTGTTAGTTTATTTTATGTTCTTGCTTTATTTTTAATTTTCATCCATGTAGTAAAAATGAATCCAAAAGTAGCCGCTTGCGAAACAAATTGAAGGCTACGTGGTTCTTAATTTTTTAAAGGTTATATATTTCAAATGCGTCAACTGTAAAGTATCTTCATTAAAAGGATTTTATGTTTGAGCTTTGTGTCTACTTGACCTATTTCTTTCTAATCCATCTTCTTTGGTGATTAAGGTAACTACATAACACCTTTACATAACTGTTTTCCAATTATCCTTGCGTGTTTGAAAGGTTTAGTTATTTTCAAAGAAATAACGTTAAGTATAGTACAATTTTTGGCGAAATGGGTCACAATTTTACAGCTCTTAAAGCCAATCAAACCATGCAATTTAACGTTGGGTCTGGTCAAATTATTGATTGTTAGAGGTTTAGATCGGGTCGAGTTCTGCTCAAAATCAGTTTGCGTTGAAATAGTCGATCCAGGTCAAGTAACTGATGATAAGGGTTTGTGTCAAAACATCTATGTCCAAAATGTGATTGGGTTGAATCGGATGTGGGGTAGCTAATCATAATGGGTTCGGGTACAATAGAGGTATCACGTCTGGAAATATAAATCATTCAAATTACTACATACGTCTCCAAAGTTTGGTGATCTCTTTACATAGCTTTTTCACGAATACGAGGAAGAAGTAACATTTGGAAAATACAACTAAGACATATCCTAAGCTTTAAAACATTTTGTATGGGTTTAGAAAAAATTCTTATATTGAGATCTCATTATCAATAAAAAAATTAATTAGCTTTACATAAAAACTTTGAATATATATGGAGACAAAGTTAGGGTACTTATAAAACCGAACTGAAATTTGTGGTGGAGATGTAAAAGAGGATATTAAAGAGGTTCAAAGTGCTATTTATGTACTTTTGTTTATTGTAAATATAATTTTACTAACCCGGGAAGCTCCGAGGTGATAGCCTAGTCGATAGTTTAAAAGGGTCCAAAATTTCACAATTTACGGCGTTGATTTAGGAAACGATAGTCGGCATCAAGAGATCAATTGGAAATTAGAGTTTATAACTATCTAAATATGTATACGTTATATACGTATACATAGAGAGATAAGTATTTGACCATGGTGGTGCCATCCCATTTACAACTTTTGATGCACTTAATACTTATCTTTTACCATTGTTTTGATAAGGATTGAATTTGAACGAGCTTTAGATTGAATTAACAATGGTTAAGTCCTATTAACGTTCAGGAAACTCAATTGAAAGAATGAGCTTTGAAAAGTTCTTAATGGCTGTTGTTAAGAGTGAAGAACAGAATTGTTATTATTTTCAAAAGATACCCTATACTATTACAATGTTCTCTTTTATACTCTCAACTGCTAACTACTGCTCTAACAAACAAGTAACTAACTCAAAGCTTCTCAACTAACACTTGTTGACTTATTGGCCATCTAAATCGTATCAATACCCTCCTGTAAAGACGATCCTTGACCCCAATGATCAAAGTGTGGAAACTTTTGTGCAATCATATCCGCCTCCTCCCAAGTAGCATTTTCAGGTCCCACATTCTTCCACTTAACCAACCAATGAATCACCATTCTATTAAACCTTTTAGTCACCTTTGTCTCACTAACACTTTCAGGTTCCTTGTTCTCCGTATAACCACTGCCAACTACCCCCACAGGAACAAAAATAGGCAATGGTCCATGATACTTTTTAAGCATCGATACATGCACACTAGGATGAACATAGGACCCTTCCAGTAACTGCAGTGTATAGGCCACCTCTCTAACCTTTGCTAAAACTAAGTAAGGTCCAAAATATTTGGCAGACAGTTTTTGATTGGTTCTCTGGACCACTGATTGTTGTCTGTACGGTTGTAACTTTAAGTAAACCCAATCCCCAATCTGAAACACCTCTCGGTCCTGTGTGTATCTGCTAACTGTTTCATTCTCTGTTGTGCCTGACCCAAATTAGCTTTGAGAATCCTGATAACTTCTTCCCTGGTAGTCAAACTTCGATCCATTGCCTCCACATTACTCTCACCCGGTAGATAAGGCAAATGTATAGGTGGTGGCTGACCATGAATCACTTCAAACGGAGTGCATTTAATAGCTAGTGATAAGAAGTGTTGTACCAATATTCAGCTAATGGTAACCACTTTGGCCAATCTTTAGGCTTCTCAAAACACATACATCTCAAATAATTTTCCAGGCATCTGTTCAAGACTTCTGTCTGCCCATCCGTTTGAGGATGGTAAGAACTTGACATTTTTTGCTCAATTTCTTGTAACACCAACAACTCCTTCCAAAACGTGCTTACAAACACTTTATCTCTGTCTGAAACTATTGATTTAGGAGGAATTTAAGGGATGGATTTTTTATTAAATCTATTCCTTTGGAAAACAATAATGAAAGCACGATCGCTGTTTTATAGGATTTCAGACTTTTGTGTTAGAAAACAAATGATAACAACAAGCTTTCATGTGCCACCATCTAAAATTCTATGAACAACGATGATGCTTGCAATTGAGAACTTTGATTCGAAGCTTAGGGTATGTAAACCGCGGAGGTGGTTGGGATATCAAACACTATAGATTGTATATATAGAGAGAGAGATACTCGGTCGAGCAAATTAGGGTTTGCTATTGGATTGAACTAATTGGGCATATTGAGATTGACAAGATCTAACTAAACAAACCAAACAACTACTTTAATTTTTTTCAATAAAATTTAATGTCTTTTTTATTTACATATACGCATCTTTATTATATGGGATATTATAAGGCTTAAATTAAAGAGTTTGTGTTAAAAAAAATAAAACAAAAAGAATATGCTAGTAAAAGAAGGGTAACAATTTATTTTTTTCTATCATATTCTCTTTGCCTATCCACATTTGAATGGGGTGAAACGACTTTGAGGGTTTCGTTATTGCTTTAACATGCAACATAGCTTCTACGATAACCTTTTTAGTAAGCCGCCTTAAACGAAACACTACTATACGTATTTTCTTTTTATCGTAATATTATGGTTTCTCGCTGCACCATGCTTGGGGAACTACCTAGTTTATAACAAAATGATTTTTATAAGGGTTTCATATGTAAATTTATGATTTGGAACTTCATCGGGTCTACGATTTTAGACCATTTGAGTTAAAATCAAAACATCTCTAAGGCATCCACTTCAAACATTTATAAGCGCGTTAAGTCAGCTACCACATTAGTGACTCTCATATTTCAAACTCACCCATTTCCTCAGCAATGCAACATCTACTTTCAAGCACTTTTTAAGCACATCTTAGTGACTCCCATATTTCAAACTCACCCACTTTCTATACACATTTTACAAACTCTTCTCATATTTCTTTATAAAAACATAGTATGCATCCATTTTGCTCCCCTTTTGGTGTTTAGTATCGGCCAAGCAACCCAAATTCATATCGCCTAAACACCACCCAACCACAACCAACCTATAATTACTAAGATTGCGATCAAACACGATGGGGTACACGCAACTATTAAAAACGCCCAAACAATATTTTCAAGGGTCACTCGGTTTTCCATCAAATATGAACATCATCAACATGGGGGGTACATATGGTTTACAAGACGAAACTGAGTCCGAGATCGAGACGGTGCCGGAGAAACAAGTCGAGTGCGAACCCGTGGCCTCTCAACGTGGAAGACGCTCACATAAAAAAGAAGGTGTCACTCCTTGTGCGAAAAAGACCTATCGACCTTGGACGAAAGACGAGGAGTACACGCTCACACGGGCTTGGCTCGATATCTCTGAGGATCCCGAAGTTGGTAAGTGTTATTTGTTTGTTATAAATTTTAATTGTTTTTAAGGAAAAAGTATAATAATATAATTTATTTTAGCCAACTATCAAAGACTACTCATTTTTTGGACAAAAGTTCGAGCAAACTTTTTTGTTCTCATGATCAAATGCCATGGGTTCAAGAGGTTTTCCAACGTATGAAGGATAATTGGGGTAGCGGTCAAAGCAATGTGGATATATTAACAAAAGCGTTGGACGAGTACAACTCGACGCGAGGGACATTTACATACTTGAAGTGTTGGGAGCTTCTACGTGCAAGTCCTAAGTGGCTAACGTACCAACCATGACGTCGATGTAAACAATCCTATCAGTGAAGATGACGAGGAGGAGGAAATGGATTTGCCCTGTCCTCCCAGTAGAAGAAGTGGAAAATGGGGGGAAGGGCGGATTCGTCTTCGATGGGTTCCGAAATGAAAGAAGATTTCAAGAAGATGAACCACGACTTCAAGATATACGTGACCTTGGGCATAGGCGTTTGGAAACGTTGCAAGAAAGAAATGCCGAAAATAAAAGTTCGTCGTGATCCAACAAGCGAGGCGAATGGAGAGAGACATCGAGTATCTGTCTAAACCGATCGATCACCTCCAAGGAGACGCCTTGATTCTAGCACAAATGCGTATGCAACAAATCCGTGACAAATACACACTTTAGAACTTTTTTTTAACCATTCGTATGCCATTTTTAGTACTTTTGTATGTCTTGTCTTTATCTTTTAATGTTAATGTACTTTTTTAGTTAATGAAAATATTATTTATTTTAATTTTCCTAATTTTTTTTTAATAATTTTACATGTCTTGTCTTTATCTTTTAATGTTAATGTATTTTTTTAGTTGATGAAATATTATTTATTTTAATTTTCCTAAAGAAGAAATTAAAAATGAATAATTGGATAATGATTGAATGACCATGATGCCACTACATTACTTTTAAATTTCAACTCCTATAATACCCCATGCTAACTAGGATGTCATATATATGGAATCATGCATGTATTATTATACAAAGTACTTATGGTCTAAACTAAAAAGTACTTATGGTCTAAACTAAAACTATTTAAGGGTTGTTTGTTTAGCTCTTAAGAGTTAGACATTTACTCATGGTCTAAATTAAAACTATTTAAGGGTTGTTTGTTTAGCTCTTAAGAGTTTGACATTTCATTTTACAAGCAGATCTCTGAATAGTTCAAACATTTGACTCTAAATTCTAAATGGTTGAGCATTACACCAGGTCTCAACAAGTAACACTACACCTTTTATTAATACCTATTATTGGTTCAACACGATTTATAAGCTTCCAAACAGCCCTTGCTCTAGAAAAGATTGCCGCACATTCTTTTTGGTATACTGTTGGATTTCCGACAACAATGGCGGTTTGGCTCAGTTAAAGTCTTCGTATTTGAATCTTTCACGTTGAATTGTTCTTCAAGAAGACAGCCAAGTTGGACCGGTTCAAGGTATGAATGAAGATAGCAACGTATAACGTCAATGGCCTCAGGCCTCGAATTTCCCAGCACGGCTCCCTCCGTAAACTCATTGATTCTCTCGATTCCGACATCATCTGCTTGCAGGTCCCTTCTCCATCTCTTTTCGATTTTAATTTCACAAGTATGCGATCACCAAATTTCGATCTTTTTTTATATATGATGAAGGAAACGAAATTGTCGAGGCAAGAACTGAGAGCTGATGTGGTTTCAGCAGATGGGTACGAGTCATTTTTTTCTTGCACTCGTTCTATTGAAAAGGGTCGCACTGGTTATTCCGGTAAGTAGCTAAGGTGTTTGTTAAAATGCCTCAATGAAACCAAGTTGATTAACTGGGTTATTTATGTGATTTTAGTATGTTTGTGGATATTTGTTTTGAAGCAAGAATCTAATTTAAACAGATTGGACTTGTGTGATCTGCTAATATTTAATTGGTTAATGCAGGTGTTGTGACATTTTGCAAAGTGCAATCTGCTTTTTCAAGCAATGAGGTTACACTGCCAGTTGATGCAGAGGAAGGATTTACTGGTGTTCTAGAGAATTCTAGAGGATTTGGATCCAGAAAAGATGATTTTCTGGCCCGTGCGGATGGGCTTGAAGAATTTGACAGGGATGAGCTTCTTAAGATCGACAGTGAGGGACGGTGTATCATTACTGATCATGGTCATTTTGGTGAGTGGCTTGCTGTTAGCTGTTATTAGTTGTTACCCATGTTTTCTGGACATGTAAGATCGGAAATCGGAAGACCAAATTGTTATCACTGGACACCCTCACATTGCAAAAGAATGATTTTAAGTTACTTTTCCATCCGACCTCTTTTCTTTTTGTTTTGCTAAAGGGTTCCAGTTAATTTAAATGATCACTCTCTACAATGTTGCAGTTCTTTTTAACATTTATGGGCCTCGAGCCGCATGCGATGATGCAGAACGGATTGAGTTCAAGCTCTCATTCTACAAGATACTGCAGGTAATCTTTTTTCTTCACATCGACAGTCACAATTAAGTATAGGATTTTGGATTCTTTCTTATATAGGGAATCCTAAGTACTTATACAGTAAAATATCGGATATCGGGCAATGGCCGATGTATTGAGATATATGTTATCATGGTGGGACATCTGTAATTTTAAAATCATGCAGAATTTATATACATAGCAACTTAACACTAACAATTCAGTACCATTAACAAATTAACCTTTTGCAACTTGCAAAACACTAACAATTGTAGCAAGTAGGAACTGATTAAGACTTAACACACTAACAATTAAGACTTAAAACACTAATAGCAGCAATAAGATGAAAGACGAATGGTAGAACTAAGAAGAAAGGTACTGATATCGGGAAAATTGGTGATATATCAGTCAATATCGCCGATATATCGGTACCGATATTTGACATGGAGACCGATAACTAATATATCGGCAATATATCACCACATTAACTACATAGAGCAAATATGCATAATCAATTAATCATTACATGTTTTATTTATTGATTTCTCTACTAGTAACCGCCTTGTAATGATGCCACGAGGACCGCAATTTTGAACTTTTTCCTTGTTGATTTGTTTTTCATGCTTTGTTGTAGAAACGTTGGGAGGCTCTCATGCGTAAAGGAAGGAGAATAATTGTTGTTGGTGATTTCAACATTGCTCCTTCTTCCATAGATAGGTGTGATGCAGGACCAGATTTTGAAAATAACGAGTGAGCTTCTAACAACCCTTCGGAACGATAATCACATTTCAACTTTAGCAATTCAAATGTTCAAATTTTATTTTGATTATTATTAGGTTTAGAAGCTGGTTTAGGTCTTTACTAGTGGATAATGGAGGCTTGTTCTTTGATGTGTTCAGAGCAAAACATCCCGAAAGGTGCAAGATTTTCAACTTTAGCAACACAAATCGTTATCTTTTTTTTTTAAATATTGTTACTAATATTACCTCTAATTATTTATAGAACAGAAGCCTATACTTGCTGGTCCACCAACACAGGTGGCGAGATATTTAATTTTGGGTCTAGGATTGACCATATTATAACTGCCGGATCATGCTTGCATGAAAATATTGACCCGGAAGGTCATAACTTCTTTTCATGCCATGTTAAAGACTGCGACATATTATCACAATTTAAACGTTGCAAACCTGGGAACATGCAAACGTAAATATTTTTCTTATGTGTGTTGAAATACATCATTTTTCATGTGGATCAAACATTTGATTTTGGTATAATTATTTACATTATTTCTGTACCTGCAGTTACAGATGGAAAGGAGGGAAAAATATTAAAATGGAAGGCTCAGATCATGCCCCCGTTTTCATGAGTTTAACGGACATTCCCGACATTCATCAGCATAATACTCCGTCTTTGTCCATTAGATACTGTCCTCAGGTTCGAGGATGTCAGCAAACTCTTGGTATCATATACTATCTATTTCCATAATGATTTTTAGATCAAGCATAAACACACACACACGCATTGTTACATACCCGTTATTGAGTGACCCAGAACCCGACCCAAATCCAGACCAGCTACAGATTCAATTAATTCAGAAAAAAAATAGCGGGAACAGTTTTACAAGTGGTTTTCTAGCAGTTAATTAACTTCTGTTTCTTTTATGTTAAATAGGGCAGACTAGGTTATCTTTCTTGATGTTGATGTTTTTTATATAAAATTAGAGTTTTTATACCTTTGAAATTGGAGACCTAATCCTTCTCGAATTGGATTATTCTATCAATTTTATCTTTGGATTTCAAGTTTCTATCAATGGTTCCATTGCCGGGAAATCGAATGGTGCCTACAGCCCAGAATTCGGTTACCTCTGCCCAGTTATCAGCCATTGTGGCTCATTAGATGCCATCTTAGCAGCCATGAAGGATGATATTGCAGCAATCAAGACTCAAATGATCAGGGATTGCAGTTATTGTGAAGAATCAGTCAGTGATTTGAAGATTTCGGTGGAGAATAGCATGAAAGAGACGCCAACTGATGAACAACAAGATGGTCTGAAAGAATAATTGAAGGCTGAAGTGCGTATCCAGGAAATTGGAACCGTGTATAATGCTGCCACTATTACCCTAGATGAGTCCAAGATCTATTCATCTAAGCCCACTAGTAGTTTTACATGGAACCCAACCCCAAAACCTATCTCAGCCTATGCTAAAAATGCCTCTCAATCTGTTACCCAAAACCCTACACGGCTACACCCCAGCGCCAATTTCCTCGAACTATAGAGTTAGAGAACCAAACTCGGTTTCTCAAAAGACGAGCTGCTGATCATAGGTTCAGAATGGGTATATTCAACCTGATGGAAACCTCTGAAGGACAAGACGAGCCACTCGGCACCAACAAGGACCTTCCGTGCGAGTTCATCGACGGGTCCTTCAATTCATCCGAGACTGTTACGGGGTCTGTGAAGATGGTCAACCTACAATTGAATGGATGATCGCTTGGCACAACTATCTGATTTTCGACTTGAGGACAAGTCGTTTGTCTGGGTCGGATGTATTGTTACATACCCGTTATTGAGTGACCCAGAACCCGACCCAAATCCAACCCAAATCCAGACCAGCTGCAGATTCAATTAATTCAGAAAAAAATAGCGGGAACAGTTTTACAAGTGGTTTTCTAGCAGTTAATTAACTTCTGTTTCTTTTATGTTAAATAGGGAAGATTTATCTTTCTTGATGTTGATGTTTTTTATATAAAATTAGGGTTTTTATACCTTTGAAATTGGAGACCTAATCCTTCTCGAATTGGATTATTCTATCAATTTTATCTTTGGATTTCAAGTTTCTATCACGCACGCACTATTCAACGGACATTTTACAGACCCAAATGCATTTATGCAGTGGCTATGTTATCAAGAAGTAAATCAACAGAGGAAACTAAAGTTGATGAACAGTCTGTTACTTCTCTTGATGAAGAAATTGAAGTACAAAACCATGAGCTACGTGTTAAAAGTCCGATTCTTAACCGTACAGAAATGAAGAAGAAGTTGAAAAAAAGTCAATCGTCACAGCTCTCGCTTAAGTCCTTTTTCCAAAGCAGTTCAACAGCCAATAAAGAAGTTAAGAGCATGACTGCTGAGTTGTCGGTTGACCATACAAGTGATTCGGTTGAAGGATCTGAAACTGAAGTTCTTAAGTCTACCAAAGGTGAACCTGATGAGTCTCCGTGTGAATCAGATGCCTGTAATTCTTCACAAACTGATAAAAGTCAGAATGCTCAATTAGAGTGGCAAAGAATTCAACAGTTTATGCAGAGTAGCATTCCTGTATGCAAGGGCCATGGTGAACAATGCGTTTCACGGGTTGTGAAGAAAGCGGGGCCTACTTTTAGTTGTCGTTTTTATGTTTGTGCTCGTGCAGAGGTATGCACGTTTTTTATTGATTTGTTTTGTAAATGGGCGCTTATGTCCTTTATATATGTGTTTCGGTTGGCTATATTATGTACTTTACTTTACAGGGGCCGGCATCAAATCCTGAAGCGAATTGTGGTTACTTTAAGTGGGCGGATTCAAGATCTAAGCGCAAACAGGGCTAATGATCTTGTTATCTTTAAATGGTCTATTTGATATTCTTCCTTTCAGAGTTTTTATAGTTTAAATCTGACTTAACTAATGAAGGGGCCAGTTTAGACAACAGAGTGTAGGCCAAATCTGATAAGCCCAACCTATCAGTTTTGAGACATGCCGAACTGGTAAAATTGGAGGCTTGAGCCGCACCGAACAAAACCGCTGGTGGCTCTAGTATACTGTCTTTGTTGGTTTTATTCTGGTCATTGTCACAACTGCTTTTAGTGCTGGTATAGAAATCATTTTATTTATTTGCTTCACTTTAGTTTATACACATCTGTTTTTGAAAAGGTAAAAACAAAAGAATGACAAGGGTTTTCAACCATTTGTATAGAAACACAATATTGCTAAATGATTTGTTTTTATCGATTTCATTCTCAAATTAAGATTAAAGACAAACAAAAAATAGATGTTTGTGTAGAGAAGAATTTTAGATAATGTTTATCATCGTCGATGCGTTGCGGCAAACTTATTTTGTTATTTAGTCTGTGTTTTGAAATCACTACGAGCGTGATGCGCTAGGAACCACTGACAAGAATAAAAAGGTGCAGAAAAAAAAACACTAAAACATAACCTTACCCCTAAAACTAAAAAAAAAAGAAATCATTAAAAGTTAAAGAAAATCAACAAAAAAAAGGTTGTACGATACCGTTGTTGTTCGTACGGGGTAGCAATACCGAATTTTCTGAACTAAAAGAATTTCAATATCAATTCGATATCGACTTTTGGCGTTTTCTGTACCAGGCTGGTTTTTATCTTCATGTACCGATACCGAACAGGACCGTAACGAAAAAAAACTAATAAAAAAAGCTGGCACGTGACATCCAATGAATAGTGTTTGGTCCATTAAGAACGTAACAGAAATTGCCACGTGACAACTTCTTAATAGACTAAACACTATTCAGTGGTTGGTTTATTTTTGTAATAACGTATTATCCCTTACACTAATTCATATTTAATAATGAAAAACTCAAGTGTGTAAAAGTTACACGCGTGGATTTATTTTTGTATGAAGAATTTAATTTTGTATGTAGAACAACAGGTTATAATTATATAGTATTATCAGGTTTTTATATAAGTGCATACCATGTTATATAATTACGTACAAGTGTTACATAATCACGTGTAATCTTAAAAAAACTGTATTAATATTAATATTATACTTAAATTAAAAATAATAAAATTCTTTATTTGATGGTATATTTTAAAACAAATTGAATTTTTAAAATTGTAAATCTATTTTAAAACAAACTGAATTTTTATAATTTGTATATCCATATTTAACTAAAAAATAATAATTGTGGTTGGCCCAGCTATTCACACACGCACCAAGTCTATTTACACACCCTAAAGCGCCCGCTATGGGCAAAGCGGGACGTTTCAACGTAAAGTCAACAGACAGGATAGCTGTCAGTCTTGTCTGTTGACTTTAGTGTGAAACGCCCCGCTATGATCAAAGCGGGGCGCTTTGGTCTGCCAGACTTAATTTGATGGAAAATGTTAGGTTTTGGTGAAAAAATGGCTTGCTGGTTGATTGTTTTGTTGTATTCGGTTGTGTTTTTTTTTTTGAAAAGTTGTAGATTTTTGTTTTATGTTTACAAAACATTTATATTACAAAGTTATTTTATTTTTTTACAAACGTATATTATTTAAAGTTGTTTTTATAAATGTTATCCCATTTAATTTT
This sequence comes from Scalesia atractyloides, assembly GCA_947069175.1. Taxonomy (NCBI): domain Eukaryota; kingdom Viridiplantae; phylum Streptophyta; class Magnoliopsida; order Asterales; family Asteraceae; genus Scalesia; species Scalesia atractyloides. The sequence continues at coordinate 31,826,382 of CAMTDV010000014.1, forward strand.
AATAAATTACCCGAACATATTTAATTAAAACATCGTACGATATGTCGCGAATGAGATGTATGAAATAAGCGCAATCAATCGTTTAATTTCTTACAAACGTGTATAATTTAAAGTTGTTTTTATAAATGTTATCCGATTTAATTTTAATGAATTACACGAACATGTTTAATTAAAACACCGTACGATATGTCGCGAATGAGACATATGAAATAAGGCAAACAATCCACACAAGCATACATAAAAGATCAATTGCATATATACATAAAAAGTCGGTTTGTACACACAAAACAAAACAAAATGTCTAATACAGGAAAAAAAACAATACAAAGTAAATCTACTGATCCTCCTCTGGCGGTGGAGACGGTGGCAGTGGAATCTCCGGAGTCCCAAATGAGCACTGATAGCCGTGAGCGTCTGGATAATCCACGCCTACTGTCGCTCAGACAGTCGGAGGCGCCGATCGAAGTCCCTCGCCACCGCCTGCGCAGCAGGAGGCAGGTCGGCAATGACGTGCCTCTGGGTACTGCGGCGGGTGTGGAGGCGGTGGCGCGGCGGTGGGGGTCATCCCGAGGCTGCTAAGCTGCTGCGCTGCTGAGCTGCTGCGCCTGATCCTGAGGCGGTGGCAGACCCAGAGCCTCAAACTGAGCCAGGTAAGCCGCAACCTGAACATCCGAAGGCGCCAGTATGCCCTCCCTGACCTCGATAACGACGGGATCACCTCCGGCAACGACGACTCCGACACCCAAACAACGCCCTTGCGGCCCCGAAACCGGTAACCAACGTCAAACTGGTGCAGTATACCCATGGACGACACTAACGCCCGGCCTAATGAAGTCGACGGAATGGCCGGGGTCAGAAGCGGATCAGCCTCGGGCACGAGCCCTAAAGAGCGAGCGATCACGGTGACGTAGCAGCCGCCAAAAAGCCTGTCGCGCTCATTCTTATGATAAGCAGAAGATAGTACTCCGTAAGGCAGTGAGGCAGCGCGCACGGTGAGGCCGCAACAAGCAGTACAGAAAAAAAAGGTCCCCCAAGTTGACCTTGTCCTGGCTGTGAAACCGGGGCACGATCGAGGACGCAATAATGCGATGAAGGTATCTGTACAGGGGGTCTCTGATGGTGAGGCCTTTTGCGAGGATTTCCCAAAGGGAACCCTCACAATAAGCCTCCAGAAACTAATAAGGGTCTGCCTGTCCAAGGCTCTAACCCTCTGCGTATATACATCTGTATCAAGCTCGGGCTCGGTGTACAAACCTGCATGGACGGCGAACTCCCGAAGACTCATCTGAAACTCCTGGTTGGCCAGGCGGAAGGTAACCTCGTGTTGAGGATGGGCCGGTCCTCCACGTAATCCGCCGGATGCGGCTGGAATACAAATGACACGATAAACTCGACCGTAAGCTCACGGTACGAGTCCTCCAACGCCCCCTGGAACAAACGCGCCCACGGGAAATCCATCCCTATAATCGCCCTCGCCCTAGCGGCCTCCTCGACTGTCTCCAAGAGGCCCCAGTCAATCCCGACATGTGCCCCTATCGACATGACGCGAAAGCTTCGCGCACCTCTCACGCTTATCGTCATCTGCCGGGAACGCGAGATACAGGTGGTTTAGGGTTGGATCGGCGCCCTGATCCTCCAAACCCGCATCCATGTCCATGTCAACATCCAAATCATCCATATCTGCGTTTTAACAAAATAATTATTAATATACAAATATTAATAACAACAAATATAATAACAACAACTATTAATATTAATAAAAATAACTATTAATAAACAAATATTATTAACAATAACTAACTATTATTAAATAAAAATTATTAACAATAACAATTAATAATAATTACAACTAATAAACAAATAACAATAACTATTAATAATAATTAAACAATAAACAAACAATTAATAAAAATAACTAATAACTAAAAAAAAACAAGGCAAAGCGGGGCGCTTTGGGCCAAGCGCCGCGCTTCGCCTGGCTCTTTTTGACCACAGCAAGTCGCCGGATCACCCCAAAACGATTCAAACAACAACAACAAGAAATAAATGGAATGTATGAATAGGGTACTAAGGATCTTACCTAACGAGAGTCGAATCGTCGGAAATGGCCTTCAAACGAGATCAAACGAATCCACTATGTGTAAATCGCACCTTGTGTGTGTGTTTTTTGAATGTTTGTGAGTTTGGGGGTGAACTGCTGCGTTTTGGGTTAAAACGTGGGTCCAAAACGCCACGCTTTGGCCTAAACGTGGCGTTTTGCTTTTAAAATTTTCAATTTTAACCCAAAACGCATGTGTGTTGGGTTAAAACTGAAAATTTTTAAAGTACAACGCCCCATTTAGGTCAAAGCGGGGCGCTTTGGTTTTTTTTATTTTTTTATTTGATTTTAATTCAAAAACGCACCTATACATGTCGTAACGTGACGTACTTTGCCATTTCATGTCTTTTTGGGGAGTTTATGGTCTATACGTCAAATTCCGGATAAGTTCGGTCATCTCGGGTGCTGTATTCACGATTTCGTGTGATTCTCTTTTGATTTCACTTGTAGTCCGACGTGCGGTATTGCATGTATGCGCGCCATACCGGATCAGTGCTTATCGTATTTTGTCGTTAAAAGTTGTATTATAACGTTTACTATCTGTATTATTCGGTTTTGTCGCGTATGTTGGCCGTACGGTTCGTGTCGGAGACATTCGGTTATATCGCGTATTATTGTTTCCATTGTCTGTGAGTGTCGTATTAGTGCGTAGATTAATTATTATGGCGTAATATGTTTATGTTGTTCGTATTATTGCTTATTTTGGTCGTACGGAACGTGACGATTACGTTTGGGTTGACGTGACACACGATGAAAGCGCATATTCTGAGCAGTAATAATCAAAAACACACTTTTAGATAACAACAAATCAATAAACACACTTAACCTACATCTTTGACATATGGGAAAACATTAAGGTCTCTGTGTGTGTACATTATTCTTCGATATGCGTTGATTTGATCTAGTATAAGTCATACCAGCCCGCTGCACTCTCTATTCTATTCGAAGTCCAAAGCAAGTTCGGGGGAGGCATTGGATAGGACTCTTCAAGCTGTACGTGTATGAAATGTCCATCGTCGACAAACACAACAACAACCACCTGATGAGGTCTCTCAGCTTCGCCCGGACCACCCAGCAAGGGGAAAATTGTGTCGTTGCCACGATTGTCGATCGTGTGAACAATCACACCATATCTCTGAGCAATAAGAAATCCCGTATCAGGCATCACCAACCAATTTTCGTGCTCGGCTCTACCCACACCATGAAATTCTATCCTGTTAAACAACGCGTCGTAATGTCCAACGTTTTTCGGATCGAAAACGTGCCTCCAAGCACCCTCGTTCATTCGCAATTCCTTTAAAATTTGTTGTCGGATAAACAAATACTTTGTCTGTTTCAGTCCTAACCCCACAGCTACCGATCGAAACCCACAGTGACCATCTGGTTTCACGTCCTTTATTTTCGAGATGTATGGGTGAAACACTTTTGGGATTTGCCATCCATAGTTCCCGATAGCTACATTCGTCTTAGGGCCCAACGTTATTGGGAAATCGGGGTGAACGTCAAGGGGTTGTTGTTTTGTTTGTCTGTGCGAGCCTTGAGATTCTGCGTACGAGCTGTTACGAGGCGGATCGGCCGAGAAGTCGAACTCACTTTGTGTAGACGGTATATAAGAGCTTTCCTGCCAGTATCTGCTGTCCTTTGTTCTTGCATCTTCTTTGTTGGACGACCACGGGTGTTAATTTGAACAACAGGAGGCTTTTTGTATTGCTTCCTGGATTGGAATTCTAAGGTTTGAAATTTCTTGCTCTGCCAGCTGCTCGATCAGTCTTGTATCCTCAGAAGAAAGCCTTCTCGCATACGCGTGACCCTCTAAGTTTTCGATAGGAGTGTGGTTGTGCTTTGGGTTCGTCACCTCTATCTTCCAAACACTTCCCTTGGATTCAGTAAACCCTATCAGCTCAAACGGGCAACCTATTTTCTTGCTACCCATTTTCCTCACTGTAGCTACACTCTTATAATCCCCACCAAGACTGCATTGAAACCAAACCTTGAAATTATTTCCTCTTTTATTCGACCTTCTAATCACAATAACGTATTTTTCTCGTATTCTGTACCCAATTTACCAACTCGTCACGGGACGAAAACTTAACTGTCGTATCAAAAGAAAATATAACTTGGTAACAGCCATCCTCGTCGACTAACGGATCTTCCTGCTCATCACTGTGTCCCTGGTTCGAATAGTCTTGCGTTGCAGTGTTCTGTTCATGTAACAACTCGAAAATTCGTTCTTATCTTCTTCTTTGTTATCGATTGTATATATTCCTTGTAAATCCGAGATTCGCTTATTAATGAAGTTTATGTTAATTAATTATGATCATGTATGTTATATCACATCTAATCGCTTATTAAAAATCACATCGCTTACCTCATCGCATCGCAAATCGCAGTTAATTATGTGGTTTTTATGTTATTTATGTGTTATGTGTGTTTGTGAATATGATTACGTTCGCTAACGTGTCGCTCTCGCACTCTCGAATCGCTAAATCGTACTATTATATCAAGTATAGCGCTTAACGCTTTACTAAAACGCTTAATATAACTAATTAATATTAACCGAATCGCCAAACGAACACTTAACGCGAAATAAACGAAGAAAACCCAACTTTTGGGTCAAGTTCGCTCGAACTTGGTGCTACCAAGTTCGGCCGAACTTGACTGGCCCAGTCAATTGTAACGCTCCGCGTTTCTATACTTTCTATATTTGGAAACCTTGTATCGTACTTCTATTTTTAATAAGCGTTGTATCTTGTATTCGTCTTTCGTTGTAAATGTTGTAAACCGAGACTTGGATTGTAATGAGAAACTCGTATTTTACCCATATTATGTTAATCATAGTCCTATTACACTTATACTTGTTCATACTTTAAACGTGTAAACATATTCGTGGTACTCTCAATCGTAAACGTGTGATAACTCGCAAACTTGGTTTTTATTGCGTAAACGAGACTCAAACGTGAAATTTTTAATCGTTAAACTAAATTCGTTACGAAAATATAATTACCTATTCATTTATTAAGTTAATTAATTAAATAAATTAATTAATTAATTAAATTAATTAATTAAATTAGTTAATAAAATTAATTAATTTCTTTTTACAAAAAAAAAATTTAAAATGCTAATTTATATATATATATATATATATAACATTTTGAATTTAAATGTTAATATATATCTTCTTTAATAAAGTCCAAGGTCTAATGTGTAATTATTGAATTCTTGAACTACAGGGGCCTTTCCTGCCAATTGTGAAACTGAATTATTGAGTTTTTGATTAAAAATAAAAAGAAAATAATAATAATCAAACAAAACCGGATCCGCGGGACTCGAACCCGGGTCCTCCGGTTCAACATGTAGCGCCTTAACCACTCCGCCACTCGCCATCAATCTGAAGTAACCCGGGAACAAAAGCCTTATATGCTTTGTTCCCGGTCGAGCTGAAAGGCAACAAGCGCGGACAGCAACCATTTGGGCGGGTTTTTGGTTAATTTTTTGAACTTTTTACCATTAATTACCCACTTAAACCCACCTAACTAACCCTAATCCTTCCCCTGTAAAACCCACCTCTAATCCAAGCATTTTTACACTTTAATCTCTCTCAAATCACTCTCAAATCACCTCAAGATCCTTGCAACATCAGATTTTCGAGCAGATTGTATACCTCTTACTAAAGTGAGTGTAACTCACTCATTTCTTAATGAAATCACTCCATTCTTTTTCCTACTTGCTTGGATAAACTTTGGGTTGAATTCCTAGGTTTCTCCATGGAGAATCCAGACCTGGAAATGCCCCAAAATGTCCACAAACTTTCTGTTTTGTCTAAACTTTTATCAAACTTGTGTTTTAACTTCAACAAACTTGTGTTCTTGTGCTTACAATCAAGCTTATGATTAGTAAAGCCTAACCAAGCTTGTTAACATGAACTAAGGGCTGTTTTAACACCCTAAACTTTCTGTTTTTGAAGAGCATTGAGCTCACAAGTGATGCAAGTTCTTAAACTTGTTTCATGTGTGTCCACCAAGGAAGCTTGGGCTATCCTAACTTGAGACCACACATCACTTGATGATTTTTCATCAAGATCCCAAGATAGTTTGCTAGACTTAAAAGTGTCACAACCCCACAAAGCCGTTGACGATTGTCCTCGTGTGCTCGTCGGGTTGTTGAATACTTGGCTACTTGGTATCTAGATGACACCTTATCATTCTTTTCTTTACATTCTTGTATAGTATATAGTTCTTGTACCCTCCTTGTTACCAATGGTAACTTGTGTAGTGGTGAACATAATCCGAGGTTCAAAGTGGATAGTTTAACCTCCCACCTCATACTTGACATACATGACACTAGAGGTTACAAAGTGGATGGTTCATCCTCCCACCTCCTACATGATTATAATGATATATAAAACTATATTATAATTCTAAAACCGAAACCTTGATAATGAACTTATAATCACCTATCAAGTTATTAAGTTTAACACTAAAGTATGTAATTCCTTGTCACGATTCTAATAGGCCCCGAACCTATGAAATCACACCCAAACTCGTAAGAGTTACTATAGTGTCAAGAACGAGTGTTACATCTTAGTGAATACTTTCGTATCATAATACTTTATCAAACATATTTTTTTATCATGCTCGAATACTCCTAATCTCCCGTTGAAACTCTATACTCATACGCCTCATTTCCTTTTGTAGGATAATTCGGCGTCATCCTCGAACCAACGTCTTCACGGATTGTCAAGTGTAGAAAAGACTTAGCAAAACCGTGAGTACACTCGACCCACATTTGTTTATATCACTTTTTGGGTGTAACATGTTTCCATATACAAAAATCACAAACACTTAAACTTTATGAAACGCACAAACAATCCTATACACATGACTACTTGGATCGTATACTTGTTGCTTGTCTAGGGATAAACGTTGTGCTATGCTTTAGTCATTAACTATTTTTAGCCTTTGTTTGACATGCGCTATAGGAATTCACGCATCCACCTCCATCGTGTTATTCGTGAGGTCATGTTAAAACATCATGATTGCGTTACGGGTTTGATTATTAGCATTGCATGCCTTGATATTGCTCTTGTATAGATTTAGTTGCCATGAGGATTGTTAAAACTTTATTCGTATACGTATGCTATGCTTAAACTTGTGTGCTCGCCTTTGCTTTTGCATTGACTTTATTTTAAAACATGTTACAGGTTGAAGGAGATGACGCTATGAAAACAATATAGCAAGGACTAGATACACACAAATTAGACGTTAGGTTTAATGTCGACGTATCAATTTTGTTATGACTTTGCAAATGTTAGATTGTTCCTTGTTTTGTTACATTGATGTATTTGACAATTCTTATGAAATGAAATATGGTTTAATTAATTATTGTCACTTAATAATGTTGTGAGCAATGAGCAATCTCGTTTTCGTCTCATCCCGATGTTTCCGCCATCGGTTGGGGTGTTACATCAATCTTTCCTAAACCTCAAGTTCGCTCGAACTTCACCCCAAGGAGGTCAAGTTCGGTCGAACTTGGCTCTTTTCCTCTCATATTCCTACAAGTTCACGCGAACTTGTACCATTTTGTACAAGTTCGACCGAACTTGACTCCCCACAGCTCAAATCTTGCCTTCACCTATAAATACTCAGCCCCATTCTCTCATTTGAACTTGCTACAACTTCGCCCAGAGCTCCCGAAACCCGAAACCCTCTGTTTTCTACGTAAGAATCAACCCGATTTCAACTACAATGATGTTCAACAACGTTTTACAACGATTTTGCACAAGGCATTGCCTTCGTTTTCATCAAAACTCTTCTGTTTACGAAAATCTGCATCTTTTTCCATAAATTTTCTATTTATTACTCATATCCATACTTGGATCTGAGCAAAACCTTTTAAACCTTGATTTCTACACAAAAATACGGAATTTTGATGATGTTTTGTTCATTTCCGATATGAAACGAAGCATTTTTCATTCAAGATCACAGATCTGGAAGCACAAAGACGTTTATGTTGGTTTACACAAGCCGGACTAACCCGAACGAACCCCGAGTTCGTCCGGATTAGCCCACGCTTTTGTAAAACGGCTAAAACCGCTCTAAAAGACCTCTCCGACCTAAGTTTGCTCAGTAGCACAGGGTTGGAGGGATGAACACTCGATTTACTCAGCAAACGACGCGAAAACGCAAGATTTTGGACCCGAAAACATCAAGTTCGCTCAAGAATCACCAGCTCACCAGGTCAAGTTCGACCGAACTTGTACCCATATTGGGTCAAGTTCGATCGAATTTGGGTGTTCATCACCAAAAGTCTTACAAGTTCGCCCGAACTTGCCTAGTTTCTTAGGAAACTATACAAGTTCGCCGAACTTGCCTTCTCAGTAAGGTTTTCTCACAAGTTCGCCCGAACTTGACAAGTTTCTCAAAGAAACTCCTCAAGTTCGACCGAACTTGACACTAAACCACCCAAAACCATACAAGTTCGCCCGAACTTGGCTACTGCTCAACTCAAACTTCACCGTTTCAGCTTTTCAGAAGACTGATGCACATCTGTTCGTTTACAGGCTGATCTGGCGCACTCCACAACTCTCCTCAGAATCTCAAGTCTTACCAAAACGCACCCGCAGTGAGTATACTTGACCCATTTTCGCTTTGATGCACTTTTTGGGTGTTACATACGTTCCTATATCAAAATCACTTCACAAATCAAAACTGTTTATCACACGCGAATAATTTGATTGTATATGCTCGATACGTGATACTAGAAACATGTGACTAGGACTTATTTTCGTTAATTTGCCTCCTTAGCTAGTATGATACTATAGTTTGGCTAACACCCGACGGGGTCTAGTTAGGATGGCCGCGCAAGCCTTTTCACGGTAGTTAGCATGAGAAATAAGCCTATGTTATGTTAAGTGTTTTGGTGTATCATGATATGTAATTAGATTGTTTCGCAAACGCTTTCTCGACTATGCTAATATTATTCAAACTCGTATGCTCACCTTTACTTAATCGTATTGACTTGTATTTTAACTTATGTAACAGGTTGAGGATTTAGCTTGGATTGCTTTGGAGTAGTTTTATTTAGTATTTTGTTCATCTTGTTTAGAACGGTTGTAATAAAAATCTAGGGGATATCGAACCATGTTGTTTTTATGAGAAAATCAGAATTTCTATAATGGTTGTTTGAAATGTTATGTTTAATAGTATGGGATGTTAAACGTTAAGTAATGTTGTTGGATAATTGTTACGGGATTTCTCGTGAGACAATCTGGACGCCTAGTGCCACTAACCCGATGTTTCCGCCATCGGTTGGGGTGTGACAGTTCACCACCATCTCCCTGGTCAGGAGAGTCTTGCTTGACAAAGCTCTGCTCACCACCGGAACCGTAGTACAAATAGTCTTGTTGTACATAGCTCTGTTCACCACCGTAACCGTGGTCCTGATAGTTTGGCTGACCATACGGATTTTCAAATTGAGGAGTGTACAAGTCTTCAAAAGGAACATTCAAGTCCAACTGCACCCCGTACGAGTCTTCGACATGGACATTCAAATCCAGCTGCACCGTATTGTCACGATAACGAATGCCAGAGACAACCTCCTCCTCCCTCATGTTTAACGGGACAGTTTTCTCGTACGAGTCGGAAATAGCAGTCCCCTCGTAAGAATCTGGAACCACAGACTCATCGGAGTATTCGCCGAACAGGTAGTTGCTAAACCACGACATCGTAATTTGAAAAAAATATGATGCCGTCTGCTACTTATTGTGCCAAAAAGAGGGGTCGAAGTTTTGAAATGTGATGACACAACCATGCATCGTCTGCTACTTATTGTGCCAAAAAGAGGGGTCGAAGCGCCACACTTTGGCCATTACCGGCGCTTAGGGTTTCGCGTGACTCCGGCAACCTCGTACAGAGTACAACGCAGGCTTCATCATCATCAATCAAATCAACTTTTGTCAAATCAAATCAAATCTACTCCAACGCTTTAGAGTGTGGAAATAATATTTTGAGTGTGTGAATATCATGGTCCTAGTGGTTACTCTTATAAGGAAAAAAAACATATATTTGTACTTCTATATATTACTTTTTATGTACATATTTATATTACTTTTTATGTACATATTTATTTTAAATATAAATTTAATTAAAACCAACTATATGTATACGTGTATTAGTGCTGTTCACCGTTTATCTTGAAAATTCCATCAACAAGAAGCTCCAAGCTTTCCAATGAGGCTTTGAAGCTGAGTTTTGTGCATTTGCTATATGCAGATGAATGGCTTTCCATCTGCAATGCTCAGTTCCTCCTTCTCCCAATCTAATCGACCTGAAAACATGGAACAAAATCATCAAAACGCAAGTAACAAAAGGTAACATCACAGGGGCTTTTCATTCATACCAACAAATGCAACAATCACACACCCCAGATAACTTCACATATCCCGTCTTACTCAAAGCAGTTTCTCATCATTCATATCGTCAAATTGCATTAACCCTTCATGCCCAAATTGCCAAAACCCATTTCCACAACCACATGTTGGTCCAAACTTCACTTCTCAACATGTACTCCTCTCTTAAACAAATCAATCAAGCTCGTAAAGTGTTTGATAGTATGCAGGTTAAGGATACAGTTGCTTGGAACTCAATGTTGGATGCATATGTTTCGGTTGGGAGTTTGGATGTTGCAGTCCAAGTGTTTGATGAAATGCCTGAGAGGGATCTTTATTCGTTTAATATTATGTTGTCTGGGTATGTGGAAACAGGTGATGTGGAGTTAGCGCGTAAGGTGTTTGATGAAATGCCTGAACGAAATGTTGTGTCTTGGAACTCTATGGTTTTGGCGTGTGGGAAGTGTGGGGAGTGGGAGGAGCGCTTAAGGTGTTTGATGAAATGCCTGAACGGAATGTTGTTTCGTGGAATACGTTGCTTGGAGTGTATTTGAATAATGGGTTGTTTGATGAAGTTGTTGTGCTGTTTGAGATGATGAGAGTGCAGAAGAATGTGCTTCCAGATTATCTTACGATCACGACAGCGTTGTCTGCTTGTGCTGGATTGGGGTTGCTAGAAAAAGGCCGTGAAATTCATGTGTACGCGCTAGATTTAGGGCTTGCGTCGAGTACACATGTAATCACGTCGCTAATAGACATGTATGCCAAATGTGGATGCGTAGATAGTTTCTTGAGCGTGTTTTATAAATCTGAAGTGCGAGACGTTTTCTGCTGGAATGCGCTGATATCCGGGCTTGCTCTTCATGGATATGGCGTGCAGCTCTGAAAGTGTTTGATGAAATGCTACAAACAACAAAGCCTGATGATATAACCTTCATAGCTTTGCTTAGTGCATGCAGCCATTCAGGGCTGATAAAAGAGGGTCAAGCCCTTTTCGAATCCATGGAGACCGACTATGGTGTCACTCGTAGAATGGAGCATTACAGCTGCATTGTAGATCTTCTGGGCCGAGCCGGATTTCTTGAAAGTGCGTATAAGATCATCGATACGATGCCATTTAGGCCAGGCAGGTCTGTTTTGGGAGCATTGCTTAGTGCTTGTGTGAATTATAGGGATCTTGAGATTGGAGAGGAAGTAGTGAAGATACTCTTAACGTTTGACGGTTTAAACGATGGGGATTACATGATGGTGTCGAATTTGTACGCTTCGTGCGACCATTGGGACGAAGCGGATCGTTGGAGAGCAATGATGAATGATTCAGGGATAGTCAAGACTGCAGGGTTGAGTTCAATAGAGATTGGTAATAGGGTACATAAATTTTTGGCTGGGAATATGCATTGAATTGTGTTTTATAAAATAGTTTTAATTTGTTTAGCAATGTTGATAATTTTTTTTATGCATATGAAGCTATGAGTCAATTTTTAAGGAAAAATAAAAATTAAGATCTCAGATTAATAATGAGACAATTCGGTCATAATCTTTCCTTGATGTTGGACTTGATAGGACCAATTAGAATTGAGATTGTTCATGACAAGGGGTTAAGACCGAAACTATTGGTCCTTGCTGAAAGACACGTGTGTTGGACCCTTTGTATTTTTTTGAGTGGGTTTTTATATTATATAGAGAAGTTGCGAGTGAAGAAGTGAAAAAAAATACTATTCTTCATTAGTAAATTTGGAGAAAAAATGTTTACCCTTTATAATTTTTTAATATTTTTGAAAGTGATTGCGAGATATTGTGAGAGATAGAGAGAAAAAATAAATGATAAAAGTATATAAAAAATATTATCCAATTGGAAACGAAAGAGAAAAGTTACTGACTTTTAGTGTAATTATATGGATAGAGATAGAGGGTCCAATGCGAATGTTCTTACAAGGCTATTACATCGGGTTTTTAACTGATTGAGTTAACTTAAATTTAGAATATAAGATGAAAAAATTACTTAAGTTATTTCCAACTAAAAAGGTTTTATTTGAGTTAAACTTATTTTAACTTTTTTTTTTGAATTCCATATATTTTTCATTCTAATCAGCAAGACAAATTACATAAGGATAGCAGGTAGATGGGCAACAAACTGCGCCGCCATCCTCTTCTGAATGGAGAACCCTAATCTACTAAAAACAAAGCCTCGCCCCTGAGGGGTCGTAAAGTTGTTGTGGACCACACGCTGAACTCTAGCCAAGAACCGAACCGCCTCTGGCGCCAAGGAGCCGAACGTGTCAAACGACAAGGGGACAAAGGCATGCTGATTATCCTCACAAGCTTTCGCATGCCTTTCCACCTTCTTAGACTATGCTTTCATTACTGTTTGCCCCGCCACAAACCCATTTTCCCGAAACCCAGCTAGGGGGGATACACCTGTGAGATCGACACAAGCATGTTTCCCGCCCTCCCAACCAAAAACTAGCACGTCCGCCGGGCGTAGGGTGGACCTCCCTTCCGCCGGGTCTGTAAGAAAATTAACCGGAGCCTCTTTCTTTGCCGAGATGCCTACTCGTCTGAGAATATCATTAAAGCGTCTCGAACAAAGTCATGGCGATACTTAAACCCCGGCAACTCTCTACAGTGTAACGCATGCTCCCCGTATTTATCCAGGCATGCTTTACGGCAGACTGGGCAAGTATCATCATCCGGGAACATGGGGATCATCAGACTGTACTTAAGGATTGACCGGTACTCCATCGCTGACATACGGTACTAAAAAGGTTTTCCTTTTCATACATGTTCTAAACCACACATTTAGTCACTCTAATGATCAATGATTGAACTTCAAACGTTTCCTTGAACGCTACCCGCAGCTCCGGGTTTATTTTATTAACATTTCGTTGTTAATCTTTTCTCGCCAGGCGTATAATGATATAAAAGTCATGGAGTCAGATCCTCACGGTACCTACGTTTTGAACCCGTCGCGAAGCACAAGAAATCACAGGTAGTTCTCATTAAACAAACAAAGATATATTTTTAAGCTTCCCAGATTCTCATTAACTAACTATGTTATATTATATACTTGAATCATTTTATAAAGTAAATATACCATTTATTTACAAACAATCACATGTTCACTATCTATAAGCATAAAGCCATGAAAACAACAAAAAAGGAGATAAATTTACAAATAGAAAACTCATGGTCGATGCAAGGACTGACCACATGATTGAACTAAATAATTGGGGAATAAGATCTCACAAATGTGCGTAGAAACCCCATGCCCAATTAGTGAATTGACCATAACACCTATGTTTCTGTTCTACTCATAAATTCATAATGATCACAAAGGATGTCAAGAACGCGCTAGATTCGATAAACGAGCATGCTGTTGACAGACTGTATGATGGTGGGATGATATTACAGAGAATGAAGCAAAGTAGCAGGCCCATGGTCTATGTCACGATCCAACCGTGGATTGTCTTAAAAACGAATCGGCCTTAATATACCCGGTCAAATTACCGGAAAAAAACTTAACATCAATCAGCTTCAAAGGATATGATGAAAGATCACTTGATAAAGTACGTCTTATAACTATAAAGCAAAGTTTTGTATAAAGTTAAATGGGATACACAAAGTATTATAAATTTAAGTAAAGCTATATAAACAAAATATATATAGAACTTCAAACATTTTTTTAAATCCAAATCTTTATAAAATATAATGAAAACTTTTAACATTTTCATAAAATAATTCTTTTTTTTATATATATAATATATATATTGTTGACTCCTTATTGGGACTAAGATTAATGGAAAATTCTTTCTTAATATGAAGTAATCTTTCTTCTCTATAACAAGAGAAGTAGCAAAAGCATATGATGGTGTCATTTTTCTTAAGTGGCGTCCATACAGAGTATCCCACAATGCACCAGATGATATCATAAATCTAAATATCAATTTTATTATTAATAATTAATTAATTAATTAAATAATAAAGAAACACATGTGTTAATTGCAAGAATCGCCGCCAAAAGTGTACACAATTTCAAATGCATACACACATCTTTTGAATTTACATGGGAATATGTGAAAGCCAATGTTTCTGTCATTTTGTGATGATGGTTAAAGACTTTAAGCACAACTCTCTATGCATACATCTACATCATATAATCTTGATCATCATCCTTTATTGTTAAGCTTCATCATCATCTTCATCTCCCGAAATTCTCCTTTCTTTCTTCCTAACCAAATCTCCGAAATGTCAAGGCTCCGGCGATTCTTCTTTCTCTCTTAGTTATGTTGAAGATCTGAACCCTGCTAAAGATATGTAGAATATGAAGGTCCGAATCATCCGCAAATGGTCTCAGGGCTTTCGTATGGATCTTATCTTGATTGATGAGAAGGTACAGTTGTGGTTGTTGATAGATCTTTTCTTCTTGTCAATCTTCATCTTAGTAATAATCGAATTAATGAGGTGTAGTTTTGGTGAATTTGTGAGATCCTACTTTTTATGATTTTTGTAAAACATGAATATTGACAAGTAATTTTGCTTTTTTATTGTTTAATCAGGGTGCTAAGATTCAGGCTGGTATTAAGGGTCATTCGATTCATGTTTTTGACTTGCAACTACAAGAGGATGATGTTATTCTTTCCAAGTTTGGTGTTGGTGAAAACACGGATCCATACAAAGTTCTCAATCATGAGTACAAGATTAACTTTTATCCTTGTACCGGTGTTACTCGTGTGTGTGTGTTGGCAAGGTCTTGATTACGGCTTTAATTTCATGTCACATGATGATATTCTGAAAGGAGCAGGAAAGGATCTATTGTCTTCTGTTGGTATGTATATTGAGTTCTTTCAAAAAATAATTATGCAATGTTTGTTTAAAACTAAGTTTTTAATTTATTGAACATATATTTCATATCTCATTTATTAACTCATAATGATTGGAATTTATTGAACATACTCATGATGATTAGAATATATGATTAGAATTTATTGAACATACTCCGGATGATTATAATTTATTGAACATACGTGTTTGTTTCTTGTAGGGGTACAGTTGTGAGGTGTACCTTGTGGAATTCTTATGCTCAGCAGTTTAACGACTTTGTGGCTCGATTCCCATATGATGAGATTGTAATGGCTGTTCTTCAGCATGCCAAGATTAAACATTGGCAGTGTAAGTAATATCCTTTCTAATTCTATTTTTTTTTAAAGAGTTCATTGTTTGTAACACTCTTTTGTTGTTTATAACTATTTCTAAAAAGTTATATGCAGTGCCCCCTTAAGTATACCTATTTTGTTGAGTGCAGGTGAATTCTCTGTCCAGACTGATAAATTTGCAACTAGATTGTTTCTTAATGAAGAAATTGACGAGATTAATCAACTTAGGAGGAGGTAGAAATTGATGCTACTTTTGTTCCTTATATATATATATATATATATATATATATATATATATATATATATATATATATATATATATATATATGTTTTCTGTTTTTTCTATGGTCAAATCTATTTCTAAATGTATTCCTATATTTTGTAGTCTCATATTGAAGCAAGCACAAGTCAGTGGTGCTTCGTCGCAAACTATACTTTCAGCCCAAACTGTTTACCCAATCCGTCAAGAATTTCTGGTAGATACGCACAAGAAACATTTGGATGAGATTATTGAGATAGACCAGGTTTGTTTACTCTCATCTGTCTATCAGTTTGAGTTTTAAATATGATTTTGAATTTTGAATTGAATTTGAATTGAGATTTTCAATTTGAATATTCGATCTGAATTTCCTTTTTCTGGTATTACAACCAATGTCCTGTGTAGTGGTTGCAACTATTAAAATAGTTCAAGAAAACTATGGATGGTTTTATCCTCCTGCGTGTCGTAAGTATTTCCGGAAGGTGATGACCAAATTTGAGTATTTACAACATGCTAACACTATTTCATTCTGAGGATGTTATGAATCTGTCTACAACTTCTTTGGTTAGTCCGAAGTGCGAGTGTACCTCCATAACCACAAAGTAAGATGAATTAACTCTTGACTTAACTCTCTTCATCGTTTATTTCAATGATGTTTCTGATTATTATTATTATTATTTATTATTTTATTATTTATTTATATTATTAATATTTATATATATATTACTTTTACTTATAATTATATTATTATTATTATATTTATTTATTATTTATATTATTATATTATTTTATGTTATATTATTCAAACTGGATAAAATCGCATATCTTTCAGATTCAAGGTGCATTTAAGAGTTCAAGATGAGACTCGCAGTGTATCTTTTGTTATGTTTGACAAAGATGTGATGAAGGCTGTGGGGTCAGCTGCGAGTGATATTCGAGAAAGGCAGGTGAAGTCTGATGAAACTGACACTTTTCCCCATGAACTTATCGCTTGCTCGAAAAGAAACTGGCTTTTAAGATTGACGTTTCTGATTACAATCTTAAACACGATTATCACCAATACACTGTTCTAAAGATATGTGATTATCCGGAAATAATTTCGGAGTTACTTGGTGATAATGATGATGTCGTTGATGGTGCTGGTAGGTACAACAGTATTTGTTTCAGTTTGTATTTTCTTTTCCAACTATGTCATTTAATAAAAAAAATGTTGTGTTTTAACTCTATCAGGTTAATCAAGAAGAACCCGAATTCAAAGCTGTCCCCCATTTTGAAGATTCGCAGAGGTGTGCTGATGCAATTTCAAAGGTGAGTATGTAATGTGTCAATTTGGAATTTAATGAATCTAACATATAACATATATGTATATATATAAATCTATGTGTATGTGTATGTATATGTATATATATGTCTATATGTATGTGTATGTATATGTATATATATATTATAAACAGTGGAGGAATGGTATTTAGCAATCTATCTCCTGTATATACTTATACTATACTATATATATACTATATATATATATATACTATATATATATATATATACTATATCTTAACTTTTTCTTTAATTTAATAATTTTAGTAGTTGTTTTGTGATCACTTGAAGGATGTTGCATCTGTTACCGCCGACTCTACCGCAGTAGAGGCGCTGAAGGATTCCGGGACCAGTCCCAATGGAAAACGAACTATTGAAGATGTGGAAGCTGTCAATGTTGGTGAACTATCTTCTAACATCAAAAAAAAAACTGCAGGAAGTCGGTTCTGGCTAATGATTAGAAGCTTTTTGGTGGTGTTGTTTTGATGTTTGTTGAAATCTGTTTTTTGGCTGCATTACTTAGCTTATGTTTGGTGGATATGTTTGACTTGGTTGTTTTGTTAAGATACAATACTTTAAATATGTAGTTGGTGGTATGTATTTAAAAACAAGCAACATGTAGTTTGTGGTATGTATTAAACTTTGTTCTGTTTTGGTTATTGTATATATATACTATAAGTATATATGTGTATATATAGGGGTTGTTAATGTACAATTGCTCTTATCCTACATTACGTACGCAGTCAATCTCAGCCGTCCGTTACCATGCGAATTCACTTGATCCCATGCGAATTCACTCTCCTTCATTCGAAAATAGCATGATTTCGCATGGAGGAGATGAATTCGCATGGGATCGGGCTACTGAGATTGATTGCGTAATGACGTGCATGAATTATATATATATTTTAATCGGATTTTTCTTCACACAAATTTAGTTTTAAAAATGGTTTTCACCTAAAAACTAACTACACACACAAAGGGCAAGTGTACCCATCGGGAGGTAGTATAATTTTTCGGTAAGAACTGGATATCAATCCGTGGACGTGGTGTCTCGATACTAAACTTTTGCTACTTTAAAGCCTTTTCAATCAAAGAGTTGGTTTTGCTCCTAATTTATCATGCAAAATAATAAACTACTACTAAACTAAGGAATAACAATATCTAAGAAAGGGTTGCCTAAAGTAAGTATCCACAAACAAACATGTGACAACTAAGGGAAGGGTCAATGGTGATGCAAGCTCTAAGTTAACTAAGTCTCCAAGCAAGGTTTCCTAGTTAATGTTAACCTTTAAACAAGAGTTATTTGTTTGTCAAAACTCCTAACTCTACAAGTTTGGGAAAACTACCATGAACAACACAACAATCATCCTAACTTGCTTTCAAGTAAGTAGTACTATCATCATGTTCTTGACAAAGACCACAAGCATGGTCATGCTAGATAACAATATTGGCCAAAAATCATCAATCTAACACAAACACAACTATAGAATCCTAGTAAACATTATTATGATTTTTCAAAATTTAAATGCAAGAATTCCTACACATGTTCAAATCATCATTTAAGCCATGTTAACAATTGTCATTCCTGGTTTCATGCTATGAACCATACTAACAAGTTACTAAGATTCAATAATCATATCTTTACATGGGTTTTCCAACACAACATGTAAATACTTATGACCAAACATTCAAGAACAAGGACTTTAAGCATGTATAAGAACTCCAAGAACAAGATTCAAGCACTACTATGAAGATTAACAAAAACAATCACCACATCAACTTCCATGATTATCACATATTCATAAGCTTCAACTAGTTTAGACAACACCAAATGTTTAGCCTACAAGGCTCATGGTAACCAAATCAAACAGACAGACAATAATTGTTCATAATGTAAGAAGTTTCTAACCAAGATTAAAGACAAGTAAATGGTAATTTGAGTGGATCTCTAAGTGTAATACTCCTATTCAAGGCTTCCTCTTGACTCCTACAAGCTTCCAAGGCAGATTCTTGAGAGAAATCTTCACCAAAATGCTCCAACTCCCCTTCAGATGAGCTTAAACCACATATTTATGCTACTGGGAGTTTGGCACGACTATGCCACCTTTTGGCACGGTCGTGCTTGGTAAGTGTCAGAGTGTCTTTTTCGAGTGTTAACTTGTTTGCTAGCCATTTTGGGAAAAATCTCGCTCAAACATTTCTGAGGTGGCACGGTCGTGCCACCCTTTGGCACGGTCATGCTTCCTGATGAAATGTAACATCCGTCAAAAACGGATTTTACCAAACCCGCTCCGTTTATTAACCGAACAATCAGTTTAAAATTTCGTGGCGTATTTAATGCCCAAATTAATTTTAAACGATACATAATTAATTATTATATTGGAATACATAATTTGTTTTTGAAAAATTGTTAAAAATAATGAAATAAAAATAAAATGGTTCTGCCGGGTTTTGAACCCGGGTCAGTCAACCGGTTCAGCAAAGTCTTATCGCACACACACTCAACCACTGCGCCACTAGTGTTCTTTGTTAATTATTAGAATCAATTAATTCATATCATGATTCTCGAATTCAAAACCGGCGCCCAAATTGCAGTCGTCGGAAATCCCGGCGATCTCGCGAGATTGGACGGTTTCTTCAAGTCTTAACGTAAACATTTAAACCCACATCGGTTATAACCGACGCCTGAACCCGCGACACAAACTATAACCGCCGGAGAATTTATAACCGACGAATCAAGTCGGAAATCGGACCAAATTCATCGATGACCTGCCTTATAAATACCTCCTCAAACCTCTGCAAGCTTTTTCGCTCAAAACTGCACCTTTACCCGACGTAATTCCATTCGCCGGAAAACTTCTGCACATCGCCGGAAAACCGAACCCTTCACTTCTGAGCCTTACTGAACCCCCTGAGCTTATACCGAAGTCACCTACATCCTTTTCAAGCTTTCTGAAGACTCTCTGCTGCAAGACACACGACGCCGGAATCTTTTGCTGTCGCCGGAGTTCTGCCGGAGAAACAGAGGAGTCCAGTCGGTATACCTTACGCTTAAATCTTTCATTCTTTTTACATATCTCATCTGTAATTAACCTCAAAACACTAAAGAACACGATTAAAACATCGAACCAGTCGGACTTCCGATTCTGGTTAAAATCTAACGAAGAAGACGAAGTGTCCGTTGTCCATAAGTTTAATTTAAATCAAGTTATAACTCGGGTTAGACACACAGTCCAGCGGTGGACTGTGTGCACATTAAACACGTAAACGTCTCGAGTTCGAATCTTGTCCCACGCATGCTTGCCTTAATAAAAATGTCTTTTTTTTGTTAACCGAACCGGAGTCACCGCTGTACATAGTTAAGTTTATTAATAACCGGAATAATAACCAAGTTAGACACACAGTCCAGTGGTGGACTGTGTGAACGTTTAAACACACGTCACGAGTTCGAGTCCTGTCTACTGCACCGATTCGGACAATTATCTAACTTTTTTAAATAAGTCAGAAATGAAAATAATTAGTTTGTATTTAAGTATAATAAAAATCGGTTTATATAACAAGTTAGACACACAGTCCAGCGGTGGACTGTGTGTTAACGCAACCCACAGGTCCCGGGTTCGAGACATGTGGAGCGCACCGAGTCACTGATTAAAATCTTTTTAGAAATAAGTTGATTTTCGGATTAATCTAATTAATATATAAATATAATTAAAAACAGAAATATTTCGGGTTAGACACGTAGCTCAGTTGGTAGAGCTGCGTGCACGCGTACGGGAGGTCTCGGGTTCGAGCCTCACTCAGCGCACACATACACGCATAAGAACTGGTCAAAGTCAACAGTCAATGGTCAACGGTCAACGGTCAAAAAAGTCAACTTTTTTTTATTTTTATTTATTTATTTTATTTAAAAATCAATTAAAAATACTTAAAAATAACATTTTAAGGTTAGAAAATAGTCTTAAACTCACAAAAATACACTCAACAATCCTACTAAAATGGATTTATAAAATCCGTTTACTTACCGAACCATAATGCTATTTATCTAGGTTAATTTCACTCGTGGTTAAAACCACTTCGCGTGCATTCAACATCATCAACCGAACGCACCCACTGTGAGTGAATCTTACAACTCCCCCTTTTTAATTACACGTTTTGGGGTGTGTCATGTGTCACAAAATAATTAACTCGTTTATTTAAACTTGTGCCATACCATATCGTGATCTAAACTTAGATTGTTTATATTGTTGTGATTATGTATTTCATTTTGTCAACTTATATGAAATTCATTCATTAAGCCCATCAGTTCCTCGTAGGAGACGAGTTGAGCAACGCGTGCCTCAAAACCAATCCATTATTGTTCATGTGTGTATTATTGAGTTTATATTGTTGGTAGTTATGTCTTTCATATTATCATGGTTATGCAATTCATTCATTAGGCCCATCAGTTCCTCGTGAGAGACGAGTTGAGCAACGCGTGCCTCTAAACGATCCATTATTGTTCATGTGTGTATTGTTTAATATTAAATTGATTTATGAATAAGTTTACATCTATTTTTACTCATGTGTGGTTGTGCACTTTATTTCATAATCAATTAAATAAACTTGTTCAAATGTTTTCCATAGGATTCACTCGCCAACTTTTTGTTGATCCAAAAACCCTTTTACACATGATACAGGTGAACAGGATGAAGCAAGGAAAACATAGGAAATGCCTTAGAAGAAAACAAAGAAGCTTAGATTGATGTTTAGGTCATGATGTAATTATGTTTGTAAATTTCCATTAAATTGTATTAATGAATATGAAACGTTAAAATAAATGTCATGAGCTTTGATGATAACCCAATCATGCCCCGATCACCTTTTCCGCTGCGGGTCGGGGTATGACATGAAATACTCGAAAATGTCTGAAATGATCCCGGGAACAAGCTGATCTGAGGCTGGTTTTGGCTTGGCACGGTCATGCCAAGCCTTGGCACGATTGTGCCAGCCTTCAAATCTTCCTGGTTTGCGCAGAAAATGAGAGTGCCGATCAGGGTTGGCATG
This sequence comes from Scalesia atractyloides, assembly GCA_947069175.1. NCBI lineage: Eukaryota > Viridiplantae > Streptophyta > Magnoliopsida > Asterales > Asteraceae > Scalesia > Scalesia atractyloides. The sequence goes on from CAMTDV010000014.1 coordinate 31,848,641, forward strand.
GCACGGTCGTGCCGTATCTGGCAGTTTGCTGGAAAACTCCGTTTTTGCTCCTTTTTGCTCCAAAAGCCTTTATTTCACCACCGGGCCGAAGCCCAAACCTGTATTTTCACAAATAACTCAAATGAGTACCAAAATCAATGAAAATACAACAAGTTCTCGCGTAAACGGGGCTTATTTGACGTTTTAAAGATGTATAAATTCTTATTCATCACGTACGTAATGTATGATAAGGGCAATTGTACAATATACTATATATATATATATATATATAGTATAGATATACATATAAGCAACACGATTTTTTACAGTAGATCAATTTAAGCTACTTAAAAAATATGTTATATTTATGTCTTATATCACTTATATTATATTATATATTATATTATATTATATATTATCATCTAACACTAATAAAGTCTATTAGGTTGTGCTTCAAGTTTAATATGCCTGTTTCAAATTACACGAACATAGTTTACGAGTAACCATAAATCAGTTAATTTTAGCTCCAAAACATGTCTAATCCAACATAGAATATTGAACACTTAAATTATAGGTTTTGAGCCCATTCTGAATATTGAATATTGAATACTATTTTTATAGGTTTTGAGCCCATTCTATAAAGCCCGAAACTGTATTGAATGAGGCCATATATATCCTTAAACAATGGAGCCGCTCTGGAAGCAACTGCGGCCAAATCTACACACATTCGTGACGACTTCTCACTGCAAATTCGGCGTGCCTGTCCTTGTAAGTGTTTAATTTATTGATACTAACCCTAAAATACAACTATAATGTTTCTGTGCCGATCATAGTAAATAACAAAAGCGATTTTTTATCAACAGAAAGTTCATCAAACAGCTTAGACATTCCATCACTGAAAGCACAGCCATCAGCCAATTTCACCATCATAACATTCCAGAATCTATCTCCGGTGTATATAGTTGCTTTACCACCATTGAAGTGCTTTCCATAGAACTCTTTCCAAAACTTCCTCGGCATTAACTGCAAATTTATTAAAAAAGGAAAATATAGTTAGTTAACTTAATAATGCTAAACTTTCAGAATGTATTCATGTATTAATAGAAATCTACTTACGGTCATTCCATCGTCAGGTATATCCTGAGGTGCGATGAAAGAATTTTCATATACAAAGTCTTTAAAGCATGTAATGAAGAAAGTACTCGGTCCAACTGCTTTCAACAAAACATAATGTGATTTTTTCAAAGAAAGTTCCCTAACTATTTCAAAGAAAGTTCCCATACTTTATCATCATCATCATAAATATTGGCCGTCCCGTGAAATGGAACCTGATCTCCCCATAAAAGAGTAGCAAACTGCGATGGTATTTCCTTTGAAATACAGTAACAAACATATAAGAATCATTACTATATTTTTATTTAATAATAAAATGTAAAACATACCAGAAAGATAGATTCATCTTTAGTAATAAGCTTTAAGAAAGACGGATTATTGTTGGCTGGATCCATAACTACAAAATATATACTAAAAAATTACAAAGGTATCAAAAATTTTATGTCATCTTGCTCAATATCTATCTCAATAACATTTAGCTCACTTGTTCTTCTTTCGTAATTTGATCAACCACCAACCGATACATCCGTGTTAGGTTTTCGAACATCACAAAAACAAAGGAAAGGACATTAAATAAAGAAACTGATAAAAAAGATATAACTGTTCAAATGATCATGTCGAAAATCGAAGTATAAAACACCCTACAATGAGAAAACTTTTGGTTTGAATCTTATAATGTTGATGTACTAAGAAAAGTGGAACAAGCCCTAGATCTATTAAACAACAACACAACCATTAACAAACCGTTATCAAAGAACATGCATATCAAATTACCAACTTATAATCTACTCAGCAAACATTACAAACTTATATCAAAGCAAAAACCATGAAGAAGACATTAAAACATCCACCTTCATCACCGTTTCTAACATCAACAGAATACTAGATCGAACTGAACACCTTTGAACCGAGCACAGCAATGATCAAAACTAATAATCTTATTACAAGCTAAGCAATAACCAAATACCTTTCATAAATTGCATAAATGAGATGGCGGCTTCGAGAGGTTGAGATCCGTGTAGATGACCAGTTAGAAAATGTGATTGAAGCAAGATAGAAGATGAATATGATGATGGTTTTAGATATAGAGTGTAGGTGTTAGATAGAATAGAGTGTAGGTGTTAGATATAGTGTGTGCTCATCATCGGTTTTTTTCTTTATTAAAGGTGCTCACACCTAAAAATAAATTTTTAATTTTGTTAGTAATTAAAGAAAACAATTATATGTTACATTATATTATAATTATATGTTATATGTTATATTATAATTTTTTCGATATTTGATATATAAATAAATATTTAATAAAATTTAAAATTAAAAAAAAATTTTTAAAATTTAAAAATTTTAAAAAAAAAATTTTTTTTTTTTTTAAAAATTTAAAAAAAAAGGTTTTTTTTAAAGGGTTTGTTTTTGGGGAATTTTAAAATTTAAGGGGGGGGGGTTTTTTTAAAAAATTTTTTTTTTTCCCCTTCATTTTTTTTTTTTTTTTTTAAAAAAAAAATTTTTTTTTTTTTAAAAAAAAAAAATTTTTTTTTTTTAAAAAAAATTTTTTTTAATTATAAAAATTTTAAAAAAAAAATTTTTAAAAAAAAATTTTTTTTTTATTTTAAAAAAAATTTTTTTAAAATTTTTTTCCCCAAAAAAAAAAATTTTTTTTCTTTTAAAATTAAAAAATTTTTTTTAAATAAAAAAAAAAAAAAAATTTTTTTTCCCCTTTTTTTTTTTTTAAAAAAAATTTTTTTAAAAATTTTTTTTTTTTTTAAAAAAATTTTTAAAAAAAAAATTTGTTTTAAAAAAAAATTTTAAAAAAATTAAAATTTTTTTTTTGGGGGTTTTCCGGGTTTCCCAAAAAAATTTTAAAAAAAGGGGTTTAAGGGGGTTTTTTTTTTAAAAAAAATTTTTTTTTTTTAAAATTTTTTTTTAAAAAAATTTTTTTTTCCAAATTTTGGGCCTTTTTTTTTTAAATTTTGGTTTAAAAAAATTTTTTTTTTTTAAAAAAATTTACCTTAATTTTTTTTAAAAAAAAAAAGGTTTCCCCTTTTAAATTTAAAAAAAAAAATTTTTTTTTTAAAAAAAATTTTTTCCCAAAAAAATTTAAATTTTTTTAAAATAAAATTTTTTTAAAAAAAAAAATTTTTTCCCCTTTTTTTTCCCCCCCAAAATTTCCCCCCCAAAAAAAAGGTTAAAAAACCCCCCCCTTTTAAAAAGGAAAAAAAAAAAAATTTTTTTTTTTTTAAAAAAACCCCAAAAAAAGGGAAAAAAAAAAAAAAGGGGGGGTTAAAAATTTTTTTAAAAAAAAAAAATTTTTTTTTTTGGGGGAAAGTTTTCCCGGGAAAAATTTTTTTTTTTAAAAAAAAAATTTAAATTTCCCCTTTTTTTAAAAATTTTTTTTTTAAAATTAAAAAACCCAAATTTTCCAAAAATTTACCCAAAAAAAAAATTTTAAAAAATTTTTTTTTAAAAAATTTAAAAAAACCCCCAAATTAAATTAAAAAAAATTTTTAAAAAAACCCAAAAAATTTTAAAAAAAAAGGAAAAAAATTTTTAAAAAAAAAATTTTAAATTTAAAAATTTTAAAAAAAAGGGAAAAAAAAAAAAAGGCCCTTATTTTAAAAGGGGGGGGGGGGAAAAAAAATTTTTTTTTTAAAAAATTTAAAATTTTTTAAATTTAATTACCGGGCCCTTTTTCCCCCCGGGGGGGTTTTTTAAAAAAATTTTAAAATTTTTAAAATTTTTTCCCAAAAAAGGGGGGGGTTTTTTTTTTAAAAAAAAAAAAAAAAGGGGGGGTTTTTTTTTAAAAAACCCTAAAAAAGTTACCCAAATTTAAAATTTTTTAAAAAAAAATTCCAAATTTTTTTGGGGAAAAAAAAGGGAAACCTTTTTCCCAAACCCCCGGGGGGGGGGGTTTTTTGGGGGAAAAAAAAATTTTTTTTGGGCCCCCCGGGGGGGTTTTTTAAAAAAATTTTTTTGAGGGGGTTGGGGTTCCCCCCTTTTTGGGGAATTTTTTTTTCCTTAAAAAAAATTTTTTTGGTTTGGAAAATTTTTTTTTAAATTTTTTTTTGGGGGAAAACCCCAAAAAATTTTTTTTTTTTTAAAAAAAATTTTTAAAAATTTTTTTTTTTAAAAAACCCAAAAAAAGGGGAAAAAAGGGGGTTTTTTTTTTTTTAAAAACCATTTTTAAAGTTTTTTTTTAAATTTTTTGGAAAAAATTTTTGGGTTTTAAAAAAAAAAAAACCCCCAAAAAAATTTTTTTTTTAAAAAAATTTTTTTAAAAAAAAAAAATTTTTAAAAAAAAATTTTTTTGGTTTTTTAAAACCCTTAAAATTTTCCCCGGGGTTTTGGGAAAAAAATTTTTTGGGGGTTTTTTAAAAAAAAAACCCCCAAAAAAAATTTTTTCCCGGGAAAAAAAAAAAAAAAAAATTTTTTTTTTTTTTGGTTTAAAAAAAATTTAAAAAAAAAAAATTTTTTTTAAAAAATTTTTAAATTTTTTTTTTGGGGGGTTTTTTTTTAAAAAAAAGGGGGTTTTTTTTTTAAAAAAAAAAACCCCCTAAAAAAAAATTTTTTTTTTAAAATTTTTTTTTTTTTTTTTAAAAAAAAAAAACCCTTTTTTTTTTTTTGGGGTTTTTTTTTTTTTTTCCCCCCAAAACCCCCAAATTTCCCCCCCCCTTTTTAAAAAAAAAATTTTTTAAAAAAAAAACCCCCTTTTTTTTAAAAAAATTTTTTTTTCCCCCCAAAAAAAAACCGAAAAACCAAAAAAAATTTTTTAAAAAATTTTTAAAATTTTAAAAAAAATTTTTTTTTTTTTTTTTTGGGGGGTTTTTTTTTTTTTTAAAACCCTTTTTAAATTTCCAAATTTTTTTTTTTTTAAAAAAAAATTTTTAAAATTTTAAAACCCCAAAAAAATTTTAAAAAAAAAAAAAACCCCCCGGGGAAAACCTTTTTTTAAAAAAACCCCCCCCAAAAAACCCTTTGGCCTTTAATGGGAAAAAAAATTTTAAAAAAAGGGGTTTTTAAAAAAACCCTTAAAAAAAGGGGAACCTTTTAACAAAAAGTTTCCCCCCAAAAAAATTTTATTTTTTTCCCTTAAAGGATTTTCCCCGGGTTTTTTTAAATTTTGGGATTTTTAAATTTCCCAAAAATTTTTTAAAAAAAAAGGTTTTTTTTTTTAAAAATTTTTTTAAAAAAGAAAAAAAATTTTTTTTTGGGAAAAATTTTTGGAAAAAAAAAAATTTTTTTTTAAAAAAAACCCCAAAAAAACCATAAAAAAAAAAAGGGGGGGTTTTTTTTTTTTAAAAATTTTTTAAATTTTAAACCAAAAAAAAAACCCCCAAAAAAAGGGAAACCTTGGAAAATTTTTTTTTTAAAAAGATTAAAAAAAAAAACGGGGTTTTTTTTTTTTAAAGTTTAAAAAATTTTTAAAAAAAATTTTTTTTTTTTCCCCCCCTTTTTTTAAAAAAAAAAAAAAAAAAAATTTTTTTAAAAAAAATTTTTTGGAAAAAACCCAAAAAATTTTTAAAAATTTTTTTTTTAAAACCCCAATTTTTTTTAAAAAAAAAAATTTTAAAAAAACCGGGGTTTTTTTAAAAAAATTTTTTTTTAAAAAACTTTAAAAATTTTTTTTAAAAAAAAAAATTTTAAAAAAAAAAAAAATTTTTGAAAAAATTTTAAAATTTTTTTTAAAAAAAAGGGGTTTTTAAAAAATTTAAATTTTCCAAATTTTTTTTAAAATTTTTTAAATTTTTAAAAACCCCCAAAAATTTTTAAAAAGGGGGGGGGGGAATTTTAAACCCCAAAAAATTTTAAAAAAAGGGGGAGGAAAAAAAAAAGGGCAAAAAAAGGGGGGGGAAAATTTAAAAAAAAAGGGTTTTCCCGGGGGGGGAAAAATTTTTTTTTTAATTGCCCCCTTTTTTTTTTTTAAAAGGGAAAAAAAATTTTTTGGCCCGGGGGTTTTTGGGCCCCAAAAAAAAAAAAACCCTTTTTTCCAAAAACCAAAAAAGGTAGGGGGGGGGGGGGGAAAAATTTTTAAATAAATTTTTTTTTAAAAAAATTTTTTTGGAAAAAGGGGGAAAAAAGGGGGGAAAAACCCGAAAAGGAAAAGGTTTTTTCCCCCCCAAAAACCCAAAATTAAAAAAAAAATTTTTTTTTGGGGTTTTTCCGGGGTTTTAAAAAAAAAAAAAAAAATTTTTTTTGGGGGGGTTTAAAAATTCCCCCCTTTTAAAAATTTTTTGGGTTTGAAAGGGTTTGGGGGGGGTTTTTTAAAAGAAAAATTTTTTTTTTAAAATTTTTGGTTTTTTTAACCATTTTTAAAAAATTTTTAAAAATTTAAATTTAAAAGGGGTTTTTTTTTTTTGGGGTTTTTTTTTGGGGGGGGGCCCTTTTAAAAAAAGGTTTAAATTTTTTTTTTTTCCCCCTTTTAATTTTTTTTTTTCCCCCCTTTTTTTAAAAAATTTAAACAAAAGGGGGCCCTTTTTTTAAAAAACCTTAAAAAAAATTTTTTTTTAAAATTTTGGGGTTGGGGGGTTTTTTTAATTTTGGTTTTTCCGGGGGTTTAAAAAAAAAAAAATTTTAAAAGGGGGGTTTAAATTTTAAAAAGGGGTTTTAAAATTTTTTTAAAACCCAAAAGGGTTTTTTTTAAAACCCGAAAAAAAAAAAAAAAAAAAAAAAAAAAATTTTTTTTTTTTTTAAAAATTTTTTTTTCCCAAAAAAAAAAAACCCTTTTTGGGAAAAAAAAGGGGGGAAAAAAAAAAAAAACCCCTTGGCCAAAAAAAAAAAACCCCCCAAATTTTTTTAAAAAAAAAATTTGGGAAAAAATTTTTTTTAAAAAAAATTTTCCATTTTTTTTATTTTTTTTTTTTTAAAAAAAATTTTTTGGGGGGGAAAAATTTTTTTTTTTTTGGGGAAAAAAATTTTGGAATTTTTTAAAAAAAAAGGGAAGGGGGGGGGGCCCCTAAAAAAAGGGGTTTTTCCCCAAAAAAAAACTTTCCCTTTTAAAAAAAACCCCCCCCCCAAAAACCCCAAAAAAACCCCCCGGGGGGGGAAAAAAACCCCCCCAAAAAATTTTTTTTAAAATTTTTTAAAAAAAAATTTTTTTAAAAAATTTTTAAAATTTTTAAAAAAAAAAAAAACCTTTTTAAAATTTTTTTTTTTAAATTCCCCCCCTTTTAAAACCCAAAATTTTTTTAAAACCCCAAAAAATTTTTTAAAACAAAAAAAAAAACCCCAAAAAAAGGTTTTTTAAAAAACCCGGTTTTTTAAAAAAAAAAAGGGGGGAAAAGGGGTTTTTTGGAAAAAATTTTTAAAATTTTTAAAAAAATTTAAAATTTTAAAAAAATTTTTAAAAAATTTTTAAAAAAAATTTTTTTGGGAAAAAATTTTTAAAACCTTAAAAAATTTAAAAATTTTTTTTAAAAAAAATTTGGTTTTTTTTTTTTTTTGTTTTTTATTTTTAAAAAAATTTTTTTTTTTTTTTTTTTTTTTTTTAAAAAAAAAAGGGTTTTTTAAAAAAAGGGGGGAATCTTTTTTTTTTTTTTGGAAAAAAAAAAAAAGGGGGTTTTAAATTTCCAAAAAATTTTTTAAAAAAAAAAAAAAAAGATTTTTTAAATTTTTTTTTTTTTTTCCCCCCCAAAAATTTTTTTTTAAAAAACTTTTTAAAAATTTTAAATTTTAAAAGGGGGCCAAAAAAAAAAAAAATTTTTTTTAAAAAACCCCAACAAAAAAAATTTTTAAAAAAAATTTTTTAAAATTTATTTTTTTTGGGAAAAAAAAAAAAAATTTTTAAAAAATTTTCCCCCCCCAAAAATTTTTTTAAAAAAAAAAGGGGGTTTTTAAAATTTGGGCCAAAAGGGTTTTTTTTTTAAAAAATAAAAAAAAATTTTTTTTTTAAAAAAAGGGAAAATTGAAAATTGGGAAAAAAAAAAATTTTAAAAAAAAAAAGGTTTTTTTTTTTTTGGTTTTTTTTGGGTTTTTTTTTTTAATTTTTTTTAAAAAACCAATTTTTTTTGGGGGCCGGGGGTTAAAAAAAAAAAAAAAAAATTTTTTAAAATTGTTTTTTATTTAAAAAAAAAAAAATTTTTTAAAAATTAAAAAAAAAAATTTTTTTTAAAAAAAATTTTTTAATTTTTTTTTTCCCCCAAAAATTTTTTTTTTTTAAAAAAAATTTTTTGGGGAAAAAAGGGGGGGTTTTTTTTTTTTTAAATTTTTTTAAAAAAATTTTTAAAAAAACCCTTCCCTTTTGGGAAAGGGAAAAAAAATTTTTTAAAATTTTTTTTAAAAAAAAAAAATTGGGGGGGGGGGGGGGGGGCCCCCCCCCGGGGAAAGGGGCCTTTTTTTTTTTTTTAAAAAACCCCAAATGGGAAAAATTTTTGGGGGTTTTTTTTTTTGGGGGTTTGGGGGCCCAAAAAAAATTTTTCCCCCAATTTTTTAAAGGGAATTTTTAAAAAAAAATTTTTTTTTTTCCCCCTTAATTTTTTTAAGCTTTTTTTTTTTTTTAAAAAAAGGGCCTTTAAAAAAAAAAAAAAAAAAATTTTTTGGGGGGGCCCCCCCGGAAAAGGGGGAAAGGGTTTTTAAAAAGAAAAAAAAAGGGGAAAGGAAGGGTTTTTTAAAAAAAAATTTTTAAAAAAATTTTTTTTTTAAAAATTTTTTTTTTTTTTTAAAAAAAAAAAAAATTTAACCTTTTTAAATTAAAAAAAAAAAAAAAAAGGGGGTTTTTTTTACCTTTTTTTCCCCTTTTAATTTTTGGGGGGGGGAAAAAAATTTTTGGGAAAAACCGGGCCCCAAAAGGGGGAAAAAGGCCCCCCCCTTTTTTCCAAAATTTTTTTTTTTAAATTTTTTTTAAATTTGGGAAAAAAAAAAAATTTTTTTTTTTTTTAAAAAAGGGAAAAAAGGGGGAAAAAAGGTGTTCCCGTTTTTTTTTTCCCGGTTAAAATTTTTTTAAATTTTCCCCCAAAAATTTCCCCGGGGGAAAAAAAAAAATTTTTAAAAAAGGGGGCCAAAAATTTTTAAAATTTTTTTTTTTCCCCCCCCCCCGGGGGCCCCCGGGGGAAAAGGGGTTTTTTTTAAAATTTTTCAAAACCCAAAATTTTTTTTTTTTTTTTTAAAAAAAAAAATTTTTAATTTTTTTTAAATTTTTTTAAAAAAAAAAAGGGGGGGGTTTTTTTTTTTTTTTTAAATTTTTTTTGCCCCCCGGGGGGCCCCCTTTTCCCCCGGGGGAAAAATTTTAAAAATTTTTGGGAAAAAAATTTTTTTTTTAAAAAATTTGGGTTTTTTTAAACAAAAAAAAATTTTTTAAACCCGGGCCCCAAAAAAAAATTTTTTCCTTTTTTTTTTAAGGGTTAAAAGTTAAAAATTTAAAAAAAAAAAAAGGGGGTTTTAAAAAAAAAAATTTTTTTAAAATTTTTGGTTTTTTTTTTTTCCCAAAAATTTTTTGGGGGGGGTTTTTTAAATTTTTTGGGGGGTTTTTTTAAAAATTTTTTTTTTTTAAAAAAAAAATTTTTTTTTTTCTTTTTCCCAATTTTCCGGGTTTTTTGGGGGGGGGGGGGAATTTCCAAAGGGGGGAAAAAACCCCGGGGAAAAAAAAAAAAACCCCAAAAAAAAACCCGAATTTTTTTTAAAGGTTTTTTTTAAAAAAAAAAATTTTTTTTTTTTGGGGAAAAAAAATTTTTAAACCCCCCCTTTTGGGGGGGGGAAAAAAGGGGGTTTTTTTTTTTGGGGGCCACCCAAAATTTTCCTTTTTTTTAAAAAATTTTTTTTTTTTTCCCTTTTAAAAAATTTAAAAATTTTTTTTTAAAAAATTTTTGGGAAAAAAAGGGGGGTTAACCCCCGGGGTTTTTTTTTTGAAAAATTTTTTTTTAAAAAAAAAAAAAAATTTTTTTTTTTTTTTTTTGGGTTTTTAAAAAGGGAAAAATTTTAAAAAGGTTTTTTAAAAGGGGGGAAAAAAAAGGGGGGGAAAATTTTTTTTTTTTTAAAAATTTTTTTTTTTTTTTTTCCCCTTTAAATTTAAAAAACCTTTTTTTAAAAAAAGGGTTTTTAATTTGGAAAAAAAATTTTTTTTTTAAAATTTTTTTTTTTTTAAAAGGGGAAAAAAAATTTTTAAAAAAAATTTTTAAAAAAAAAAAGGGGAAAAGGTTTGGGGGGAAAAAAATTTTAAAAAAAACCTTTTTTTTTTTTCCCCAAAAAAAAAAAAAATTTTTTAAAAAAAAAAAACCCTTTTTCCCCAAAAAACCCAAAAAAAAAAAAAAGGAATTTTAAAATTTAAAAATTTTTTAAAAAATTTTTAAAAAAAAATTTTGGGGGGCCGTTAAAAATTTTTAAAAATTTTTGGTTTTAAAGGGGCCCAAAAAAATTTTTAACCCGGGTTTTAAAAAAAATTTTTTTTTCCCTTTTTTTTAAAAAAAAATTTTAATAAAAAAAAAAAAAACCCCAACCTTTTTAAGTTTAAAAATTTTAAGTTTTTAAAATTTAATTTTTAAAACAAAAAAAAAAAAAAAAAAATTTAAAAGGAAAAAAAAATTTTGGAATTTTTAAAAAAAAGGGGGAAAAAAACAAAAAAGGGAAAAATAAAAAAAGGGTTTTGGGGTTTAAAAAAAATTTAAAAATTTTTAAAAAGGGTTTTTTAAACCAAAAAAAAAATTTTCCGGGGGGAAAAAAGGGGGAAAAGGTGGGGGGGAAATGGGGGGGTTGGGGGAAAAAATTTTTTTTTTGGGGGGGGGGGGGGGTTTTGGGGGTGGCCCCCCCCCCCTTTTTTTTTTTTGGGGGGGAAAAGGGCATTTTCCCCCCCCAAAAAAAAATTTTTTCCCTTTTTCCAAAACCCCTCCAACTTTTTGGGGGGGGAAAATTTTTTTTTTTTTTTGGGGGGGGGGAAAAAAAGGAAAAAAAAGGGGGGGGGAAAAATTTTTTTTTTTAAAAAAAAAAAAAGGGTTAAAATTTTTTTTTAAAAATTTTTTGGGCCCTTTTTAAAAAAAAAAATTTTTAAAAAAAAAAAAAAAAAGGGGTTTTGGAAAAAAAAAACCCTTTTTTTTTTTTAAAAAAAAAGGGGGTTTTTTATTTTTTTTTAAAACCCCAAAAGGGGAAATTTTTTTTTTAAAAAAAGGTTTTTTTTTAAAACCCAAAAGGGGTTTAAATTGCCAAAAAATTCCTTTTTTTAAAAAAATTTGAAAAAAAAATTTTTAAGGAAAAAAAAAAATTTTTTTTAAAAAAATTTTTAAAAAAAAAAAATTTTTTTTTTAAATTTTTTATTTTAAAAATTTTTAAAACCTTTTTTTCCCGGGGTTTTCCCCCCCCCCCCCCCCCCCCCCCCCCCCCCCCCCCCCCCCCCCCCCCTTTCCCCCAAAATTTTAAAAAAAAAAACAAAAAAAAAAAAAAAAAAAATTTTTTTTTTCCCCCTTTTAATTGGCTAAAAAAATTTTTTTTAAACCTTTTTTTTTTTAAAAAAAATTTTTTTTTTTTTTTTTTTTTCCCCCCCGGGTTTTTTTTTTAAAAATTTTTTTTTTCCTTTTTTAAAAAAAATTTTTTTTTTTGGAAAAATTTTTTTTGGGGGAAAAGGGTTTTTTTTTTTTTTTTTTTTAAAATTTTAAATTTTTTAAAAAAAAAAAATGAATTTAAAACCCTTTTTTCTTTTTTTTTCCCAAAAAAACCCCCCCACCCCCCCCAAACCAAAAAACCCCCCCCCCCCCCAAAACCCCCCCTTTTAATCCCCCCCTTCCCCCCCCCCAAAACCCCCCCCCAAAAAAACCCAAACCCCAAATCCCCCTTTTTTGGGGGGCCAAAAAAAAACAACAAAATTCAGATCACAAAAAATTTAGATATAAATCAATGAGATATAAAAAATGAAAGATTTTTTTTTCTTAAACCCCCCCAATTTAAATTTAAAAACCCCTGTGTTGTTTTTTTTTCCCCACACAACAAAAAAACCCCAAACCCAAAATTTTTTTTGGGAAACCCTCACCCGTTTACCTCGTTTTCCCCAACCCCCCCAGCCCCCAAAAAACGTTTTCCCAAATTTCGTCTGAAACCCCAAATAAATCATTTCTATGGCTGGGTCCTCGTTTTTACCCCCCAAATTTTTAGATCTGAATTATAAATTCCCACCCCCAAATCCCCTGCTCCCAGTTAGCACTTCCCGAAAAAGGTGAATCGTTTTTCCAAATCTTTATTTTCCCCCAAAAGGCTGGGTCCTCGTTTTCAAACTTCCAAAAAGGCGAGACCCGGTCGTTTTTTTTCCGGGGACTCCACGTTTTTCATCTTCCAGATCTTGGGGTATGGTGGAGTTTGCGGTGGGGATGGTGTGTGGGGGGTGGGGGCGGCATGTGGTGGTGGTAAAAAAGAGGAGAGGGATATTTTTTTTTAAAAAAAAAATTTTATTTTTTTTTTGTTTTAAAAAATTATAAATATAAAAGGGAAAAAGTTTTTGTTAAAAATTAGGTTAAAAGGGGCCGATTTGCCATTCATTAACAATTAAAAATTAAAATTTGGGTTAGAATTTTTAAAGGGGCATTTTCCCGGGAAGTTTTTTTTGAAACAATAAGGAAAAAATATCGTTTTAAAATAAAGGACACCTTTGAAATGAGAAATAAAAAAAAAAGGACAAAATTTGAAATTCCCCCTTAGTTTTTATTTAATTTTTAATTTTTTCATACCTGAGATATTTTTTAAAATAAAGGGATTTTTTCTTTTTTAAAAAAAATAGATTTAAGTGAGAGAGAACATACACTTTACCAAAGCCGGTAATGCCACGGGGAAACAAAGCAGGGGCGTGCCTTTGGGGTGTCCGGGGGGGGCGTCCAAACCCCCTTTAACCCTTTTTGCTCAGTATGTCCGATATGTAGTTTTTTGTTTAGAATTTTATAGATATAAAACCCTTTTCGACCCCCCCGATTTATAATTTTTTAAAGGGATTAAATTTTAAGGGGCCGGGGACTTCCCATCCCCCCGGCAGAAATTTAAGCTTTGCCCCCTGGTATCATGTGTCAAAACTTTTTTTAAAATTTTTTTTTATCAATGTTAAAAATTTAATACATGAGAAATTTGTATAAAAAAAGTATTTTACATTGCAAAAAAAAGATTTACGCAAAAGAGGAAAAAACACTGACAAAGCACGGGTGGTACCATGTGTCCTAACCTATTTAAAAGTTCTTTAAATTTATTTTTTGGGGGGTTCCTTTTACGCTTTCACCCAAAAACCCTTTTAAAAAAAAACGAGAAGCAATATTCCTCAAAAGTAATCTTCCATTCATATCCTTTATTTTGGTAAGAGATCAAAATCCATTTTTCAAAAGAAAAGAAGGGTTTTGGTTTTTTACAGTTTGGGAAAAATACAATTCCCATGGGCAAAAAAATAAATTTTTTTTAAGAGTTAGTTTTTTTGGGTTAATCAAAAAATGTGGTTTTTTTTATTTTCTTTTGTTTATTTAAGGGGGTTTATTTATTTATTTTTTTGTTGTGCATAAAAAATTTTTTTGAGGGCTACTTTTGTGCAAAAAACCCGATGGGCTGGTACAGGGAAAAAAGGTGCTGATGGGCTGATGCAAAAGGACTGTTTTTGGGGTTTAGTTTTTGTGTGTTTCCCCAGTGGGCTGGGCTTCAAGACCCCAAGTGTTTGGGGCCTTTTTTAGTACACGAAATGGTGCCACAGAAAACCTGGAAACCCGGCCGGGGCGCCCAAAAAAACCCCAGACCGGGTAATATAAAACCCGATTTTTTTTAACCGAAAAACCCACCCCCACCCTAAGGTAGGGGTCGGGGAGCATTTTGTTATAAAACCCCCAACCCGGAACCGGGGTTTTTTTAAAACCCCCTTTTTAACCCGGGTTTTTTCTAAAAACCCCCCTTTCAACCCGAACCCGTTTAAAAAAAAAAAGGGGTTTTTTTAAAAACCCGGTCCCCCGGTTTTTCCCGTACCTTGTTCAGGTTTTTTTTTGTTTTCTTTTTGTTTTTTTTTAAAATTTTGAAACCCTTTGGTTTAAAGGCCTTTTTTAGCCGTTTTGTGTTTTTGGGCCCATTTTTTGGTTTACATTTATCTCTATACCCTATAAAAGGGGGCTTTTTGTTTAAATTTAACCGCAAAGGGTTATCCCCCGAGCGAAAAAAAAAAAACAAAGGGCCCATCAAGTTTTTTCGAAAAAATATCTAATTTTTCATCTCTTATTCGACTTGTTTTGATTATTTAGGTGTCCTTTTATTTCCCATTTTTCAAAGAAATAAAAAAAGTTTTTGTTTTAAAGGGAAAAAAAAAAAGGGAATTTCCCGGGCTACCCCATCCTTTCCCAGGCATACCCCATTTCCCTACCCGACCCCGGACCCTACCCAACCCGGGGTTTTTAGGGTATACATTTTTTTTTATAAAACCCGGACTGGACCCGACCCGGGTTTTACCCGAACCGGGTTTCCCTTTCCCGGAAAACCGAGTATTAAAAAAAAAAAATTTGTGCACCACTTTTAGCACACCTCCCTTCACCTTGGTTAAGTCACACGGAGGGTTTTAGAGCGAAATTTTTTCACTTTTCCTCTTGTTTGTAGCGATTAGGTTTTTTCTTTTTTTGTACAGTTGTCTTGGATCGGGGTCAGGGTTTTAAAGCGTGGTTCCTTTACCTTTAGATTTGGGATGATCTAAAGGGGAGCTGTATTTTTGTTTTCAGTTTTTTTTTAGTTTTTTTTTTCAAATCCATTCTTTTTAAATTGTTTGCATTTTTTTACTTTGGGAAAGATTTCCTAAAATTTTTACAAATTTCAAGTGAAAAGCCCTTTAAAACCTCAAAAAACTTTTAAAATTTTTAATTAAATTGAATGGCAGGGCCAAAATTTTCGTTCTATTTAATGAAATTTTTAAAAATAATCCTAATTAAAAAATTTTTGAAAATTTGGTTTAAAAAGTTAAAAAAAAAAAATTAAATTAAAAAAAATTTAAAAAAACTTGGGGGAGGGTGGGGCACCTACAAAAACTAACCACCCCCCCGGTTTTTTGTGTTAAGGAAAAAAATCCGCCCCCCCGGGGGGTTTCTGTTTGCTTGAAACCACAGGCCAATACCGCTTTTTTATTGGGACTGGAAAAACCCAAAAAATTTTTTTTAAAATTGTTTTATTTTCCCGTTTGGTTTTATTTAATAAGTTTTATAAATTTAATTTAATTACACCTCCAATTCGGGAAAACCCCCCAAAAACCCTTTTTTTTCCGTGGAAATTTTTGGGTATGGGATTTGGGGAAAAAGTAATTAAAGAAATTTAAATTTTTTTTGTTTATTAAATTTTTTTGTTATTTTAAAACAAAAAGGGTTTAATTTCCCCAAAAATTTAAAAATTTGTTTTTTTTTCTTATTTTTTTTATTTTTTTTTTATTAAAAAAATTTTTTTTTTAAAAATTAAAAACAAGAATTTTTTTATTTAAAAAAATTTTTTGAAATCAGTTTTTTTTTTTAAAAAAAACAAATGTTTTTGTTAAAACCCCCCCTTTCTTACGCTTTTTGTTTTTAACGCGGGGTTTTTTAAAAAACGTTCCTTTTTAAAAAAAGCCCCCGGGTTTTAAACCCCCGTCCGGGTTTTTTTAAAAACCCCCCCTTTTTTTCCCCCGGGTTTTTTTTTTTTGTCGGTCCCGGTTTTTTAATTTAAAATTGTTTTTAAAAAAACGCCCCTTTTTTTAAACCCGGGGCCCGGGTTTTTTTACCCCCCGTTCTTTTAAACCCCCTTTTTATTGTAAATTTTTTAAAGTTTTAAAATTTTTAATTAAAAAAATTTTATTTCGGGAGCCGGGATTTTTGTTTTTGGGGCTGCCGGTTTTAAAGGCACGGGTTTTTCACCGCCCCCAAAAAATTGGATTAAAAGGGGCCGGGGGAAAAACCCCGTAATTTTTTTTTTTTTTTATTTTTTAAATTTTTTTTTACAAAAAATTTTTTTTTTAAAATCCAAAAAAAATTTTTTTTTAAAAGGTTAACTTTTTTTACCCCACCCGTAAAATTTTTACGCCCCCCGTTTAAAAATTTTAAATTCACCATTTTTAAAAAACCGCCCCGGTTTTAAAACCCCTTTTAAAAAATTTTTTTTGTTTTTATATTTTTTTTAAAGGGGGCTAAAAATAAAGTTTAAAAAAAGTTTTTTAATTTTATCCAAAATTTTTTTGGGGTTTTTTTTTTAGGGTTAAAATAAATTTTAAACAACCTTTGAGGGCCCTTCTTTCCCCATTTTTACGGCCGTTTTTACGAACCCTTTTTTTTAACCCATTATAAGGCCGTTTTTTACCGGGGGCCCGTTTTTTACATTTTCTAACCCCGGGGTTTTTTAGGAAAGTTTTTATTTTCGGCCCTTTTTGCCCCTTTTTTTTTCCGAAACCTTTTTAAAAAGGTTTTACAAAAAATTTTTTTTACCCCAAAAAAACAAAAAGGGGTTAGCCAAAAAAAAAAAAAAAAAAAACTTTTTTTAGGCCTTGTTCTTTTTCCGAAAAGGGAAATTTTTTTTTGAAGGGAATTTTTTTTTAAAAATTTAAAAAAGAAAAACCCGGTTTTTTTGTAAAAAGGTCTTTTTTCGGAGGTTAAGCCTAAAATTTTTAAGTATTTTTAAAAAAAGTTTTTAAACCTTTTCCTAAAACCAAAAAATTTTTTTAAAAAGTAAAGTTGTTTAGGGGGTTTTTAAAGTTTTCGAAAAAGTTTTTGACCCCTTTTTTTAACCCGTTTTTTTAAACCATTTTTGCCCCCGGGGGGTTTTTGGTCCCCCTTTTTACGGGCCCCCCCTTTAAAATTCCCCTTGGTTTTTTTTAAAAATTTTTCTTTTTTCCCGTTTTGGGTTTTTAAATTTTATAAAATTTTTTTGGTAAAAAGTTTTTTACGGGAACCCTTAAAAATTTTTAATAAGGTTTTAAAAGAAGGTTTTTTTAAAATTTAAAAAAAGTTTTTTTTGTGTATTTTTTTTTGGGGGAAAATTTTTAATTTTTAAAAAATTAATTTTAAAAAAATTTTTTTAAGGGTTTTTTTTTTGGGGTTTTTTTTTTTTTTTAACCCGTTTTTATTTTAAAAAAATTTTTTTTAAAAAAAAAAAAAAATTTGTTTCAAAAAAAAATTTTTTTACCCCCCTTTTTAAAAGCCTCGTTTTTTTTCGGAAAAACCCGTTTTTAAAAATTTTGGGGCCGGTTTTTTCCCCACCCTGAAAATCCCCGTTTTGCCGGTTTTTGGGCTTTTACTCCCTTTTCGCCCACCCCTTTTTCCAGAAAATTTTTTTAAAAAAATAAATAAAAACCCGGGAAACCCCGTTTTATTTAAAAACACCGCCCAACCCGGGGCACACTTTTTTTTCACCCCGACACCAATTTTTTTTTTTTTTTTGGGGGGGTTTTTTTTTTTTTTTTCCCTTTTTACCCTTTCCAAATTTTAAGAACTTTAATAAACCCCCTTTTTTTACACCAAACAAAACCTTCCAATTTTTTTTTCCAAAGGTTACCTTTTTTTTCTTTAAGTTTTTTACCCCGCCTTTCCTTAAAAAAAAAAAATTAAAAATTTTTTTAAAAACCCTTTTTTTAAACTTTTAAACCCAAGTGATAATTTTTTTTTTTAACAACCAAAATTTTAAAAAAAAAAAAAACAAACCTTTTTAAAACCCAAAAATTTTTTAAAAAAGTTATTTTTTCCATAACAAATTTTTGCCCTTTAAAAGCCCGTTTTTTCAAAATTTTTTAGCCCTTTTAGCCCCTTTTTAAACCCCAAAAAGGCCTTTTTCGCCCCTTTTTTAGCCCCTTTTTTCCAAACCCCTTTTCAGGTTTTTTAAGCCCCTTTTTTTCCCTTTTTTTTTTTTGACCCCTTTTTTCAAAAACCCCCCCAATTTCAAAAAAACCAAAAAGTTTCCCAAAAAAAAAAAAATTTTTTGCCCTGCCCCCCTTTTTTCGGGGCCCCTCCGCCCGGGTTTTTAAAAAACCCCGGATTTTTATGTTTTTTGGCAAAATTTTTAATAAATTTAAAAAAATTTTTTAATTTTCTAACATTTTTTTCCTTTTTTTTTTTGTGTTAAAAATCTAAAGTTTTAAAAGACCCCCTTTTTTTTTTTGGGAGGTTTTTTTAAAATTTTTTGCCCTTTTTTTGAGTTTGGCCCCCTTTTTAAAAAATGACTCTTTTAAAAAAATTAAAATTTTTACATCCCCCCCGGGAAACTTTTATACTATAAAAAAACCCTTTTTTTTAATTTTTTTTTATAGGGGGTTCAAATTTTTTGGGAAATTTTGGTTTTTAAATTTTTCAGGTTTTTTAAATTTGGATTGGGTTTTTCTCGTAAAGGTTTTTAATAAATTTTAAAAAATTTTTTAATTTTATTTCCCTTTTTTAAATTTTTTAAATTTTAGGGGGGCCCCAAAATTTTTTAAAAAAACAAAAAAACCAAAAACTTTTATCCCGGGGGAGGGGAATTTTTTTATCAGATTTGGGAAAAATTTTAAAAACCTGAAAAAAAAAAAAGTTTCCCAAAACCAACCCAATTGTTTTTCCAAAAAACAAAAAAAACCTTTTTTATGGGCCCAAAAAAACAATAAACGAAAAATTTGTCTTTGGGAAAATTTTTTTAAAAAGATGGGTTTAAAAAATTCCCCCAAGGTTTATTAAAAAAAAAAAATTTGGCCCAAAAACCCCAAATCCCCATAAAAATGCTCACCCTTTGCCTTGTGGGGGTTTTCATTTTAGCCCCAAAAAATATAAAAAATATATATTAAAATTTTTTATATTAAACCAATTTATTTTTTCCCCCCTGCCCCCCCCAAAAAAGTTGTTTTTTTTTTTTTCCCATTTTTCAAAGTTAAAAAAAGGAAAAAAAACGAAAAAACTTGGCCCCCCCTTTTTTCCCCTGGGTGTTGGGGGTTTGGGAAAAGGGTTTGAGGAAAAAACAAAACTGGAACGGCATTTTTTTTTGGGTTTTAAAAATTTTTTGGTTTTAAAAAAATTTAAAGGGTTATTTTTAATTAATTTAAAAGGGAAAAAATAGATGTGGGGCAAAAAAATTTACTTTTTCCCTTTTTTTTAAAAAATTCCCGGGGAAAACTAACCCTTTTTTTTTTCCTTTTTTTTTTTCCAAAAAAAAAATCACCCCAAAAAAATTTTTCCTTGGGCCCGGTTTTTCCTCTTTTTTTTCTTTTTTATTTAAAAAAAAAACTTTTAAAAACTCCCCTTTTTTTTTTTTTTTTTTCTCTCTTTTTCCCCCTTTCTCCCCTTTTTTATTTGGGAAAAAAAAAAAACCCAAACCAAAATTAGAAAACACCCTCCCAAAGAACCCAAAAATTTTAAAAAAAAAACAAAACAACCAAAACAAAAAACCAAAAAAAGGGGAAAATTTTCATTTTTTTTGGGTTAAAAAAAAAAAAAAACCCCAAAAAAAAAACTTAAAAACAAAAAAGTCATTTTTTAAAAGGTTTAACCCCTTTTTTTGTAACAAAGGTTTTAAAAAAATCGTCAAGAAATTAAAAAAATATATCTCCTTTTTAAAAACACTTTAAAAAATTTCAAAATACATTCCCTTTCCCAAAACATAAGTTGGGTACAACACACTGTGAATTAACTTGTAACTGGTTTTTAAAACAGCGTCAAACAATTTTTCATGAAGGTTGTGCTGGTTAAAAAAACATCGCAAGAATTTGTTCTGAAGGGTTGAGCTGGTAAAAACAAAAAATCGTCAAGAAATTAGTCTGCTTGCTGGCTAAAAAACAACGATATTAATTTGCTTGCTGTTAAAAACAACAAAATGTTCCCCCAAAAAGGAAATCCTCCAGTATTTAAACAAAACAATTTGGAAAAAAAATAAAACCAAAAGCATCAAGGGAAAAAATTTTCCTTCCAAGCCCCCTTACAAAAGGGCCAAAAAGGGGGTGCCCAAACAAAAAAAACGGGGTTTAAAATTTTTCTTTAATTGGGGTTTTTAAAAACAAAAAAAGTCCCAAAGGGGAAATTCTCCCCAAAAATTACCAAAAAATGATTTAAATTTTTTCTTGCTTGGGTTAAAAACACAAATGTTCCCCCAAGGAAAATCCTCCAAAAATTTTAACCCCCTTTAAAAAGAATCTAAAAAACAAAAAGAATTTTAATTTGTTTTTAACAAAGGAAACCAAAAAAGGTTGTTAAAAAATTTAAACCCCCCCTTTGGGGAATCAAAACCTTTATTTTGTTTGAAACTTTTGGGAAACCCTTTCTCTTTTTTAAAAAAAAGAAAAAAATTACTTTTTTTTTTTGGCGGAAAATTTAAAAAAAAATTTTTTAAAAGAAAAAAAAAAAAAAAATTTTTTTTTTTGAAAAGTTAAGGGCCGGGGAATGTTGGCTTTTTTGATTTTGGAAAAATTTTACCGTTAAAAGAATGTTAAAAAATTTTGAAAAAAAAACCCAAATTTTTTTGAAAAATCCCCTGGAAGGTTAACCCATTTTTTTTCCCATATGGCTGGAATGGCAAAAAAATTTTAAAATTTTAATTGGAAAAAATTTAAATTCAAAAAATTAAAAATTTTAAAAATTTTTTCCCAAAATTTTAAAAACAAGTGCCCCTTTTAAGGGTTAAATTAATTCCCCTTTTTTTTCCCTGCCAAAAAATGTTTTTAAACCCAAAATTCCTTTATTTTTTTCCCCCTTTCCTTAAAAAATTTTTTTAAGGAAATTTAAAAAAAGTTAAAAAAAAATCCTTTAATGTTT
The DNA here is from genome assembly GCA_947069175.1 of Scalesia atractyloides. Taxonomy (NCBI): domain Eukaryota; kingdom Viridiplantae; phylum Streptophyta; class Magnoliopsida; order Asterales; family Asteraceae; genus Scalesia; species Scalesia atractyloides. The sequence goes on from CAMTDV010000014.1 coordinate 31,869,361, forward strand.
AAACCGGGGAAACTATTTCGCGGGGTTCTTTTTTTTAAGAAAATAACAAAAAGCGAAAATTGAGTTTTTGTTATTACCGGTTTGGGCCGACTTTTTCCTTTGTTTTTTTTCAAATGGGTTTCCCTTTTTTATTTAAAAAAAACCAATTTTTCGATTTTGGCATTTTTAAGGGTTTTTAAGGGTAAAGTTTTAGTTTTGTAAGTTAAATTCAAAAAGGTAAGGGAAAAGGTTTTGGGAGTAAAGGGGGTTTAGAAGGGAAAAATTTAAGTTTTTTTAAAAAAAAAGTTAAGAAAAGGTTTTATCCCCCCAATTTAAATGCGATTTTTTAAATTTTTTTTAAATTTAAATTTTAACTTTTTTTAAAATTTTAAGTTTTAATTTTTTCATTTGCCCCTTTTTCATTTTTTAAAAACACCCCAAAGTGCGAAAATTTGGGTTCCCGCGGGGAAAAAAGCTCGTTACTTTAAGCAAAAATACCGGAAATTAAACTTTCTTTCCTTTTTTTAAAATTTAAAATAAGGGTTAAAAAAAAGGTTCCCTTTTGCAGAAAATAAAAAAAGTAAAATTGCGAGAACCCCTGTTGAACAAAAAAAAAATTTTTGGAAAAAAACAAAAAAAAAAAACGGGTTTTTTCAAAACGCCCCCCAAAAAAAAAACTTTAAAATGGTTGAAAAAGGGGAAAAAAAAAAAGTTTTCAAATTTTTTTTCCCCCCCAAGGTTTTTATTCCCTTTCCTTTTTACAAAATAAAAATTTCCAAAATAAATTAAAAAAATGGAAAAAATTTTCCCGTTTTTTTAAATTTTTTTTTAAAACCTTTTTTAACAAAAATGGTTTTTTTTTTTGTGTAAACTAAATTTTTTTTAAAAAATGGGAATTTTTAGGCCCCACGTTGTTTTGGTAAAAATTTTTCAAAGGGGGTTTTATTAGAAAATTAATAATTAAAAGTAAAAAATAAAAATTTTTTTTAAAAAAAAGTTAAGGAAAAACATTTTAAAAAATTAAATAAAATTAAACTTTTTTTAATCCATAATTTTGTGAAAAAAAAATTTAAGGAAGTTGGGTTCTTTTTTTTTTATAAAAATTTGTGTTTTTTAATTAAAAAAACCCCCAAAAAAATTATTTAAAGTTCCTTTTTTAAAAATATTTTTTAAAATCCCTTCCCTTTTATATATATTCAAAAACTTTTTCCCTTCCCCTATTTAACCACCCTTTTTTTTCCCAACGAAACCCCAAAATTTTTCCCAAATTTTAAAATTTTAATAACCTTTTTTCATCCCTTTTTAAATTTACAAAACTTTTTCCATCTTTCACATTCACAAAAATATGGCAATTTCCCCGGGAAAACCCCCAAAAAAAGACTGGGGTTTTTGTTTTTTCTTTTTTTGCCAACGGAAAAAGAAAACCCCCCCTCTCCTTCTCAACAACCACTTTTTGGAACCCGGGGGGGCACCGCCCAAATTTTTTCCCATTTTGAACCCCAACCCAAAACCCTGGGTCAAAAATTTTCCAATTTTTGTTTTTTCCTTTCCCAATTTTAAATTCCATGGGAAAAATTTTTATGTTTTTAAATCCCAACAACGAGTCTCGACGAAATTATTCAATTTTTTTTTTATCATACAAACACCCTACACGAGGGGGTTTTAAAAACCCCACCCGGGTTTGGGGAAATTTTTCAAAAACCTTTTTAAATTTTTTTTTTTTGTAAATTTTTTAAATTTTTAAAAATTTAAAATTTGGGATTAATTTTTTGTTTTAATTTTAAAGGGGAAAGTTTTGGGAATTTAATTTTTTAAAAAATTTTAAATTTTTAAAATATTTTTTTTTTTTTAGAAAAATTTTTTAAAATTTTAAAAAAAAAAATTTTGGGGGAAACCCCGGGGGTTTTTATTATATTTTAATTTGGGAAAATTTTTTTTTTTTAAATTTTTTGTGGGGGGCCCTTGGGGGTTTGAATAGTTAATAAAAAGAAATCAAAAACCGGTTTTTTTGAGACAACCCAAAAAAAAAAGTTTTTTGGGGGGGCTAAAATAATGCAAAAAAAAGTAAAATGGCTTTGTCCCACCTTTGCAAATTGCTAATCCCTTTTTTTTTCTTGGGGGGGATATTCCCCTTTAAACCCCAAAATACTTTTTAAATTTTTAATTGTCTAAAGAAATATTTTCCAAAAAACAAAAATCTTTTAAAGGGGGGAAAAAAAAAACCTTTTTAAAAAAGGGGGGAAAAAAAAAAAAAAAAAACATACCCCCCAACCCCAAAAAAGGTTTTTTCAAAAGGGGAAAAAACACCCCAAAAAATTTCTTTAACGGAAATCAAAAAAACAAAAATTTTTTTCAACACCCCTTTTTAAAAAACAAAATTTTTTAAAATTAAAAAAGACGAAAAAAATTCAGTAAAAAAATTTGGGCCCTTTTTTTTAACAAAATTTTTGGGTTTTGGTTTCTAGTTTTTTTAAAAAAAACACAGGGGGGGGCCATTGGGTTTTTTAAAATTTTTTAACGTTTTTTTTCCCCCTTTTTTTTTTTTTTCCCCAAAAAAAAAATGGGGTTTTCCTTGGGGGTGGCGAAGCTTTTCGGGTTTTTAAAACCCCCAAAAAATTTTTATAGAAAAGGGGGCAAAAAATTTTAACCCCCAAACTTAAAAAAAAAAATTTTTGGGGGGGGGCGCCCCCCAAACCCCCCAATTTTAAAAAAAAGCCATGCCCGGGTTTTTCAATTTGGAACGGGATTTAGTCTTAACTTGACAAGGGGGAAAAACCCTTAAAAAATTTTTTTTTTGGGTGATTACTAAAAATTTTTACAAAGTTTTTAAAACCCTAAGGAACCCCCGGACTTTAAAAAAAATTTTTAACCCAAAAAAAAAAAATTTTTTAATTAAAAATTTAAAAAACCATTAGGGACTTTTTATTTATAAAAAAATTTTGTATCAAAGGGGTTTTTTTTATTAAATTTTTACTCATTTTTAAAAAAAAAAGAGTGGGCAATTAAAATTTTTGGGGCCTTTTTAAAAATCCCCTTGATTGCTTTTTTTCCCTTGGGGAAAAAAAAATTTCTTTTTTCCCAAAAACCCCTTTTTCCTATCAAAAAAAACGGTTTTTTTTTTAAATAAATTTTTTTTGAAGTAAAAACAGATAGTAAAAAATTAAAAAGAGATTTTTAAAATTTTTTTTTAAACATCGCAAAAAAAAATGTTTTTTTTACCCCCTATAAATAAATTTATTTTAAAAATTTTTTTTAAAAAAGGAAAATCTTGGGGGGGAAAAAAAAAAAATAACATTCAAAAACCCCCTTTTGGGAAAAAAAAGTTATTTAAAAATAAAAAAAATTTCAAATGGGATAAAATTTTTTAAATTTTTTCACCGATTATTTAATTTTTTTGCGACTTTTTAAAAAATTTTTTTGGGGGGGATTGCCAAATAAAACCTATCTTTATATAAATTTTAAAATTTTTAAAAAAATCCAAAAAAAAAATTTGTTTTTTTTTAAAAAGGGGGAGGAAGCAATCGAAAAAGGGCATTGACAAAAAAAAAAAAAGTAACCGAGGGGGATTTTTTTAAACACATATCAAATTTTTTCTCATCTCTTTTTCCCCCCTCCCTTTAAAAAAACCCCCCCCTTTTTAAAAACCAAAATTTTTTTAAAATTTTATCCTATAAAAAATTTTTTTCATATTGGGGTTTTTTTTCCCCAAGCAATGGGGGCAAACACAAACAACGGGGGGCTTCAACTTTTTTTTAAGAAACCCCTTTTAATTTTTTTAAAAAAATTTTTCATCTTTTTTTCCCAAAATTTTGGGAAACGAATCACCCCCCTTGGAAAAAAAAACCCTTTTTTTTCCCCCCATTGGGGGAGTGTTTTCCCCCAAAATTTAATTTTTTCAATTTTTGGGAAAACCCCCCGAAATCAGAGCCGAATTTTGTAAAAAAAATGAATAATTTTTTCAAACATTTCTTTTTTTTAAAATTTTTGGGTTTTTTTTAAATTGGTTTTTTTAAAAAAAGGGGAAACCCTTTTTTTTTTTTTTTTTTTTCCATTTCGTTTTTTTAAAAAAAATTTTTTTTTTTTTTTTGAACCACCCCCTTTTTGGGAAAAAAAAATTTTTTTTTTGTTTTTTTTACGTTTTTTTTTTAGAAAAAAAAAACATTTTTTGTGTTTTTTTTTTAAACCCCTTGCCCCCATTTGAAAAAAATTTTTTTTTTGGGTTTTTTTTTTTTATTCGTTTTTTTTAAAAAAAAATTTTTTGTTTTTTTTTTTCCATTTAAAGTTTTTAAAAAAACATTTTTTTTTTTTTGTTTTAATTTTCCCTTTTTGGAAAAAAAACTTTTTTTTTTTTTTTGGGCCCTTTTTTTTTAGGTAAAAAAACATATTTTGTGTTTTTTGGCCCATTGCGTTTTAGAAAAAAAACTCATTTTGGTTTTTTAGTCATTTGCGTTTTAGAAAAACACATTTTTTGTGTTTTTAGTTCATTGCGTCTTAGGAAAAACACATTTTTTGTTTTTTGTCAATTGCATTTTAGAAAAACACATTTTTTGTGTTTTTGTCCATTGCGTTTTATGAAAAAACACATTTTTTTTTTGTGTTTTTTGTCCTTTTCATTTTAGGAAAACACACATTTTTGTGTTTTTTTGTCTATTGCGTTATAGGAGAATACATTTTTTTGGTCCATTCCGTTTTAGAATAAACATTTTATTTTGTGTTCTTAGTCCATTGTGTTTTAGACGAAACATTTTCTTTTGTGTTTTTAATCCGTTGCGTTTTAGAAAGAACACTTTTTTTATGTTTTTAATTCATTGCGTTTTAAAAAGAACATTTTGTTTTGTGTTTTCAATCAATTGTGTTTTAGAAAAAAGAAACAAGTTTTTTTTGTGTTTTTTGTCTAATGCGTTTTAGAAAAAAAAACAATTTCTTTTGTGTTTTTATTCCATTGCGTTTTAGAATAAGATCATTTTCTTGAGTTTTTTGTTTGTTGCTTTTTACGTATCTGGGTTTCCGTTTTTTTTAAAAGTATAGCGTTAGTATAGTCATTTTAAAGATAAAAAAACGCTCATTTTTATGGTGAAATTTTTATAAAAAATAATGTCGTATCAAAGACTTATTAACGTTTTAAAAACGAGGGAAATTAGATGAGAGAGAAACTATTTGCTTGGATGAATAGAATACCCTTAAGTAGGGTGTGCAAAGTCGGTTAATCGAGGGTTCGGTTAATCAAAAAGTGTTAACCGTAACCATAACCGATAGTTGGTTAACCGTGGTTGGGTTTTAATCGGCGGAAATTAACCGATACGTATATTTTTTGTTGTGTTTTTAGGTAAATATATGGTTGTATTCTTGTATAGTTTATCGATGTTTAAAAAAATCACACATCCTTATGTTCTTATTTGAGCTATTTTAGCTTTCAGAGCATAATGTTTACTCAAAAATGAACTATTTCGTTTATAAGTAATTAAAAACTAATATAACCATACTCTCAATATAGATACTTAGTTGTTTATACAATAAATAAAAAAGGGACACAAATAAATAAAGACAAGAAAATAGAGGGGTATAATATAAAAAAATATAATAACTCTAATGCTTACTAAAAAATTAACTTTTAACGACAAATATATATTAAAAAACATGGTTCAGTTCGGTTCGGTTCGGTTCGGTTCGTTAATGAAGATGCCTTAACCGTAACCGAATGGTCGGTTAATCATATTCAGTTAACCATAATCGTTCGGTTTGGGCGGTTTCAGTTAATTTTGGTTATTTTTTCGGTTAACGGTTCGGTTTTCGGTTACGGTTTGGTTTTTGCTCACCCCTACCCTTAAGCATACCCACGCGCCTCATTTTTTTGTTGAATTTCATCCATTTAATTTTAGCCATTTATTATAGATCTAATGAAATATGATTGCTTCCTAACATTCCTACCAAAAACTATCTTCCTAATATATCCTAACCCTTAGAGCATTGACAATGAAATCTTTATCCCATATTCATATAATTACACTAAAAATCACTACTCTTTCTTTCTCTTTCTCAATTAAAAATATTTTTATACCTTTATCATTACAGTTTTCTCTCTCCTCCACTCACTTTTCAAAAATATTAAAAAAATTATAAGGGGTTAACAGTGTTCCTGTATATTTACAGATGAACAATAACATTTTCTCTCTCCTTCATTCAAAATCATTCACAACCATTCCTTATAATATAACTAACTCACTTACATATATTTAAGAAATCCATTATGAATGCTCTTAGCCATCTCCCATGCAAGATGAAAACCTTTACAAAAAAAAATTACCACATCATCTCATTCTTCACTTTCTTTCATCTTTCTCTTTCTTCATTTAAGACTACACTACTCACAAACCTTATTCTCTCTCCACAAATGCATGCACTTAGCTAAGTATATTTCTACTCTCTCTACCCTTTCTCCCCTCCAACTCATCATCTATGTTACAAAATGCACCACAAATGCATTTCATTGGAGATGGTCTTATTATTTAATTGTTTATGTTTTGATGATTTTAAATATTTGAGTTGAATTTTAAAATTACTAATAATCTAAGTATCTGATTTTTCTAACTGTAACAATCTATGTCAATCTACTACCATCATCCAATAAGTCTATTAAGTACAATGGTATTTCAATCATTTTACACCTAGGTACAACCTTTTAATGTATAAAGTACTTAGAAAATAATTTTGCCCATTTTATTAATATGTGTGTTGTGTTATATATATATATATATATAATATATAATATACGCTCACACATATAAACTTGTTCTTCTTTGTACCTCTACTGAACCATAATCTTCAACTCCTTCACCTGCACCACCTCAATACCATCACTGCACTACCGTTGCCCCTACCTCACCACCTCGTCACCAGCACCACCCTCTTCAGCCCCTACACCACCACCATCTTCAACCGATCTTTACAGATCTGAGCAACACACTGGAACTCATTCGACCCACCGACCCCACCTAGTCTTGCACCTCTCGCTACTTAGTCATCTTCCACCTCCACTGCATTCAGTCATGGGCTCGACAATCCCCCAATCTCTCATCTCTATGCGCCGCAATGCTGAATTGAGTTCCCCAATTATTGAGGTAAAGTTTAAAACCCAATTCATGATCCATAGGGTTTTCCCCATTCTTGTGGGGAAATATGTAATAGGTCGTTGAAATATGAAAGTGGGTATAAGTGTTTGTTGTTGGGTCATCAGGGTCCTTGCTCGGCTAGCTCGAAGTGGAAGGTGGCGGCATTAGTAGCGTATGGTGGTGACGTGGTGTATGGTGGTATCACACCCCAACCGACGGCGGAATCATCGGGGCGCGGCACTAAGCGAACCAGATTGTATCACGAGAAATTCCATAACATTGTTCCAACGACTATATTTTAAACGTCAAAATCCCATACTTTCAACATACAATCCTCAAATAACATTACAGAATATCAAATTCTCATAACACAACTTCTAGTTTAAAATCTTTAGATTTATTACAAGCGTTTCTAAAGCAAAAACCTAAACTGCGCGTCCAAAGCATAATCCTCAACCTGCCACATATGTTAAAATAAAACGTCAATACAATTAAGTAAAGGTGAGCATACATGTTTGCGTACATAATAGATATAAAAGCGTTTAGCATACACCGCATGACATACGTAATAGTTGTGAATGATGTACTACTTAGATTCATGCAAACCAACAAACCGCGAGTGATCGAGGCATGCGAACAAGCATTCACATCCTAAAAGAGAAAATAAATGCGAAATAAAAATGTGAGCCTTAACAACCCCGGGCCTCCGGGTGGCGGGTCAACCTCTAGTATACTATCATGTTAAGGGTGGCATACAAGCAATCAAGCAATACATAAATTCAGCAGATTTCACGTATAATCATGTAACAGCGGGTTGCGAATAAGCGTTTGAGAGTTGTGTGATGTGTTTTTGATATACGAACATATGTGACACCCAAAAGTGCATTTAAGCGTAAAAGGGGTTCAAGTATATCACAGTGGGTGCGTTTTAGGTGAGATGAGGGATCTGAGGAGTGTTGCGGAGAGTGCCGGATCAGCCTATAAGCGAACAAAAGTGCATCAGTCTTCCGAATTGCTGAAACGGTTAAGTTTGGATTGGGAGAGGACAAGTTCGGGTGAACTTGTATGTTTCCATACAAGTTCGGGCGAACTTGTGTTACCTGCTAAGATTTTAGACAAGTTCGGTCGAAATTGTAAAGTTTCTCAAGGAAACTTGACAAGTTCGGGCGAACTTGTGTATATTGACAACAAAAGAAGCAAGTTCGGTCGAACTTGTGAAGTTTCCTGAGAAACTTGACAAGTTCGGGCGAACTTGTTGAATTTATGAAGATGATGCCTCAAGTTCGGTCGAACTTGACCCTTATGGTGCAAGTTCGGGCGAACTTGACTCTTAAGCTGCACAAAATCAGTTAGATTCGAGCGAACTTGTTATTTTGGCATCCAAATCGTGCGTTTTTGCGTCGTTTGCTGAGGAAATGGAGTGTCCATCCCTCCAACCTTAAGCCACAAAGTAAAACTTAGGTTGGATTGGTCTTTTGGAGCGAACTTAGCCATTTTACAGAAACTCGGGCTAATCCGGGGAACTTGTAGGTTCGTACGGGTTAGTCCAGCTTGTGTAAAGTGACGATTTTGTCCTTGTGCTTCCAGATCTAAGATCTTGCTTGACAACGCCTCGTTCCACCCAAAAGTGAATGAAACATACGTCATTAGTCCGAATATTGTGTAGAAATCAATGTTTTTGAAAGGTTTTACTCAGATCTAGTATAGATCTGAGTGAAAAACAGAAGTTTTGCATAAAGAGATGAAGATTTTCGTAAACAGAAGAGATTTGATGAAAACGAAGGCAAAGCCTTGTGTAAAATCATTGTAAAACGTTGTTGAACATTATTGTAGTTGAAATCAGGTTGAATCTTACTTAGAAAACAAAGGGTTTCGGGTTTTGAGAGCTCTGGGCGAACTTACAGCAAGTTCAAATGAGAGAATGAAGCTGAGTATTTATAGGCAAAGATAAAAAGTGTGCTGATGGGAATCAAGTTCGGTCGAACTTGCATGATTTCATGCAAGTTTAGGCGAACTTGCTGGATATTCATGAGATTCATGACAAGTTCGGCCGAACTTGCTGATTCGTGAGGAATCAAGGCAAGTTCGAGCGAACTTGTGGGAAATGGAGGATTTTGAGTTTGGCCAGTCAAGTTCGGCCGAACTTGGGGTCACCCAAGTTCGAGCGAACTTGTCCAAAAACTCAGAATTTCGTTCATCGATTGTTCATCGATGTTAATCGAGTTATAAGGTAACATTAAGCGATTTAGCGAGATGTTAAGCGTTATATTTGATATAATAGTGCGATTTAGCGATTTGGGCGTGCGAGAGCGTTGCGATAGTGATTATAACCATAATATAACAAGTAAAACACACATAACTATAATTCCACATAATTATCTGCAATTTGCGATGCGATGAGATAAGCGATGCGATGGCACAAATGTTTATTAAACAATAACACACTTGGCTCGTATAGTAGTATAGCTACTTGTGATTTCATTAGGTTAGCGATGCGTTTAATAAGCGATTAGATGCGATACAACCGTAAATCCTCATAATTTAATTTAACATAACTTTCTTATAAACGAATCTCAGGATTACAAAAGGTAGATACAATGATAACAAAAAGAAAAAGGTAACAACAAAATTTCGAGTTGTTACAGTCTCCGCTACTTCAGGAAATTTCGTTCTGAAATTTAAGTAGTGGCAGTAACGAAGAGGTGCGGGTACTTGGCCTTCCAATTCCCAAGTGAACTCGGCACCGCGTTTGCCTTCCCATCGGACTTTCAAGATAGGGATGCGAGAGCGCCGTAGTTTCTTGGTTTCTCGGTCCATGATCTCGACAGGTACGAAATAGAGAGTCTCGTTTATTTGCAAGTCCTCGAGGGGGACGTGGAGATTTTCTTCGGCTAGGCATTTCTTGAGGTTAGACACTGGAAAGTCGGATAGACGTTATTAAGTTCCGCCGGTAGTTCGAGACGATAGGCTACTTTACCGATCCTTTCCAGAATCTTAAAAGGACCAACGTATCGTGGCGCTAGCTTTCCTTTCTTCCCGAAGCGGATCACTCCCTTCCAAGGTGCAACCCTATAGGAGAACGTGATCTCCCACTTCGAATTGCAAAGGCTTGCGGCGTTTATCGGCATAACTCTTTTGACGACTCTGAGCTTTCAAGAGATTGTCTCTGATCTGGAGGATCTTGTCTGTTGTTTCTTGAATTAGCTCGGACCGGTGATTTGTGCTTCTCCGATCTCGTGCCATGCAATAGGCGATCGACATTTTCTTCCATATAGTGCCTCAAAAGGAGCCATTTGTATGCTGGTGTGATAACTATTATTGTACGAGAATTCAATCATAGGTAAGTGCGTATCCCAATTGCCACCGAAATCTATGACACACGCACGAAGCATGTCTTCGAGGGTGCGGATCGTTCGTTCAGCCTGACTGTCGGTTTGAGGGTGGAAAGTGGTACTGAGATTGAGAGTAGTACCGAGGGCGGATTGAAAAGTCTCCCAGAGACGACGAGGTAAAGCGACCGTCTCGGTCAGAGATGATGTCACGAGGCGTCCCGTGTCGACAAATGACTTCGTCGGTATAGATTCGTGCTAATCGTTCTACCTTAGACGATCGACGATAACCCAAATGCTATCGTGACCAGATGATGTGCGGGGAATTTCGTAATAAAGTTCTCCCACTTCCACGTTAGGATTTCGGGTTGTTCGAGCAAGCCGGAGGGCCTTTGATGTTCGGCTTTAACCTTTGAGCAGGTTAAGCATTTTGAGACTTACACGACGATATCCGTTTTCATGCCCGGCCACCAGTACTTAGGACGAAGGTCCTGGTACATCTTGTCGCACCAGGGTGAATGGAATATCAAGATTTATGAGCTAGGTCATCAGTAGTTCACGAAGGTTATCACGACTGGGAATCCAAATGCGATCGAGATAATAGAAGATACCGTTAGGTTTAACAACGAGCTGAGTTTCGGAACACATTTCATTTCTTCCTCAAAAGTGTTCTCGTTAAAGCAAGCGAATTGGGCGGAGCGAATCATGATTTCGAGACCATTCAAAGCTTGAGAGTCACGAAATACTATACACATAGCTTCGTCGACTTAGAGCATCGGATGACGTTTACTTTGCCGGGATGGTAGTGTATCTCGCAATCGTAATCGTTGAGAAGTTCAACCCATCGGCTTGGCGCATATTCAGTTCCTTTTATTAAAGATATGTTGTAAGCTCTTATGGTCGGTGAAGACGTACACTTAGTACCGTAAAGGTAGTGTCGCCATATCTTCAATGCAAAAACAACTGCACCGAGTTCGAGATCGTGGGTTGTGTAGTTATTCTCGTGGATCTTGAGTTGTCGAGACGCATATGCGATAACCTGTCTCGTTGCATAAGAACACAACCAAGACCAAGATTAGAGGCATCGCAATAAACAACGAAATCGTCGTTTCCGTCGTACGGACGAGCGTTGGATAGCATACGCTTGAGAGTTTAAAAAGCTTCCTCTTGTTTGGAATCCCAAAACAAAAGGCTTGTCTTTATGAGTTAAAGCGGTAAGCGGAACGGCGATTTTCGAGAAGTCGGCGATGAATCGACGGTAGTAACCCGCCAATCCGAGAAATGAACGGATTTTGGAAGCATTCTTCAGCGTAATCCAACTCTTGACAGCTTCAATCTTTGCAGGGTCGACGTGAATTCCTTGACTATTAACGATGTGGCCGAGAAATTGGACTTCTTCGAGCCAGAATTCACATTTAGAGACTTAGCATAAAGGCGATTGCCTTGGAGGAGTTCGAGGACTAAACGGATATGGCGCGCGTGTTCGTCTCTCGACTTCGAATAGATAAGGATGTCATCATAAAAACAATGATGAAAGATCTAGGAACGCTTTACACACATATTCATCAAGTCCATGAAGACCGCGGGTGCATTTGTAAGACCAAAGGGCATGACCACGAATTCGAAATGGGCCATAACGAGTACGAAAGGCGGTTTTCGGAATATCTTCTTCCAACACGCGTAACTGATGATAGCCTGAACGTAAATGATCTTAGAAAAACAAGTAGCACCTTGAAGCTGATCAAATAAGTCATCGATACGAGGAAGAGGGTAACGGTTCTTTATGAGTTTGTTAAGTTAACGATAATCGATGCACATTCGGAACGTCCCATCTTTCTTTTTCACAAAAAGAACAGGTGCACCCCATGGCGAAGTGCTCGGGCGTATGAAACCTTTATCAAGAAGCTCTTGAAGTTGGCTCGATAGCTCGTGCATTTCTGATGGTGCGAGGCGATAAGGAGCTTTAGCAACAGGAGTAGCACCGGGAACTAAATCGATACGGAATTCAACATCGCGAGTAGGGGGTAAATCGGGTAAATCATCGGGAAAGACCTTGGGAAATTCACGAACAACAGGAACGTCTTTAAAAGACTTCTTTTCTTTCTCTGGGTTCATAATATGGGCTAGAAAAGCAACACATTGCTTTCGCAAACATTTATGTGCTCGAGTACACGACAAAAGCATCAACTTCTTTGAGGGAGTTTCACCATACAGATGGAGTTGATCACCGTTTGAGAGAGGGAAGCGAATCATCTTATCGAAGCATACAACTTCAGCATGATTTTCACGAAGAAAATCCATACCTACTATGATATCGAAGCTACCTAACTGCATAGGTATGAGATTGATCGAGAAGACATGGTTGTTGAGATCGAAGAGAACAACCACGTAAGACGGAGGTGACGGTAATGGCTTTTCCGGTGCGACTTCCACATCGAAAGTATTTGGGAGTTTAGCGCGCTTACATTTTAAAACCTTTTCTAATTCTAACGATACAAAACAATTATCGGCACCAGTATCAAATAAACATGAAGCATAAATACCATTAACGAGGAACGTACCATTGACAACATTGTTGTCGTTTTGAGCCTGGCAATGGTTGAGATTAAAGGCGGTCCACGTGCAGCCTGTTGTTGCTGCTGCTGAGGCTGTGGTGGCTGTGGTTGCTGCTGCTGCTGCTCTTGTTTCACAGGCTTGTTTGGCAGACATTATTGAAGGGGTTCGGATCACCGCACGTGTAACATGCACGTGCTCTTGGGGCTTGCTGATGATTGGCCTGAGGAGGAACTGGTAAAGCTGGTGATGCAGGGCCTGAGGAGCAGGCTGTCGAGGGCCTGAACGGCAACTCACAGTAAAGTGGCCGTAGATATTGCAGTTGGTGCAGAAGCGACAGATGCCTCAACTGCATGATGATACGTGCATTTGAGCACAAAGGATGCGGGCCAGTATACGCACGCTTTGCTGGCGGTGCGTTTGGAGCTGCAGATTGGAGTGGCTGAGGGTTTTGCAGAGCAGTAAGAGGAAAGTTCTTGCTCGGGTTTTCCCTTTTGCGGCCTCGCGACTGTTCTTCGACTCTCGGGACTGATCGGTAGGAGCTGTCGGTTCGATGATGGCTTGGTTTGCGACCTTGTTGTTCTTGAAATAACCAGACTGAACCCGTTTGTCATTGATCTCTGCAGCTAGCTGGTAGGTCTCCTCGATAGTAGTAGTGAGTGCTGCTTGAACAAAGTCAGCGACGCAATCGGGCAGAGCGTTGATGTACTTCTTGATGGCTTTCTCGACCGTGTCGACTTGACCGGGACAAATGATGGTAACAACTCGGAAATCATTGTTATCTTTTCATTTTGTTTCCCGTTTACCTATCTTTTGTAATCCTGAGATTCGGTTGATAATAAAGTTTATGTTAATTAATTATTGTATTGTACGTTATTATCGCTTCTAATCGCTTATTAAATCGCATCGCTAATCTCATCGCATCGCAAATCGCAATTGTTTATGTGGTCTTATGTTATTTATGTGTTGTGTTTGTGGTTATGTTTACACTCGCTATCGCATCACTCTCGCACTCTCGAATCGCTAAATCGCACTAGTATATCAAGTATAACGCTTAACACTCTAATTTAACGCTTAATATAACTAACTAATATGAACCGAATAGCCAAACGAACACTTAACGCGAAAAACAAAGAAAATCTACCAACTTAAGTCAAGTTCATTCGAACTTGGTGTTACCAAGTTCAGCCGAACTTGGCTGATGAAAACAAAATCTCTCTTTTCTTTACAAGTTCACTCGAACTTGTACACACCTGTACAAGTTCGGCCGACTTAGCTATCCATTCCCAAAATCCCTACAAGTTCGCGCGAACTTGTACAAATCTGTACAAGTTCGGCCAACTTGCTCTCACCAGCCTATAAATACCAGCTCACTCCTCTCATTTGAACTTGCTGTTAGTTCGCCCAGAGCTCTCAAAACCCGAAACCTTCGTGTTCTAAGTAAGGATCAACCCAATTTCAACTACAACAACGCTTATCAATGATTCACAAAGGTTTACAACGATTTTGGCACAAGGCATAGCCTTTGTTTTCATTAAAACTCATTCTTTTACGAAAACCTTCATCTTTTTCTTCCAAAACTTCTGTTTTAAGCTTAGATCTACACAATACGAGTTCGTTTGGTGTTAGAGAGGCCTCCCAAACACGAGATCTGCAAGATCTTGGCTTGTAAGTTATAGATCTGAGAAAAACCTTTGATAAACATTGATTTCTACACAAATACGGACTTTTGATGATGTTTTGTTCATCTTCTTGATATAAATGAAGCATCTATCCTTTAAGATCCCAGATCTGGAAGCACAATGACGTTTATGTTGGTTTACACAAGCCGGACTAATCCGAACGAACCCCGAGTTCGTCCGGATTAGCCCACGCTTTTGTAAAACGGCTAAAACAGCTCTAAAAGACCTCTCCGACCTAAGTTTGCTCAGTAGCACAGGGTTGGAGGGATGAACACTCGATTTTCCTCAGCAAACGACGCGAAAACACAAGATTTTGGACCCAAAAACATAAAGTTCGCTCGAGAATCACAAGCACAACAGGTCAAGTTTGACCGAACTTGTATCCAAATGGGTCAAGTTCGACTGAACTTGAGCCAATTTCATCAATCTTCTCACAAGTTCGCTCGAAGCTTGCCTAATTTCCCAAGAAATCAAGCAAGTTCGCCCGAACTTGTCTTTCTAGTAAAAGTTTCTTACAAGCCCGAACTTAACAAGTTTCCTAAGAAAACTCCTCAAGTTCGACCGAACTTGACTCTAAAACCCACCAAATTCATGCAAGTTCGCTCGAACTTGCGTGTTTACACACAAGTTCGCCCGAACTTAGCTACTGCCCAACTCAAACTTCACCGTTTCGGCTTTTCGAAAGACTGATGCACTTCTGTTTGTTTACAGGCTGATCCGACATTCTCTGCAACTTTCCTCAGAATCTCTAAGGTTAACAAAAAGCACCACAGTGAGTACTTGACCCATTTCTTTAAGCACTTTTGGGTGTTACATACATTCCTATATCAAAAACACATCACAAATCAAACTGTTTATCACACGCGAATAATCTGATTGTGTATGCTCAATACATGATACTAGAAACATGTGACTAGGACTTGTTTTCGTTACTTGCTTCTTAGGTAGTATGGTACTATAGTTTGGCTAACACCCGACGGGGTCTAGTTAGGATGGACGCGCAAGCCTTCTCACGGTAGTTAGCATGAGAAATGAGCCTATGTTATGTTAAGTGTTTTGGTGTATCATGATATGTAATTAGATTGTTTCGCGAACGCTTTCTCGACTATGCTAGTATTATTCAAACTCGTATGCTCACCTTTACTTAATTGTATTGACTTGTATTTTAACGTATGTAACAGGTTGGGGATTTTAGCTATGGATGCTTGGATGTTGCATGCTTAGCGTAGTTTAGTTTTGTTTAGTTAGTTTGTTGATGTATTTCAGATTTGGAACTTATGTATGAAATCTAGGGGAAATCGAACCCGGTTGAATTTTATGAGAAATCCCCGTTTTGTAATAATTGTTTAAATGTTACGTTTAATAGTATGGGATATTAAGCAGGTTGTGATATGTTAAATGATTTTTATGGAACATCTCATGAAATCAATATGGTCGCCCTAGTGCCACTAACCCCGATGTTTCCGCCATCGGTTGGGGTGTGACAGATTGGTATCAGAGCGCCATAACTTTAGGATAATAGGTAGAATTGCCATGATTCGACCTAGTAGCATGTTTAAGTACCCGATTGACCGATCTTTGACTTAAATGTTAAACTACTTGCCATAAATGCTTAAATGTGCCTTTCCTAAGGCTAATACAATAATACACGCTTGGAAACACTCGCATCACACCAAACGAGTGATCAAGTCGAGAATAGGTGTGAAAACCGAGAACTCTCGACGAGATCATTCACTCCGCGCATTCTCTCGCACGAGATACCTTCGTTGAGTTAGGAGTGACATCCAAACCTCAACGAACATCTCCCTTTCTATCTAGTGGAAAGCCCGATGTAATCGGTGAGCGTGGCCACAACTAGGAATGATGTTGTTAAGTTAGGGGTGAAACCCGCATCTTAGTAACTAATTCCGCAGTTCGATTTTCAATCTCACTAAAGTCTCGGTTATGCCGATGGTTTGGAACACGTATTAAATGGAAGGGTAAGCGTCGTTAGCCGCTTGCGGTGAGAACGTTTATCTATTAGGCCAAAGCGTGGGTCCAAATGCAAAGGGTAGTCGAATTACTTTGGCGTGTAAAACGTCTCAAAACCCCGGACACTCCCAATTTATTTAAGCCTATATCGTCGATTTACGCATCATCGAGTATTATTATTTATGTGTTTAAAATCTTGAGATTTTCGCTTTATTCGATTCTCGCTTTACTTATTCTCGCATTATCGATATCTCGCCTTATCGCATTACGCTCTCCAAACGCATGCACAACTCGCACAACTCTCGAAATCTAAACGCTAAATTAATACACCAACCAAACTAATCATTTAACTCGCTTATGCCTATGAGGACGTGTGCCACATACGCGGTATTATCTCGCTTATCTCGCTATTATATATCGCTTATATCTCGCTTATACCTCGCATCTCGTATTGCGCTACGCATTATTATTATTAGACGGTGAATACGTGCAAATATGTGCTTATGTGCTTATGTGCTTACGTGTCTACGTGCCTATGTGTTTATGTGCCTTGTATGAATAGTTATAATAAATATTTTAAACATAAATGTATTATAATCGAATCTCATCTAATCCAAATCTTATGTAGATGTCGTCATTCGGATCTCATACTCGCCGTACTGTTCATCGCCACAGCGACAACAAGCGCATCGCTTCACTAGTGCCAAGGAAGTGGCAAAAGTCATCCCGCAAATCGTCTCAGAAATCCATGCTGTGAGCAGCAACTCCTCGATCGACTCGAAAAACTGAGAATCCCAAGCGGCGATTGAGCTTCAAAAACTTCAAAGCTTGTGCATTTCTCGCCTTCACGGGCAATGACGGACCGACTTCTATGTTTCACTGGTTCGATGCTATTGAGGTCACTTTTAGGCAAAGTGGATGCCTGATGGCCTCCGCACCGTGAACGCTACCGAGTCTTCAGTCCCGTGCTCTCGACTGGTGGACAGCCGAAAGAAACAAGCGTGGAAATGATGAAGCCTACAGTCTATCTTGGGAGGAACTCAAGGAAGTAATGATGAAGGAGTTCTGTCCTCCGCACGAAATGCAAAAGCTCGATAATGAGTTTTGGGGAATCAAACAGGATGGTCCCGACAATGCTGGATTCACTGCCCGGTTTAAGATTTTGAGCATCGTCTGTCCCAGCCAGGTTGATACGACAGAGAAAGCTATCAACAAGTACATCCTGGTTTGCCTGAATGTGTTGCTAATTTTGTGAAAGTTGCTCGTACTACAACCATCGAGGAAACCTACATGCTCGCCGCTGAGATCAACGATCAGTGAGTTCAGGATGGTTATTTCAAGAATCATGCGAAAGTTGCCAATCAAGCGATCGTCGAACCAACTGCTGCTACCGAACCACCAAGTGACCCAAAGGGAAAGCGTCAGGGACGCAAGAGAGGAAACCCGAGTAAGAACTACGCTCTCGCCGCTCCAGCAAACCCGCAGCCGCTTCCGTCAGCCGCTCCGAACGCACCTCCAACTAAGCGTGCGTACACC
Organism: Scalesia atractyloides; assembly: GCA_947069175.1. Taxonomy (NCBI): domain Eukaryota; kingdom Viridiplantae; phylum Streptophyta; class Magnoliopsida; order Asterales; family Asteraceae; genus Scalesia; species Scalesia atractyloides. The sequence continues at coordinate 31,887,520 of CAMTDV010000014.1, forward strand.
GGTCCTCACCCAATGTGCCCTAAGTGCACTTATCATCATGTGGTGGGTGGAAACTACCGAATCTGCACAAACTGCAACATCTATGGCCACTTTACTATGAGTTGTCGTACCGTCCCTCGTCAGCCAGCTCCTCAGGCTCCAGCAGCTCCAGCTTTACCCGCTCCTCCTCAAGCCAATCAGCAGCAAGCTCCAAAAGCACGTGTGTGCTATGTTTGTGGTGATCCGAATCATTTCGCCAATGTTTGCCCGAATCTACTGTCAAGCAAGAGCAGCCAGCACCGCAGCCTCAGCAGCAGCAGCAACCACAAGCTGCGCGTGGCAGAGACTTTAACCTCAATCACCGGCAGGCCCAGAATGACAATAATGTTGTCAATGGTACGTTTCTCGTTAATGGTATTTATGCTTCATGTTTATTTGATACTGGTGCCGATAATTGTTTTGTATCGTTAGAATTCAAAAAGGTTTTAAAATGTAAGCGCGCTAAACTCCCAAAGACTTTCGATGTGGAAGTCGCCACCGGAATATCCGTTACCGTAACCTCCATCCTAGGTGGTTGTTCTCTCGATCTCAACAACCATGTCTTCTCGATCAATCTCATACCTATGCAGTTAGGTAGTTTCGATATCATAGTAGGCATGGATTTTCTTCGTGAGAATCATGCTGAAGTTGTATGCTTTGATAAAATGATTCGTTTTCCTCTTCCTAACGGTGATCAACTTCATGTTTATGGTGAACGCCCTTAAAGAAGTTGATGCTTTTGTCATGTACTCGAGCAAACAAATGCTTGCAAAAGCGTTGTGTTGCCTTCCTCGCCCACATTGTGAACCCGGAGAAAGAAAAGAAGACTTATAAAGACGTTCCATTGTTTGTGAATTTCCTAAAGTCTTTCCCGACCATTTACCCGGTCTACCCCCTACTCAGATGTTGAATTTCCGTATCGATTTGATTCCCGGAGCTACTCCCGTTGCTAAAGCCCCTTATCGCCTTGCACCATCAGAAATGCGCGAGCTATCAAGCCAACTTCAAGAGCTTCTTGATAAAGGTTTCATACGCCCGAGCACTTCGCCATGGGGCGCACCCATCCTTTTCGTGAAAAAGAAGGATGGATCGTTCCGGCACTAGGGCGTATTTGCCAATTGACACATCGAAGGAATAATGTTGGACTTATTGGATTGCATTGATTATCGTGAACTTAACAAACTCACGATGAAGAACCGCTACCCTCTTCCTCGTATTGATGACTTGTTTGATCAGCTTCAAGGTGCTACTTGTTTTTCTAAGATCGATCTTCGTTCCGGTTATCATCAGTTACGCGTGTTGGAAGAAGACATTCCTAAAACCGCCTTTCGTACTCACTATGGCCATTTCGAATTCGTGGTCATGCCTTTTGGTCTTACCAATGCACCTGCAGTCTTCAATGATTTGATGAACCGTGTGTGCAAAGCTTTCTTAGATCGTTTCGTCATTGTTTTCATCGATGATATCCTTATCTATTCGAAGTCGAGAGACGAACACGCGCGTCATCTCCATTTAGTCCTCGAACTTCTTCAAGGAAATCGTCTTTATGCTAAGTTCTCTAAATGTGAATTCTGGCTTGAAGAAGTCCAATTTCTCGGCCACATCGTTAATAGTCAAGGAATTCACGTCGACCTTTCCAAGATTGAAGCCGTCAAGAGTTGGATTACACCGAAGAACGCCTCCGAAATCCGTTCATTTCTTGGATTGGCGGGTTATTACCGTCGATTCATCGCCAACTTTTTGAAATCGCCGTTCCGCTTACCGCTTTAACTCATAAAGATAAACCTTTTGTTTTGGATTCCAAGCAAGAGGAAGCCTTTCAAACTCTCAAGCGTATGCTATGCAACGCTCCTATCCTTGCTTTACCCGACGGAAACAACGATTTCATTTTTTATTGTGATGCCTCTAACCTTGGGTTTGCTTATGCAACGAGACAAGGTTATCGCGTATGTGTCTCGCCAACTCAAGATCCACGAGAAGAACTACACAACCCATGATCTCGAACTCAGTGCAGTTGTTTTTGGCATTAAAGATATGGCGAGACTACCTTTACGGTACTAAGTGTACGGTCTTCACCGACCATAAGAGCTTACAACATATCTTCAATCAAAAGGAACTGAATATGCGCCAATGCCGATGGGTTGAACTTCTCAACGATTACGATTGTGAGATACGCTACCATCCGGCAAAGAAACGTCGTCGCCGATGCTCTAAGTCAACGAAGCTATGTTTATAGTATTCGTGACTCTCAAGCTTGTGCTAAACTTGAAACCCTCATCCGTGCCGCTCAACACGCATGTTTTAACGAGAATACCCTGCAAGAGGAAATGAATTGTGGAGCCGAAAACCCAGATTGTATCTAAATCTGATGGTATTTATTACTACCTCGATCGCCTTTGGATTCCCAGTCGTGATAATCTTTGAAATCTGCTTATGACCGAAGCTCATAAATCTCGATATTCCATTCCCCTGGTGCCGACAAGATGTACGAGGACCTTCGTCCTAAGTACTTGAAGGGGTATGGTCCCAAAAATCTTGCGCCAATCAAGGAAACCATACCCATTAATAACTTCTAAGGAAACTTCACGCAGACTTCTTTTCCAAAATGAGATTTATTAGAACCCTGTGCCAAATATCCAAGAGAGGAAAGGATCATATAAACTACCTTTCGCGGGCTCGCACAAGGTTCAAAGTTAACCTTGAACATTCTCTTGGGATAAAATGCTTCGTTTAACTACCTTGCGCGGGCTCGCGCAAGGTTCAAAGTTAACCTTGAATAATCTCGTTTGATAATGCCTCATGCACAAACCTTGCCGGATATTTATATTAAAGCAAGTATCCACAAACGTTGCGCTAAGCAGCAAGGAGAAGAAAGAAGATCAGTTAACTAACTTGCGCTTCTCGCGCAAGGAAACAGTTAACCCTGAGAAACTTTTCCTTAGCAAAATCCTTGACTTGGTGCAGAAGCAAAGGGAATCTTTTCTGTTGTAACAGAATGTACACGTGGCGAACAATAGATGGGTAACAGCTGTGAAATCTTCTAGAAGCCATTAACACCCAATCGTGCAAGCATCTTTTCGGTTATAACCAATTGCCACATGGCAGCATCTGGACGGCTGAGGAATATCACGTGATGGCATGCTCACATTTGTAAAATGTAGTGATCTCATGTTGACACGTGGCACCTCCTTAACCGCTGATGAGCTCACGATCCGTGTGCACGAATGATTGCCAACAAACATTAACGGAATGAGCAGAAGATTCCGTTAAAGTTAACAATCTCTCATTTTGGCGCCAAACACCGGCTATAAATAAGTGACTTGGAGTTCAAGGAAAGGTATTCACTCTCAACTACTCTCTCTCTTACAATACTTTACTTCGACTACCTGTACTTATTCTCACGCTGGAGGGTGGTCAGGAGAGAACCCCCCTCTCTCCCTTGGCGAGCTAACGGTGTTCTGTTTTGCAGGATCAGCCGGAGTACTATTTTGTTCATCATTCATCGTGAAACCAAACGAAGGGTTAACCCTTTTATGCAGAGCCCATTCCATAGATCTACTTAGATTCCGGTCTATTTGATCTAGGGTTTCTTCATTGGCTCCCACCGATTTCAATCCTTTTTCTCATCTTTCTTTCGTTTCACCTAGATCTGCAGCATCATGGCTGATGGATCATCTTTTCAAGGTCCTCGATCAGAGATCCGTCGCGTGTTGCGAACCTTAGATCGACGGACAAATAGTTGAGGATTCCTCCGGTGAAGCTAATGCTCAGTATGATCCCGATCATGCGAGCATTCCAGTAACACCGGCAGCTCCTCAGGTTGATGTTACGCGATTTTACCACCAGGAGAGACTCCATTATCGTGGATTAATCAAATCTCAAGTGGCTCTAAACGCTATGTATGCTCAGTTATGTTGCCCAAACCGGAACTCCAGCTTTTCAAGCTCCGGTTAACGCTCCTCAGGTCCGTGTTTCGCCGTCACCTCGAGTTTTGAGTTATAATAATCAAAGTCATGCTCTTTCCCCTTCGCACATGCCTGAAGATGGAACCGAAATGTATTCTAAAACCAGGAATGATCCTGTTCATTCTGGTAATAGAAGGCAAGAAGACAACGTTCAGCGTCGTGCATCTGTCCACTCTCGTTTAGGCTCGCGGTCTTCACAGAAGCGGGATACCCAACACGATGAGCTCGATAAGACCTATGAGGAAGGGGACAGTGCAAGTATTTTCAATCGAATATCTGCAGATCATGCTAGTTACAAGCCAAAAGTACGTGCAGTATACAATCCAGAAGCTGAGCATGATTACAATTTGGTGTATCGCCCAACCGAAGCAGCTGAACAATCAAAGTTTACCAGACAGATAGCACTGGCTCCATTGGAGCGAACGAAATTACCATCCAACCTTGGAAAGTTTAACGGTTTAACCGATCCTGATGATCACATGCGCCTCTTTACCGGTGCAGGGTTACTTGGGCGTTGGGCATTGCCAATGTGGTGTCACCTATTTGTACAGACCCTTACCGGCGCTGCGCGCCTTTGGTTTGATAATTTGCCGACAGGTAAACTTTCCTCTTGGAATGACTTAAAAAAAATTTCTTACACACTTCAGTCAGCAACGGCGATACGTGTGCGAGTCCTCAGATGTAATGAACATCTGGCGGAGGGACGATGAGAACCTCGAAGATTTTATAAGCGTTACAATAAAGAGGTGTTGGAGATTGTAGATGTTCACGAAGACCTTATACGGCGCAGTTCAAGTACGCGGTAAGGTGTGACGAAATGATTAAAGTGTTGTCCGGTACAACTGGCCTTCCAAAAAGCTGGGATAAACTCATGGCGGCAACCAAGGTCTACGCCCAGACTGAGCGCAACTTAAACTCTAAAGGTCACTCTCTACCTCAGAATCGTCCACAAGACCTGAGTAGAGGTAGTCGCAGGTATAAGAAAAATTGGAAAGAGTCAAGTCAGAATTCATACTCTCCTTATTCACAAGTTGATGCGGTGCAACAATCAACAAGATAACAACTCAAAAAGCGATTAAACAAGAGAATAGGGAACGCCAGTGGACTCCCTTTACGAAATCTCCGGCTGAAGTTCTCAGCACTGAGAATTATCAGTTCAAACAGCCGCAACCAATGAAAAACAAAAAAAGGGCAAGACCCAAATTTGTTCTGTGACTATCATAGAGACACAGGCCACACAACAGATAATTGCATCAGTCTGCGCATGGAGATTGAAAAAGCATTAAAGAGTGGGAAGCTTACACATCTACTCCAGAATGTAAGAAAAGAGATTAAACAGATTACGCGCGGGGACGAAGGGCCTAGCAACAAGAAAATGAAACACATGTTTCCATGATTCAAGGAGGTCCGTCGCGCAAGCGTAATCTTCAACACTTTCAAAACAACACATGGTGGGAGCAGCAAGTCATTTTTCCTATCGTTCCAGGAGGTCCTCAAGAGGACCGGCCAGCGATTATCACCGGTATCTTTGGGCACTACCAAACAGATTATATGTTTATAGATCCTGGTAGTTCCATGGATATTATGTATGAGCAGTGCTTCAAGCAGCTAGATCCTGAGGATAAGGCACGCTTGGAACCAGTTGATTTTCCATTAACTGGGTTCTGCAATGAGGTTGTCTTTCCTCTAGGACAAATCCTTTTTCCTGTTACTTTATCTGATGGGAGGTGTTCTCGAACGAGTAACGTCAACTTCATGGTGATGCGGCATATTCCCGTCATGATGTACTATTGGGACGCTGCGCGCAACGTGATTTTAGTATAATTACCTCCGCTCCACATGCTGCTTGTGGTTTTCCGACAGCCAATATTATAGCTATACTTTACGCGCGGAAAGAAATCATGTAAATTGAAGAACCAGTTATGAAGGCTGTCAAGACATTGCCAAGTAACGAACCAGAAAAATGGGTGCTCAATAATAAGTATCCTGAGCAAACGGTGTCCCACGCAACGTTGCGGAACATTGTCTGAATGTATTTCCATCAGTAGAACCAGTTGTACAGAAAAAGCGTAGCCTCGGGTCAGAAAAGACAGAGGCGATGAACGAACAAGTCACCAAGTTATTAAATGCTGGTATTCTGCGCAAAGTCAAATACCAACGTGGGTGGCAAACCCAGTCATGGTAAAGAAACATAATGGCGGAAGGGGGTTGTGCGTAGATTTTAAAGATCTAAACAAGGTGTGTCCGAAAGATTGTTATTCTCTTCCTGAGATTGACAAAAAGGTTGACTCATTAGCTTCCTTTCTCTAGAAATGTTTTCTAGATTGTTATAAAGGTTATCATCAAGTCTTGATAAAAAAGAGGACGAAGATAAAACCGCTTTTCGCACGGAGAAGGACATTTTTTGTTATACCAAGATGCCTTTTGGTCTCCGCAATGCGGGAGCTACTTATCAAAGATTGATTGATACAGTTTTTGGAGATGATATCGGGAAAATTGTGGAAGTCTATATTGATGATTTGGTCATTATGAGTAATTCAGAAGACACTATGTTAGACAACATCCAACGAACTTTTGATTCTCTGCGAAAGGTAAATCTTAGTTAAATCCAAGCAAATGCTCCTTCGGCATGGAGGAGGGCAAATTTTTGGGTTTCATCGTCACCAAAGAAGGTTTCAAAGTTAATCCTGAGAAGGTCGAAGCAATACAAAAAATGTCTTCTCCTAATACCATCAAAGAGATGCAACGTTTGGCTGAAAGGTTAGCTGCGCTAAACCGCTTCCTCGCCAATCATGCTGCAAAGTCTTATCCATTTATTCGAACCTTACGCAATTGTACGAGGAACAAAGAGTTCGCATGGACTCCTGAAGCTGATCAAGCTTTCCAGCAAATGAAAGATTGTTTAGTTCAACTTCCCACACTTACTCTCCTCGTGAAAAAGAACCCATGGTCTTATATCTTGCTGCATCTGAGGTAGCAGTAGGTGCTGTCTTGTTGGTAGAACGCGAAGGGGTCCAGTCTCCAATTTATTATATCAGCAAGTTGTTGAACGATCCAGAGACAAGGTATTCACTTATGGAGAAATTAGTTTTAGCATTGGTCCACGCCTCGCGCAGGCTGCGAAGATACTTTTCAGGACATGTTATTATAGTTTTAACAAATTTTCACATTGGCCAAGTCCTGACCAAGCCAGATGTTTCTGGACGACTTGCGAAGTGGGCAATAGAACTGGGGGGTTATAACATCTGTTATAAACCTAGACCAGCTATCAAAGGCCAAGTTTTGCAGATTTCATCGCTGAAATTCCTGCTGATAAACTTGAAGAATGCCAAGCAATTCAAAACCCAGTCACAGTCATAGACAATAGAGCTTGGACACTGTTTACAGATGGCGCATCAAACAGTGATGGGGCTGGAGCAGGTCTTCGATTAATGAGTCCAGAGGGAGCAGAATTCACATATGCAATTCAGTTGGATTTTAAAAGCACCAACGACGAGGCTGGATATGAAGCTTTCCTAGCATGCTTACGCCTCGCTATCAAAATGGGTGCAACAAATTTAGAAGCCCATGTTGATTCATTACTAGTTGCTGAGCAAGTAATAGGAACGTACGATGCAAAGGTAGATATCATGGCTTTGTACTTGGCGCAAGCCAAGGCTCTTATAGCACAGTTCCAACAATTTAAAGTCACACACGTCAAGCGAAGCGAAAACAAACATGTTGATGCTCTAAGTAAACTCGCAGCAACTAGTTTCAAACATTTGGCAAAGGAAGTTCACATCAAAGTTTTAAGTAATCCATCAGTCCCTCTCAGACAAGTAACAATGGTCGAAGTAGGAGATCCGTCATGGATGTCTCCAATAATGATGTATTTGTTACATGGTTCTTTACCAGAAGATAAAGCGCAAGCATGTAAGTTACGGTGCAAAGCCCTCAATTACGAAAGTGGTTGACGGTATTCTGTACCGATGCTCTTACATGGGTCCTTCGCTCCGCTGTGTTAACAAACATGATGCGCAATACCTGATCAGGGAGGTTCATGAGGGGCTATGTGGTATACATTCTGGGCCGCGCATGGTAGTAGCCAAAGTGAAAAGCGCAGGGTATTATTGGCTCGGAATGTACGTTGACGCTGTAGAGATCTTGCGCAACTGCATGTCCTGCCAAAGGCATGCCCCTAAAACGTTACGCCCAAAGAATCCTTTGGTACCCGTCACAACAGCTTGGCCATTTCAACAATGGGCCATTGATTTAGTGAGACCATTTCCGGATGCGCCGGCGCAGTCAAGTTTATCATTGTTGCGGTCAATTACTTCACCAAATGGGTTGAAGCCAAACCTTTAGCTTCTACTACAGCGATGGTAATTCGCAAATTCATCTGGGAATACATTATTTGCCGTTTTGGTCAGCCCATGCGCATTATTACAGACAACGGTCCAAATTTAACGGCTGAAGAGTTGCAAACATGGATGACCGAAATGGGAATCCAGCATGTTTTCGCTTCTGTTGCGCACCGACAAGCAAATGGTCAAGTTGAAAGCATAAACAAACAGTTGGTCGATGGTATCAAGGCCCGCCTTGGCACGGCACGGCGGGGGTGGGTTGACGAATTGCCTAGCATCTTGTGGGCACACCAAACTATGCCCAAGACTAGCACTGGAGAAACTCCTTTTAGCCTTGTGTACGGCACAGAGGCTGTGATTCCTGCCGAAATTGCGTTACCATCTCCAAGAATGCTAGCTTTGGAAAAACAAGATAACGAAGAAGAAAGGCGCATCGACCTAGACTTATTGGAAGAACGACGAGAAAATGCGGCGATTCGCGAAGCTAAGTACAAGTCTCAGCTTGAAAATATTACAACAAAAGGGTACGCATCTGCTCCTTTTTGCCTGGTGACTTTGTTCTTCGAGATAATGAAGCGTCGAATGCCGAAAAACCGAGGAAGTTAGCCCCGCGATGGAAGGTCCGTACGTGATAAATGAAGTATTGGGAAAAGGCGCATACACTCTGAAGCGTATAGACGGATCCAGCGTTCCTCGAACCTGGAACGCGCAACAACTACGCCGATGTTATATGTAATCTCAGTCCTCTAAGCAACTTCTGGGCGTTGTGTAACGAGACTGCTTACTTTATTTCTTATGTAATCTTAGTGGCAGCCATAGCTTTACGCTTTATCAGTACGAATAAAATACTCTGTCACTACTTACAGTCTTGTATATGTTCATTTACAAATGCATGTGATTCCTTTGGATAAACAAAAACACAAACTCATGAGCCACAAGCTAACTTAATACTTACGCTCGCACATGAGAAAAGAAATTGTTCATTTGTCTATCCTACACAAGTAATTGGTCCCATACAAACATTGTAAAGCTAAAATATATTATATTCACATCAACAGTACTTGCGCAGCAACACAACATTACAAGTAATTACAAAATAAAGAATTACAAATTTCCTATTCTATGGATTTTGTGCCCGCCTGCTTCTCTGTTGTAGAGAAGATCTCCTTTAGTTTATCAACAAAGTCATCTTGCTGCAGCGCGGCATCCACAAGGTCCATAATCGGAATCTGCAACTGATCATATTTTTCTTTAGCAGCAGAATAAATGGCAGCAGTATTTAGCCCATGCGTGGCAGCCCGACTTGTATCCCATTCGGTCTTCAGCGCATGTGCCACGTGCAAAGTGCACTCTTTATAGCCCTCGGCATGCCCGTCACTGCGCACAACCATCATCAATTCTGCCACTCTCTCATCCAACTCTGTGGAATTAAGGATGGCTTTTGCGATCTGTGTACAAATACAAAGTATATGTTACGATAATCAAACCAGACATGTATAAAGAAAAGGGAATATTACCTCCACAATCCCGTACTCCCGCAACCAGGTAAGCTAGTTCATGAGGGATTCGGTCAGGCTTTCTGCTGTAGCGCGAGCGACCTCCGTGTCGTTAAGTTTTTGTTCACCTTCAGTTAAACGGCGGGTCAACTCGGCTTTCTCTGTTCGGTGAAGGTTGATATCTTTTTTCAAAATATCAACCTCATCTTGCAGCCGCGCCTGGTCAAATAGCATAGAAGTTAGATCATCAATTTCCTTATTCTTAAGAAGGAGAGTCATTTTGGTTGATACCTCATTCTGCTCGCTCCTTTCTCTATGAGAGCGCGCCTCTTCTGCTGCCGCAACTGCATCAGCTTTCTCTTTCTTAAGCTTCTCAATTTCGTTGCGCAGAGATATCTTTTCTTTATTATCGCGATCGCAAGCCTCCACAAAGCACTTGCGCTTGTCCGCATGTTGCGCAGCAGAGGCCTCACATTTGCGCTTCCAAAACAGCGCAGACCACTCCTCGGTCTTCTTCTCCTCCTCAAACTTGGCTTTTTCAGCCTCAAAATCGACGATCATCTTTAACGTTTTCTCTTTCTCAAGTTTGGCCTTCGCCTTATCAATCTCAACCTCATCCCACTCCTTGTTCATACTGCGGCATTCGCGCACGATCCTGTTTATTGTGGAAGAGGCAAGGGCAGACTCTTGCAAATATGACTCATATGTAGCTTCATGGTCTTTCTCTTCTTGGCGCTTCACCTCCGCCGGAGGGAAGATGCCCTTATACCACTCCCTGCAGGAGTGCCAATCTGTGAATACATCACCTTGTTTAACCTTCCACACAGGCTGATGGGTCGCAGAGGTCCACCTCTCAGAATAAGAACGATAGTAAAAATCCCCAGGCGTCTCATCTGGGAGAATGGGCGACTCCTCAACAGACATAAAGCCGTCGCTTTGTGTTGAAGGGCCAGCTCCCTTGGATATCAACTTTGACAGCTCCGGCACAGGGGAACATATTTTTTCTTGCTCCGCGGTAGCAGTATCTTTCACCCCAGCATCTGTAGCTGTATCTTTAACCTGCTCGCCAGCAGGATTCTCAGCGTCAATTTTTCAGGCTCTTCTTCCGGAGCCACCTTCTCAATATTTTCTGGGACGATGGGGTCAGCATAAAAAATAGGTGCTTCTTGCTCCGCATCTCCCTCCTCAACGTTTTCGGCCTGCGCGGTGATGGTATAGCAGATGAGGTGGTCGGCGCAGCCTTCACCATTTTCTCTGCAAAGCATATTAACAAATACCAAGTATAAGATTCTGCGTAACTTTTCTGGCAGAAATGCGCAACAAACTGAACATACCAGGTGAGAACTTCTTTGCAAAGGCATCCAGATTGCCCTTCTTGCCAATGCGCGGGCGTGCAACTTTTGGTGGCACAGGAGGTTTAGTTTCAGCCTCTTTCCTCTTCTTGGAAGTGCGCTTCAACGCCTCTTCCGGGCTTGAGGGTATTTCCAAGGATCATCTGGGTTCGAAGCTGGAAGAGAGGAGGTGTTAATGTGTTCTGGCTTTGGTTTCCTCAAACCTACAGGCGCAAGACCCTCCATTGAGTCCGACACCACCACATAATCACACCAAGAGTCAGATACGAGATGTGTACCTTTCTTACCCTCAGCTTTCGCAGCAGCTGATGGCTTGGTTGTTTGATCTGGTTTGGAAGGGGGAGGTGCAGCAGCTGGTTTCTTCTTCTTAGAGTCAGGGCCTAAGCCCAAGTTTAGCAAATCACCTACATAATCAATCATATTGAACAAGGGTTGCGCCATTAGTTATATTGCAATATTACTTAGAAAATATGTTCAAGAGTAATATTGCAATATCAACTTAGGCCTTGTAAGAATTTAATTACCGGTCTTAGAAGATGGTTGCGCCTCCAGATCCTCCTTCTTGGGCAGCTCAAAATTCCCCAAGATTTGTGAGAACCAAGTATCCTCACCCTCAGCAATGGGCACGACGACCATTTTCCCTTTCTCTCTCTTGAAAGAGACCAAGTAGAGCGGCGCAGCTACATAACAAACATTTTTGCATCAATACATATCTATTAATGATATTACTAGGAAGTTAAACGGTTACGTACCAGTTCCGTCTTCAGTATACACCGGTTTTTCCCGGCGTTCTTTCTTCCAAAAAATACTCATCCGAGCAGCGATGAGGGCCCTCTCCGGCAAAACAATGTTGCGCACATCTTTAATATCCTGGTACCACACCTCATCGGCAGGTATGGGGAGGGTCTCCAGCTCAATATCATCACCGGCTCGGAAAGTCATCTTCATCGGGATTACTGCCGCCTTTATGAAGAAGAACTTCTGTTTTCAGTCGTGGTACGATTTAGGTGGCACTAACAGCAATCGTTTTGCTTACACACATTGTTGGAACGAGTAGAAACCCAACGAGCAGTGCAACTGATAGAAGACTCTAAACTTCTCAACCGTCGGTATGATCTGCATCGACCGGCAAACAAACTCAAAATGCCAGATCCTAACCATTCCCATCGGGCTCAACTGAGAAATATGGAACTTATAAAAACCAAGAATTTCCAGCATAAAATGGGTCACCGGAAGCCTGAAGTTTCCTTCGGCAAAATAGTTATAGAATAACGTGATATAGCCGACCGGAGCATTAGTTGTCGTGGCATTTGCCACCGGAAAAAAACGCTTTCCAGGACGGAGCAAAAAGGAAGTTGGTAGCAAGATTATCAAAATCTTTCTTCGACCACTTTAACGGTGGCAAACTTGATGTCGATGGCATCTCAGCGGAACTTGAACCGGTGGTCATAACTCAAACTTCGAAATACTCAGAAAACTTTGAAGGTCGCCGGAATATATGAACACAAGTTTTTCTCTCAAGATAATCTGGTGAGGAAGCAAATGGATCGTTGATCCCTTTATATACTAATCGCAATTAATGCACAATTTGACAGCAGCGACTTTTGCGACAGTCATGTATCCCCAAGTAACTGCAAGGGCGAGTGGGGAACTGTAACCGCCCCACGCGCGCGAGTGTCGCCGAAATAACATTAAATGCCGTAAGGCATGTACTGTTGACAGCCTGTCAACAGTATCACCACGTCTCAAGAACTTGCATCTTCACCAACTACACCATCCCGATAAGTGACACGTGTCTAAGTATATTTGAAATTCAAATACGTTTTCAAAATTCACTTACGACACGTCACCAAGATGCAGAAAACAACAAAAGGCTAGTACTTACCTAGCGCAACACATTTATCTTAAGTCTAGTGCTCCACCTACTTTTTATTCTTACATAGGAGCAACACTGGACTGGGGGGACTTGAAGGGGTATGGTCCCAAAAACCTTGCGCCAGTCAAGGAAACCATACCCATTAATAACTTCAAAGGAAACTTCGCGTAGACTTCTTTGCCAAAATGAGATTTATTAGAACTCTGCGCCAAATATCCAAGAGAGGAAAGGATCATATAACACCCTTGCGCGGGCTCGCGCAAGGTTCAAAGTTAACCTTGAACATTCTCTTGGATAAATGCTTCATTTAACTACTTTGTGCGGGCTCGCGCAAGGTTCAAAGTTAACCTTGAATAATCTCGTTTGATAATGCCTCATGCACAAACTTGCACGGATATTTATATCAAAGCAAGTATCCACCAAACGTTTCACTAAGCAGCAAGGAGAAGAAAGAAGATCAGTTAACTAACTTGCGCTTCTCGCGCAAGGAAACAGTTAACCCTGAGAAACTTTCCCTTAGCAAAATCCTTGACTTGGTGCAGAAGCAAAGGGAATCTTTTCTATTGTAACAGAATGTACACATGGCGAACAACAGATGGCTAACAGCTGTGAAATCTTCTAGAAGCCATTAACACCCAATCGTGCAAGCATCTTTTCGGTTATAACCAATTGCCACATGGCAGCATCTGGACGGGTGAGGAAGATCACGGTGATGGCATGCTCACATTTATAAAACGTAGTGATCTCATGTTGACACGTGGCACCTCCCTAAGCGCTGATGAGCTCACGATCCGTGTGCACTAACGGATTGCCAACAAACATTAACGGAATAGCAAAAGATTCCGTTAAAGTTAACAATCTCTCCTTTTGGCGCCAAACACCGGCTATAAATAAGTGACTTGGAGTTCAAGGAAAGGTATTCACTCTCAACTACTTTCTCTCTTACAATACTTTACTTCCGACTACCTGTACTTATTCTCACGCCGGAGGGTGGTCACGGAGAGAACCCCCCTTCTCCCCGTGGCGAGCTAACGGTGTTCTGTTTTGCAGGATCAACCGGAGTACTGTTTTATTCATCATTCATCGTGAAACCAGACGAAGGGTTAACCCTTTTTTGCAGAGCCCATTCCATAGATCTACTTAGATTCCGGTCTAGTTGAATTAGGGTTTCTTCAGTACTGGTGGTCGGGCATGAAGGAGGATATCGTCGTGTACGTCTCAAAATGCTTAACTTGCTCGAAAGTTAAAGCCGAACATCAAAGGCCCTCTGGTTTACTCGAACAACCCGAAATCCCGATGTGGAAATGGGAGAGTATAGCTATGTACTTCGTTACCAAACTTCCCCGCACTTCATCTGGTGACGATAGAATTTGGGTTATCGTTGATCGTCTCACCAAATCTGCACACTTTATTGCTATACGAGAAGACTTTAAGGTCGAACGGTTTGCTCGAATCTATACCGACAAAGTTATATGTCGACACGGGACGCCTCGTGACATCATTTCTGACCGTGACGGTCGTTTTACCTCGCGTCTCTGGGAGACTTTTCAATCCGCTCTCGGTACTACGCTTAATCTCAGTACCGCTTTTCACCCCCTCAAACAAACGGTCAGACCGAGCGCACGATCCGCACCCTCGAAGACATGCTTTGTGCGTGCATCATAGATTTTGGTGGTAACTGGGATATGCATTTACCTTTAATCGAATTCTCGTACAATAATAGTTATCATACCAGCATTCAAATGGCTCCTTTTGAGGCACTATATGGAAGAAAATGTCGATCGCTTATTGCATGGCACGAGATCGGAGAAGCATAAATCACCGGTCCCAAGCTAATTCAAGAAACGACGGACAAAATCCTCCAGATCAGAGACAATCTCTTGAAAGCTTGGAGTCGCCAAAAGAGTTACGCCGACAAACGACGCAAGCCCCTGCAATTCGAAGTGGGAGACCACGTACTCCTAAAGGTTGCACCTTGGAAGGGAGTGGTCCGCTTCGGAAAGAAAGGAAAGCTAGCGCCACGATACGTAGGACCCTTTAAGATTCTGGAACGGGTCGGCAAAGTGGCTTACCGACTCGAACTGCCGGAGGAACTTAATAATGTACATCCGACTTTCCACGTGTCAAATCTCAAAAAGTGCTTATCCGAAGAAAACTTGAATGTCCCCCTCGAAGACCTGCAAATAAATTAAACGCTCCATTTCGTGGAAAAACCCGTTGAGATCATGGATTGGGAGACCAAGAAACTCCGACACTCTCGCATACCTATCGTGAAAGTTCGATGGGAAGGCAAACGCGGCGCCGAGTTCACTTGGGAACTCGAAGGTGATATGAAAACAAAATACCCGCATCTCTTTGTTACGGCCACTGCCTAATTTCGGGACGAAATTCCCTAAAGTAGGGGAGACTGTAACAACTCGGAAATTCGTTGTTATCTTTTCATTTTTTTCCCGTTTACCTATCTTTTGTAATCCCGAGATTCGGTTGATAATAAAGTTTATGTTAATTAATTATGGTATTGTACATTATTATCACATCTAATAGCTTATTAAATAGCATCGCTAATCTCATCGCAACGCAAATTGCAATTGTTTATGAGGTCTTATGTTATTTATGTATTATGTGTGTTTGTGGTTATGTTTACACTCACTATAGCATCGCTCTCGCACTCTCGAATCGCTAAATCGCACTATTATATCAAGTATAACGCTTAACGCTCTAATTTAACGCTTAATATAACTAACTAATACGAACTGAATAGCCAAACGAACACTTAACGCGAAAAACAAAGAAAATCTACCAACTTAAGTCAAGTTCGCTCGAACTTGGTGTTACCAAGTTCGGCTGAACTTGGCTGATGAAAACAAAATCTCTCTTTTATCTACAAGTTCGACCGAACTTAAGCCAATTTCATCAATCTTCTCACAAGTTCGCTCGAACTTGCCTAATTTCCCAAGAAATCAAGCAAGTTCGCCCGAACTTGTCCTTCCAGTAAGAGTTTTCTTACAAGTTCGCCCGAACTTGACAAGTTTCCTAAGGAAACTCATCAAGTTCGACCGAACTTGACTCTAAACCCACCAAATTCATGCAAGTTCGCTCGAACTTGCGTGTTTACACACAAGTTCGCCCGAACTTAGCTACTGCCCAACTCAAACTTCACCGTTTCGGCTTTTCGGAAGACCGATGCACTTCTGTTCGTTGTACAGGCTGATCTGGCATTTTGCGCAACTTCTCAGATTCTCGATGCTTAACAAATACGCACCCACGTGGTATTCTTGACCATTTTCGCTTTAAACGCACTTTTTGGGGGTTACATACGTTCCTAT